>OZ020541.1:8855819-9461412 GCA_963971435.1 Lasius platythorax
CACTGTCGTGCTATGGTCTTATCACACACATTGTCAGGGCCGCAGGACTGCGATTCCTGCGAATTTTGTTCTGCCCAATATGTATCGTATTAATGGTAAATAGCTTCCTATGAAAGGCATCTACCTTTAACATTGCAAATTATGTAAAGATATCTACTCTACATCATGAACTGAATAGTTTGGTTATAATTAGACAAGTTTCGGAGAGAGAGAGAGAGAGAATTGAATCTTGAAATTTATATAAATTTCGATACTCTTGTATACATAATTACGTAAATATTATTTCTTGTTTTATATAATTTTGTCAAATATTGTAATATTTTTATATTAAATGTCATTATAAAGAAAAGCATAAGAAATATTCGAAAATTATTTTGAATTACATGGCGAGACTTGCGTAGCAAACAATAATTCCGTACGAGAATGCATCCCTGGTTGGCGGGAGCGCAGTACCGGACCACGGCGGTCGTCCTCGTGTATCGTTTGATCTCGTTAATAGGACCGCATTGTCCCGCATCTACATACTCTACGTGCTCTTCTCTCAGTATGCACTTGGTTGTGCACAGTCGAAAGAAAGAAGGAGGGGAAAACGTCGGGAGAAAAGAGGGAGTGAGGAAAGGGATAAGCTACGTGCACTCAACGGTCGTAGGTGCTCGGCAATCGGTGCATTATTTGCGAAATATCTGCCTGGTTATCAAGCACAATGCCGTACCATAGAAATTTGTATGTCGACCGATATCGTTTATTTAACAACTCCTCGAGTACAATGCTACTCGATTTATTTATGCAGTTTTGCTCGATTTATTTATTATCGACTTTCCCTTCGATTCATGCTTTATTATCCAATCTTCTAGTTTTATTATTTAACAGTGACACTCCGTTATTGTTGACTGTATCTTTGTAAAAGTTGTTTACCTGTTATTGCAAATAAGAGATAGCAATATCGATTAAATAGCGCGAAATAATAATACTCGCGATAATGAAAATACTCCTACAATCCGTATAAATCTGAATACACAGCTATACTTTTTCATCTTCTTCATTGTTTGCATCTTAAGAATTCTGTTGCTGTTCCGAGGCCTTTTTTATGCTCAACGTGCAGTCAGCTACAATGAACGGACTGCACTCATCATCCTATTGTTCTCTAATGAATCCGTAGATGCTGACGGAAGCGTCCTTGCTCACAAGATGCATGGGACAGGTTGCATCTGTGAGTTTCTTCTTCATCGCCCCTCTGTCTCCCCGTCTCTCTGCCCCGAAGAACAGAAAAAAAATTATTTAGGCATAACGAGCGAGACTCTCGGGACTTTTGTAGAATCATTCAGTCGCAGTATATCACCTGCCAGAAAAGCTGGTCGAGAGAAACGACTTTACCCGTCATATATGATGGTAATGAAGAATGAACTATGCTTGTCAACGGGAAACGTTTGCGTTGGAAAAGAGAAAGTTGCTTATCAAGTCGCTTATTTTCTTTCATTAAGGTCATCGTTAGTAGAAGTCATGTGTTAGTAGAAGCTGCGATACTGCTAATTACTGTTGTGAGAAACATTCGTCACTGCCAGCGAGTGGTATCTTTCTTCTTACCTCCAAGAATTTAAGATTCAAAGATACAACTGATACTTGTACGATGACGAAAAAAAATTTTTTTTTTTTTTTTTTGAGAATGTCCATCAAACTCTGAATTTTTTACCACACCAGGATTACTTTCAATTATTTTACAATTTTTTTCACGTTACTGCATAATTATAATCTGCCCTTGAAAATTCTCGATTAGAAGCTGCATCGACTTCCAAAGAAAAGACATCGAAGTGAACGACGAAAAGTCTCGAAACATCGGAGAAATATTAAACGAACGCGAAGATAGCTGTTCTCCACGGAACCGTTGTAAGAGTTTCCTTTCTTTTCTTTTTCTTTTAACCGCAAGATGCAACCGAGACGAACCAACGAACGAGTCGTGCGCCGGAGATTCCCGAGTTCTCGAATCCATTATTTACATGGATCGGAACGGTACGTGCCTCTCTTCGATCTTGATTCTGGGCGGGGTCGCGGGGCAACGGCGGGGACGAAGAGCGATCGTGTGGACAATACCATATATCTCTCGCGGGCGTTTTATGGAAATTCGTTCGGTCGACCCTCTCGATACAATGATCGGTGGTATCGATACGATCGAGATTGCGGCACCTGTGTCCTACGTCTCTCTGCCACCTTCTTCGATAGTCACGCAGAAGCAATGAGGCCCCCGGGTCATTGGCCGTACCTCCTTTAAATATGGAAGAATCGCAGGAGATCACGATAAGGAGGGTCAGACGCGGGTTCAGAGGGTCAGAGAAAGAGAGAGAATTTCGTTGTCATGTAAATTACTGTCTCTACGTTCAGATTCTAACTAACCGTGAGCGTACAATCCGAAGCGCGATTGAAAGATTAATGCAGCCATAACCACTCTCTCTGTCTTTTTTTCTCTTTCTCTCTGTCCGTGTGTCTCCTGGGAACGCGTTTCTCCGAAATTATTTCAATGGGATACCAAATAACAATGTCTTTCTACGTTCTGATGATCTGACGACAATGAGCTTACAATATCAAGTTGATTTTTTTCATTCCTAGCGTATAGATTAAGTAAAATAAAAAAATATTAGCATTTTGTTATGGTTTCTGCTTATGCGTGATACTAGAGTTGCTTCAGTTTACAGGAATATATTACTATACGTAATATACGACTCGAACGATAGAGATGTTTAACGCCATTGTGTGCATTTTATTACAGAATTTATCTGAGTTATGTACTCTCTCTTGGTCTATACACGATACAAATGTGCTCAGCCAAGGGATCATATCGTTCATCTTATTACTTTATTAGACACTTCATCCTTGTCGGAGAGACGTGCCATTAACAACAAACTCGGTCTCGCTCGGTTCTAAAAATAAGGAAGATATCAGACTCTGTCTCTCACGGGAAACGGAAGATAGTGGACCACCTTCGTGTCTCCATAAAGACGCCTATCGTGTCTGAAGGTGGGAGGAAATAGAACGGCACGTCGATTTCCCTTTTAATCTAAGACGAACGCGATAGCTCGCACGCGTCCGCTCGTTCTCGCCGTCGCGGTCCCAATAAAACGCGCGTTTTGTGCCCGCGCCCGCAGTCATAAAGGACCGTTTTGGTGGGCCGAGGCGTGGTCCGTGGTCCGCCTAGGTGGCCCGACAGTAACTTACGCTCGGCCATCACCAGACCTATCCGAATAATGCCGCGCTATCTTAAATATCCGGCAATTTATGCGTTTACACGGATTATCCCGCCGTGGCTTTACAGCCGGTAGTTACTTAATCACGTTAGGCACCGCCGCCAGACGCCACACGAATCGCGCGTGGAGTCGACATACAATACTTATACCATCGCTATGAGAGAGAGAGAAGGGATCGAACGAAGGGAGAGAAATATGCGAAGTTCCATCGGCGATGAATTTATTATTAATGAATCTAAAGATAATTCTATGCGACTCGACGCAGAAAAATGTTTTAAATCGTTTTCCACATCTTTAAACTTCAATCATTTCATGGTATTCAGGTATTTATTCTTTCGGATCATAGCAAATATCATATAAAGTTATTCTTGTCGTATCAAACTTAAGTCTTTAATGTCTTTAAAGCAATATGTTGTCTGGATATTAAATTGCGTCAATCTTCGCTCGTATACCCCTCTTTAGATATTACTTTGTTTAATAATGAAGGTATACTTTAAACACGTGACATTCGCGTGATCTTAGCCATGCGTTTCCGACGTGAAAGTCGAGCGATCGTCCATCGTCAATAGATGATCGACTACGGAACGAACTCGCTCACGGCTTATTCGTACAGCGTAGAGCGATCCGTCAAGATACCCGCGTGGCGGATGACAGCAGATCGCGCTGAAACAATGAGGCCTCAAGCTATCGGAGTAGATAGATAGATAGGAGAGAGGAAAGAGGCGAGACGAAGGAGATCCTCACGAAGGGTACCTGCACAATACGTGCAGCTTGGCGTGGGCGCGGACCGCCCGCCCGCGTCTTAACCTGCTGAAACTCGTTTCGCGATGGGCCTGACGAGGCCCCTGCGTGCGTCGAGCACGTACGTCGGTCGCGTCGGCTTCCGAGGACGTCAGGCCTGTCGGGCACGCCGACTCCGGGGAAGATGTAAGAGCGGTGAGGCCCAGAATCCGCGGGGACCGCCGTCCGTGCCCGATGTTGGCATATAAACCAGGATTACGGGAGACACGCGGAGCCGTAATTCTCGAAGCCCGACACCTCGCCGTCGGTAGAGCCCGCCGCGGTCTTGTCTCGGCGTTAAAACGCGCTTAAAAACTGCCTTGTCTCCCCTTTCTTTCTTTTTTCTTCTTTCTTCTTTTCCTCCCCTGCTGCATCCACAGCTCGAACCGAAGGCAGGGAATTGTGCCCCGTAAACGAGATTTGATATCTGCGCGTACCATCCGCGCGAGGATCAACCTTCCGCGCGTCTTCAGCAACAGTGTTTCGTTTTGTAGCGATTTGAGAACCGCCATTTCGCCAGCAGCACGCATGATGCGTCTTGTCTCAATACTGACAATGAGATGCGTTAAAAATCGCGCATCACGCTATCATGTCTCCCGTGCCTTCGCTCCGCGAAAGTCCAAACAGTCCGATTCACCCACGAACACGACTTCTCGCCGATTCCCGTTAATTTTTTCATTTTACGCTTCGCGCTTGGGCTCTTCGTCGCCCCGTCCCCCCGCCCCCCCCCCCCCCGCTTTACCCCCCTCCCTCAATATCAAAACACGCGACACGCAGTGTCCAACGTGACGTAAGTAAACCCGAAGTACTCGAGATCAATGTCAAGTACGTCACAATGTATTCCTACTACCGTCGCGTTCCTGTTCCTTTTCGAGAAATTACAGTACTCGCGAAAATCGTGACACGACGAACGGGCTAAATGGATCCGGAACGAGCCTGGTCGAGAGCCGCTCGGTCCGGTCCTTGTGTCGTCGGGAATGTATCTTGACCGCGCGCCGTGCCATTCTGGAACGCGTCTTGTGCGACCTTCTTCCACGGCGCGCCGAAATTACGTGAGCTCAGAGGGGCGAGGAGACGGGGAGGGAGACAGGGGGCCTGAGTATCGGGGCCCGACGCGGGTGTTTTGACGGCTGCGGTTCACGGATGAGGTCAGCCGGTCTCGCTTTCTCGAGACGAGAGGCGAACCTCTTCTCGTCGCGCTCCGCTCCGCGAGAGAAGAAACGGGCCCCGTCTTCCCGTATGTCTCGCGGCGAATGGCGGGATGGAGAGGACGCAGGGCTTAAGGCTCGTAATGACCCATCTCCGACAAATTACCACTCGAGTGGCATTGTGTGCGAGCCCTGGGCCCGATGCGCCTTCCCCTCCCACCTTCGCCCTTGGGTCGCCGCGGACCCATTGACGCGTGTTGCGTTTGATTTTAATGTCTACGCGCCGCGCGCGCCGCGTTCCCACGTCGCCTGCATCGTCATTATATAACGATGCAATGCTGCTAATTTCTCCGAGGTGGAGTTGCTCGCGACACGTTGCTGCATCGTGCGCAGCTATCTACGTGTGATGTAACGCGAGAGAATGTACCGTGCAGGAAGTGATCGACGAAATGGTTGGCTCGGCTAAACAAAAAGCTTTAATCGTACGTTTAACTAGACTAAAGAGAGGATTATGTCAGATATTTCTTCCGCTCCGCGTATCTTTTTCTATTTCCTTGTCGATAAATATTAAGAAATAATGTGTAGTCGATGTATCGCTGAGAATTTAATGATTAACCATTAATTTCCTTCAACATTTATAACAGCACAATAAAATTATCGTAAGATATTAATAATGCGAAGAATTTATTAAACGTAAAATATATTGATTTTTTGTAACACACACGCGCGATGTATCGTTGCAAAAATTAACAAGATAAGCATTTAAGAGAAAAATTTAAGCTCGCGTAAGATTTTACGACGAGGAAGGACACGCGACTGGTGAACACTTTTGGGCGCCATATCCCACACGCTGCTTTGCATATCTAATGAGCGGTCACTTGTGTCGAAATTTATGGTAATCCATGCGTCTTCCCGGCGAAATTAACGGCAATTTACCAACCGCAAGGCGAAATGCATGCGTGTTTCCGCCATCTGCATTCTTTCAACGTACAACCGCCTATTAACGAGACGCCAATCGCGATTCCATATATGCCGTCATTAAAAATCAGTTTATATAAAAAACTGTAAAACGTATATCACTTTCGTCGTAAAGATTACGAGTCTCGTAATTGCGGCGTCCGATGCAAATAAAGCGTAATTTATCGGCATAGACTAGAGAAAGAGAGAGTTTGCCTAATATATTTCAGTGTTAATTGGGCTCGAATATTTTCGTCGCATTAAACGCATTACGCACGATTCCGCGATGGGAAATCGTAAAGAAAACGAAATTTTTATCGAGAAGCTCGATACACACCAGTTTGCGCCATATACGGGCGCAGCCAGTATATGCGCGACGCGAGAAGGGTTAATTGAGAAATATCTGACGCGCGTCAGAGAATGCAGCGAGAGTTCGCTCGCGCGATAAATACGATCACGGCCGACAAATTAGCCATAAAACCGACGTCCTTGCCGCGCGCATCGCGACACGCACGGTCGCCGGTCTTAAGTCACTTAATTCCGTTCGTAATTCACCTGTTTTCGCGTGTATCGGCCGAAATTTTAACTTATGCCAGCCATTATCCCACCTACCGTACCGCGAAATCTCTCCACCGGTAGAATAATTGTCGCGTTCGCGGTAAGACGGGAGGCGCGAGAGCCGGCGAAAATATTCACCGCGCGTGCTTTCGGCGCGAAATCGTGAAAGTTTCGTCCCAACCGGGTACAGAACGCGCGTGAGTCACGCGGTCAATAATCGATCTGCGAGTCCGCGTAAAGGAGGAGGCCCCCCTTCGTGAAGTAGACGCGATTTTTACGGGATTGTGCAAATAAACCGCGCGCGGCCGTAATGTTTGCGGCGTGAAACGCCGAGATATAACGAGAATTCCTCGGCGAGGATTCTCTTTATCCTTCAACGCGGCGAAACACCCGCTCTCCACGGGCACTTTACGCTCATTACGAGGTTGACATCTATTTCACCGTAATTCACGGACCGTTCAAGGTTCACCGGGTCTCGGCCGCTTTACTCTACCTGCCTGCCGCGGAGAGAATATCGACACGCAGGCGCACGACAGACTGGAAATGAAATGCATTTAGCGAGCGCGGAATGCGCCGGGTCGCGCCGGTGCACGTCGTGGTATGCACGTTGTTGCATGCTCGCGCGAAGGAAACGCGGTTGAATCATCGACGGGCCGCGGCCCCGTCGAGCTTGCGAAACGCGATTTCAATGAGCATTTTTTGTGATTTACTGCGCTCGCACGTCCCGACCGGCCATTAAATGCAAAATTCGCGGCTCGTCGCGCGTTTCGTTGCGAGTGACCCGTTTCGCGATCCTTTATTGAGAATGGATACGTCGAATGCGCAGGATCCTTTCTCGATATGCGCGAGGTTTGCTGAGTTCACCGCGGATGACGATTACACGAATATATGCAGCAGCTTTATGTCACATGAAGAAGATAAATGGCGTTGCGTTAATAAAAAACAAGATTTGTCTGGCGATTTTATTTTTTGTTATCAGTATTATGCGCGTGTCAACTTTATATATCGGTATTTTGTAACATGATAAAAATTATAGTAAATCACTATGTTCGACATGTCGGACTCCATTCTAAAACATGGTCCCCTCTTGCGAATTAAAAAGAGAAATTTAAAAAAATAATAAAAAATTCAAAATAACAGTATTACTTGCAATTCATCTAACAATACAGGCCCGTAAATCGAATTGTAAGACACTTTAAACATCTTAATCGACGGATAATGTATAGGTAGCGAAACAAATTCCACCTGATACAGGTCTGACATCACTGCTTTCTAAACAGGCTCCAAATTCTCTGGAATAAAAAATGAAAATTATATTTAAATTGGCAGTTTCGCGTCACCTTCTTGGCGTCTGGTTGCGGTCTCCAACGCCCACGCGGTCTCTCGAGAGCGCGGGTTTACAGGTGCGGCCGGCAACCTGTATCTTCGATGCGTGCATGCGTGAGCGTGAACCACACGTATGAGCATTCTCTAAAGCACGTAGATTACGCACGCGTAGATACACTCGAGAGTCTCGTTACGTTTCGAGAGAAGCCGGGCGATGATATTTCCTATGATTTTTCTGCGGATATTTCGGTCCAAGAACCGGATGCGAGATTGAATCAATGTGTGAATAAATGAATAATTGAATCACAAGTTTTTGAAGAATATTTTCGATAAAACATTTCTTATTATATTACGTACATTCTCTGAATTGAGACGTCTGTTATTTAATGTTACTAATAATTATATATAATAATTAATTTTTATTACGCATCCTTTTATTAATATATTATATCATCTAATTACTTTTTTTAATACGCTCTACTTTGTATTATTAAATTAATGAAATTTAGAATAATAGCGCATGCCTACATATTACTTCTTTGTTCTTTAATTATATTTATACTTTTTATAACCCGTTCGATTTGTCATTATAATAGTCAGCATTTATTAACGCATCATATAATACTTTCCTCAAAACCGTGACATGCAATACGATACGCATCTAATTGAAACTCGTTCATCCGCGGCTGCCAATTACACGCTCGTCCGACCACTCTCGCTTACGTGTTAATTTGAATTCTCAATCCTAATAACGCAGCATCGACATGATTAGCCGACATTAATAATTTACATGAATTTGAATATAAATTGCAAGCTCGACGAGAGATTGTCCGAGTTATTCACGTCCCGCCTTTAATTTGGACAATCCTTCATCGGACGGTCATTCTCGTCGTCGATGTTGTCGTCCCTTCGAGCCCGATATTCCTTTCGTGCGCACATCGACCGAGGCGTGCCACGATCCATCACGCAGATATAAACGTCCTACATGCACATCGCTTATATCCGCGAATGCTTTACGATCCCCAATAATTACGCGTCTCATTATATTTTAATTAGCGTGGCCCGACAGCACCGTTTCGATTTGTGGGTTATCATTAATGTTGTTTACGAGGAACTCATTAAATTTGAATATTATTGAATAACGCTCGTTAAGGCGCGATGCGCGATCTTACGTACTTGCGTGCGTGCGTGCGTGCGTGTGTCACGTGTGCGCGCGTGATCTTGCGCGGGACTCCGACGCATGACAGGTTGATGCAGACATATATACATGTAATGCTCCTCGACATTAATATATTTCCTCTAATAAGACAAACGCCGAGTCCACCTCCGCGCGCAGCTTCTCAATGGGAAAACTATTACTCTCGCGAGCGCGGGGCATCGTGGAAATCTTCCACCTTGTCCCGTCCATCACTCGGTTCCCATTGCCCTGCCGAGAAGGTGACCGAGGGGTCGAGCTGTTCGAGGTCGACAAACCGCGAAGATCGTGCCGTTTCGCGAACGCGTCGCGTCCTATCGCGTCACATCGCATCGGCGAATCCGAATCGCATTTTATGCCGGACGGACAAGTCGTTTCGCGGTGGATCGTATAAAGACGCGTTTACGGAAAGATACGCGAATGCGTGCCCGATATCTCACGCGATTTACGGGGCGACCCGAACGTCGATAATACGACAGACGTGTATGCGCCACCCGCGCAATTTTTGCTAAAACGATCGCGCGATTCATGGAACGGCGAGCCGCGTCGTAAACCTATGCGAATTCGCGAATCTCACGTTTATTACCTGAATGCTGGCTGAATGCGAAGTGCTATTGGAAATTGTAAATTTTCTCGCGGAATAAGAACGTAGAGGAGTCTAGAGTGTGACGTTGATTCTTGACGGATATAACGAATATAATGACAATAAATATCTATGCAATCCCGTACAAGGATTGTGGCAATCCCAAATTTTATACGTGAAAAGTGTTACGGAAAAAATTTATAATTTTGTTCAATTTGTTATCTAAGCGTTATTTGCGAGATTAAAATCAGATCAGTCTGTCAACGTGGTTTTGAAACATGTAAAGCCCAGTCTATCGCCTCGGACCTCCGACGTAGCCAATCCGGGATTTTGCCGCGGACTGTATCCCTAACGATATGCGATTGTCGCCCCATTAGATGCACCTCTCACGGCCCGGTATATGGATATCCTTTCCCCCTGTAAAGCGGCGACCGGCGGGGCCCCGTAGCGCTGTTTATCTCTTGACTATGGCAGCGCGAACGCTCATATAACGAGACGAACCGATCCCGCTCGCCTCGCGAACAATGGTCGTGGTCTGCGGTCCGATCATAACCGCGAGAGAAGAGGAAGAAGAACGAGAGGACGAGCGAGAAGAAGCATCCGAGGCGCCGCTGCCGCCTTCTTCTCGAGGGCCCCCCTCGTTGTTATCGCCTCGACCGCTTTCGCTGCCGAGTCCCACCGAAAGATCGGTTTTGATTTATGCATCTGGGCTACGCGGTGCATCTCGCTGGATCTAACTAATGCGCACCTCACAAGTATTATTAGGTCAATCTGGAATAAATGGGAGGGAGGGACTGTCCGGGTATTGGCTATCCGTACTCGTTATACCGGAAGAACTGCCATTAATTAAAGAGCATAGTCACTGTACAGGCTTGTTGCACAATCGTTAAAGGTATTTATGCGGTTCGCGCATGTTTTATCTTAGGTCTCAGAGATTAGAAATTATATCTTGGATTTATATTTTTCATCTCTAATACCTTGCTAGATCAATGAGTTCTTCACGTACTCAACGTACTTGATATTAATTGTATTAAGTTCTTAATATATATTCTAATATATTTCCTCATCTTTTTATTTTCTCCGTGATAACGACGAATGATGATCGACTGATGATCAGTTGAATAAATTAAGCGTCAATCAACGACAAGTCGGTGAGTATTTACAGTTACTTTTACGAATGATATATATATATACTTTCGGGAGCAACTCTCCGTGAGTTTATCTTACTTATCTCCGCCGCAAATTCCGCGTATATCAGACGCTCTCAAGTAATCTCGACGCTGCAAGTGGATGAAGTTCTCAGTATTAAAAGCGTCACGTTAATTATTTAAAATAATTCGACTTGTCGTCGAACGCTGATAATAATGAAACCAAACGTTCCAGGTATGCGCGATAACGACTGCCAGTCTTATTACGCGATCATAGTTAAGGATTGCCGGTCATTGATGCTTCGATTCGTCCAGCAATTACCGGACTGGCATGAGAACTCGCGTTCGTATGAAATCGCGCGGATTTGCTCGCGCGCGCGAATATCTTCTCGTTGGAAAAAAAAAAAAAAAATAAAGCTTCCACACCGAAGGCGATCGCAGCATCGAGGCGGCCGAGCGTTCGACTGTGACATCGGGTCGTTAAGAGATCCCTCGTGGCCTCGCGCGTTGCTTGCTTACGTCGATGATTTACCGTGCTGTCGTGTCCGCCTATAAAACGGTCATAATGTTTTATCATCTCGAACGAAGCACGGAAACGATCCACGACTGCCGTACCGTCGCGTCGCGCACATAACGAATAATGAAATCTTACTTTCTTGCCGCGGCAAACGGCGCGCGTCCATTGACCGCGTGATTGAGGAATAGAGAAGTGCAATGGCGAAGGATGTATAAACGTGAGTTTTATCGTCTCAATAGATCTGAGGCGGCGTCTGGCTTCAATGATATCGTTGTACACCTGTCAGGATAGCTGAAGGTTTAATGGTGATGAATTGAATAATTCTTAGTTCCTCAAGGTTTTTTTTTTTTTAATTCCTCGAACATACGTCGATGTCTTTTCTGATGATCTACGTCATTGAAACGGTTTTGCGAACATGAGCAGCAGGTAGTAGCAATAGAATGACTATCGATACATCAGGACGATCCAGTACGATCCAGCGCACAAGGTCGATGCTTCCAATGCCTTGCATATAATCTAAGTCTCGATCTATCGTGACTGCTCTCGGCACGTTCTGCTCCATCGAAAATTTCGTTCCGCCTGTCTCTCCTAACACTAACATTTATTTTCCGACTATCGGAATATGTGACGTACCTTCCGTTACGCGGGTTATCTAATGTATATTCTGCATCTCGAGAGATGCGGCTGCTACTGTCGATTATTTTACCAATAATTTCGCAATGATATGCATTTTTTTATCAATACATCTTATTACATTATATGAATTGATAATAATTAAATAATATTAGGTGAGGGATACTGCAATATCCTTGAAATTAGTATTTTATTTAATTAGTAGTTTATTTGCTGGCGAATTCAAAAGATATGGAACCGACGAACTTCGTTCATCATCTCATCATCGCGATGCGAGTCGACGCGATTTTCGGCACCGAAAATTCCGTTTTACTTGTCTCCGCTATGCCAGACGCATTTATATTTGTTGGCCCGTAGCACGTACAAGAGCGTGCCACGCGGTGTGCACCGGCCGAGCGAGCTGCAACAACTTTCGCCCTTGGGCGATTCGCGTTGCTCTTATTTAAACAACATACCTAACTCGCTCGCCTCTCTTACTCGCGACTCCCCCGCCTCCCACCACGGTAACCGGGAGTACTCAGCATCCTTTTCCAGGGACGTATCTCTTTGACAGCGATCGAAGAAAGTTTTATCCAACTTACAATTATGCAACTATGAATGTACGAGGAGGAAATGTCATTAAAATAATAAGGATGAAATAGCTTATTAGCACTTCTTTGGCGTTGGATGCAAAAAATCGATAAAACTGTCTATGATTTTATTACATTATATGAGTGCAAATTCCAAATTTTAAAATATAAATTATAGAAATTTTTTCTAAAGTCTTTTTTTAAAGTCTTTTTTTAAAGGAAACATTACGCGCAATTTACGTTGACGCATACGATTATTATACATTTGCTATTTCTGTCCTTTATCGTTCGATCCTGTTCTGTCCAGTTCTTAAATAAGTATATGAGTCATCAAATACTAATAGATCTCTTTTAAAATGACAATGTTAGCAGTTAGCAGAAAACAATCGAGCTTAGCAAATTCAGGAATTCTTCATCCATCTTTCAAAACAACGTCCTTTTCATGTACGAGCGATAACGAGACGAGCCACGCGGGCTCCAAAACGGTCGGAGTACGCCGTTGGTATCGCGGGTATCTCGCCTGGAAAGAGCCGTACTCGGAGTTTCTTAGCCCCGGTCCAGCAGGTACCTCCGCGACCGTAGCACTGATCGCCCGGCGATACCGGTGTAATTTAAAATCATCGGGGCACGAGACAAAACAGGCAGAACGGGGAACAAGTGTGTGTGCGCGCGCGCGTGCGCTTCGGTCCCGTGGAATCTTGATTATGCATTCCAGGGATGACGGGCTGCGGGATCTGCTTTCCGCTCTCGTCCTTGCCACCCCCGACACCCGAGTGTCAACCCTGTTGTTTGCGCGGCGAGATAATCGATCGTCAAGGATGTCCTTTAAGCTGTCATCATGATGCACCGCGCCGGTACGATCGTGGTCGACGACGTTAGCACCTGAAGGCTCCTCTCGCCGATGGTAGGACGGACGGAGGCGATATTTCCTCGATAAAATATCGCCGGCGAATAGCGAGCCGCGCGTCCGTGGAGTTTGCGCAGCTTTTAGCAACGTTGTTACCGCAGTCGCTTCTCATTTTTCTTCTCGCCTTTTCTTTGTCCGTCTCTTCTTCTGGGAACTGGTGCCGGGGCGATCGCGAGCCATCGGCTTGATATATCGCGATAGATATTGGCATGCTGGAGAACACAATTGCGCGCGAGAGGAGCAGCTCGAGGGACGTCGTTCTCCGATTAAGGCCGATTCACGCCTCGCGTTAATTCATTACGTTTCGGATTATTTTGGCAGGTTTGTTCGTTAATTCTATGAAATTATGTTTATATACGTCAACGTAATAAGCACTCTTTAAATAAACATTAATAATTTGTAGTATAATTATTTTTAAATTATATATAGTATATATCAGCTTTAAGATCGTCATTGTGTGCGCCATACTTATACGTATCGTATTTCGTATCCTGACATTCGCTTTCCGGTGCGTAAAGACGATTCATATTTAACAACCGCCATTTATTCGTATTCATAATCACTACAAATGCGGGATTCGTCAGCAGAGTGAAAAATCACGGTTGTCGGATTAATGACTGCTATCACTACTGACAACGTTGCGAACGTTTTCAACGTTCACACGCTTATTTTTTTTTTTATTCATCTCATATATAACCGCGCCAGAATCGCTCGACGTCACGAGTGATCTTCAAACTCGATTGCGTGAGAATTATAAACTTTATCAAATTATCTCTCTTGTACATTTTTTTGGCTCTTAACTGTTTGACAACACTTTCCTCGAATATCGATATTTTTATTATACTTTGTACATACATGTTATCTGCGACGAGTAACGACTCTACGCTCTTCGCGGACATCTCTCACTAATTCTAATAACTTGCCAGCATGTGGTCTATAATGATTCGTATAGCATGATGCTGATTGCCGGATTGGTTAGTGAGAAAGCGCAATGTCCCGCGTTGCGCCCTTGAATAGCGCACTTGAAAGTCGCTGAAGGGAAATGGAGGAAAGGAATTGATTTATCGTCTGGAACAACTAGCACACGTAGAAATAAATTGCAACAGCAAAGATCTGGTCAACTCAAAACGACAATTATTTATCATCTTGCATTAAGGCACGTCAACTCTTAAAAAAGACAAATCGATACTCAAATATATTAAAATCCTCTCGAAAGTCTCGAAGTTGCTTCTTTTCCGTGAAAATTTATATTGATAAATATCCGTTACTTCGATACGCTTACGGATTAAAGGATATAATTATTTTAGTTTGATTAAGAAACTATTTGTGTAAATTAATTTAATATTATTATTTCACGCTAAATTTTCATAAATCCAAAAAGGTATTTCTTTTTGTAAATTTGGAATTTTTTAATTGCAGTTTATTACATAATATATGACGTAAGAAAATAAATGGCGAGCGTGTAGCGTGCGCTTTGTAATATTTTAGTCGCTTAAGCATTATTGCAATTACAATTCGAATAGGAATAGCAGGAGATGCAAATTTTAAATGACATTTATAAAAGAAAAGACAGAGAAAGAGAGAGAGATGCATGACACCCCGAGAACGAACTACCGCTATGCAGCGCACCTGCAGCGGATGAGTTCGTGTTTAAGAGCTCTGCTCGTCTGCTTCTTCTCTTCCTTCCCTACGAAACGAAGCGATTCCGTGGAGGAGATAAAGAGGGGGGCGTAGCCGATCCGCGATCTTCCCCTGAATCCGGCAGTGGTTAGCCGATGCATTAGTCTCGCGTGTGTCTCGATACCTAGGATGCAGTTCATGCGGCCGCGTATAATCCAGCGGTTAGTGCATAAATCGCGCCAACGGCTAAACGCGATCCGCGGGGAGAAGCGCATCGCATTCCCGCGGCGATGGATCACTGGAATTCTAGTCTGTCCGATGCCTCCCCCGCAACTAATAAATCTGCGCTCGACCGTTCGATATTTTTACTTTCACTTACATTAGTTTCCATAGTCGCAAATTCATTATATAATTTTATTGGAGCGATTATATTATGTGGTTTATAATGATTACTATCGTCGTAATTATATTATATAATCTTCATATCTGGAAAAAAATATTACATCTATAAAATATGAATTCATATCTTTCTGATTTGCCAATTTGTTGTGCGCGATTTAGGACGTTATTATCTCCAACTTCTCATTCAGATTTGGGTTGCCTAGTTGCATCAAGAGTACAATTCAAAGATAAACGCGGCTCTAACAGGCGCCTCGGTGTAATCTATGTAACTTTAAGCGCTTATGACATCGTAGGTAATCAAAGAACCGACCGGTCATAATTGCGGTAATAAACATTACGATTGTACACATAATATCTATCTTTAGCCCCGGTCATGGCGATACGGTGCGGTATTAGAGTGTACCTTCTCGTATAAATAATGACCACTATTAAACGATCTGGTTGGAACGCAAAGACTAATGCGTCTTCGGCATTATGTTCGCACTGCTCGCTCTTTGAGCAGCTAAAAGGGCTCGCGAGCTATTTGTCTGCTATGCGTTTTGTGCCTTGAAGGATCTGCGAGCACGTTCGCGCGAATTCGGCCTCAAGGCCGCGAACGAAAGATATTATAGTCCCAAGAGAATACTCATAATGCTCTCGCTCTTATGTAATTTAATGAATATTTAACGATACATTTGCAATAATAATATTGAGTTAGCATCTCGATAATATTTATTGGTGAAAATTTCGATGCGTGTGTGCTTATGTAAGTTTGCAATATTAAATGTATGATAATTTTTATAGTATTCTATAAATATTTGAGTGCGAGAAATTTCAGGACGAGTAAAATTTTGCAAACATAAAATAATCGTCACTCTGGCTAACGTCATTTTCAACGGTCCTAAACGTGCGGACGAGGGCATGCATTCCGTCGTGGATCCACGAGGTCCCAGAGGTTGCGTCGTCGCCTCGGGGTTCGTGCACGAGAGGTACGCACGATCAAAGGACCTATTGCCGAATCGCCGGAATTTGGCGATCGGCGCGGGCCACGCCCCGGGCGAATAAGAAAATATCGATAATTCGCTAAATAATAAACGGCCATTATACCCCGACGAATTCTACGTACGCGAATCTTAACGACGGCGCACTTACATTGTAGAGCCCATAATATTAAATCCTTCGCCGCATGATAGATATAATGTAATCGCAGAGAATGGGGCGCGTGCTCGCTCGCACGCACGCTATTTTTTTTTTCCTTATTACAAACGCGTTTATGCCCACTTAATGCATTCGAAAGTCACGCGGATTCACGCCAGGATTAATACCGTCCGCTCGGTGTTTCGAGCACGCGGATCGGTTCCTTTGGCGCGTCGGGGCCTTCGGAAGGGAGTCCCGCAGGAAAAGAAGGTTGGGTATGATGCGGAATAAGAAGAGAACGAACGGAGAGCGCAGAGCGCAGTTTCTCTATTGAGGCCCCGCATGACAGATAAGCTTAAAAAAAAAAAAACCTCCGGCCCATTAACATTATTAACATCTGAACACAACGGACCGGGCACGAGAAACGGGCCGTATGCTCGGCACGTCCGGCCCACGCGTACGCCTGAAGTACTCGTGAACTCCGACGCGCTTGTATCGCGCTGTGAGGCCTTACGAGAGGAGCATTAAGGTCCCTCTCCGCGGCCGCGCGCGACCGAGTCGGCTGGATAATTAGGGGTACGGCATCGTGGGGGCCTCGCGGGGGCCATTTCTGGTTATTAATTCACCCCGTAGTCGATTCCGACGGGCCCATGGGGCCCATTGTCGGGAATGGCGGTACCCGCGATTTGGCTCTCGCTCGAGAATACGATTATGAATATCTTGATGCTATAATGATACGCTCTTCAGTCGGTTGTTTTTTGTACATAAAGCATAAAGTATGATAAACTCGCTTTCAGATTGTAATACGTGACTATTTTATGAATGGATTTAAAAAAATTGGCAATTATCTTTCGCTCTATTCTTTAATAATGTTTTCTGCTTTGGATTCTATAATCCCAATTAATATTTATATATTTTTTGTATCTTAAATCTTCTTCTTGTTATTACCGTCGAAAACAGAAGTATGCAGAAAATGTGCAAAAGCTGTATAAAATTGTGTTGTATTGCTTAATACTATACTTTTTTTTTTTAAGTTAGTCTTTCGTTGCTTAAGAGAATAAATAAAACTAGTAAACTATAAGATATGAATTAATTCTAGATTATAAATAGTTATTTCGTAATAATAATCATCGTGCGATGACATTTATTGCGCAAGGAGGTGTGGAGAACGAAGCAAGGATGATCGTTGCCCGAAGCGAGGTCAGTTTCTTCACGAGGCGTGTCAACCTGCCAAATATTATGGAAATTTATTCCTGCAAGCCTGCGCCGTTGTAATGGATTCCAACGTGCGAGAAAGACGCGCGCCTGTACAGTGAATTCGCCATGTGTCTGAGCTCCAAAAGTGAAAAAGCAATTCTCACTTTCATCCTCGTTAGTAATTCTTCTACATTTAAAACGCATTTGCTTTCTGCGCACTTAATTAAAATTTATAAAATATGATAACATCGATATATACACGCATATTTGCCAGACATGACACATACATAATCTCTCTTACTTTTTCATTATAAACAATTTATATAAGAAAAGCATACACACACGTAATTGAATGAGCAAATATTTATATAATATTATGCGTTTTATACGATTAAATGCAAATTAATATTACAGTTCAAATTAAAGAAAAACGAAAGAATTTATATTATATCTGTATCGATTTAATATCTCAGAAAATAATCATTGAGAGACGTCGGAAAGAAGGTCGCCGTTAGTGTTAAGCGCTAGCCCGAGGTGAGTGCGCGCGAGTAAGGGTGCAGAAAATTAAATCCGAGGATTTTTGTTATCCTGTCCCCCCTCCATCTCGAAGCGAGAGATGCCGGGGAAAGCACGAACGGGTCTCACGGATCCTCGTCGAATCTACCTTCCGCGGCTTCTCTCTCGTACTCACCCTCGCTTTAGGCCGGTCTCTCTCCTCTCTTCTCCTCTCTCTCTCTCTCTTTCTCGTTCCTCGCCCGGGCGCATGACAGTGTCACGTCCCCCGAAGCAAAAATCCTTATAAAACAAGACACGCCGCGGCGAGGCGCGAGGAGATGAGGAGGAGCAGTCGTGAGAAGCGGCTAAGTGGATAAGGTGCTAAGTGTGGCCCGGAGGTACGACGGAGGTTTGGCGCGGTGTAACCTGCGAGACGGGGCACACCGCGCGCGCGGAATCGCCGTACCCCGTACCGGGCCCCAATTACCGGGCCCGCTCGGGGAAAGCGACGAATGCTCGCGCGCGCGTGCACACAATTTTCGAATAAATCGGGACCCGAATCAGAAAGCGCGCCACGATGCACATACATCTGACATTCGAAAGGCGCCGCTTGTCAGAGATAACACGTGCTTGAAAATGATCGAAAGGTGTAATATTTCTCTCACGTAATCGAGACGTATGATATCGTTCGGGCATCTCGGTTGTCTCGTCGATCATCTTATGAACAGAAGTTTTTTGCGTGTTTTTCCATCATTATTGCACGGCTGCAGGTTAAATTACGTGCGATCTCTTTGAACACTGCGGGTATAAGCGATATGCAATGTGTACGAAGAGAGGCGTGCACGCATCCGTTATGCTTATGCATCACCTGTGGGATGTGGAAAATTGTCGGATAATCTCGAAGAACGTATAACTTTCATATGAGAAAATATACAACAGGTGCTACCGATAATATACGAATTATAAGAGAAAGAAGATAGTATAAAAAGAGATTTGTATATTTAAGAAAATATTTCATGTATAAAATGGAAAAAATTACAAAAATTTTAAAATATCTCTCAGATTAAATTGATAATGATTTATCAGGGGATAATGTTCACGTATTTTGAGGAAGATGTATAGAGTACCGGAACAATTTCTTACGAATTTTATAACGGTTGAATTCTTTCTCGTCGATCGGCGAAGGCGGTATCGAAGCGCGTAGCCAATCGATAATCGCTTACAACATATGTTAAGCTATGCATCATCGGTATTATCGTTACAGGGAATTCAACAACTCGTCCCCTTAACCAAAATCTTGTAAGAATTTTTCATGAACGATACCGAGAACAACGATTATATAAATCTTCACGCGAAGAGTTATGTCATAGAGACTTACAGAAACTTTATTCAATAATATTTAATTAGCTTAATTTGATTCTGTCTTGGTTACTTTTCTTTGTTAGTTCTCAAATATCTTCCTGCAAAATTGTCAGATTTTTATTTAAAACTTGTCAACTGACAAATCTCTATATCCGCAGAACGTAAAGCAGTGTGCCTGTTCCCGAGAATTTCACGAACGCTTTCTCTTCCTCCCGCTCTACCTCTCCTAAAGCCCGATTTGCACTTTTGATCGATTTTCTCGATATCAGTCAGGTGCTCGGCAGAGAAAGGTGCGCGACGAACATTCGGTAGCGGAAGGAATTACAAGCCAGCCGTTCGGCTGAAACAATAGCTACCGCTGCAAGCGGTGACTTGGTCCCGCTCTTACTCGCCGAGCGCCGATATTTTACGTTTTCTCGTTGTATAATGAGTCTAATGTATATACCTATGTAACGTGCGTGCGCGCGCTTTGCATATATGAAAGTAAGACCCCGCCAGCGCGAAATCCGCGGCTCCATTGCGCGCGTATACGCGCTCGCGCGCTCATTATGATTCATTATTAAGTCCCTTTGTGAGCAGTCCGGTTCTCCGCTTCCACTTTGCCCTTTTTTCGTCCTCACCATCGCCGTCGCCGCCGCCGCTGCCGCTACCACGGACGACTTTGGTTCCTCTCTTTCCAGATCTCCATCACCTCCTCGCTCTTCATCCTCTGCAACTAGTAGGTGCGGCAGACACCTGTAGAGCGACTGCCTCGGCGACGGACGGAAAGAGAAGGGGAAGAGAGAGAGAGAGAGAGAGAGAAGAGAGAATTAAAGAATCAAAAAGACTAAATAAAAAATCTGTCTTAAAACGCGCGCCCGAGAGAGAAGACGGGAGGCAGAGAGGAAGAAAGGGAAAGGTAGGAGGTTGAAACCGTCGAGAGGGCGTAGCGAGGTGTAAGCGAGCGAGAGGAAGAAGAGGAGACGGAGAGGACTCGAACGGGGCCTCCGGCCCCGCCGGTGTAGGTGAACACAGCGGGGTCAACCGAGTTCAACCTCAACTGGGTTCCCTTCAACCGGGTCCCCTTCGCGTTTCGCTGTGGAGCCCGTTCTCGCGTATTCGGCTGTGAAAACAGCCGTTGTCGGATCGGCCGTCTGCCAATCACAAACGTTTCTGCATGTTTCTTCAGCGTTATAATTTTTTTCTTTTTTTTCTTAGCATTGCTACGACAATTTCAAATTATATAAACGTGAAAATAAAAACTGCGTGTGTCATCCGTGCGATTGATGCCCTCTTCTCTTCGACTCTTTATTAATTTTTTAAATCCTATGCACGTTTTTCGTCTTGCACGGTGCATGATTCGAGATGATTGTACTCCGTAAAACAGGTGCACCTTTTGCCGAGAAAACACTGCCAGGTGCATCATACTTATCGCTTCTACGATTAGAAATGTACGCCCGTTGCATGTATCTGACATTTGTTGCGATGGTTTTGATAAATTTTATCTTGCTGATTTATAGACTTTGTTTGTACTAATTATAAAATAATTGCTTAAATAATTGTTATTATAATATCATTAAGCTCAACAAATCACGATTAAAACTTATATACGGATTCTTTCTGTTACATTTTAATGCGCACAGCTTCTTTGATTATGAACGAAATAAAAAATAAAACATTGATGTGCAAAGGCGAAAATCGAGATATACTAGATCTTTGCTTGCCGTTTCTCTGATTCGCGGCACCTGTTGCGAATTCCTGAATCTTCTTGCTGCAAGCCTGGGCAGGCCTCCCCTCCTTCCTTCATACGACTTAAAATTCTTTTATGCGGCGAGACAGATGGGCACCTGCTCAAGCTACGGTAATTTGTGGAGGGATGTAGCCGGGACGTATTATCTTCCTTAACTCTCGACAAAATTTCAATCAGTGCCATTTAGTTATCTCAATCACCATTGAATATCATTAGTGAAACGTTCAATTAGATGGCTCGTTTATGTACTGAAAATTTTGAAGCCTTTGATTACAAAATTTTGTTAAGTCCAATTAATTACTTTCGCGAAAAATGACGAGATATTAAAATACTTAATAAAGACAATGAAAATTACATAAAAAATATTATTGAAAATTACATAAAAATATTAAAATATAATAAAATAATGCAAATAAAACTTTCTCGTTTTTTGCAAATTTTCTTGTATAATTAAGATTCTCTAAAATTTATTTCACTTTCTCTTCCTTTTCAACATAGAGATTATATGAAAAATGCATATATTTATAATTAATATACATAATTCGGCTAATTCTCTCTGTTGAGTCAATAAACAACTCTTTACAATAAAAATGATTGTCGTCTCCTTTGTTATTCTCGACACTCAGCTTACTTCTTCACCTGTTTAGCAACCTGCGCACAATCGGTCGTATGCGCGTTACGCGAAGGCGGGGCACCTGCGTGACGAGAGAGCTACGTTCTCTTGCTTCCTCTTCGTCGATTTAATTTGTCGCATGTATCATATGTTTCTCATATCCACCTGCGCTTTCGAGTCTCGTCATCTCACTGAAGGGAAAGTAGGCTAAAAATCGGGCACGAGATAAGTCGATGGAAAATTTGCCACGGCAAAAAATAAAGAAAGAGAAAAAAAAAAAGATTCGATCTGTATCGGAGATCAGTTGTACATTACGTCTTCATGTTACACAGGACGGTAGCCGCGTGGCAAAGTTTGTTATATCAAATATTTTTCTTCGAGACGATCATAACTTTTACAAAGTGTGTGGCGCAACTTATCGATAATATATCCCGATCGTTATAATGATAACGAATAAGAGGTAGTTTAAGACTCGTCGAGCACCGTAATTAGAAATTTTACGGCGCATAATCTATTCTGCTCGGGAAGAAATCGCGCGCTGCCTGTTCGAGATGTTACGACAACAACGAAATCACTTTCGCACGACCCAGAGAAATAATCGGCGCTCACCTGTACGCGGGAAAGACGCGGAAAGACCCGGAACGTAAGGTAAGGTAAGGTAAGGTAAGGTATACGAAAGGTGAAATCCCGCGTTCGTGGCCCAGGTCGTGCGAGACCTGTCGCCAAGCTGCATCCATCGGGCCCCACAAGCCCTTTCATCCCTCTCTGAAGGTGCAACCTGCACTTCCCACGGACGTCCGGTCCAGGCCGAGGGATAAAGACGAGTTGAAAGCGTTGCAATCGAGCGTGCAACGTCGCACGTCACATTTCGAGAATCTCCTATATGCCTCCTGTGTCTGGGATCCCCGTCGCAGGCTCGATCGTTACCTGAAAACACGCTTGCGCCCGTTCGTGCGCAGATGTTCCCCGAGAATTTTCCTCACGGGTTGCTTCACAGAATTGCTGAGTTAACATTAAATTATCTCCTTGTTGATAGATTGTTTCTCACTTTACTCACGGTTTAATTCATTCTTCTTTGTAAAAGATTAAGAACGTGACTCGAGAGTGTGCTAATAAGAAGTTATATCGTCTTCAAGTATAGCGATATACAAGGTAATTTATATACCGGCTGTTCATCTTTATTACTATTTCTTAAATTATGGAAATAGTAAATAAGTTGCATCTGGTCTTTTAATTTTTTTTACAATTGCTTCACAGACATTATTAATTTTTTTTTTTAAATAAATTTTGTATTTACATGTCGATTATATGCACACAATTGAGAAAACTATTCAGGTCATCCCGAGCTGACCGAGTTCCCTCTGTTTACTTCGCTTACTTTCTTTGAGGATGATCGAAACATGCTCGTGGCATGCTCGATAATGCTATCATTGTGTGGAGACTCATTGAGGATGACACGGGAACGCCGCGTCTTCAAGCCCGGGCTAGTAAATTCTGAATACACGGAGGCTGCCTTTCTTGATATGACTTGACACGAAGACAATCGCCGATGATTGCCGTTAAGGAGTATAATGGGGCTGTCTGTAATTCCTGCGCTATTCTCGAGATCTCTATCGGCGACGCAACCTTCCTAGTGTGACCTTCGTTTACCACGATAGGAAGACGCAATTTTCATCAAGGTGTTCTCGTACTTTGTGCAACTGCGCGCAACATTAAAAAGACACCACAACTTTTAATTATAATTAATTTACGGCGGTGTAAATTTTATCTCTTTTCTCTTTACCCGCTAATTTCTGGCGCAATTAACGGCATAATATAACCGCGAAACGCATTACACGTTCTGTGATAATTAATAAATGCGATATTAAAAATAAAATTAAATCGCGATAAATACGATACGTAATTTTAATAGCATCGCGACCAAGCATCCGGCTTTTACGGCCTATACATAAGCGGCATTTTCGAATTGCCTTTTGGCTTGAGATTCCGCCGCTAGAGACAACATGAAGTATCCAATCATCCCGCGAATTTTGTTCGGCATTACAAACGGATCGCCGCGGCGGACATTCTTATCTACCACATCCCGCGAACCTCAATCTTCCTACGGTATTTCTTGCTTCCCAGAGGCAGTACTTGACTTTTAAAGGCGAACGAACGAAAGTTACTACTCGGCCCGGACGGTTCTTTAACTTCACGCTGTTTTTACGCGGCGATACGTCAAACGACGTGGACCAAACCACCTCTCGAAAGAGAGACGCAATCTGGTAGCGATGTTAATGCCCGACTGTGGCGTTTAAGAGACCGCGTCCAGCTCTCTGACTCTACTGACATTCTATATATCTGGCCACCGTTTTGATCTTCACAACGTGTTGTTATTCCTCTCCGAGCCGTGAAGGAACGAATCGACTCATAATCGCCGGCATCTTTTCCCCTTTGTCGAAAAAAAATATTACGATGCATCAATTCCGGCGAACCGATCTCTCGAATCTCTACTTTCATTCACAGTGTCGCTCGCCGAAAGGAGAGCACGTCTCTCCGCGCATTACGTCGGCGGTTAATTCATTCTCTCGCAATCGTTCTCAAAATGTTTAATTCAACTTTTCGTTATCTAGTTTATTGTACAATTAATCGCGGTACAAAGAGAGTTACAATCATACCCCGTTATCCGCGTTATTCAGTTGCCGCAACAGTTGGTCCACGTGAGCACCGGTTGTGATCTCGTTGCCGACTTCCATTACTTGCGCATTGTGCCATTGCGGCATAACGAACCGGTCCGCGCTTTTCCACTGATTTTCGAGTACTAAATCGAGAATCACAATGCATCGGTTACATCGTGTAGCTTACACACGCAAATAGGTATACACCCGGTGACAATAACTATAAGTCTATTGTCTCGCGCGCCGTATTTATCGGCCTATTCAACGCAAATATAGCGAGTGCAATCATAAACTGTCGGCCGAGCCGTCAGAGTAAAATAGTACACATAATTCGCACCGAATGCGCGTATCATAAGTGCGGCAAACCAGCTACATCATTCTGTGGTTTGCTTTTTCCTAATTAATACTTATACTATTTTGTGCTTGTTCTATCATAAATCTGGTAAAAGAGAATTCCCAAACGTTTGTACGTCTGGTATTAGATATTCCTTCAATAAATGGCGAAATTCATAAGAAGCGCGCAAGAATCTGCAAAGAACAGATTTATGCGTTAATAAATTCCATGCTTACCGCACAAGTGTTGTAAAATTATCGTTAACCACGACACGTCGTTATAAACCGGGACACGTTGATCTTGATAAAATAAAACGAGAATTAATAAATCAGAACAACCGACTGTAGAGAGTTCATCGTTTGCGGCGTGCTTTCTCCGACGGAAAGAAGAAAGAAAAAGAAAAAGCACGGGCTTCTTGGAATTCCGTCCAGCGTTCCAGCGCGCACTCTCCGAGCGAGTACTCTCGATTTCGTGCGCTGGAACCCAAACACTGGTGTGGTCCGACCTGTGCTGGAATTTGCTCCCCAGCTGCGAATAGGCATGTAAAACATTATCGAGGCAAATCAAAATATGAAAAAGTGTCGGCTCTTGGAGTTTTCTGGTATCACCTGTTTTAATAACCTGAAACTTTGCTTCTATTTTCAATCTCAATTTTCTCACGTTTATGTGTTATACAAGGATTCACTTTCCTATCTGTCAAGATGGGTGCAATATAAAACAGATTTTTTTGAAGACTATAAGAAGACATTTGAATCATATATCCAATTAATTTTTTATATAACAATCATGTCTTATTCTTTAAATATCATAAAACATTTGGCATGTTTCAATAAATCAATTTTGCCTCAATCTCACTTGAGAAACATCTGCTTTAACATTCTAACATTGTATCGATCGTTGTATCTGCTCTTACTTTATATGGCAGCTGTACGAATATATTCTGCACATATATCCGTTCACGGGAATAATCGATTCTCGATTTCAACGAGTCCGCTTCGAAACGCGTGGCAAGTTTCTCAAGGATATTTCACGACAATCGAGAAACATGCCGTTTTCGGTCATGATATCGGCGATGAATTTTGAGAATTGCGCGTCACTAGCATCGCCGGGTCTCAAAAGGGATTATTGACAGTCGTCAAGCCGCGAGCCAATAATTAAGCGCTAATTAATAGTCGGTATAAAATATGACGCCCACGCTTCTTCTCTTCCTGTTTTTCTCTCGCCATCGTTTCCAGACGGGTGCGTCGAACTTCCCTCTCGTTTTTTCACTTCGAAATTTTTGCGACGAGCGTGAGAGGCGGCGAGATAAAATCGGCTCTTCGATGCGCCCCGCTGTTCGTAGCTCCAGATCGAAATGCATCGGCAGATTCTTATCCGGTGATTTTGCACGGCCGGAAAGTGCATCGGAACGCCGTATAAGGTCATTTGTATACGATCGACGGTAGCCCGATGCCGATGCCAGATCTCGCGGTGGCTCACGTACGCTCACCTGTACGTGTTCGGATTGCTTATACCTTTCTCGCGCGGGTACAAATTTTATAAAACTTCTGAGAGGAGTTTTCGGCGAATTTTTGCTTGCTCGAGCCAAACGGTTCTCCATCCGGCACTATATTCCATTTCTGCAGGTTGATTGATATGTTTAACCGCTTACTTGAAGATAAATTTAAAGTAACATTACAACAAAATGTCACGTTTCTCTGTACAATCTTAAATCTCTGTGCCAGATTAAGAGTGAATTTTTAACGAACTTTAATTCCTGTCAGCGTTTCTCCATGCCGGTTTTCACATCTTGCGGCTTCGCAATTTTGCAGCGCGCCGCTTAACGAGTTCCTACTCGTTTGTGGATAGGTATGGCGAGTCTTAACATAGCGTGAAATATTACGATTCCTCGTCTAATAGGCGAATTTTCGAAACGTTCCTGCTGGTCTCACGGTACCCGCTGTGAACTAAAAGCGCGCCGAGGGGGCCCAACTTGTTTGCACGCATTGTGGTCGTCTAAGGTAGGTGATATCAGCGTGCGCCGTCATCGATGACAGCTGGAGACTCAAGGACCTTGTCATAATGACGTTGTACGCATAGCATAATTGCACTGTTGAGTGTCCATAAAACTTCGAGATCTTATCGCATACAACGATGAAACGCGCGTCCCGAACTGGTCGGTGACGACGTTAATTGCCGCGCAAAAGCAAGTTTAATCAGACCACCAGAATGTGCGCTCGCGCACGCGCAGGAATACTAATTTGATGTTGACGTAGACAACGAGCAGATTGCGCACAAAAAAGGAAAAAGGATTTATAACCTCCACCGATGCGTCGTGGTAATAAAAATAATTGCCGTCATTATTCGCCGATTAGTATTTAGATGATCTCGCGAAAGATATGATTGAATACTATGATTACCGACGTAATTAGTAACAAAGCGTACTCGTTATATATTACTATACATAGAATTGGTTTTGAAACATCTTTTATTGCGATTTGCGAATGTCACGAGCTTCCTCGATTGTCACAAAAATTTATCTTATTTATTACAAAATTTTTGTAAGGTAAAAAAATAGAAATAATTTGTGTCCTTACTGTAATTTGTCAAAAATTGATTTTCAAACTTCTTGTTCAGCGATGATGGAAAGAAAGTGAACGGTGCGCTCCGGCTCTCTTCATCGAACGCGAGGAAGCACGTGCACGTACACTAACGCGGGAATTTATGCCAATTTGTTTGGTCCCGTCGTACACGGCGGAGTCACATTCGCCGACTCCTCTCTCGCTTTTGATTTGTGCCCTCGTTATGCGTGCTTCGCTGGAGTCGCGCTGCTCGGAGGAACAGTGCGCTTAATTTCGTATTCCCGTCCGCGGCGGGCCACGAGCGCGTAATTCCACCTTAACGAATCTCGGTGCATCTCGCGAGCGGCCAGTCTGGTAGATAGGTAGGTAGGTAGCAGTGCGGCTGCATCAGCGGTAGTATCGATGACTCGAAGAAGAAGAGAAATACGAAGATAGCGAGTCAGAGAGACAAAGAGAATGAGAGAGAGAGGAGAGAGACGATGACGGCAATGAGAAGAAGGAAGAGTCAAGGAGAACTCGAGGGAGGCCGAGAAGGCGAGGGAGGCGGTAAAAAGGGCTTCCTGTTCGGGGGCTCGTTAAATCTCGTCCCAAGCATTCCGAGCGTTAACTCTGGCCCAATTAGCATACACAGCGCAGGCTACATCGCGGAATACACCTGCTTCTTGCTCCTCTTCGGTCTTCCTCTTTTTCTCTGTCTCTCGCTCTCTTTTTCTCTCTCTCTCTCGCGTCGTCCTCCAAGAGCGCGAGTTCGGTTTCGCTCCCGCGCGCAGGTTGCACAGCCAGACGCAGGTGCCCCACCTGTTTCGTCGCGGCGTGTATACGTATGTATTATACGTGCCATGTGTACGACGTAGCACCGATTTACGTCGCTCGTCCGAGGGACCACCGTTTGCACACTGTGTGCATGAGTACGTGCACTTGGCAAAGAGGATATTGAAGACCTATACGAGGCCATTTGCGGTCGGCGCGAGAGGAAGACGCGTGCCTACAAGATCTATCTAGACCTCGCTCATTTCATACGCCTCTCACGTCGTAACCAGATACTTTTGGCATCGACAGGTGAATCGAATTTGCTGCTCCGATCCGAAGCTTGTTCCGAAGAATTTCGTTGTAAATTTATTTACAGATAAAATTCGATTATTGGAATTTGACTTGTATATATTTTATTAATACGTATTTATATATTTAGAGACCTTCTCTCTTAATATTATGTATCCATTTAATTATTGCAACAGATTTATATTGAAAAAAAACATAAATACAGTAAATGAATTATATGAGGTAGTCATGTACGCGATAATGGGATTATTTCGCAGTCTACTTTTCAAACGGAATGAACAGCCTCAGGGAAATGAGGGTAGGCAGCATTACGTAAAGGGTTAATAACACTCGTAATCAGTCAGCTAAAGAGGGCATTATCCGTCCGGAGTTGGATATGATACAGTCTCTCCTCTTAGAAGCTTTACGGAGTCCTGATATAACAATATACACGCTGCATATTATGGCAGGACGTGATTATATGCCGCGCAAAAACGTAACAAGGTAATATGACGACCGGCATTGGCGTGGAAATCAGTGGATCGTTTTCATGCGACATGATACGGATATGTGATTTGTAGAAAACTTTATAAATTTTACAGCTAAATATTAAATAAATTAATTACATAAATTATCCAGTATCTCTAACTTCTTTCAATTAAGTCTACATAATTACAAATAAAAACCTTATTTGCCAATACAACAATTTATGGAAAAATCTTTGCAACGAAATAAGTTTGATATTATTAAGTGTTGCTCTCTTCTCTCTGGAAAATTCCAGGACGAAAAGATGCGTGCAAAGAGGTCATAGGGTGCTGCATATTCGAAGTAGCGTGATCCTTATAATGGATCCGTGGGGTTGCATTTCCCATGGAGTGACCGCAAGGTGGTCCATCGAGTTTCTCAGCTCCCTATGCGCCGGGATCACTATCGGCACCAGGCTCCCATGGAGTCCCATGGAGTCCCATAGACCCGTACACCTGCCCGCGCGATCACCGCCCCGCTGGAAACTTTCTCTCTCTCGCTTTCTCCCTCTCGCTCTCTCTCGCGCGTTCTCGCAGCATCCGCGCTGCAATCTTTGCCTGCAGTTAATCTCGGGTTCGCGGCCGTACCGAAAGAAATCAGGGTAGAGAAAAAAAGCAAGAGACTGGGTTTGACCCGCGTATCCGAGGGATCGATAACGGCCGCTAATTAATTCGTGTTCCCGGTTCGATAATTGGAGTATCCTATCCGTCGATCCTATCGTAAATCCTTTTCCACTTTCCCACGTAATGCATCGCGCTATTACCACACGTACGTCACGTGTGCGAGCTCCAATGACACTCTCGGCGTATTCCGGACGCCTGAGCCCCCCGGCCGAGTGTCGGTCCCATCTATGGTCCCCCGCGAACAGGTAAGGCGCGTCGCGCCAAGATCCTTTCTCACGTGTCACCAACGTAGTAAATTTCATTCCTCCGTGCGCGTTCATCTCATGTGAAACTCTGCCATTACCGCCTGCGGGTGCATCGCTCCTTGCATTCGCGCCGCTGAGCAACCGCCTATGTATTCCGCGTGGATCACGATCTCGCCGACCAGCCGAAGACACAGTTGAAGTGATAGCGGCCGATCCACGCCCTACTTTCGGGCCCACCTACGTCGGCAATTATTGTCATGTACGTATTTTCCGCCGCAGTGCCATGTCGAATTTCGCCGAGATTTCCCTCGCGACTCTCGATAATTACTTTGCACGTTTAATTAACTAATTGCAACTAATTTGCCTAGATTGCTGTAATGCTAACTTGTCGTCACAATTAATTTTTTTTTATGAAAGATTAATATAATTTGTAATTACAAAGAGATTTGACGATTATATTTTTATCAGAAATAATAAAGTGTCACAGCTGTGAATATTGAATTAATTGTTATTCTTAGTCTCATAATTGAGATATGCAAAAACTCGAAGTGCTTACTATTGACAACTCGACAGAGTATTAGCGGCAATGGCAAACGAGAGGCTGTGCCGCGACTGTCTCTAGTTCTCACGAGGTTACGAGAAAGCGATTCCCTCTTTCTCTTTCACCCTGCTCCCTTGCTTTTTTTCACCCGATTCGTCTTTCTCCGTGCTCCTTCCACGATCGCGCATTACTCTCTTCTATCTATTCAATACAGCGATTGTGTAGATATTATTCACATATTCAAATTGCCAGAAATAATTTGATTCCTCTAGAATAGTTATGATGACGCAGTCAAATACATGTATCAGTAAACATTAAAGAAAATAGAAAAATACAGAAGAAAGTATAATAAAAAAATCGACTATTGATTGAGGTACAAAAGTACAAATAAATATAAGAAAATTAATATTTACGTTCATATTATGTATTGATACACATGAAGCAAAATCTTATTTTATGTCGGCGATTAAATTCCATCCAATAAAGTTGTGAACAAAAAATTGGCGGATGTAAAAATTGGTCTAATCACTCGGTTATGCTATGGTTATATACTGCTGTAAATCCGTTCCTGCCAACACCTGCCGCATGCTCGTTCATTCACTTCTCTTTCTTCTTCTCTTTCTTCTCATCCTCCTTCACTTCCTTCTTCTTCTTCCTCTCGCAGTCTCCTCGCCCGCGAGTTCTTCACCCGATCGTATCTTCGGCGTGCCTTCCAACGCAGATTATAAACCGCCGGAATTTATGTTGATTCCCGGAATCGGGCCCAGAAAAGAAAGGGCGAGACGCCACACGATGTTCTTCTTTCGCCTCCTCGCCATTCTCGCCACCCCCATTTTTGTCTCGCACGAGCGTATCGTTGGATTATCGCGGGATTCCGATAAATCAAGTTCGCACGAGCGGATACAAGATGAATATCGGTTAGTACCTTGACGTTCTCAACGGGAGGACGCGTGCACGTGTATATCTAAATGCTTTACTTATGATTAAAGCCCGATTGCAGTAACAATCTACATTAAATAAGTCTAACTTAGCAATTTACTATTTCTTGACTCGAATTCTTACGAAGAAGTTACTCGATATATGACACATTGATATTACTTATCAAATAACGCTACATTTGCTAAAATACACTTGGTATTTAACAATATTGTGGGCTCTGATATATCGATTTTTTTTTCGATCGGAAAAATCATAGAAAAGTTCGGAACATTATTAGACTGCGAGCGGCTATCTAAATGGATCGATGTTCCATGAAATTTGATCTAAAACGAATAGACACTCACGAATCTTACGCCGGAACTTCGTGAGTGAATCCTTCTACGTAGTCTCTCACGAGTTTTGGGCGCACGAGGAGAGCAACAGCCGAGGAAATCTTCCCACAAAAAGTAACAGGTAGGTATCCTATTTCCATTGAGCGACAGGTAGACTCCTTCGCCCGTAGCTTTGGCCGTCAATACCCGTCTCAAAGATCCGTGAAAGGGCCACAGTTCGGAAGGAAGGGATGGGCCCGAAAATAGATTAATATATGCAAAAGTTCCATTGACCGACGATTTATTCCCACCGGAACAAGTGAACCTACCTACCGGAGGATCCATTCTAGATTCTAGAGTCTCCTGTTTCACCTGCTGCTCATCCTTCTCTCCTCTTTTATCATAAGCGTTTACGAATCCTAAGAGAGATTTAAATCGAGCGTCTTTTCCCAGACTACGAGAAATCATTCATGTATGGCGAAAGTATTCTCGCTACTTTTATACATTCAAGTTTTTATGATTATTATTCACGATTACAATATTTGCGTGATATAATTGTAATATTTTACACAATTATTTTCCGTATCGTAATAATCTAATCCGTGTCTAAAGAAGGTAACCCGAGTATATCAGATTGTACACGAACTCGCTCGCAAGTTCAAGCTTGTATCATGGAGGCATCGGAAGGACGTAGACTTCTCTTCAGGGGTCGCGAGTGGAACAGCCGAAACCGGCCGGTTGCTTTATTTTATGGTTTTTCGAGACAATGTTCTCGTCGACCGTTTCTACGCTCGCAGGAGCCCTCCGATACGCATACCCGGGATCCATTGTCTTCGTACTCTGCTGCGCGATGGGCGACCCTATCGACCCGGACGCTACTTTATCCTCGCATTAAACCGGGTCCCTGACCGAGAGCGCCGCGGAAATTTCGTTCCGAAATTCATTACGCGCTCGTGCGCTCTGCGAGCAAACCCGGCTGAACATCTCTCCGCGACGCTCGCACCTTGTTGACTTTTTTTAACGTCGAATTTGCGCACTTTATTACGATGTCTGGCGCGCACGCGAACGTGTACCCATCGCTGTTTATTGGTTTGGGGCCCGCTATTTCGCACCTGTGTTCATGTACCGTGTTTTAAACGGAAAGATGAGATATAGACCGTAGAGTATATGCAGATTTTTTAAAGTTAAAATAATTCTTTTTTTTTGACGATACAGGTTGAAAAAGAGAGAGAATTAAATATATATATTAAAATATTTAATAGTACCAGAGACAGAGAATTATTTTATTCGAGAAAGAAATAACTGGTTATTTATATATCAAAAAAGAAAAGAAAAATTGCAAAGCTATACGAGAAATAAAATATAATGTACTTTTCTATCAAACTTCCACCTTTAACGTTTATGGAGAAAAATAAAATAAAATATCTACCAAACGAGCCCGTTCACGCTTCTAAAAAATACGCTCGAAGGATGCGCATCGTTCGGCATCCGCGAGATAAAATCTAGCGTTACTTTATAAGCTGCGGGTGATTCTTTATGGCGCGAAGAATCCGCGCTTAAGCATCTTTTATCTCTCCTTTTGGCAATTTCTTAACTTTTTGTTTCTTATTTCTCGAGACCATAAGCGCTGACAGCCGAAGTTCCTCGTTGGAGCCCGCTGTTTGATCGCGCCGCGAAATTCCAAAGTGAGAAACTGATACACCCGGAGATGTAACTTACTCCTTGATGAACGACTCTGCTAAAATTATTTATTGTCGCGCCGAAGTAAAACCACGTAATTCCGTAATTCAAATTTTGTGAAAATGATCTCATAAAAAATATATTATTTTTATAGTTAACTAATTTTATAATTTTTGCGAAACCTCGAATCCCCCAATCAAATTTATTACTTTGCATCGAATTTCCCAATAAAGTTCATTATTTTTTTATAGTACAAAAACTAATTTCTCATATTTTTATGTTTTCATGCAACTGGTATTAATATTAAGCATTTCAATTTTGCTCTATCAAATATTATGGACGCGAGAGGAATACTTTATCAACTGCTTATTCATGTCGATCCCCACTCGCGCTCTTCTCGCTCTTCTCCACAAAAATTTTTCTCTCGCGCGCGCGTTAGTCGCGTGGGCGATCATCTCGTAGGTGGAGTCGTTTTTGCGTGCATGCGCGCGTGCACGCGAGTGCATTGTCTCTTATTGTCCACCAAGGATCGGCGTATCCGCTTTCCAAAACTCTCGAGTACGCGCAGGTTGGGTTTCTCGTTTTAGACATCGCGACGACCATTGTTCGCTATCGCTCTACACATCTGCATCTGCTTTCCAAAAGGCTTAGAGCTAACGGCGATTATATTATTCACGTTTTCCTCCTACGATCCGCTAATGTGTCTTCGTCGCTACTTGGATCTCCCTCACATCGTAAGCAACGAAACGGGGCTTTGAGAGCGCTGAATCATCATAAATAGGCTCATCTTCCAGGAGAAATCGATATCTTTTATCGAACAATAAGCTCTTAAGCAATTAATATAATAATGATGAAATATTAAATCTAGTACGCTATTTAGCCCAAAGATTAGCAAACCATTAAATTTTCTATTATTGTATAATTCGGGTTTTCAACATTTTAGAATATATTTTTTTATAATTATTGTAAAAATTATTACATGTGTGCATGTTATTTTTGTGTATGAATAAGAATTATATATCTCAACAATCTTTCGTTCGTGCAACTTGTCAGGGACACTATCAAATACCTGTGTTCTGCGTGTTGTTTCGCGTCGTGACTAATCTGGAATTGCGACACGTGCGCGTTCGCGAAATTTACTGAGTCCGTGCAAACTGATACGCCGAATCTTAAAGAGTGACACTACGTATGCGCACGCATTTCAAGTTCCTCCCAAAAATAACGAAGAACGATAGCGTTGAAAAAAATGCATGTCAGCGAGATTTATTATCGGGCGTTAACGTGAGAAAAGTCATTGCTATTACGGGAGTTTACGTCGTTAAATAAGAGTGGCACCGTTATTATAATTCTTCAAAATTGTAGATGTAAAAAAATAGAGAGATGTAGTGACGTGGTACTAGAGCAGACAAAATATAATACAACAGATAAAATATAATTCTGTTAATATTTTTTTTATTTTTTTAAATATATATTCTATAATACACACAGTCAGAAAGCTTTTATTAAGCTTTCATTAATGCATGCGCAATAATAAGAACAATAAATTCTATATGCTGTGAACGTCTGCGTGTACGAAGTGGGTGGCGATTGCCAGCTGTGGCTACCTGTATTTTTCTGTGGCACGTTACCTTATCCCGTCTCTCTCCCGCACGCTCTTCCTTCTTCGATCATTCATCTCCGAGTCCATTAGAAGCAAATCGGGCTCGCAATATCGCCCGTATCAGAAAGCACGTGTGTATCGGCGGCTTCTCGATCTTCCACCCTTTCCATCTAGGCGAAGCTGGATCTCTCGCTTTGTACCGGAAGAATCTCCGGCTCATAGATCACTGTATAAATAATAATACCACGATAATTGTGATATATCGTGATGTGTTATATCAAGCGTACGGTTACAACGCAGATTGAAAAGATGTATGCAACGCAAGATGTACTACTTACACTTTTCTATCTAACGTGTAGAAACGCATATTCTACTTTAATCTTTTTTTATATTGCGCAGAGATATCATATAATTCTTTTTTTTTATTCGAGACGTAGGCCGCGGCCAACACCCATTTTTTTTTTACGAGAAGGGGCTCAATCGGGCGTCCGCTATCGAACGGACACGCGATTGAGTTATCTATCGGAGAGAGCGTATCTTAACGACGTTGACACTACACCGGCGAACGAATGCCACACACCTCGTGACGGTTAACGTTAACGACCTGGGTGATCGTCACGGGCCGATAACCGGCGCGATCCAGAAAAGGGCAATTATCGCGGGATAGAGAATGAGCGGCGTGAGGACGAGGCGAGGCGAGGCGCCAAGTCGTGAGCTAGTTGTTAAGTGATTCCGATAACCTCTCAATCGTCCGCAAACGGCCGCGGAGACTCTCGACCGGCAGGGAAGAAAAATCGCCGCCAAGATCGGCCCATCGTCGCCTTCGCCACAACGCGATGCCGTGGAATAATTAACGGTGGATCGCGGACGACCTGGATCGGCCGCGTGTATCTCTTCTTCATCCTCCTCGGCTTATCCTCCGTCTTGCCCTGCGACATGATGTTAACGGTCGATGACACTGTCAAAGATCGGACACTTTATCGGATTTAGTAGAAAATCTCTACATCGCGAGAGAGATTTATCGGGAGTTATAATAAGATTTAAAGATACTTATATGTTTCTTCTGTTATACGCATCCGGGGCCATTAATCTATACAGATTTAATTTCGAAACGTTCTTACGAATAGTTTGCTTAAGAATATATTTATGAACAAAGATTATGCAAAAAGATTTTGTTATTTAGAAAAATTACATGTTAAAAGAAAAAGAAGTATAAAATTAAAATTATTTTATATTTTATAATGATTAAATTTTATTTTATTTTATAAGGCTCACCTTTTATCAGATCTAAAAATTACTTTATGTAGATATTAATGGCGATTTATTTTTTGCGTGTGAACAATTATTTAACGTCACACAGCCGAGCGTGTTTATAAATTTCTGTTGAATTTTATCTCGACGAACGGTAATATTGTTTTTGTTCTCTCGCAGCGGGCCGTAATCATAAGCCGGACAGCAGGTTCGCGCGCTGTCCGATTTTACAATGTAATATATTTTCGAATTCACGAGGACGCGGTGCGTAACTGGTAGAAAAGGACCAAATCGGAGAGATAACTGCGCTGCGCGTCATCAAGAGTTTCCCCTCCGAATGTTGCGAGCAAAGAACCGTGACGGTAGTCGGCTCCCTGCAGATTTGTGGTTGCTTGATTGAAATAAACAGCCCCGCAGCATTCCCGTTCGTGATCATCGTTCCAGATCATCTTATGGCTATTTTCGTCTTAGCTACGGCTTCCTTATGGCGATGATAAGTTATGCCATCATGGAATATTATCAAAAAAATACGAGTCTACGAATCGAAAAAGTGCGAGCGGATTAATAAATAATCGCTGCGAGTTATGGAGATTTAAATTTTTCAGTATGCTCGTAATATTGTATATAATACATGGTGCAACAAAAGCGATATGCATTCCGAATCACGTTGCACAATAAAGTACAATACAACGAAGCAATGATATAAAATAAAGCGTACTAATTATGGCATTCGAACCTCAGAATTTTGAACAATGATTTAATACCTCGGTTTTCTGAAAAACTCGCGAGACGCGACACGGAACATGGAAGTGAATTTTCTTTGGTGTTCGATTTTGTATTTATTAGCGGATATTAACATTTTCGCGAAAAACTCTCGTGTTACCGACTTCCGCGGCCACAATCCGTTGTTTTCGTCGTAGATAATCGTCGTAGATAATTAAAGATAATTAAAGGACGCCGAGCCATTAAAAAACGCGGCTTGAAGTGAGCCGAATCCTCTTAAAGCCCTTCTTAGTGTTTTCTTTTTCTCAGACTCAACTACGAGATTTTATTATAATCAATCGTATCTATTCACTGCTTCTATGCCCTAGTTATCAATGTTGATTTAATCACATATCGCGCCGGGGAGAGAAAAACGAGTAAAAATACTCTTTTTCCATGCTTTCTGCTAAAGAATTATTGAACAATATATGTCGATAACAACGTAATAAATTATTATAATTATTCATCGTATACTCTGTTGCGTTCTAATTACTGAATTCATTATTACATCTATGTAGAAGATTATATATCGTTTCGAAGATATAAAAGATTTTACGGCAACCTACTGCAGCACATAACAACCACCGACTAAGCTCTCCTAAATTACGTGATGTGGAGGTTATTGACCTGTATCCCTCGCGCATACACGAGGATAATATCCACCGTGCCGCTCTCCCATCGGGCACTTTTTATCCAGCTTCCGGCTCGGGGTCCCTCCTGTGCACGGCGTCCGGGCACCGGAAGCGTTTAGGCCTCGTCACGCTTGTTTTAATTACGGGAACAGGCCACCGTCGATCCTCTCTCCTTGTCCGCGCGCACATGCATATACGGATGTCCGCGGTCCGTGAGCCGACAGTCGGTTCGACACCTGGCACTCTACGAGAAGGGAATTAATTTTTCGGATTAGCTTATCGCTCACGACCTGCTAGCGACTTCGCGGAGAACGGGGTTAAGACGGGCTGAGCGGTTTTAAGATTAATGAGGTTCCGGGCGGTGACGAAGCTACACAGGCGCGCCACCTCCTCCGCGCTTGTCCGATTATTATCCCGCGCGTGTGCTAATTGAAGAACCGCGCCCGAAGGGAGCTTTGAGTACCGATAATATCGCGGCGATGCGCGATTGGCACGAATAGCGATTGCTGCGGTAGAAAGTAGCGAATATCCAGGTGTGTCAGGAGTATGCAGAGAAAAGTGAACGTTGTTGGCTCGTACGTGTATTCTTGCAATGCGTATCTCGTCGAAAAAATATAAATATTTTCTGCGTGTCGAGCCTGAAATATAAAATATTTCGATATTTTATAGAGGAAGAGAGGATTTATTTCGCATTGCTCTCTCCTGCCTATCTCATCGGCATGCGCGAGATTCCATCTCGCCATTCTATCTCGACAAGCCATTCTGCAAAAAGTGGTATTGTTTAAAATATTTCGAGCATTAATAATATTTACAACGATTTAATAAATTCGGGCATCTTTGTACGATTAATATCACGAAAACGACGCTTATACGAACGAGAGATCCGCGAAAACTTCCAGCGATCGCGTCGATCGTGAATCCTCGCCTGCGGCGATCGTCGATCATGTCGTTTTTATGCTCGCATACACACACACGCGCGCAGCGCGTAAAAGCGATCGAGCGCAGGTGTAGGCTGATGCTGGTGCGCGAGAGCGGATGCTGGCGGAACAGGTTAATCTCCGGGATTCCAGCAATCAAAGTGCCATCGCCGTCTACGGCCATAGCGCGAGATTTACCGGTAATGTGCCTCGTAAGGTAGATTATACGCAGCCATACGATTTTCGTACTGGCGGCGCACAAACGACCGATTAATCTGAAAATACTGTCTTGTCTGAGGATCTCGCGCTACCACACTGACAGTATTGCTCGTTCAACCCGATCCTCCCTCTTCTTCTCTGCTTTTCTCCGACGCGCGACGGTTGACAGATGACGATTCCCTGCGCTTCCAGGATATCCGTTCCTGGAATAATTAAGCGAAACTTTAGTGGTCAATATTCTACGGCTGTTTATTCGGCCAATAAACCATCTGACGTATACAGGCGCCGAAAAAAAAAATGCTAATTGTAATGTCCACGCTAATGCGCACGCGAGAGTCCGCGACCGAATGACGAAGGGGCTGCGCGTGAGCCACCCCGCGGTGGTCGTCGGTCGTTCACGCGAACCGATTCGTGGCTCCTAAACGCATTGCAAAGAGAGTAAATTGTAGCCAACCGCATGCTGCGCGTGTCCGGGACGTATGCTCACGCGATGTAAAACATTCGGCTGCCGTTGCCGAAGCTATATTTCCGTGATATTAATCATACGAGGATGAATGTATTCAATCGTTGTACAAGTAGATACGGTTAATTTTCGATATTTTAAACAGTGCGGTTTCTTGTGGATTTTTTTGTAGATATTTAACGAATTAGAATTGCATTCGAGAAATTGATCTCTTTATTTCACAGTGACTTACACGCGAAATAGTTAGATCGCATTTGCGTTTATATCCTAGATATATTTCCTTGGAAAGATGCGAAGCGATATCATCTCAGAATAACATGTAGAAAATTTCCACGAAATCCATCCGCAGAACAGCTTCGTCGGTTTACCACAAAAGCGAGCGAAAATCGGTGAAAGAGGCCGCTTAGTCGAGCGAGCGGATCTCGTCGGGCGAATCAATCCAAGCATGATTAAGGCGGCTCTACCCTAGAAGCGCGCATCTTCTATGCCTTCTTTCTTGTTCTATCGTTTCTAACGTCTTGAGCTCTCCCTCGCCTTGTACTATCCGTTTCAGGTTGCATTGTCTTCGCCGGAGCTGCGCTGTCTATTTGCACGCGGGTCCTTTGTAGAAGCCGCCGCCACTTTTTCGTAGCTACCGCTGTTAAACTAAGCGAGAGGCATCCTTACCGCAAGGAGGAAGCTTGGGTTCCCGGTGCTCGCGGTACACGACGGTACACCAGATATGCCCGGATACCCTGTTTTCAGGTCGCCGTACGGAGGTCAGCGCGCGCGCTTTGTACCAAGTGTGGGTTAAGTTACTCGGGCACCAAACTCCGCGAGAGAGCCTTTTGTACCTTTTCGAGTTATAAAAATGCGCCGCGGTTGCTACGCTCAACGAGCGAGGGGAGCCATTGAAACGCGTAATCAGTAATGAGTAGTCGATGCGTTAGAGAGTTTACGGTATGTCAAGTAGGAGAAAGTTTTTCACGAGCGAGAGCCGTGGAATGTTGGTATTTTTTATACATCTCATTTTTATATTATATCGAAATCTGATATTATTCGAACGTGTGTAGGTCGAATTACGTCTTAACTTGAAAATACCTCACAATTTTACGGTATTAAAATCGTACATGTGAGTGTGTGGAAAAGTGTCGTTTATATAAATATAACTCTTTCGAATTTCCTTGTCTTCTGCGTCACGCGCGTGGACGGCTATGGGCCAAACACAAAAATGATCCCACGGTCCTTTGAAACGGCAGCATCCTTTATTACGAGACGTTTGATTCAGTATCACGCCTCGTTCTCGTACGAATCTCCACAGTCCTTTTCACAGGACACAAGACGTTTAACATATGAAAAAGTCTCCCGTAGGATGAATGGTGCTGCGAAGCTTTTGTCGGAATTGCTTCTTCTTCTTCTTCTTCCTCTTCTTCCGTCTCTTCTTCTCCGAGCAGACGACAGGTTCGTGCTATCATGTGGGTGAGGTCACGCCCGGATACACGTCGGCATATATGAATGTTTAGTGCTGTTCTACCTGCAATCTTTCGATGTCATATCTCAAAGCTTTCTCCACTTTATTTTACATCGCACTGCTAGTTGTAACTATTCTACATTAGACCGTATATAATGAGCATATAATAATGTGTATATAATAACAAAAAAATATATATATATTGACTTAAATTTTATCCGAAACCTACATTTATTTATATAATTCAAATTTTAATATTTTAAATAAACACATTCATATTTCAAATGTGAAGCATGACAACCGATTAAAATACTTATTCATGTAAATGAGAATAACTTGTTGACGCTCATTACGCAGGACTCGGAAACGCTATTCAAGTGCAAAAATAACTCAGCCATATACGAGCGCATCTTTGTCGTGCAAGGTAGAGCCCATTATCCTCGAACAAAGTTTTGTTCGTTGCTCGTAAATTTGCTTGACGCTGCCGCATCGCGGCGGCTGTAACATGCGAATAAAGTCGTCATCGCGTCCTCAACGTCCACTAATCCTTCCCCATTTACTCGGGGGACATCGAGTGTGCAAGGATCGACTGCGACAAACCGACGAGACGTTCGTTGCGAAACAGCCAACATGCCGGTTTCTTTTTCGAGGCTTCGCCACTTGACTCACGCACAATGCATCGACCGTTCCTTGCTTCCCCCTCCCCTCCCCCTTTAATTTCTCTCTCGCTTATGTCCTTTCATCCACGTCGATCCACGAGCTCCGCAACCCCTAATGCGGGTTCATTATTTTCATGTTCGGGACGCGCGAGCGCATAGATCGCGATCAGAGAGCTCGAGGAGACTGTAGGGTAGCCGCGCGGGGTGGCATTTTTCTGTACGACGGATCAAAGGGAACGGAAACCGGGAACACCGACGGACAAGTGGCTCGCGAGCCCTTCTGCGAAGAAACGGAACGTCAACGGCCATCTAATTGGCACTCTGAGATGCATTTCGATTCGGCTTCAGCGCAGATTCAATCACCTGGCGCAATTTGGAAACGGAAGCGTAAAGAAATAGTTCTTCACATACGATATAATGCGGTTTATCATAATTTTAATATGAATTTAGTATGAAGAAATATTATGACACAAATATTGTAAATATGTAATTGTATTGTGTTATACGTTTCTTGAAATATGCGCGTAAAAAATATAAAAATTGAGAAATAAAATATAGAAAATTGACTCAGAAATATAATATTAAAAAAATATCAGTTCTGGTTCTTGAAATGTTTTAAAGTCACAAGCAAGAGATCAACAAAATAAATGAATATACCGAACATATATATATGTGTATATTTGAATTTTAATCGAATATATTTATGCAGTATAACGACATGAGCGAGAAATCGCGCAACAATAAGTAATACGATAGTCCAGATTAAGCCACAAAGATTTAGAAGCGAAGCGTACAAAGCGGCAAATGCGTCACGACAAAAACTCGCGCGCCCCTCCGTCGCGACGCGAGCGACTTACCCTTGGCGTGCATAATGTCGCTTCAGATCGTACGAGACACGATAACATCTTAACGGCCGATTCCCTTCGACTCGCTCTTGGTGGCCGGCAGAAAAGAGCCGGCGGTAGTAAAAAGCCGCACCAACAATAGTCAAGTGTCGTGATTTGTGCCCGGTCGCGGAGGGGTGTACACCACCATCCAGTCTTAATTAACCCCCGTTCCCACGTGACTTCTTACCCCCGGGAGAGCCCGGAGGGGGGTTCTCTCCTTCGCCGTGTAACGTACTTTTCTACGCTCCGTTACACATTGTCAAAGGGCCCCCGATTCCCGTCCCCGGACGAACATACGGAATCACTTGCCGCCCCGTCACCTGCGCTCCAACGTCTTCCAAGGCGAATATCGATCGTCATTAAATCGGAAACGGTCCGGTAACGTAGCACCGAAGGTAGAAGCACCGTCTGCGATCCGTCGCGCATTTTTTTTTTTTTTTTTTTTTTCAAATTGTTTTCTAACTCTCATTACTTATTTTCTATAGGCTTCGATACAATATATCACGTATATTATTACTGTCCGTAATATTTTCGTTTTACGCATGCAGGTGTCGATTATTAGTAATAATGCCCAGCCTCTACACGTAGTTCCCCGAGCGTTGTCTGTTCATTATTCCGACGAGCTGCGCGTACACCTTAATGGCTCAATATACAACCAGTATGCGTGGCTCCGCTCGTACATCACGCTTAGCGTTGCGCGCGAAACTGTGTTCTCCTCACGTAATACCGATATTGTTTCCGCGAATGGCGAGAAATGCCCCGATGGCATTATAACGTCCTATGGTCCAGCGGGGTTAACCGTCCACCACAGTGTTAGAATAATAGCGACTATTAGGTAAGTACCGTCTCGTGCCAGAGGAACGAGCTTGACGATCGTTCGGCTCCTCTTAAGTATCCTTCCGACTTGCTCCTTCTCGCATTTATTATCGTCAAATAAAGCGATGGAAGCGTCTATTCTATTCGTACAGTCGGTGACGTTCGACAAAATTCGGGCTTTGCGTTGTCGCACGAGAGAAATATAAATAATGATTTAATAACGTTTTTAAAGCAAGTCTTCATGTTATGCAATATGTGTGCGTATTATTCTTTGATTACTTATTCGCTGCTGCATTTGCTATTTAAAATTTTGGATAAAATATTTTCATAATTACTACTGGCAGAGAGCATTCGCACTAATTATTGCAGCCCGTAATTGACTTTTACACTTTACCGGTAACAGCCGCATTAGTATTCTCTACCGTCGTCAATTACGGCGAGTCAAATTTTTACGTCCACCCTTAACTCCGGAGAAGCGCTTCGCGTTCGGTCACGTATCCTCAGGTAAAACCGACGTGCACGTTACGAGGATTAATGACGACGAGCGTACGAAACAATCAGTCGGCGGCGAACGACTTTTTAGAAGCGTCGGCGAAAAGTGTTCCTTCGTGATTCTCGTTAAGTCCCTTCTCAGCTTAATTCGCGTAACAGTAACGCCGTGTTGGCGGGCGCCGTTACGTCAGAGATTTCGTAGATGCCTTGGCGCCAGACACCGTAACTAGCTCGCAAGTTAATATCTCGCAATGCGGCGGGTAATGCGCGGGCGATATATTCCTCCAAGTATGCGCAAACCGGGAACGGCGGGGGGGAACAGGAGGGGGACACGGAGCCCGGTAGGCGATACCGCGGTAGGAAAATGCGTTTCCGGACAGGTACGGGACTTATGACCCCGGGCAGATGAGGTGCTGTCCCGGTCTGTAATCTGGCCTAACAGGGGCCACCGAGTCGCCGGTAATCTTGACTCGGTTTCGAGCCGACCTAAGCTAGCAGCAGCCCTCACCTACCTACCTACCTACCTACCGTAGTAGTTGCCTCGGCGTGCTTTCTCGCGGAATCGAGTAATGGAAACCCCGTGTTAGCACGTTCGATTCTCCAGCTAGTTTCGACCCCATGGGAAGCCGGCCTTAACTCGGTAGCCGGTAGCGCGTTTGTCCTTCGCCGAATGCGCACGCCCGTTACGGGGAATTTCCAATTGTAATTTCATTCGAGAGTGCGATTCGCAATTTCAATCTTTAATGATCTTACGAGTTTGCGCCAGATATCTCTTTTTGCACTCTGGTTTACTTATATATGCTTAATACGTTTTTCCATTCTAATTATTACAATTCTACCACTACATATATGTAACGTTGCCTAAAAATAAATATATGTGTGTGTAATCTCCTCTATGCTTATTCTTAAAAAAAATTTCAAAGAAAAGGGAGAAAGAGAGATTTTTTTTTATAAGGTTATAAGGTTTTATATAATGTTATAAGGTTTAATGACGCGAGAGAGCTTTCTTCATTTTTTTTTTTAATTATTTTCGTCAAGAGGGCTGGCGGTGGCAATGGTGTATTCATCGTGATTCCTTCGATTTCAAAGAACAATTACAGGAGGCAGTAGTCGTTAGCCTATGCCCTCGCGTTAGTATGCGCTCCGTCACACCTGACTGGCCGCGTAGCACACGCGGTGCCTTCGCCGCCGACAGCGACTTGAGTAACGGCCAGCCACGGCGAAATATCCTCTTACTACCCCGGCAAATCTTTCGCAACGTGTCCGCCGGGTTAATAGGAAAGAAAGACATCGAATTCCACCGTGATCGCTCTCGCCGATCGATCGATGACATACCGATCTAGAGGAGGCCTTTTCATTCTGCGACGGTCCCTCTGCGTCCACATGGATGATCTCGGATCGGTCGCTCATATGTATTATAGGTCAAACCATACACTCTCACTCTGGCCAATCTCTTCTCTGGTCGGCGATAAAATTCCGCGACTTTCTAGAGCGTGGCGCGCGTAAACCCGATTACGCCACCGCGGCCTGTTCTCGCCAGCCCCAGCTCTTCACCGTTACTCAAAATATTATTCGAGGAACATTCAATAATATGTCAAGAGTTCTCTTTGTACTTTGAATCAATCGAAGACAATACTTTCTAGCGTGCAGCTAAAAATCGTAAGCATAATAGTTTGCAGAGAGTTGCTCATAACTGCATCGATATGACATAAGATTTCATCATTTATATATTTTTTTATCCTCGGGCAAGAGTATGACTGCATTGTTGCTTGAACAATCTACTATCTCACTGTGAGGTTCTTCAACTTCTTATCCTCTCCGACACCCTCTATCGCACGTTTGTTCAAGATTGCTCGATCACTCGATACCGGCGCAGAGGCGCTAGGTTATTGATGACCCGAACGTCCAAGACGGCTCGCGCGCGAGCCAAGCTGGTTTTGGCTTAGGTTACCGGCGATTTGTATGACATTCGATCCTTCGCCCACACGCGCGGTACCTCGTATCCTGCGCTGGATCTGCTACACATCTCTCTAGTCCTCCCGCTCATTCCCTTCGGTCGCGATTACGACAACTCGTCCTGCCGCTGTCACTCTTTCAAGATTCACTTGACGGCTCTATTTATGTCTATAATTCGCCTTATTTATTCAGAAATGTACTCGATAAACTGCATTATCCGCGATTGAGCATTTGTATCGTACAGTAATGAACTATTATAAATAGGAGAATAATCTAAAATTTTTCACAAGGTTCATATAAGGTTCAAAACATTATATTCTGTTCTTTTAAATTTATTATTAATGTCGTGTATCTAGAACTATTTTGTGATACTAGAAATTTTAAACGAATTGTGAAGGAGCGATTGATTAATTTGATATGGCAAGGATCAAATGGGATAAGAGAACTTAGAGAGACAGCTCGCGGAAGTACGAAATGCGCCGAGGTCGTAAGATCCAAAAGAAACGAATCCACAGAGAAAGAGAGAGAAAGAGGGAGAGAGAGACGGGGCCCAACGAGAAGGGCCCGAGGCAGCAGGGCTCAAAAGGTCTCGCGCGTTCGTGCGCAGGGAGACGAGAGGAACGAACATAGCCTGTTCCCAGTTCCCAGGCAATTCTATGAATACGAAATACGAGGTCGGTCGAACCGCCGCGATGCATGCTGCCCGCTTCGCTCAATCATCGCAGACACGCCCGTCATATTGGCTTTGCATAAGGCCGCCCGCGAGCTCCGGTATCTCTCTACTGTACCTCGCGATGATGCCGGTCGTGTTGACGTGCACGCCGCACATACGCTCGTGCTCGCGCGTGCGACACGCAAAGATCGTCTCTCCTCCGCGGGAAATCACAGACTGCGCTGCTACTGCTCTCATAATTGTTTTACCGTTAAATAATAATGAGACAGCACGATTACCGTCATTAACTCTATTAAAATGGCTGTTTGTGCTCAAGTGATCGATAAGCGCGCAATCGTTATCGAGGAATAATTCGCGACCGCCGCTTATTTCCGCGCGAGAATGTATTTGATCTTTCCTCAACATTTTCGCTTCATAAACGTATTAAAAATGTCACTAGCTAATCAATGAAAGAAGACATTATTTGAGAAGAAATATAAACGAAAATCGTATAATATATATTGCGGAACTTTGTGTTTACTTTGATATATTTTTATTTGGAGTATGCATTCTTCTCTGTATATGAAGTTACAGTCTCTTTGTAGTGAGATTTTTCTAACGTGGGTGTAATTAGCACATGTCCATTATACTTCATTAAATACCAAGACATGCAGACTTTTGTTCGCGTGTCATATACTAGCAGCCAATTTTTCGCTTGTCGCTTTACGATACAAATGGTAGTCCACTCTGTCGTTAGTGTTCACATAGTACCAGCCTTAAATTACACACTCGCTTAACGATCGCCAGTGTCATTCCACATTGTTCGACGTTGTCATACGAATACGCTACACATCGCTCACAAGGAAATTCGATATTTCCTGTATGACGAAGTGTCTCGTTTAATTTATCAAAAATCTCTCCCCTACTCTCTCTTTCTCATCTCTTGTCACCTCCGATATAAGGACACGATGTCGGGAGGAGAAACGGTGGAGACGCACGAACAACGAGACAAGCACGTAACGAAGCGAGCCGTAAATAATGCGGACGGACAATGTTGTGAATTACGGTGGTACGCCAAACCCTTAAACGGCACGGTTTTATGTTTGCCGCGACGAGACGCGGCCAGCCACCCACACAGCGCGACGTCGTTCGCGCTTCGTCGTCTTCGTCGTCGTCGTCGGCGGCGGCAGCAAATGATCCGAAGACCAACCGCATTGTCACGCCAGACGCTTTTCTTTTCCGTAATTGGTGCTTTCTCCGACGACGAGACTTCTGCCGGTCTCGTACCGGCCGGGGACGCCGCTCTGCCGGAATAAAGTCACTTTATTGCCCGTAACGTTACGAAGTGGGACTTTAACGCTCGCATTTTTATGATACCTGCCGCGACGCCGGTTTATTGTCGGGGGAATATTTGCGATATTACAGGTATTATGGTGTATAATTGATGCACGTGGCATTGCACGGCCATCGAGAAAATTAATTGCGAATTCCTCATCAATCAATCAATTTTTTAATTAATAATGCAATTAAATATACTTAATTCCGTCCTCTGCCAGAAGTCGCTTGATTTATTATCAAACTAAAATATCAATGTGATAATAAATAATAAGAGACGTCTGAAGGTAGGCTGCTCCATAACTGTTTGACATTAACCGCGAAATGGGGCGCGTCTTTTGTCGCGTATCCTTCGAGGAAACGATTGCTTCTCCAACCTTCGCGCCCGCGACCACCGATAGTGCGGACCGTCGCCTCGTCTTGCCGGTACCTTTATTGCCCAGCAGGAGTTACGTATCGAGCGTGGTCCGCGTGTCGGAGAGTCAGACGGATAAGTCCGTGGAGAAGTGGAGAGAATAATGGAAGGACTTTCTACTATCAAATAGATTTATGGATATCCAGCCGGGTACCTACTACCGAGGTTTATACAGCCGCGAACGCGCCGTCATGCTTTATCCGCCGTTAAGAGCGCAGACGTCTCGCAGATATTCCGCGCGCCACGCGCGAAAGGGGCGAATATATTTATCGTTCCGCGCGCGCGAGATCACGCGGCGAATCGACGCGGGAGGAGCACGTGAAAGCGTACTACTCTCATATTGTTTGAATACTTTAGGGAAATTTCCTGCGTCCGCCGCTGTGTTTTACGGCTGGCCTACCGAGCGGCAACTGCGGGTTTAAATTATAGCGGATGATTATAATGCCGTATAAGGAGATAATAGCTCGCGGTTATCCTCGTTAAAACCATGTAAAAATAGTAAAGTTTATTATTCGACTATATGCATAGTTTTGACTGTTATTTATGGTTTGCGAGAGCTCGTCGTATAAAAAAATTTCGTGCTTGAGAAATTATATAATTTACTTATTTTTTCTATCGTAACAATTCAAGAGGGCATTACCGTACAATAAGACAGGAGACGGATTATTCGGAAGGAACAATGGAGCCGCGAATATTGACTCGGGAGAGGTCATCAAGATAATCCATCTCGGCTATCTAGCGGGATTAAATTCGACGATGATCAATACGTTTCGTGTACTGTCGCATCCTCGGACTCGTTTGGAGACCACAATCGGTGGTCAATTATTCACATGGATGACTCGGCAGAAGGGCATTCAACGTTTAAACGAGATCGAAGAACAACGATACCCATCATCTAATTCTAACTCACGATTCATGATAGAACAACATTGCGATAATCGTTAAGGAGCGATTCATTCTCTACGAAAGCCGGTACTTGCCGACGAACTCTTTGACCCTTTGATCAATAAACCGATCTTTGATCATCGGTGCGATCAAAATATTCTTTGGAATATATTGAATATTTTGGCATATAATTCGTTAATTAAAACATTTTTTAACTTTGGTATGTTATATAAAATATTTAATATGTTATAAGAATATTAATTTTCTTTCTCCTTTCTTCACGATTTCTTCGAAAAGAAATATTTCGTCGGCTGTAATATATATGTTTGTCCATTTTACGCGCATGTGTACTGATCACATGAGATGTTAATCCCTTCTGTAAGCTGCGCAACTTCCAGCAATTATCCGCTCGCTGGCTAAACCGGCTGTGGTTCTCAGCATCGCGGAGGACCGATCTGGAGTTTCGCGTTATCGCGCTACATCTCGATACTTCCGTTCGCCGGAGGGCGTAATTCTGTCCTCGATCACTGCACGATTCGCTCGTCTACGATTACACGATAAAAGTATGTAAACCTGTTCGCGTGAATTACTCTAAGTACATCGTCTCTAAAACTTTTCTTGAAAGATCTACAGCAAGACCGAACCTTATCAGAAATAATTACGTGTACAAAGAGATAAAAATATATACGTTGAGAAATATGCTTTGACTTTTTTTTATGAAGAATATTATAAAAAGAGATACTGCATTTAATATTAAAACAAAATCAAAATCTGATAACTCATTCGATATCGTATCTATTTAAGCGCATTTGGGTTGCGAGATTAAACATGCAACATATAATGAAGTAATAGACGGGACGGGTATTTTGACAGCAATTTCACAGCATTATATATCTGTACATTACATGAGAATAAAGTGCGCGAAAGAAGGAAACGTCAATGCGTAAGTGCCTTGCCAATGTTTGCCCATTTTCCAACTGTTTATTTTCAAATTAACCTCTCGTGCGTATACAAACGCCCGAGCAGCGTAACGTGCACGCGTGGCCGGCGCGTGTCACCTGTCTGTCACGGTTTTGTGAGTGCACGCCACCGCTACTTTCGTGAACACCCTCCATGGTGGCGACATGGCCGACTGACCCCCAAGACCTGCTGCTGGAGGTATCTTCTCTGTCCGCTGTTTCGCGCGTATACGTGCGAGAATAACAAAAATGTACATAAGAATTTAGACAGACATATCCTTATACTTTGCATCGAATTTGATAAATATAAATATAAAAAATTGTATCACAATCACAAAAAATATGAATATAAACAGGATCTCAGAAATGATCTCGGATTATCGAAATTATTAAGAGTAGTTTACCTAAAATATAATTTCTAAGTTTTATCTAGCTATCGAGATCAATATTTTAAGCCAATAGTTAATTAAAAAGGTAAAAATTAACGTATTATAGTAATATTATGTTATAAAATAATCGGTAGTTTTCTGTTGGAAATTATATATGTGACATAATGTTTTGTAACTAAAATAATCTATACAGAGTATAAGTCATTTGCAGAATTGCGGAAGAATGAGACGGAGGGTTGCTCGGCGTCATATGCCGAGGATTCACGCATGGTTGGCGTAAACGCGCCCCGTCTTGGGGGCTGCAGGTGCAGGAGGTACTCCTTTGGCGGATTCATGCTTGCGTGATTCCAGGAGTCGGCAGGTCCTCCGCGGAGGACCCCTCCAGCAAGCGAATCCTTCTGGCACGCGTTTCTGACCGCTGGTGTTCCGTGAACATATGTGAAGGAATCATGCTCGACTGCGCCGCCTTGCCACCCCGCAGGTACCTCTTGGTGGCGGCCGCAGGTGGTGTGGTGCACCTTAAACAGCCACCTCGAAGCAGGTTTCCAGGAAGTCCGCGGCGTGCCGATGCGCGTAAGCTTTAACTCGATGCAAAATTCATTACGGTTATGTCCGTACACTTCCCTAAATTTTATACCATATACATTTATAATCTTTTATATCGATTATTTTGTTTTTCGTTAATTACTTCCGCTGTAGTATATTTCGACATGAATGATAATGATTGAAGTATATTTCCCTACTAGATTTATCATTAATATTGCCTTGTGTGATCTCACAAATATCTATTGTGCCCTTTCCATGAAGAATTGGCGCACTGCACATGAATATTGTAGAAAATATAGCTGGTTATAAATAGTCGTCGATGGACTGTAGGAGGCTGCATAAGCACAGGACGTTTTTCATGTGGCTAGATCCCGGCGATATCCCGACGGCATTGTCGGCCGGCATTTTTACCGAAGGGTGAAAATCGCAAATGTAAATCGTCACCGGGTTGCATGTTGATGCCCACGCGTTCGGATGTTAAATGTAGAGGGATTACGGCGATCGAGCGCGTCACGGTACCGATATTTCGAATGTATCGACGACCGACATCAGTCGGGGAGGGGTTTACGGAGGTGTTCTGGCGACGGTGAGCATAACGGAACGGCACGGATTTGCGCGTGAAGTCTCGAATCGTTCTGCTTTTTTTTTCCTTCTTGCTTTCTTTTTAGCTACAGATGGAACTGCCACCGATCGAGCGTATTCAATGACGAAAGGTAAATGGATAGGTAATACGCTACCCGTATCACATTTGCAAAAAAAAAGGGAAATGTAACGAGACACGTTGAATCGTCGTTGGCAGGTAATAGGAAGGTTCTCAAACAGAGGAGAGCCCCCGTGGGATAAGTATACAAAAGTCATCGAGGTCACTCGGGGTCAAACGACGAAATTAATTCGTATGCCGTACGCATTATCGCATCCGTACGTTATTATCCTACGGCCGATGAACAGTCTGCAGATGTAGATATTATTTCTTGGATTCCTTTTTTTGTCGAAGCCAAATTGCATTATACATTCAGGAATTAATATCACATTACGTATACCAATGTAACGTAATCCTTCAGTAGTTTTATCTCTATAAAATTATTTTAATTAGTACAATAATATATAATTATTGAAAAAATTTAGAAATTTCTAATTTCTATAGACAAGAATTAAGAATCAACTTCTAACATTTTTTTCGAAATAGATGAAAAGACTACTCTATTGTCTGATTATTGTCTCGTGGAAATATCGCGTGACATCGAAACGTTAAAGGAATCCAACACAATTGTCGTCGAGATTGAGCCGCCGTGACATCGCTTTCATCTTACATTCTCAAGCCGCGACACGAAACTGCCGTCTCACGGCGATGCTCGACAAAGAGCCGTCGTGAAACGCTCCGAAAAGTGGAGCAGCTTCCTTTTCTCGCGGGGCGAGGTCAAGAAGTCTCGCGCTCCCTTTGTTCCCTTTTTTCCGTAGTGGTCGCCGTCAGTCGGGCCCATTGAAATCAGGTGTTGCCGGTACCTTTCACCATGGCAACGTATTGTTTCAAAGCAACGTGCGTTTCGTCAACTCCGCGCGTTACGTGAACACGCGTTTCCGTGTGTACGCGTGCACGGCGACTACGAGCGAATGTATCGGCACGCAGGTGCGTGCCAGTCGTGCGTCGTTACGCTTGCAAGGCACTACCCGCACGATTTCTAAGATAACGGTTGACGCTCATAATTATCAGCTCTCCTAAACAGATATATACACTCTTTATGCGCGCTCCGCACAAACGCAGGCAATGCCTCGCGTTACATCCGCATTTCTACATCTGTCAGGTTTTGTCAGAATTTATGGTGGACCTTATTAGCGTATACGCAGACGATATTAGCAGTACGTATGCAGCTTCGCGAGGGAAGCTACTGCACGATCAACCCATTAGCGCTAACCGTGTAATTCGAAAATAATTTATCCGCTTCCTTATTATCCGCTCTCTACACGGCTGTTATTATTTCGCAGTACGTGCTGCTATTCTGTCGGCTACATTATTATTATGGCCCGATTATGCTACGCGCTGCTGAGAATCGCGTGCTTATCAATTCTCATCAATGGTAAAGACGGCATTAAATTAGATTCAATTATTGTTACCATCTCATGTACGTTGCTCTATTATTACGCGCCTATCTGCGAAGCGCATTGTCAGCGTTAATAAACGCGATATTAAATTGAGCAAATCGACAGAATTATTGTTAGGCGGGCAAATATTTTTCACGTGCACTTATCAGTATTAGTAATTTACATTCTTGGAAATTATACTACGTACATATGAAAGTGCATGAATTGTGCTATGATGGCTTCGTCGGACGATTTTCGATAATAACTGGGCGAGGGCGGAGTGTCATACATACATTTTATTTCGTATGTATCTCTAGTACTCTTAACAGGATACGATCGTCGTCGATTGGGATTGATCGCGCAATTATCGGTCTCAGCACGATCGTCCCATTAACGTCAATTGCCGAGCCTCCCCGGTTCGAAGCAAAGCGAATACAGGCGCGACCGGTCGCGTGGCCGGCACGCGCCTTTACCGATGACAACTTCCGTCCCTCGTACCGGAAGTCGCGCCGTGTGTCGACGCAACTGTACAGCCTGCATTCTAGATGCACCCGCCTCTATGTACGTTGAGCAAGTGGCTGTCAACATGCCGCGTGCGAGTAAAGTGACGTCCTTTTCTTCTGCGTAAATATGCTTTCATCGTTTGGATGTGTTCATTTACTTGCGACGAAGGGACATTTTTATAATTGCTTCGAAAACAAAATTTTATAAGTGTTTCTGTTTTTTTTTCTCCGAAAACAAAAATTCTTTTCTCAGATAAATAGAAATTAGAGACTAATTTCTACAGTTCATGCGTGTGAATTCCACTTCCGATTAGCTTAAAACCTTGATAATGTTGCTCTTTGCCTCAGCCACGATTGTCGCAACCGTGTTATCTGGATGCAGCGGAATCGCGGGTGCTTTAAGATCAAGATAGCGCTTATTTACGCATTCCAAAATGGCGGCAGGTGAGCCGTCATAAAACTTAACTTGTAAGATGATATAGTGTCCGACCGATGCTCCAGCACGGGCGCAATGCGGGAGCTGCGCCGTAATAAACGCTGTTTTATTGTGTGACCCGCGGTTTCGCTGCCCTTTCGTAAATAAAGAGGCGCTGCGAGAACTTCGACGTTTTTACGCTCTTACTGGATCATAAATCTCGATAAAATGTGAAACTGAGAAATTGAACGTTTTGTCGCGACCCTTGCATCGAACTGTAAATCAAATGTTCTGTAATATCTATATACATTTCCTTACACTTTGATTCGTATTTTTAAATATTTGTTCAAAATATTTGTAATTTATTAAGAAATAAGATCATAACTCTATTTAAAAGAAAACTTCTAATTTTTTGTATAAAGGAAATTCATGTTTAAAGAGTGTATTTTTGGAGGAATATGTTTTACAACGAAGCAACTTGTATTTTTAACGAGATCCGACCGCGTAACGTAAATTCAACTTTCGCGACTTACGACACGGACGATGACAATTCATTTTCGAGAGTATGAGTGTATTGCGAATGCAGAAAAAAAGGATCGTCGACACACGTGACGCATCCCCCATCCATTTGCGCGTTTGAAGGATAAAAGTCGACCTCCTTCGTGATCTTTTTCCTGGTTTCTCCCCATCCACAATTTAAAGACATTCGGACGTGTGCGACCCTCTTCCCTGTGTTAAAAAGAAGGAAGAATCCCGTTCCACTACCCTTTCCGGTGCGAAAAAGTGCTTCGCGAGAGGCCGCATCGCGACTGGCTAATCTAAAAATACTAAAGTCGACCTTTCCCGCGGCAAGAGTGATGGCCCCGGACGACTGCTAAATCAACGGCGAGATTGAGATGCAAATGCAGTCTCTCGCATTCGGCGAGAGAGGAGAAGAGAGGAAATGGGACGGCGGGGGCGCGGAAAGAAAGAAGATGCAAAGCCGAGGACGCTGTAAGAGACGAGAGAAACTGCGGAGAGCGAGGAGAGAAAATACAGATGAGAGAAAAAGAAAGAGGAAGAGAGAGAAAGGGAAAGGACCGCGTCGCGCGATAGCTGTGCAATTCGTGCAATTAACATTTATAATGTCTCCATCCGGCGACGCTGACAGGTCAGGCGAACGGTCGCGTGCATAAAACGTGGGATTTAACGCCGATAATTCAATACGACCACGATTGTGCGCCGTTCCCGCCCTCTTTGTCATCCTTTGCTTTCTTCTCCATTTTTTTTTACCGCGCGGGCGAAATAACTTTATTGAAATTCACGTGGATCTCGCAATAACTCATGCGCGATGCGCACACGACCCGGGCGCGCAGTCAGCTGATATCGCGGGCCCGATCTGTCGCGTCTGGACCCGTATGCGTATTTGCGCGCGTACATGCGAGTGTACGCGAGTATTCCCGCCGTTCGGAAAATGGAAATAAATCGTGCGGTATTTCGCCGTATTCTCTTATCCATATTCTGTCATCAATATCACAGCCCGATTTCAAAAATATCTGGGACGAACTAATATTTACGAGTGTATTGTCGAGAATGAATTCTGTCGTCTCTTAACGAAAAATGATAGAATATAATAGCGTATATAGATAATATAGGTATACATAAACATATATAAAAAATTATGCATATAAGTAATGGCAAAAATTATGAAGAGAAGTATTATATTTCGATAAATATATGTCAAATATCTTTTAAGCTTCACAAAAAGCATTATCATGTTTCATTGATCGCACTCTGGAATTCAGTTAACGGAAGGCTGTCTGATTCTTTATCTCCTATTGGCTGCCAATTGCAACGTATTTTCTTCATTTCCTATTGAAATAAAATATATTTGATATTCTTTCTGCTATTGATTCAATTATAAAATCGACAAGAACTTACAGAATTTATTACGGTTCCATTTTCGTCGATTTTACATATCTCATATTTAAAGAAAATCGTATGATCGTTATCGCCTATGTACAAAGTTCTCTCACGTATATCTTTAATGATACGAAGCTCGAAGATTTTTGTAACAACCACGTTTGTTATTAATCCAAACCATTTCGTTCTGGACAAATCTAAAAATTATTTATCAATGTAAAATGTTAAATATTGTTACATATAGATTATTCAATGTCAATGTCTCACCTTCGTGAGCTGCGCGATTTATCGTCACATTTCCTGAAGTCAACATGTCGTGTGCTTTACTGAGAAAATAATAATTGAAACCTGTAAAATTTATCTGATTTTTTCCATGCTCAAGAATTATCTGCAAAGAGATTTGAAAATATTCACAGCAGATTCTACAATCTATTGTTCTATTTTAAAATCAATCATCTATAACATCATCAACATATTCACCCGAAAGTTCACTTGATCACCGGACGTTCGCACGCTATGAAATTCCTTACTGAGCCATTTGAAGTTTGTCTCAGTCTTTGACGCAAAATCGCGAATCGGTCCGAGCATCTTCAGAATCGGCACGGCACGGAAACATGTTATCTATTTAGCGAGAAATCATAGAATAACTTGAAGAAAGTGTAGACGATTTTGCGAGATGTCAACAATTTGTAATAATCCGTTACCTGTGTGCTGGTTGGCACAAAAATATGTCCGATTTTATACGCATTTGTGTCAAAGCAATATGGAATCGGAGTATAATCGGATGCTCCGATTTCTTGAGCGGCAATCGGCCCGATAATATTCCACGTACGATCAATATTTAAATTCTTGGAGATACAAAATCTTCGTTTTTTCTTAACAATTAGCATATGCGCCTCATCTTGCATTTTGACATCAGTTAATTATTTTGATTATGATTTTGGTTATGATTGTTTCTCGTTCGATAAATAACATTAACGTCATTTGTTTGTTGTAATTGCGACAAACATCCTATTGATAAATTATATTCTTTGTTCAGTAATCATAATAATTTTTAAATGTTTAAACAATCCATAAAACTACTTATTCAGCTTTCTCTCTCTCTCTCTCTCTCTCTCTCTCTTTCTCTCTCTCTCTCTCTCATTTTAAATTATTACCGGAATTTTCTATATTCAGTTCTTTTCACCGTTTATATATGCTGCATACAAGAGGACCCCCAACGAGCTAATCGAATCTCATACGAGAGAAAAGTTAACCGAGAAATTCGTGACATCGGCGAGTTCCAAATCGAATCGAGTGATATTCTTGTTGTCGATCGATCACGAGGTCCATCTTTTTTAATACATTGGCACAATCATTTGTAATCATTAGCGGCATGGTACTGTTGAGCCCGATATCTTATTATGTCATTTCGTTTCGTATCTTTTCTTTCACGCCGCATCATCGATATAGATACCTCGGCATTGTTGCTATAGATAGTATTCGACGCGAGCATTATTTGTTGATGAAACATTGAATTAACGTTCATTCAACGGGGACTAATGCAGCAAAATGTGAATAATCATTTTAATTATAGAATTACGTAATCACAGGAATGTCACGAGTATATCGTTTTTTCATATCGTCTTTTATCATTTTAGGACTGACATAATCTACAAATATTATTAATTCACTTGATCTAATAAGGGTCAATGATAAATAAAGGGTCAATTTTACGCCTTAGTAATTAAAATTAAATTAGTATACAGTCCTCCTCTAGTTACAAACTAGTATACAGTCATCCTCTAGTATACAAACCTCCTATAACGTGGTACTTTTATAACACGAATTCGTATAATGCGGTAGATAAATTTCAAAATTTATTTTAAAACATTTTATTTCTTTTATAATAAACGACATATTTTTGAATTTTGTGCATCTTATGAGTATGACAGAATCATATAACGTAGAACATATATTTCCCGCGTTATCTGTAGATTGTTTAATCTTTATAATTTTCCTTTTCTATTGTTATAAATCCAGATATTTCTTTTCTGTAAGATGTGTAATCTGCTAGATAATCTTATCTTAATATTCACATTATTCTTATCTGAAATTGATAATATTCTTGTTAATCCGTATAAGCACGTTACTATATTAATCGTTACTAATGCAGGTTTATCATGAAATTGTTTGATACGCATTGACACACCTTGCGGTAGCAACGGCCTTTGTGTCGCTTCACCTGCGAGCCGCGTTAAACGACCCGCATCTTCGTCTTATCTTACACCTTCACGCAAACAATTCCTCCACTCCTCTGCACCCCAGGCGGCTGTTGAATTTTTCATCTACCGACCGTTGCTACCACTTCGCTTTTCGTTAATTCTCGTGTTTTTTTTTTTTTTTTTTACTTTAAACTGTCGAGAGCGTAATCTGGAAGAACAAACTTCGCGAAATTTTCGACGGAATACGCAGACACGTGTATACGCGCACGAGGACCTCCCGTGGAGGACTCGACGACTGATAAAAATGTCTCTACTTGATTCCGCTTCTCTGCGAGAGAAGCCTCTTTCCCGCTTCTCTCCTCGCACGCCCGCCTTTATCTCGTCTTATTTGGTACGGACGAATGACGAGGGACGCACGAGATTACTGCGTTGCTGCCCGTCGAGAGACGCGTCCCGAGTGCGGTAGGTACCCCGCAAGAGTCAGTTCGCCGGATGATAAAATGACGAGGGATGAGACCGGACCGCATGTGATGTGCGGACACTATCCTCGTTATGCTCGCGAGCAGCATATGCCGCATCAGTGAATGATGAGTCCCGCGGAATTTCAGTGCAGGAATCCGTGAGTTTTCAGAGTAATCCGCACAGAGAGAAATTGCAGATTAATTTTCTTCGGTTATAAGCGTAAAAAAAAATAACAATTGCGCGATAGCCAAATTTTAGCATCTGAAGAAACTTGAAGAAGCTTAACATTTTTAGATTGGAATTGTTCTACATAATTAAATAATTGAATAATATATGCATATGCGTGCGCAGAGGGACATTTTTAATTTTAAACTCAACCAACTGCATCACCATTCGTCCATGGAGGAAGAGTTATTTTCAGAGGTATCTCTTTCTCTGAAACATCAATTAAACTGATGGAATCTGCGCGGAACTCGCGGACGCATGCACGAAAGTTCGCCTCGCCGTTTCTCGACGCAGTCGTCGTCGACGTCATTCTCGAAGTAACGCTGAGGATAATTTATGTAATTCATTCGGTTAATATCGGCGCGCCGTGTCGTAAAGCGTCCGCATAACCAATTTGGCACTAAAGACCTCGGCACGAGGGCCCTTTAAGGCCCCTCTCGCGGTGGGCAGCGCCATAACATTACGGGTTACGAGTCACCCCGCGTTCCTCGGCGTCCACATTCACGTCGCAGTCATCTTCGTCGTCGCCGTCGGTTCCTTCCCCTTCCCCCTCTTTTACGCGATGTTTCGTTGCCTCGCGCATTGCCCCTTTTTTTCCAACCACTACCTTTTTCTTCGCGTTCGTCCCGGCGTCAGGTGGAGAGGCTGCGCCGATGGCGGATGATATTAGCATGGTAACTGGTGGCCCCAGCAGGCGTCTTATTAAATTTGTACCATAAGCAATATCGGGATGCGGCCCGGGGCCGTTTCAATTTGCCGGCCTGGAAATTTAAGGCTCACCCCAGGTCCCGTCCCGCTTGTTGCCGCGAATGCTACCACGTCGCCACACTACCGATGATGCATCGCGATTACTCTATCGTAATCACAAATTCACCGCGAAGATCAAAGGACGTAGATTTTCGCAGACGCTTTTTTTCGTAGTCGCTCGAAGAGAGTCGCGCGAGAACTTCGACGATATTTTACTTTACTTTACTAGAGACCCCGCGCAGTCGAGTCTCGCGCGGCAGTTTCAGGAATTCGCTAATTACGAGGCGGAATACACGGCTAAGAGCGAGCAGGTGGAAGAACTTCCTTTACGAGCGCAATCGACCGCAACGTCTCTTTTCACAAATCTCGAATTGTATTGCACTCAAGGTCGTAGTGAATGGAAAACGTGAATGTATTCTCGCGATCAAATTTTTTTTAAATGGCTTCGTAGCTATCTGGAGTGTGTAAATTGCGAACGGGATCTGCTCCAGAGACGCTAATTTTACGCTCGCGTCTGAACACAGGTAGATTCACATATCAGCGTGTTTATCGCATTCCGTGAATTAAATATCATCGCGCGGATATAATACTGTAGTACACTTTACTGCTATAAGGATCGCGCTGATGGTGTCGCGGAACCAGTCGCATCGCTACCAAACCGGCGTTATGAGATTCGTGAGATTCGTTCTGAAGAACGTTCTTCTAAAAATTAATTTTCATTGAAACTGTCGCACTACGCATTCGCGTTTGGCTCTTGAAGACTAGCACGTTGAAATTTAAATTTATATTTCTCAATTTTAATTGTAACAAAATATTCTGACTATTTAAGATTTATATATGGATATTAGTTTGATTTAATAAAAAGAAAAATATTAAATACCACCCGCTTTGTGCCTAACCATAAGAAAATCTTGGCTCTCAACAATTCAATGATCCACGGCGCGGCGCCGATCCACGGCGTATCTTTCATCCCGACGTGGCGCGCGGACGATCTCTCCTTCTAAGTAAACCGGCGCGCAGAGATTTAATGCAGATCCCAGCGAGCGCTCTTCGAATATCCCCGAGGGTCTCCTCCTATTTCCGTGCCGGTCTCGCGTACCGGCGCGCGTACGAGACGCCGCACCGAGAGCGGCGAATGGCGGGGCGCGACGCACAGCCGGAGAATTAGCATACGAGGTTGGAATCGAACGAGGTATCCCCGATGTCTCCATCGCTCGTGAAATGGATACCCCATTCCATCGCGTTCTCCTTTCAGGATTGGTTTATGCCCGAGCGAGACTTACGATCGGGCCGTGCTTCAATCGCCGCTCGGGGAGCCAGCCAGCCAGCCGGCCAGCCGCTTCACCTCACCTCGTGTGGGTGTTTTACGTGGATATTATTGACTTCGTCTTGCTCTCTGTGTTGCTCTCTCCGATCCTCCGACGAGCGAAACGTCCGGATGCTACGCCAGATAATGCGCGTCGTATGCTGCGAATGGAAAGCGATTTATTCGTACGCCGAATGTTATCGTTGCCGATGAAACTCATTACTGCATTGCGACAGTGTCTTTCGCCAAACGCGCGATGTAGACGAATGCAAAGTGTATGCACGCTTATGAAGGCTAAAATATCAGATGAGCATAAGAGTGAATAAAAACATGAATATATTTTATTAACATTAAGACTATACTGAAAAATGTTATTAGATTAGTAATTTTATGTAGATTAGATGTAAAACGTATAAAAATACATGTATGATAATCTTTTGTTTAAGATAACAATAGTGTTGGGGTAAAAAAATAATCCTAGCTCTATGCGAATCATACTCGCGCATTGAAGTCTCTATAATCATTCTCAGCATTGAAATCTTCAGCTTGCCCGACGCGATCGATTCGTTCCGAGTTTGCGTCTTACATTTTTGGTCCATCGCGCGGGCGCGGTTATCTGCGCGGAATATAATCAACGATGAGCGTACGCAGCATACCACGGTGGGAAGCTTTAGTGACAGAGAGATGCGAGACCGAACGGGACAGGGCAATGGAGAAACGAGACAGAAGAAGGAAGAGAGGCTACCGGCTACGGTAAGTTACTTACGTCCTCGCGCGAATGTTCGCCAATTATCTTCAGACGGGTAGCCGACTCTAATTGGACTTACGCCGGTGGGTGGGATCAGAAATTGTGATCGCGGAAAAAAGAAACTGCGCCGTAACGTGCACATCGCGAGCGTGTGCGAAACATGCATACATACATATATACTCGTATACATACTCAACTCGCTGCCGATAATTGGTCGAAAGCCGGAATGATTTGCATCATTAAATCGCATGGCACGAGCTGGCCGGAACTCTATGATCTAATCTGCTCGCTCGTTCGAGATGTCCGACCGGTTACGACGATCAATATGGTGTCGGTTTATTGCACATCCTGGTCCGGATACGCGCGCACGATGGAACTATCAAATTCACTTTTCCGACACGTAGACTCGTTTATGGCCATAGCCGGCGAGTTATATTACCGTGACGTCTATTTGTCGGATATGACCGATGTTTGACGATATAGGCGACCGTGTCCGTAATATTACGTTTAACAACGTGCTCATTCGAGATTTCTCAACCGACTGCTTTGTCTTGAACATACAGATGATTTTTATAATCGAGTAAATTGCAGCAAAATTTCTCACTATCATCTCTCCTTTCGTTTCATAGAGTTCTTCCTTTTTACGATTACTTAATCTCTGCTTACACTTTAAGAAACGTAACAAACTCTCGCGAAAGTAGCTCTGTTAGCATTTAGCGCGAACATACTCGTTTAGACACCATCTAGACGATGGTGCGCGGCGCGAATCGTTGTGAGATTACAGGTAGAAATGCGAGGTGCATCGCGGCACGCAACGAGAAAGATAATTAAACGCGCGTTTATGCCGCTGCTACCGGCGCACGTGCTACGTGAAATTAATGCCACGCTCGCAATCCGCAGATAGTCTGAATAGTTCCGGTGGATGTTTCTGTTATCATTGTTAGCATACGTAATTTTCCCTTTTTACTCCAAGTAAAATGCATGCACCGAAATGTTATCTAAATATTTCTCTAAGTGTGTTGCAAGCATAATAAAATTATTATTTCGTCTAACCAACGTTAGCTGTTCATAATTGTAATTTAACTGATTTCTTGCATCTCTTTGAACGTCACCACGATTAACAATAAATATCGGAGATATCTTGTATACGTGCGAGTAACGAGATCGCTACGATGGATGGAAGATGCAACCGACTGTATCGGGTGGAACCAATTCTTCGCTTGTTTTTGCTCCGACTGACTTATCGATATTGGCACGTTGTACGATCGTGTATGTAACTACTCGAAGGAGACAGAGCGGTTGGCAGGCGAGAGGGAAGGGAGCGAGGGAGACACGGAGGAGGAAGCTGTACAGAGGCGCAGGTCTCGAGAAGGATAAACCGGCATGGCTGAATTATTGCTAAGTGAGGGTAGAACTTTGACCGGCGACCATTGTGTGTGCGTGCATGCGTGTTGCGTATACGCGCTTTTGCGAGGCGACAGTGATGACCTGGATGACCGACGCCGAACTCGAAACGCGAAGAAAGCGTCTAACTGAAAATGTCCGCGTGCTTGTATCTCGCGCACTCGTATTCGTTATACGGTCAAAATTGTTAAGTGACTTAAAATACTATTTTCCTGACTGATTGACAAAATCCGTTAAAAATTGAAACATTGAAACATATTCTGTATGGACCATTTGCATTTTTTTTATGAAAGTGAAATAATACTTTCTATGTCTTGAATGTGAAAAATAACGGATTTTTTATTTTATTAAAATAGTCTTAAAATTTATTGGTGGACTGATAATTTTTCTTTTCTTTTTCATGTAATTGTGAATTGTAATATTCGTGGAAGGATGAATAAAATAGATACGTATACACTCGATCAACGCGTCCATTATCTGCGCCATGTAGCACCCACCATGTGAGGCGCTTCGTCGCTTTAGGCGTCGCATGACGTCTTCTTCAACGGAGATCCGCGCGAAAATCAAGCATTACGAGAAGAACACCGCCGGAGTTGGCGAGGCTCTCGAAGGAGAACGATTACGCTCCGATGAAACTCCGAGTTATAAAAGCGGAGAAGAGAGTGCGAAAAAGAGAGATGGTAAATACATTTCTCTCTTCCTCTTTCTCTTCTCCAACGCGTTCATGTTCGAGCCGAGCTGCGGAGGTGGACTAGCACGGAAGGCCCCATGCAGTCAGGGTGTGTTAACTTCTATCAAGCCTATGTTACCATGTATTGGTCGATGGCACTTCTCGCTGAGAGAGAAAGAAGGAACAAGAGTCGAAAGAGGTTCGAGGGAAGGCACTTCTCTTTTTCGCGAGATATTAGAATTCGCAGAGAGGAAGAGAGTGACGTTATAACGTAAATGCAGTTCAATTTGCCTATCATCTATATTAACCATCGCGTCTTCATGATCTAATAGCTTCAATGAAAACATATAATTGGTATCATTTAATAATAATTAACAATAATATTATATTATATATCACACGTACAATAATAGTCATATTATTAACAACTGTTTTGAAAACGGAGAGCGCTATGCAAATGATTCAATCTTCTTCCTCGAAATTTTCGAAAATTTAAAAGAACGATTATGCACGCTTTTGGCCTTTTTTTCGGCGAGCGTCGATTCGGGTGTTCCGAGATAAACGCAACTATTTATCACTAAATTTTGAAGCCAGGACTCTTGTATTAACGCTACATTTGCCAGCGGGGAGTAATAAATCCGTTTGTTCCGTCTCGCGCTTTGGTACGAAAGAAGGACGAGCCGTGGTCCACCTCCAGGTTGTCTCCCGAACATTTTATTCATTTGGCTTCTCTTTCGTAAGGGGATATCCTAACGGTGTATCGACCTACTCGCTGTCGGAAGTGCAGATCGAGTATTTTGTCTTACAGTTGCGTACAGCAATAATTGTCGAATTCCAAACGCCCGCAGACATCTGCTTTTCAGTCGCCTCTCTCGAATGAATTAACAATGAAAAGATTATGCTACGTTTCTTCGATCGTCGACCTCACATGACATCGATATACGAAAACAAAATATAGGCATGGCGTAAGCAAGATTGAAATTCAAGTGACTCAAGATTATTTTAAACATACATCTGATTCAATGCTATTTAAAAGTTTGGCAAATTTTGTTATGACAGATATCCGTTATATTTCTTTTATGTAATGAGAATTCTAAAAATAGCCTTGTATTATCATATCACTGTGAATTGCTTTCCAGATATACATATAACTTCGTACATTACCTCGTATATCTAGAAAGCGATTCACAGTAATACCTGCGCCGACAGCGTGTTATCGAACACTCTCATCCCACTCCCACATTCCAAACGCGCCGGTCGTTGCATACAGCCACCTGCCGCATGCATTTCTTTCTACGGAATGATATAATGGTGGTGAAGAGACCGCGGAGTATGTAATTCGTGCAAACGCGGCGAAGATCGGCGCAGGAAGAGGGGAGAAAAAAGGATCGCGTAGATTTAATCGTATGCGATGGAGAGATCGTATTACGCAAGAAAGCGGCAACCGCGAGATGCCTCGCGAACGCTTTAATTATTTAAGTCCCGGATCCAGCTTGCGCGAATTCCACCTTCTTCGTTTTCTTGCCGCAGCCTTCTCGTAACTCAGCGCCTCCTTTTGCTAACTATAACCAGTGGCGCGCGGTACTCGTTACCGATCCACAGTTTTGCACGCGTACCCGCTAATCATACGATTATTTATTTCACTTTATTACGCGGTATTATCTTAATCATCGAAATGACGGCAGAGGTATATCGCAATAACTTCTGGATCTCCATCTCGTGGATTATAAAAGATGTCATCGACTTCGTCCATTTTTCTGTCGGCGTAAAAAAAATAATCATCGTCATCATTATAGCAGAAATTTTATCTTTTCTCTGAGAATATCGTCTCGTGCGCGCTTTTTCTTTCTTTTCATTTTTTTACATTTGTTTTGCCATTTCTTTATTTGAATTCATTTCTATTTTGTTAAAAGTTTTAAAACTAAATTTAAAATGTTCGAAGGTTAACGCGTTTATTGTACGTAGTTTTTCTGTAACTTTAGACCGCGGCTTATCTTACACAATGAAACAGGTTTCGCATGTCTGTTTTTCGTCAGGGTCAAAATGGATGCGGGCAAGGTCGCCTACATTACGCATACAAACTTGGTATGCAGTTGGATTTGCATTTGTTTTTTTTAGTTGTTTTCCACTTTTTACTATCGCTTCACATATGTTGATAAATTAATAAACGCCCGTCAATCAGATTCGAGAGCACGTCAATTATACTTTTGATATTCTATTAATAATCTCCAATTGATAAATAAGTTGATAATAGTATTCTAGTATTTGTGAAGAAACGAGTGTTCTGCTTATATTTTTCCGAATGCAAATTCTTTGAAGACTGTGCATTCATAATCATATTCTTACCTGTTTTTTTTTTTTTTTTTAATGTTAAAGAGTTCTAATGCTACCTCTTATTAATTACTTGACATTATATTTTCTGTACTTCTATTGATCCCCGTTTAATCGAACGTCTCTTCGCAAGCGGTAATGATGGAACGTCGCGTGCTCCCAAACACTTAAAAGACATCGTCTCGCAACAATAAAAAACTCTCGTCGGAATGAAGGACGACACGCGCTGCGCCGATGTCGCAGCGACCTGAGGAGAGGGCGGCCAGCAAGCGGTCCAGAGACTCGGAAAGGGCCTGTGTGCGGGGGAGGAGAGAAGTCTCGAAGATGAAGAGAAGGAAGGAAGAGAAGGAAGGAAGAGGAGCAGAAAGAGGAAGTGGAAGAGACGAAGAGCGAGAAGAGAGACAGAGGAGGAAAGAGAGGACGGAAAGAGAAAGAGAGAGAAACGCTGATAGGATTATAAGTAATGCGCCGCAGCACGTGGCCCCGGTGGGCCCACCTCCAGGTTGTCAAACCTGTTTCTTCCTGTGTGCCATCGTCTCGAAGGTGCAGCGAGAGCGCGGGTGCCGCATCAACGTAGTTCGCCCGTCGACCGATTTTAATATTCGTTCCAGAAATCGGCCTCGCGACCGGCGCCAAAAGGAATTCGACGTCGCGCTCGAAGTAACGAGCTCCCGGAAGTCCCGGCGAGTTATATGCGCGCCGTCGACTCCGCGAGACACCGTTCGAAGTGAGATCCACTGCCGGAACACAACCGGAGGAGCAAATAGCGACCATTAGGCGACCAACCTGTGCCTTAATGGAAAAATTGAAGATAACCACCGGCCTGCCACTCGACCACTCAACCGATTCGCTCACCGTGCTCCGACACGGGAGGCGTTTTCGTCGATTACGTCAACAAACTGGCCCCGATCGCTCCCGCTCTTGGCGGGCCCGGATGCCCAATCGAGACGCACCGTCCTCGACATTGTCATTTTTTCTCATTACGCACCGTGAAAAGCGACGTTGGCTTCCATTAGGCGATCGTCGTCGCGAGACAGATGAAGGAACGAGAAAGAAAGAAGTTTGTGGAGAGAAAGACCCTGTTTCTAGATACATTTATAGCGGATCTTTGCATTTTCTGCATTCTTTTAGAAAAATTAATTCATCGCGCGTCACATTTCAAATTATAACTATCAATCCGTAGAAACGAATTATTTTATCTTTGTAGTACCTCCAATCACCTTCTAAGAACCGTTTTAAAATCTGTACCGGAAATTACATGTTAATAAGAAATTATACTACATAATTTTATACTACAGTAAATTTATATTACTATCTATAGAGTTATAGACATTTCTATAATTATATGGTCTTTTATATTATGTTATAACACACATTTTTAATGATTTTATAAATAGTATTTAAAATTGTTTCAACGCTACCTGAAGAGACAGAGAGTAATGAGCTTATTCAATAAAAATAAAAAAAGTAGAGGCATTTATTAGCACGTGTATCTATCAGAATTTCCTGAGGCGGTGGTCCAGCTCGCGCTTCTCAATCAACGACAGGTTACACCATTTCGTGCAGCCTCTATTCTCGATGAATGTATATTATTATGCGTGTTTATCTGCTTTTCACAAGTAGTATCTAAGATAATTATATATTCCGAGTACGAAAGCGATGAAAGGTCGCGTTTCTACGCTACCTGAGGCGTCCATTACTCGCGTACGGTTCCTTGACGAAAGTGCCTCGATCTCGAAATAGAACGCGTAGACATATTATTATAGCATATTGTTATATCGATGATTTCTCTCCTATCGGATTGTCTTTAAGCTCCGTCAAACAAGTTCGACTCAGTGATTTCGAGAGACTATCCCCGAGGCACCTCATTGACGACGATAAAGTGACGAGCGTGCGCTATTTCGCGCGACTTCCATTCGTAATGTTTGCCGCGATTATCGGCCGATTGATGATCGACGATATAATTATAGATCCCAGTGTTTTAAACGGTGACGAGAGGCCGCACATTTCTACCTGGACCGCCGTCGATTATTTGTAGTTACCGCCGAATATGGCCGACCGACCGTGCAGACCGTTATAATCCGCTGATTGAATGAAATCGATGTTACTCCGCGACCGGGCGGAATGTGCGGGTGAAAGAAATTCGCCGGATGAAATATGGTCAGCCTACACGGTGATTAGTTGATTTTTGGGCTACGGCGGCGTCTGCTTTGCCGTCCTCTTGAGAACTTTCCCATGAAATATGGTCAGTCACAAATTTTATCTCTGTCATCTCTAGTCTGAAATATTTTTTTTCTATATGTATATCGCACATTGATATTTTTACAACATAATTATTTGAAGAAAGGCATCAATAATTTCTAAAAAATTTTGTTCTCTAAAATAGAGTGCTTCTTAGCGTATAATCTCAAAAAAGGCATCCCATTCTATTGATAAATCATTTATGAGAAGTAATGAGAATCATGAGACTGAAATTAATAGAATTGATAATTAATTTATGAGAATTAATGAAAAGTATGCCGCAATGAAAGTGCATCCTCAATATTGCATTATTGAATTGCATTGATAGCGCGTTGGAAAAATAGTTTCGATTGCAAAAAGCCGAACATTATTGCGTAGCAGTTTTATCGTAAACGCAACTCCATCGCATTTGCGTCACTATGTCGATTCTGTATGGCAGTCTCGATTCGAGGTTCCGGAGAGGTCATCGATCCATCGATCTGACGTCAACGACAGCAGCGACGACAAAAAAGTTGCGACATCGCACAGTTCTAGTTTCGACGCCGGCGTTACGCTGATAGATCCGTGGGATCCGATCGCGCCGATACGAGAAATCAATGCTGATCGTTTGATCGATCCGTCGTTCGGCGCCGATTTCTCCGCAGGTGTCCTGGACGACTAGGACACGTTGACGATCGTTGGCGTGCCATTTCACAGAGATCGATAAATCCCCCTCCCGCCCCCCACCCTCCTTTCGTTTATGGTACTGTAGCGCGTATAGTTATACAGTTTGATCTCTCTGACAGATCTCCGTCGTGAAATTGGGACTCTCCAATCGCTTGTGGATGTCATGAAGAAGTTCAGGCAAAATTGCAATGGTGTTTTCCCATGCGGTTCCGTATCGTATCTGAAGTAGATACTGAGAGAAAGTCACGCTTGAAGATATTGAATCAACAAGTTCGCAGATAACTGATACTGACAGTAACTTGTATTACATTTTTTTGCACGTGTATAATTCCTGCGTAAAACAGTTTTTCTTTTGCACTAATATCTATATCATTAATGATATAAAAAATCTACAATCTATAAGTGCTAAACACGTCTGTAATGAATGACTGTAGATGATGGAGCGCTGGTAGAGAGAATTGCGACACGGGCAATCTATTATTTAAGAAAATGTTGGTATTGCTAACTGAGACGCGGTTCTTTGTTCGCCTCGCGCGTCCTTCTGTTTAACTCGTCAAAGAGAATCGTTCTTGAAACGAGCAGTAAAGGCGTCAAGCGGGAATTTACAAGGTTTCGTCGAAGCAACGCGGCGCGTTAAAGATCATGGCAAAAGATCGGCGCTCGCACGACCGAGCACGACGATCGGCGATAAAACGTCATTACGACGTCGAACGCTGGGTCAGTGCCGAACAGAAGATCATCACCATTTGCGAACATGCGTGAAAGCGGCTGCTCGAGGCGCAGGTGGCGAAACGATCGCCGACCCATTAAAATCAGAATCGATCGTCTCGCATAATCGATTTGAGCGAATCGAAGAATAGAAAGCCGCGAAAACTCGCGATTTTGCGGAAGCAGATCGCAAGAAGCGAAATAATGTTATAATTAATACTACATACTATTGCATCTGTGTCGTTATTTTTCTTTAATTTGTAAATTATATATATATTTATATCCTTAACTCTCCCTCTCTCTGTATAAGAGATGCAGAGATCACGAAAGAATTTTGTTTTAAAAATACCGTCGTTGTTTCCACAATAATTTCACGCGGTGGCTACATTAGCGACTAGTTTATTTCTCCGTGAGAACTTGATGAGCTTTCCGAGCTAGCGACGCTGTAGTGTAAACTTGCACATTTCATTTTCCGGCTTCGCGATCGCGAGTCTCAGCTCACGCGTATAAAACTCGCCATTTAACTGTAGGCATCGAAACTTCTTCCGCACCTTTCGTACCTATTAAAGGTGGACGCTTATTTGATCTTGACCTTTTGCGAGTTTTGCAATTCCGCTTACAGATAGGCAACAATCGCATCGTATACTTACGAACCAAACGTCAGCCATCATACGCACTTCTTATGTTCCCGAGATCCACGTCGCAAGGGAGAAAAAGCCTTGCCTCGAGCAGTAGGTTGTATTTAAAGCTAGCTAATTTACTTGACAGAAATTTCCTGTTATTGAATTTTTTGCAAATTTTATTCTACCTATTTAAAAATATACAATCAATATGTTATAATTATGTAATATTTATTTTTGCTTTAAGCAATGATAATGCTTGAACAAAAACTTATTTATTTATTTTACAACCTATTTATGTAATATAATTAAATAAATGTGTCTAAAGTCTTTCGTAGTGTTATTATATTTCTATAATAAATAATATGAACCTATTGACGGCGTGAGCTACTGATTCAATAAGCAGGTACATTACGTTCCTCATAAAGAAAACTAAAGGCTTCAACAGGTTAATACAAATGGTGGAAATGAATCACAAATAGAACTAACTGTAGCTCGTTAGGACAACGATATCCATAAATTCCATCCTTAATACCGAAAACAGGTGAAGGTGCACCAGGCGAGAACCAGTGGGAAGCGGCGGAATAGAATGTCTCTCGCTAAGCAGGCCAATAACAACGATTACCTGAAATCAATGGCGCGTAAAGTAAGTATCCGTAATAAGAATCCATAAAATCGTGAGTATGAGTATAGAATATCCGCGAGGCCGCACGACGCACGGCAAAGAAGAGAGGTTAAAGGGGGTGGGATCAGGCGGAGACCGCATGGATGTATCATTACCTAGCTGACCCCTCCCGCATCTGATCTTTCGGAGCAGAATCTAGAGCAGACCGTTTCACATGTGAAAGGATACCCGAGTACGTCTCTACGACGTGCAATTATTGTCGGGATTCGTCCGCGAATTCGCTTTGCGCGCAACCGACAATTGTTTCTCGGTCGTCGGGCGAAAACATCTTGTGGGACATCGGAGCCGGTCACGAAAGGGAGTTTAGAACAGAAACGGCGTCGAGAATTCTAGGAGAATTCTAGAGCGTCGACGAGACGTTAAAAAACATCGCACGGCTATAGCAGTCATCGTTATATTCATTGCAATGGTACATGCGTTTGGGGTAGACGAGATAAATTTATATCACGTTCGATTGGCTTCAGAATGTACTACGTGCGTGTAATACTGAAATTATTAAGGTAATATCAATAATATACACATAATGAAAGATGATAGTAATTATGTACAGAATATTCGAATATCAAAGTGGACTTAAATAGCGACGTCAATTTACATATTTTAGGACTGATTATTCATCATGTCTGTTAAGGTTCTTTAACTGCAATGCCTGCCTCAATGATTACTTAACCAATCACATTTGCATACCAGAGATTAATTAAATCATTTAACTGTTTGCAGTGCAACTCAAGCGTCATGTGAGTCATGCTTTGATGGGATTACTTACGAAAGTGCACGCGTATGAATGTCTTATATAAATGCAAAAACGTGCAAAAATTAAAATAAAAAAGTGCTGGAGTTGAAAGTCGTTTATCCTAATTATATCACTTATCACATATCACATGTCATTGATATCACTCAATATTGTATAAGAAACAATGACACGGCATTCGTTTATCATGTTTTACTAATACTATCATTTAACTACTTCAAGAAAAGCTTTATTTATAAAACAACAGATATATTATCTTCCTTTACGTGTATTGCCGCAATTACCTTATCGGAATATTAATATGGACATTTAATATCACTCTATGCGATGATTAACGTAAGATATAGTTCCATTTATTAGGGCCAAATTAATCCTGTCGTAGCAATTATATTGCCAAATTTAATGACAAATTATTCAGAGAAATTAATGTAAAGAAAAAACTAGAAACACATTTGCGAACGTATGTCAAGTCGTACCATCTCGTAACCTGGACGCTGAGCGTCGAATGCCGTTTGTTGCCCCGAATACTCGTGTCGTAAAGCATATTTTTTTATTGCGTGTCCGTGATTCGTGAGCATGGTCATCGACGGCTGGTTTCACTGGCTGGCAAACGTGCGCAGAAATTACTGCTATTAGCGATTGTAACGTTGCGAACGGGCGGCAGTCAAAGGCCGAATGTATCGATCGGTGCCGCGACGAGGATACGTTTTTGCGAGATATAAAAATAAATTCGCAATTTGGTGTGCCACGTGAGCGACGAGAAATGCCTCGCATGCTTTTATGCGATAATGACAGTAATCCGCGTAAAGGTAACAGTCGCGCGCGCTAGTTCCTTAATTATTTCACAAATATCCGCAAAGTCAGAGCAAATTCAATTGACTACCTGTTGCATCTTCCGCAAAGACACGTTGCTCGGAATGCCGTTGCATGGACTTCTATCCCTGATCATGAAATGATATATTTTCCAGAAATTTTGGCTCGAGGCTATATATATCTAATTGTGTATAATATTCTCATTTTTTTCAATTTATAATTTACAAAATAATACAATAATATCTGTAATTCGCATTTTTAAGTGTGTCTTTAAATACATTTAATTTGATTTCATCTAGATGGTTAAAAATAGGCATTTAACTCCCTTCTTCATGAAAGGATTAGAGTGTCCTGTCAATTTAGACGTAAACAAGCTTTAAATTAAATCGCACTTATTGCTCGCAACTAGCACTAAGGGCAACACCGTGCCGGAATGAAAAGTGATGGATGGACAGCTAGAAAATGCTTTATTATATTTTACATCTGCGTCTCTACGAAGCGAATGAAATTGCCTTCGATTTACCGCTGTCCGACACGTTTCGCGCGCAAAAGAAAAAAAAGAGACACAAGGTAGCCACGAAACGCACGCGAGCGCGGAAGAGACGGCCGTTTATATACCATCGGCGATAATTACTGACGTCTGGATAACCCGCGCCGTTTCACGCCAGTGCGTTCCTCATCAATCGGGATCCGTTAAATTGAATCAAATCGCAGCGTGTTTCCAAGGCGCGAAAAGCGGACGAAAGGAAATCGCGGAAGGGAATCGCGATTGCGCGCGCTTTGACAGCTCGGCATGACACGTGTGTGAGAACGCGTCGTAATTAGTTAAGTGGAAAAGAAGTTCTCTTTAACACGCGTATATATCCAACGTGGCGTGCGCCGATAAAACGCGTGATTAAAACTTTCCGTTAACGGGAACACGTTAACGGGCTCACGCGCGTGTGTGTATATACGCGGCTTATATTATAAAACGCATATACACAGATAAATATGCATACGCGAGTTCAGCGAGGTCGCTCGCGCGGGCTGCGAGCTTTGATGTCGACGGGAGAAACGATTTGACCGGTTTCAAGACACTCGTTAATCAGCCAAGTGGTCCGCCAGTGGTATCTAATTGACGGCTAATTGAAGTGGACTGCTAAATGAGAAACGGCGATAAGAAACACCACCAGCGCCGGATTATTACAAAACGCAACGCCGTGCGTTGCAACAGCGAGCGGATACATAGATAGCTGGGATTATTAACAATTTTTATTTTTTATACGGCCCGACCCGATGACGGCGGCGATAAAGAATTCGCGATAGAATGTTAGACGCAGCGCGGATTCGCGTTTTTAACGAAAACGACATGGAGGCCTACGATTAACCGACTGTCACTTAAACGGTTATTAATCGAAAGTGTTACAAATCGCGCATACGTCGTTACGTCAAGTGAAATGACCAATTTTTCGTTCGTTCGGTATCTAAAATATATCGGGTGTGCGACACGCAATGAATAAGCGAGAACGCGTTTCGCATAATGAATCGATCTTGAAAAAGAACGCGCAGAACGCTAATTATTTTTGCCGCTTACGGGATAACAGCGTATTGAAAATGTTGGTATTTTTAGAATGTAAAACGCGCAGAGACAGGTGTGTATACATAAAAGAGATATCTCATTCGTGCAGAACGCGTGTCGTTCTATACATTGTGATGCTAATATATAATTGTACGCGTGAGTGTGATTATGATTTGTCCAGTCATTACGCGGCATGATCCTTATATGATTCTTATATAATCCTTATATAATCCTCAATATCAATTTAAAATTTTCTAGAAAAACACATTGCGTGCAATGCAAGTACGTAAATAAATCATCAATTATACACAATGCGCGGGACTCAAATAACCTAGTCGCACCAAGGAGCAAAAGTTGGGGCGCAATTTTGGGAGACAACGTCTGCGATTCAGACGCTCTCGTGGTTATCGTTTGGGCATCTGCCGCGCTGACAGATTTTTTCCCGAGCCGTTCTCCCTTGCGGAGAGAGAAGAAGAAGCGTGCCGAACATACGTTTCCGTCTATTTTTGTACATCATTTCGGAGCACTTACCGGCGCGCGAGTCTACGCGCCGGTCGTTAGGAACGTGCGCGTTTTAGGATGCCCGCGTGTATACGCGTGGCAGACTCTGTCGCAGCTGCATATGCAACAGACTCTTTTGGTTCGTTCTCGTTCCGTCGCGGACGAGGAACGAGTTCGGTGAAGCGGGACGGCTCGAAAGGGGCTGTTCCGCGCTGTCGTTACGACGGCGACTTATGTACTTTCTAAATCTATTGCCTCGTTTTATGGATCTCCGTTAACACGCTGCTTGTCCAAGTGATAAACAGCCTGCCGCGAGATGCACCGCGGCGATATTGTTTACGTCCTTTCTGCGCCGGAACGAGGCTTCATCTCGAGCCTCGTATTTTTCATATCTCACGTTGTCGGTTTGGTGATTTTGTTGAGCTCCGTCTCTCCGGTTGTCTCTCGTATTGTTCAGTTATAAAATGAATCTTTTATTTTTGTTTTCTTTTTTCTGAAAGTATTTTGATTACAGCAATTTATTTGTCATGCAAAGCAACGTCGAAATACGAGATACTACGTAAACGAGACGAATACACATGGAGAAATTTTGTTTTCGATAAGTCGTCGGCATCTTCCGGACGGAATTGGGACCCGCGGAGTGATTTATGCCGCCTCAGGATGAATCATGCTCGTCGGCAAAAGAACCGGATAAGTATATAACCGTCGATGTCGGAGAGATTACTGTGGCTCGTGCTTGATACGAGGTTGAAAGTAGGAGTGTGTGGGTGAGACGGCCAGGCAAAGAAGAGAATCGACTCGGTATTTTTCCCTCGAAAGTCTCTCATCGCGCTCTCCACGCGACTCTGTCAGAAAAAGTCAAGCTACACATGAAAGCCGCTTGCAAGGACTCACCTTACAATCGCCTATAGTGATCGTACGTTGGCGTTGAACGCGTCGCTAATTATGCATTCGATAATTTTCAAGCTCCAGCTTCGTCATTAATAATAACCATGCACAGTCATATTTCACATTATCTCTCTTTCACGAATATTCCACTCGTATATTTCGAATAGATAAGGATAATCTCGCGTCGTGTTTATGCTGGTTTTTTTTTTCTTAGGAAACGGCTTGTTTAATCGGAGATGCGTTGATAGCTTAAGGCGATTAGTTAGATAGGCCACGTGTTTTTAGAATTGTCGCCTGGATATCGCGTCCAGACCTGGATCGAGAAAATTCATTCGTGACGACGCGACTTTCCAATGAAACTCGAAGCGTTATCGGTAGCATCGTAAATTAACCGAAGAGAGAATAGAACTGTGTACTGGTCGGATTTACCGGGGATAATAACGGGATTTCCTTATCGTTCGCGATTTACGATCGACGTCAAATATATTTCGCAAGGAATGGGTTGACACACGATGTTTAAACGGGATCACATGACCAGTCATAAAATGCTTATGCAAAGTCGCACGATTTCAATCAACAGAGATGCGAAAAAACCTCAAATTATACGCATTTTTATAGTTGAAACTTAATTAAGCATAAATAATATTGCGACAATAAAAATTACTCATTAAATATTTATATTCCTTTCCAAATTTTATAGAGATTCATACTAAGTAATAAGAGCGCTTAGGGTCGCAAGGTAGATTCATCGAGCTCAACAGCGAGATGAAGAGGTCACATGAGAAGACACTCTTCTAAGGATCTCACAATCAGAGGAAGGACCTGCTGGCACATGTTTCGGCTTAAGTCCTCTTCAGCGGCACCTGGCGTGGAGTCCTTGAATCTTTGGGACCGCGCCTTCCGGGTACGACGAGGGGCCCACACGTGTACACACACACGTACATCATGCACGCACACATCGGCGTTCGTGTCATCTCCCCCGCAGTAAAGGCAGAGCAGTGGCGTAGCCAGTATGTAAATTAGTTCGTTCCTTTGCCACGAAGAGAATGAGATGTGGATCCATCGAAAGACGTGGATCCATCGAAGATTCGCCGTCTTCGATTTCGACGAGCACAAAGACACGAGCGTGACGAAATGTTCAAGAATTGCAAAAATGATGAGATGTAAAATCGCGGAGAGAAATGAGCAGTTCTAGTCGGTCATATTTCTGGCTATCGAAAAAAATAATAAAATTTTTACAATGTTACTACAGCATTACAAGGAGATTTAATTTTGCGACGTTTAAAGTCCTCTCTTGCTGAAATGACGGAGATAAGTATATATAATATCCGATAAGAATAGGATTACGCGCGTAATCGACACGTCGACGTCGAGATTATTCGACGTTTCTCCTTCGAGTCTGTTTTAATTAATCTTGCGAATGAAGATTGAAGAGATTGAAAATTCGTTGCAGAAAATATTAGCTGACGCCACTGCGATGCACCCTGCGGCACGCGCTGTTATAGGGAGATACCCTCTCCAGCGGGATTTAAACGTTATATACGGGTTTTCCCGTGTCCACGGCATCCGTTTGTCGGATAGGACACGTGTCTCGCCAGACACGGTAGTCCTAATGCGTCTCCGGAACGTGGGGGAGAGTACGATTTATTATGAACCAAGGATCCGATTCGGATCTTCCATCAGAGTTAGAAAAGCACCCGGAAAGCAATCCAGCGAGGGTGAAACGAAAGAATGGCGGCGAATATTGTTCAGAGACAAGCCTGGAAATCAAGTTGCGTTGCTTTGCAATGAAACGCGAGAAGAGCAAATAAAGCGATGTAAAATTGCTTTATCAACTTTCTATTTTGCTGAAAAAGTGCAACATATCTATACGATAATGATAATTAACACGTGGACAGCTTCGTTCTATTTTCTCGACATTTCCAAAAGAATTCTCTGATGAATAGACTGACGCGATAATGACATCTTGATGTTTGCGAAAAATAGCGAAGGCCGAGGAGACACAGGCAAGGGCAGCGTTTCTTTCGGAGCAAAATAATAATGTCAAGTGGTCTTCCTGCACTCTTTCCTTTTTTTTCTTTCGCTTTCTTCACTTCTGCCGCCGCGACGTAAAGACACGCAACCTCGTGCGAGCACAAATGAGTGCGATGTTCCCGTCTGGCGACGCGAATCCCCGGTGCATGTCGCAGACCCACGCCCGCAATTCCCGATCTTCTACATCACCCGAAGCCACCAGATGATATTGTTGCCCCGAAATCTGCCGACGTTGCCCCTTGGCTGCGCGTGCGGGGGAGACGGCAGATTCCACGATCCGTTTTTCGCTGCGGGCGTAACATAAACCTTGAAGTATACGAAGACGAACATACCATCGAAGTTCCTGCACACCGCGTTCGTATTTTAATCGTTCCTTTTTTTTCTTCAATCGCTCCTCCTTTTCTCTTCGAGATGATAAATCGACAAATATACTTTGCGACCGTGTCTTACGGTGTACGCAGAGCAACAGATATTTTTAAAAGTTCCAATTAAATAATGCGTTTTTATAAATAATTCTTTATTCGCGAGAGATATATGCTCTCTCTCTCTCTGCATATGTATACTGTATATTTCATATGTTAATTTTCGTTCACACATTTCTAGTATTGTAGACGATATTCAGGACGCGGATGTGAATTCTATCAAGCACTATCAGTCTATTGTATCCCGTTGTAAAAAAACTTGCATTTGTCTCCTGTGACACGGCATATTCGTTAATAACAGGCTATTCCGCCGATGTGCATACATTACGCGGTGGAACCTGCGTCTGGCAGGAGAAAATAAAGCGATCTCCTTGATTTATCCGCGACCGTCTCGCTCCTCGTCCCCCGTTCATCTCCTCGCGGAGATACTATCGAGCGATTCATGTGTCTCGCCGATCCTCCCCGCCGATTTGACAATGTCGTGGCGCACGAGGTCAAAGAGACACCTAGCTGTAAATGCAAATATATATATGCGATGGCCCGACTTGTGCCCACGATTATTGCGCCGCGCCGCACATAATCGGCTATTTGTAATTATAATGCCGCAATTAGAGGGTTGTCGTGATCCTGGGCGATCTATCGGCGCGATCGCAAGAACGATTAAGATCAGATTCTCGTGTGTACGCGCGATCGGTATACGCTTCATCTGAAATGTAAAGTCTCCACCCGCCGTTTGACCCGTCCGGCACCGGGTCTTGGGAAACTGGCGAAAGACAAGCGTCTACATTTTTTTCGAGGCCCTCTTCTCGAGCCGAGACAGTATACGTGGAACACGTGGGATTATTACGTAACGACGTGACCGAAAATTTATTGTCGAAAGATACGCGCCCCTTGATATATGTATATATACACGACTAGAATATCCATGCCATGTTTAAAATATCCGTCGCTGCAATTTACACAAGTGCAACGTCGCGGTTGGCATTCGTTTTAAACCGACGATCCGTCCTTAAGCCGAAACGTATGGCGGTAATATTTCCGTACGGCGTTATTACCGGAATAGTTCGCGCGACCTCATCCGGATTATCGTATATGCTAATTTATCTTCGACGTGTCGCCGCGCATGAAAAGAGAAGTCTTGGCTCTTACCCGTATAACGAGACGATCGCGGTGTTTTTATGATCAGGCTATCCTTCGCGCGCTACTCGGTCGACTCTGGTGACTTTTAGCCTTCGGAAAAATGGCTCAACCTCCCACCACGCTCGTCGATCGAATTTAAAGATAATCAAAGAGACGGTGCGGGGCGTTCACGCATTTTTTTTCGTCTAAGGAAGATAATTTTGCTTAAAAAGTTGCGATCATAGATAAACTCGTATGAACAATAAAGGAAACGTTCCTCGAAGCAAAATGCTCTTCAACCGTGCACTCCGATCTTAATACCGAGTCTATCGCGCGTTTATCTCTCGCAGAGAGATCGCTCGTAGAGAAAGCAATTCGTATTTCGAACATCCGGCGAGGTTGCGAGAGAATCGAGCTCGTAAGAAGCTGAGCCGCCCACCGAGGATCACGATCGCTCCGATGTCGGTTCGTTCGAGCTCTCGAGGATCATTGAAGGCGTACTGTGCATAGATTTAACGCGCTGCACTTACGCGCGCGTGCCTTTACGGCCCCGTGAGTCATTCAATAAAGGTACCACGCACACAGTGACCATTCAGAGATGGTTGCGCGAAACTGCGCGAGGTTGGTGAACGTAAAAAGAGAAAAAAAAAGAAAAAAAAAGAGCGGCCGCCAAGGGAGAAAGAAAGAGGAGTAGAACACGAAGGCCCTAGAGAAGTCCTGGCACTACACGGTTTATGTAAAACGGCATTCCGCGCGTGGTGGTGTCTACTCAATCCTTATCTAAAGCAGTTATATAGAGTCGTTGGGAGTCGCGCCTTCTTCAGAAGGTAATGCACGCCCAGTATTTCTCCCCTCGCAGCCCTCGCGTTCCTTCGTCATTCCGATCCGCTTCTCCACCTTCGAGTCTATCGTTCCTCGTAGTCTCTTCGTTCTTGACTCACACGAGTGTATGTGCATGCGTGCGTGCGTACGTGAGTGCTCGCACGCGCTCTCGAGTGTTTGCCCAGAAAGCGCTCCACCCGGTTGTATCCCATCGAGCGTTCGCCGTCCGGCTCTTACATCGCGCCTGCAGGGTTATCAAATCGTAGCGAAATGCGGCCGCGAAGAACGCTCCGCGATCAAGCCGTAATCCGACTACGCGGATGGCCTGTCCTGATAAAGATATCCTGGGAAAAGGCACGAAGCGCACAATCTAAGTACGCCGCCTTATATCGTCGGCTCCAGGTATCTATTGCAACAGGTACGCGCAGATGATGAAAATAACTTTTAGCATGAGATACCGGAAATAGCAATAGACAGAACTAAAATTGATAGCAAATATATAAAATGTGATGTAAAGACATATAAAGTTAATGAGGGTAGTGTAGTTATCTCCTTTATCTAGTTACAATTATAATTAATGTTCGTATAATGTCTGATAAATGCGTGTTATCAGTGGTCGGCGGATAAAGTTATTATCGCGATTAAATCGTTAATTATGTAACCAGATTATGTAATTACATTAAATATCGAATTAGATAATTAGGAAATGTGACATAATAAGTAGATATTACAAGAAGCATAAATTCTTTGAATCAAATCATCGCATTCTGTATTAGGCCAACAATGAAATTCAATCAAATGCGTTCGCACATTACAGATCCTTCTGGCTACAATCTCAATAACGATACATTTTACTTATGCTCGCGAATACACTGCGAGTGTAAAGGATTAAGTTTCAATCACTCGGAGCAGGTTTGGCGCGGCGCGAACATCGGATCCGCGGCAACGCGGATTAAATTCGTGATTAAGTACGGAAAGAGACATTACTCGCAGTATCTCAACCTTGATCGTCCGGTTTTATGACGTTACGCGCTACGGGCAGATAGGCGCGTTTATTGTATGGGCGGAAAACTTGCGCGCCCTCGATTCAACGGGGCCCGCGAGAATATCGTTCCCTCTCCCCCCGAGCCCTCTCTTCTCTTTCTCTCTCTCTCTCTCTCTCTCTCTCTTTATACGCGCGAGGGCGTGTCGGGAGGAGAAGAAAAAAAGTTATAGATTACGCGCCGAATGCAACTTTAGTGGCATCGTAAACCGGTATCTTTACCATTCTCGACGCCCACGCGCTGACGCACTATCCTAGAGCGATCTGCCTATCAACTAGCGTGAAAACTCGGTTTAACACTCTCGCGCGTTCGTTGTGCCTTTCGTGACAAGGCATCGTGGCCTCGGCCTTACTCGCTCGTTGCCGCTTCCACGCGTCGTGTACAGCTCGCCAAGATCAAACTGCAGCCTTCGGACGCGGCCAAAGGCGACTTGCATGAACGATCGGATCGATCGAGAGATCGCGTTCCGTTAATTCAATTATATCGTGATCATACTCGTCCCTATGTCGGTGTTTGTATCTTCGATTCGCTTAGAATTGTCGCGTGGCGCGATAATAATAACGAAGCATATCAACGAAAAAAAAAAGTTCGTTGCGTCAAACGCACCTTCGTAATTGGAAAATTTCTTTTTCACCGTCGAAAAAAAAGAGAAAACTTTTATATATCTTGATAAAATATATTTCTCTTTCCAATTCCTGGAAAATTGGAATTTAAGTTTCTCAGATAGACTGTCGAATCTCGCTGTGCGATGAATGCCAAATTCCAAAGAGTCATCTGAAAGAGGGAGACTTGCTGTATCGGAATCGCGCGATCTCTAAAAGATGTATTCGAAGAAAGAACTCGGTTTTCCGGTGTGCAAGTGATCGAACTTTTCGTCGTGCTATGGATAGAAATAAATGTTGGCTGCCAGCGATGTTTGTACGACAGAGATTTCACAGGAAATCCTATTTTTCGTTCGCGAATTTACGAGATTCGACAATGAGTCGTCGATCTTGCCTATATATATACATACCCAAGGCGCAACTAAACTCCATTTAAAGTCTCGTCGAGCTATACGATCAATCGAGAATGGTGCCGCCCACAAAATTGGACAATAGGACATCCGGTCCTTTCGTACAGGTGGATGTTTACGTGGTTCCTTCTCTTCTCCAAATTTTCTTGAGACTCGACGGTGCCAATATTACTCAAATGTCTAACTTTTGTTAACAATCTAATCGTTTCCTCAGATAAAAATATACGTACATATTTTTACTTTGAGGAATAATATATCGTTTGCTGTTATATCGAAAATGAGCAATGAGGCGGAATCTTTTAGAAGGCACATGTTGCGATTGCATCGAGGTAGCCAAGGAGGCAGCTTTGCGTCGAGGAAGAGCTCGTCGCCTAATGTCGGACACGGTGCTAATGCATTGGTTCTACGCTCGCGTTTCGGCGCGTGGACCGTCTGTTGGTGGATAGAGGTTCCGCCGCGCGTACGGTGTGTGCTCCATAAGGTGGCAGCGAGAGGCGCGTGGTCCGCGTTTCACGGGTTTACCGAAAAATTAGCCATTAATTTACGCCTGCCGGGCCGGTGGGTGTGCCTCGTGTGAGCGCAGTGTAATGAATAGCCCGCGTGGCGAGCGTGGCCCACATGGTGCGTTTTCCGGGAGGATTATCATGGCTTTCAAACACCTTGGGGGAAACTTGTCAGGCAATCTATATCGAAGAGAATGCGGGGCGTTTAATTATAACTCTACACGAAATATACGAAGACGTGTTGTGCGCGCGGTATATTCCGGAAAACGTTCTCTTCTCCAGAGAAAAGTCGTGAAAGCAGGTTTTTCTACGAGATTTGAACTAGCGTGGGTGCAGCAGATTGTTTATCACTCGAAATTAAAAATCAAAGATTATGCTATGTTATTCATTTCTGATTTAGTGATGCTAATAAAAAATGTGAGATTATATAATGGCATTCTAATTTTACTATATGAGATGAATAGATCTAAACAAAAATTAATATCTCTGTATTTATGTGATGCGAGATAATTTTAAGATAATCATAGTATAGCGGCCAGCTGATACAACAAGAATGTGTCATGGAAATCGATTTTAACGCGCGAACAGCGTGTTCTCATGGCTGTGTAAACATTCCAGACTTCTTTTTCGCGCAATCGATGCCCCCGATCGTGTTCCCGATTTGAAAATGATACGCGCGGATACCGGATCGATGACAAAGAGATCGAGGAATCCGTGTCGTCACGGGCTAGAAATCGATTCGAGATTCACGCGCACGGCGATGATTATGTCCGCGAAGCGAACAATCCGTCGCGCCGATGGACGGAGGCGCGATTTGTATATATCCATCGTCGGGAAAAACCGGGCCCGCCAACGGCAGCGCGATTGTGCTGCCGAGAGTGTTTTACGGGCGGGATACCACGGTTAATAAAGCTCGCTTCTCATATCCCCTCGCCTTTATCCCAGTTTCTACGTAGTCGGGCGGATCATCGCCGGGGCATTCGGCCGCCTCGTAAGTTTCATCGTAATTATTAATTTTTACGAGGTGGGCAGAGATAGGTAGGTAGGTAGGTAGGCAGGCAGGCAGGCAGTCAGACAAGCGCACCTCGTGCAAGGCGCTGCAGGTGCGATAGAGATCTCCCTCTCCTTTTCGCGGCCGCGGACCACCGGCGCACGTCCCTGAAGAAACCACCTCGTTCGCGGCCCCCCATTGCCCCCCCTGCTCGTTCCATTAGCCATCGGCGTGAGCAAACGCGCGGCGAGACCTGGAAGATAACCCTACTGTCGGCGCGGCGAAATATTTTAATTCTCGGCGAATGGAAACGCCTCGTTCTCTCGCCTCGTCGGCGCTAATTCATCCTCCACGTAGGAAGGATGCCAGCCGAACCGTCGCGTGAACGAAATTACGAATTTCTTCGGGAGCGCGCCTTTTCGTAAATCATCGATGCAAGCATAAGCGGATGACGTTACGAAGTTCGGCAATAGTCCTATGCGCTCTCGGGAAAGAAAGATCTTCCTGTTTCGCATCATCTGTCGTTGATTCCTCGCGCAGTGAATTAGAGGCGTTTACAGGGTGACCGGTTGATCGACGCGCGCGCTTATCAGCCTTTTCTCACGGCAAACGAACGCAATTATCCGCGGTAGTACCGCTGGGAGGAAGTTATGGAGATACTTAGTCCGAGTTAATTAATTACACCGCTCCTTCATCGTAAATTGCCTGAGTATACTATGGTGTTGCAAAAACTATTACGATTTCCTGCGATCTCTACGCAGATTTATCTCCTATAGTCTAATGGGACTCGGGGATAAGTTAACATATATCTCGCCTCTGTCTACCCTTTGAATCTACTCATCGATTCGACTCGAGGCAAGCGTTGCGCAACGCGAGAGGAGATCTCGCGTCTGAATTCACTCTAGCACGAAAATCACTTAACAATCCTGCTGCCCGGCGGCACCAGGCGATCGAAATTCTTAAAACAAGCGCATAATTCCGCCGTGAAAATTGTCGAGCCAGTAATAATCTCCGCGACGATGGCATTTGACGATCAGTTCAGCAAATTTGCCTTGAAACGAGCCGATTGCGGGTTATTCCCGTTTCTGCGCGCGACCCTTAAGTCGACGTCGCGACGTCGTTGAGACACTTAAGCGAAAAAAAGGTGATCGTAAGCACACCTCTCGCGACCGGGGCGATTACGTGTCCGCTTCGGCGTTTACTACTTACTAGCCGAATAGGCCACCCACCGCGCATCTTATCCGGGATCTCGCTTCGCCGCGCGAGAGCAAAGATACGCGCGAGCGTTATGAGTCGGTACTCATCCCTAGTGATGGGATCAAGCGTCATCCCGGTCGACAATTTTTAACATCATCGAGACTGTTATTCCGACAAGCATACAGCTAGGAATCTAAAATACGCAGTTTGTTCTCAGCCTCATACTTGCTCAAACATATATAACCTAGGAGTCTAAATTTAAATTTTTATTCTATCTTGTTTTTTGGAGATTTATCTTCGTTCAGTGTATTTTGGAATTATACTACATAATATATTTATTATCCTATATTTCTAAAAATTTTAAAAATTGAAAATATTTCAATGTACGTACATATTAAACATCGCGATATTATTTTAAATTGGTTGAGAAACCAGAAGATAGAAGATAATGTAATTGGATCGAGCCCATCACTACTAATCCCCCCGCGAGTGTCCGGTCGACTTCTCAGATTCCATATCCTGTTCGAGCGTACGAGAGGATTCCTACGTGTATTGTTTATCCTGTGGAAGGTTGCGGGATGATACGGCGCGGCTGTAAGCGTTGCGCAATAACATCCCGCAGCATCGCGCCTGGTCCTAAGCTCGTCGTTTTATGCTGGTTGTAAGGTCCTCTGATCGCCGATGTGTGCGAGTGGTTCTTTCGAGCAATGGTTCGAGGTATCTATGGGCGCAGGTAGGTCTCGCGCATGGCGAAGAACTTTAAACGGGAAAGAGAAACCTTTGCCCCATTCGAGAGGAGCAGCTTGAGATCGTTGGCTTTCGTTTATTCACGTCCGGATGTTTCATTCTCCGAAGTGCTCTTATTATTAGAAATGCAAGAATCGCGTGTGCTATGTTCTCTCTCTCAGAGAAAAAAATATCATACAGAAAAAAATAATTTTTTTAAAAATATTCCGTTATAATAAGATTTTATAGAAATATTCGCGATGTTCTCGACAGAATTTTCTCTCTTCCTCATCTATATTTTATAAATTATTTTACTGCGTGTTATATGCATTTAAAAAAAGATGAAATTATTTGTATGTAAATCATGACTGATTCTTTTACTCGGCAATTACAATTGGCAATTGTACGTCTTCATTACGTTTTATCATATTTTATATCCTATTATATCTATCTCGCGTATGATAATTATAATATGTATTCTACGTAAATGGGAAAAACATCTACCACAAGTACATCGCGATGGAGCGACCGATCGAGCGCGGTTTGCAAGTAATAACGATAAATATCGCGCGATTGAGTCTTTTAGTAGAATGCAACGGGCGTTAAGTGCATTCTTCGCCGCTCGGAATCGTCCCATGAAGATTCGAGAGACGAGCTACCTGCGCTCCGCGGATCTCCCTGATGCACCTTCCACTTCTCCTGTAATGTGCTCATCCAGGCTTACATCATCGGCGTTCTACATATCGCTCGCTTGCCGCATCTCGTTGCCGGTTATCCGAGATCGGTGCGGGTAAATAGAATCCGGCAGGACTGCGGCATATAATTAAAGGAGATTTAACGGGCTGCGTCGGGTGCACCTGTGAAGGGGGCTACCCTCACGAGGCGCGCTGGATTCGTGCTTTAGGTATATACCAGAGAGGAACAAAATGGCCAGACGCGTAGGCGAGTGTCCGGTTCCCTTTGTGTTCGCTACCTGTCTTAAGACATCCCCTTCGTGCTATCCTCGTCTCCTTCTTTTTCCTTGCGCGTGCGTATTTACGAAGAGAGAACGGACGAGGGCGGAGGGGATGCCAGATCTTTTGATAGCACGGCATTCCTGCCCATTCGTCAGACATTTGATAGCTTCACGTGGGAGCCGCGGAATTCTTCGTGGTGGCTATCTTCGTCCCCTTCTCCTCCTCTTTCCTTTCTCTCTCTATCTCTTTTTCTCTCCCCTCTTTCTCTACCCTCTGTGCAACTTCATGGAGCGCGTTTAGGTATCAGATACACGTTTCGTGGCCGTCGATGCCCCTTGATATGTCCTCTGTAGAATCTCGCTTCTGCGTATCCTCTAACGCCACCAGCCAACTACGTCTGACCACACACTACCCTTCTTCCGTAAATTCCACAATGGCTGCGAATGTTCTTCGCGCGCCGTGTCGTTTTACTGCCAGGATCGCTCGCGCCGATATATTCTTTCTGTCAAGAGATGCGTTGTATTCTATGTGACAAAGGCATGCGTAAAACGAGATATCGTTGATTGTTATACCGAAATACCTTGTTAAGTAGATTTCTAAATAAAAATTATGAAAATGTACTCGACCGTAGCATTTAAGAAATACAAAATATTGTCCGAGAACATCTTTATTCAATCAATAACTACGGTGATGATATTTCTAGTTCCAGCGATCGCAACTTTGTCATTACATGATCGATTGATTGCAACCGCTTCGCTAACAAGGATTTAAGTCAAATGGAAACAAGGCAAAATCGAGCTAAACAAGGCGAGCAAGTGCGACGTCCTGCGCGGCGGTCGGGCTGTTAAGTTAGCACGCACAGGTAATCCAATAATTTCTGCGTATCGCGAAAGCGAAAGTATCATCGAAGCCGCGCACGGCGTCGTAAAGTCAGGTTTAATAATCCGGCGCGCGTACGGAGCTCTTTTAATAAATAATTAATGACTTCTTCGCGGATGCAGCTCGGCTCGTTTCCCGCGTGTACCGCGAAAGTTATTGCAATACGTACGTCGGCACGTATCCGGTGGATCTCTCGGACGGGCGAGGGGGGGAGGGGGTGAATGGACCAGCGTGGGGGGGGGGAGGGACATCGCTAGAAAATTTGCATAGCGGCTATCGTGTCGCGCGACATATGCTCGCTCACTACGCGCGGCTACCACGTTTTGTGGCGGCCGGTCGACATGCGCGCGAAACGTATAAATAGAGAGAGGCGCGCACGCATAATGCACGTAATATATTTGTAGATCGGCCGTGATACCGTCGGTGTGCCGTACCGTTGACCATCGGCCGCGGTGGCCGAGGCTCGGGGGGGATCGCGACGGGCCCTTTCCCGACGACTTGCCACGGGTACCGCGACGAGGTGTGCCATGTGGTGGGAGACGGCATATGGGCACGCGCCCAAGATCTGATAAGGTCGTCCGCTTCAATTGACTGCAATCATGGGGGTTAGAGATATTAACTCGCGGGGATTCTCGCGCCGCGCTTCCCGTGCAAGCTTCTCCGGGAATTTCCACGTAACGAGAGCCTGCAATTGACGGCTCTATCGGGCTTTCCGGATCGCTAAGATGGAAGGTCGCAATTGGTCGCTAGAAAATAGACGGCAATATGTGCTTCGTTAGATTGTTATTATAAATGCATAAACTTGTTCGTTCGGGGATGAACACAAGAGAAGTTAAGAATTATCTAAAGAATTTCATTTATACAATAAATAATAATTTTTTTATATTTATATATAAAATATTACTCGAAAAAAATAATTGGTGATCAAACATCTTGTTTAAAACTCTCATTCACAAATAAGGGCTCGAATTCTCGAGAGATTTCTTTGGTTCCGCAATAAATATGTTAGGAAATATCAGTGAACATATGGACATGGCGTATTTATAAAGGGTTGATTGTCACATTTTAGGTTGATTTGTGGGAGTTTCGGCTAACAAGAACTTGCAATTGACAGTTTTATCGCATCATCGAAAGAATCAAATCGCTTGATTGTGGATGTAATAACGAGAGCACATTCGATTGCATTTGATTGGCAAATGATTCAGTAATATAAAATAAAAAATATAACATTATATTATTACATCAATTATACGATATAAAGATAACTCGATATTATGACCGTCTCTTTTAAGACGCACAAATAATTCTAAATAGAAACAATTAATTCACTAGCAACTAAACGCTGACGTAACACAAAAATTTCATTGGTAAAAAATCGATCTATCACCGAGCTGAAATAAAGACTCTTTGGTCTCGCGACGTTATTTACTTGTCATTGCTGCAAAAGGTTTCGTGTTCTCCTCCGTAACGACTTCGTGATGGGTTGCGAGCAACACGTCTTCATTAAGCGGTTGAAAGAACCTCTTTCATTGTCTAAACGAGCCACAGAAAACCGGTTGATCGATCAATTGGCTGGGACACGCGCGGAGTGCCGTAGGCAAGAGAAAGACCTCGATTCGATTCATTAGAATCAATTTCATGCCCAATATGGCAGCGCCGGCTGCTCCTTGTTTTTCACAAATTAATCGACCGACAATTACCGCGTTAGAAGCAACGCTGCACCATACGAACGTTTTTCGCGTCAGTTGGCATCGTGCGCACAGCATGTTGCGACAACACGACATCGTGACGACAGCACGTTGGTTGAAAAAAACAGGCGGCACTGTTAGGGTATGAAAAAAAATTCCCCGGATGGACATTATCGATTTAGCTCATTAAACAAATTTAAAGGAATCATCCCTGACTCATATAAGCCATGCCTTGCTTTGTTAAAAACTGTATTAAGTAAATTGACAAATAAATTAAATTTCGTTTAATTTATCAGCGGCAAACACACACACAATATCTTAATTAAATCTGTTTCATATGCTTTGGTACTCATTTTTAAAAATATTTATACATTTTAATACATAGAGAAATGATATTAAATATTATTAGAAATATTTGAAAAAATGTTATGATTGAAATATATGCATATATTGTATTAACGCAATATTTCAGATAATCTTTCTAAAGATCGATGACTAATTTCACCAATTCGAAAAGCATTCAGGAAAATCAGTCGTGAACTTTCATTCGACAAAAAAGTTCTCTTTTCGGCGATCAAGTGTTCCATTATAATTTTGGCCGATGGCGAAATGAGAGTCTTACGAATTCTCACAGCGTGGCGAGTGAAAAAAAAAGATTTGGCTCTCGCCGAAGGCTAGCGCGCATTTCACACAATTCTAGAGCAACCCCGAGATATCTCCATATTTTCCCAACGAGCCAAAACATTTTCAAACAAACTTTCTATACGAGACGACGGGAGCTGCGACGGGAGAAAGGAAAACTGTTCTCGCGCCGGAGGAAATAAGAAAAATCCCACAGTTCGAGATCTGAGATCGTTGCGATCGACATCGGCCCACGACAGGTACGGACAAAGCACCTTGCATTGTATCCCTGTCAAACCCCCGGGGCCAGCGAGTCCCGAGATACCGGTCGTAACGAGATTATTGTAGGCGTTGAGCCATAGAGAATGGCCACGAACTTACAATGAGGATCCCAAAACGAATCCCATCCTCTAAACGCTGTTGCCAAACTCACGTATGTGAGATTCCTCTCGATGAGTCTCTGCTCCTGATTTTCTCAAAGCACAGGAAGGTGAAACGCATTGAGAATGCGAAGCAGCAAAATGATTATGTTTGGCGCTGCTTTAATTTAATTGTAAAATGTGTAAATCGTCTTTCTTGTTAATGCAAAATAAAAGTTGACAATTATATTAATTAATATAAATTCAAATGTCAAACAGCTAGTAAGAGCCAAACGCGGATGGTAATCGATTTCAAAGAAAATTAGAAAATTGAGAGCCTTTAAAAAATATATTAATTAACTCGATACACATAATGATATATGTTATTTAAATGTAATCAAATCAATGTTGTGTATAATATACGAAATAGTTCCTTTCCATTACACGCTATGCCCTTCGAAACGAGATTTATGTTGGCGCTTGTATTACTTCTAAACATTCGATACTTTACATATTACAGATCATTTGCGTGACCTAATTTACGCTCGCGCGTAAACGAGTAATACGCGAGAGATATTGCGGAATTTTAAATCAGCCTGTTCCGTTCGCCGATCCTAGTAATTAATAAATTCGAATAGCTCAACGAGCGACCACCCAGCACTCTCCAATCCAGGATCTCCCTCTCGCAGTTTCGAAACCGTAAACCGCACTCTCGTACGCGCGTTGGATTAACGGAGTACGGAATAGCGCAATGTAGCAGCGCGACCCGTTGACCAGGTAAGAGAACGCGGTCTACCTGCTCGATCATTTCCCGGCGGGAGGTCCAGCCACCATAATTCCGCCTTTGCCTTCGCCTCTGGCGTCATTATAGGATGCGTGTTGCACGTTACACCAATGACTACCAGCGGACGAGAGCAGCTCGTTGGACATAATCATGACGAGTCCCTCTCTATCTCCTCACCATCGTCCACCTGACTGCTCGAGGGCAGATGACACCTTAAAAGCGGAGCCCAGCGCAGGGGGTGATCCTCCTTCCGTCGATTCGTCAGGTAGAGAGGCTACCTGCCCTGCGTGTCCGCTTTTGGTCGTCATCATGTCCGATGTCACTTGCCTCTCTGCTTAGGCAGATGAGTCACTAATGAGAACGAGCCGGCCGGACGAACAGCACGAGCTTAAAGTGACTACCATTCGACGAAGCTAATCTCGCTCTCGCGATCGTCTCGGTCGGTGGGTGCGTCATCTGCTGATGGCGATTAATTAGTGGCTCGTGGAGGTTGCGCCGATATCTATGAACGTTATTGCTTGATAGTTCGACGGGTAGATTTCGAACGTAGCTTCCCGTATCGCTTACGCTCATTTCAAAATAAAATTTCGCGTAATTCGATATACCTCAATTATTATGAAAATCAAAATTCCCATATCACGCGATTATATATTTTTAAATAAATGATATCACAATCGCTTGACGTGACATAAAGAGTTATCTTAAGATGGATGGATTAAATTTAAAATTAAATTGTCCGAACATAGTATATATTCGTAAATTATTCCAAGTACTATCTCCATAGAAAGTGTTAACAATTTTTCTATCGAACAATTGGCGACGTTACTTTCGCCTGTCTATTTACACGTTCTCCGTGCGACGTGATCCCGCATAAAAATCGCGAAACACGACACGCCAAAGCGCGACATTATCGTAACGATAACGAGCATTCGCGCGACGAGAGCGACACGATCAAAAGCCTAACGTCGCTCGTCCATCCGTCGCCTGGCCGTGTGTAGGTTCCGTCCGGATGAACCCTTGCATGTCCAATTAATTCAATGAGTGAATCAGGCCCCGCTCCGCCGCCTGGCTTGTATGTAACGTTTTAATGATACGACCCCGTCCCAGCCAGATGACTCCCGATGGCTATCTACCCCCTGACCGCCAGCGGCACACCCCTACGGACGACCCCCTGGTATCGAGCACGTGCCGCGTAGAAAAAAGCCACATGTGACGGAATATGTGCGTCGACTCGTTACGAAACGTCGGATGCTCTTTCCGGCAAGTACGACGGCTATGCATTTTGTAACATTTGTTCCTAGTTAAAGTCGACGTATCTCTTCGCTACAACAGAAGTCTAAAGATGCTCAGAATTTGCAGAATCTCTACTTGAATGAAAGTTGATCCTTTCGTAGATTAACTTTCTCTCTGTAAAGTTAGCAACACATTTCCAGAATTTCGAATTCGTAGAGTTTTGACTCTTTTCTCCAAAAAAGAAAAAAAACTTAAAAATATTTGAGACGTTTCAGAAAGAGATTTCTGTCAACAAAATGTAAAAAATAAGAATTCAAAGACATATCGGCGGCCAGCTTGATCTTTTCGTTATATGAAAATTGATAATAAATCTATTTTATTGAGATTTAACTTTCAAGTATAAAACTTTATCGGCGTGTTTTCACAAATCGCAACCGTAAAACGGGTCCGTTCACTCTCGGTCACGAAAAGATGTTCTCTCCGGGTAGAGCATAGCCTAGCATTGACAAGGCAACGAAGAGCCCGGACGATTCTGTCGGCGATGGTAATTGAGAATGACGTACGTCCTCGCGCCGCGACGACGGCGGGCGGCGTTCTTTGAGATCTGATGTGAGAGACGCCTAGGGTGGGCGTACTAGAAACGTCGTCGGGGCGCGAGATTATATGCACGCCTATTACACTCCACGAGGAAGAAGGAAGAAGAGGAAAGGAAAAGGTGGTGGAGAAGAGAGAAAGCGAGAGGGGCATTAAAATGAGAGGAACGAGAGAAGAACGAGCTTCGCACGAGCGGCACACCTCGCCTCGCGGAATACGTATTACCTCGTGCTGTCGGAATTATTGCCCCGTGGGCCGCGGCAGTTCTGGCGAATGGGACAGGTTGTTTCGCGTTGGAGGAAACGGACAATAAATCGCGGAAATTAAATCGACGCTATCGGCTGTCGATGGCGCGGACGACGTGCGAGACACAGCATCCGCAAAGACGAGGCCGTTTCGTTCTTTCGTTATGAACAAGTACTACTCGATGCGTACGACGATCCTGCAAAAACATCTTCGTAGTTCCGTTCCAACATTTGATACAAAATAAACAACCCTCAATATGTTATGTCGTTATATTCAAAGTCCTGCAAAATATAAGTTACGTGTGTATATTTGAAAGAAAAATTTCTTCTAGTAAGGGAATTCGAAAATTTGGAAGAAGCAATTGATTTGAAAAAGTTAGCGAAAGAGAATCGCATAAAGACCTTTAGATAAGACTTATTAATCTTGCAAAATTATCGCGCGAAGAGACCGAAAGACCGAATAAACTTCCTTTCGTCATGCATACGATTGCATAATCGCGACGACAATAGCTATCGTTCTCCCGAGGATCATTCCCGTCTCGTTCCCGAGACATCGCGGAGGATCGTGTTTAAAGTAAGGCACCGTAATGCCCGAGCGAGCAGTGGCCGGAACGCCGGCGGCCACGAAGATCCCATCGTATAAGGTACCTACACCGGGCATAGCGTGCGGAGTAAATGTTCCAATCGTCGTGCCCTGTCCACAAATTATTCCTCGTGTTCTGCACGATGCGCAGCACGAGCTCGGCGCACACGCGCGCGTCGTCCCGAGAGAGTTCACGGCTCCGCTGCGGCGAGGGCGGCGGCGGATGCAGCGACTCTTCCACTCATTCCGAGAAGCGAGTATCTCGTCTGCGATTCGTAGAGAGAGAGAAAGAGAGAAAAACACCCCGCGTCTTGTCTCGTATGCCACGATCGACCTAGCCGGACTCGATACCCCCGAGTCCCAGGGCGTTCGTATTCCGAACGAGCGGTCGGCGCGGAAGAAACGGCCTCGAGAAACAGAGAGAGAGAAGTCGCACGAGGAGAAGAACGGTAGCACGTGTGGCTACATCGATTCGTTTCTCGTCTTCTTGCGGCGAAGTAGTTAAGACGTTTCTTCCTCCCCCCGGACCGGCGTCGTGACGCGAACGACTTGTTCCGAGAGTCGGACTCTGTTGTTATCTGCTTGCACTGTTAACGTGCGCGATTGTCCTGAGGTATTTAAGGCGCAAAAAAATTAACGAAATACAGGAATAATAAAACGATTCGGAAAAAGAAAGTAAATTATTATGTGACAATGCAGAGCGTGGAAGAGTAACAATATCTTAGTATCCAGTCTGTATATTCACGAATAAAAAATTATCATTGATATTGTTAAATTAGATGATATTACATGACATCTTGTCAGCTTATTCGAAAATCTAAAAAACGGACAAATGAGAATTTTCGAATCAGAGAAAGGATGAAAAGAGCCGAGCTAACGGATAAAGAGCGCGACTAATCGGACAAGTATTCGAGCAGTATTCGAGCGGGCAGTAGTCAAGGTGCTCTCGTTTGTTCCTCGTTTCGAGTCGTGTCGTTCGTGTCGTGAGGAGCTCGAGTGAACACCGTCTATCTCTCATCTGCCGTCCACCTGTATTCCTCGTATTGTCAGCACGTGGAATCCCGTGGAAATTAACGATTGACCCCCGCAAGAGAATCTGGCGCTTATCTAGCTCGCTCCATCACGGCCGTAGAGAAGCGTTGCGGTCGCGGCTATGGACTCTTATACGTGATCGTAGATACCACGTGCGGCGGCTGCGCGATTCGAATAAGTATATCGCCGACTGACGCATTTACAGCGCGGATACAGGATTACTCGTGGCTCGAAACAAACAGAAATTACCGGATGCGAGCCTGGATAAGCGACGGATATACAACGGTCGATATACATCTATTGCCGTAGAAGAAGAGCTATCGCTGTTGAAAATCACTTCCACGAGAATTGAATATTACGCGAGAGCCTGTTTTCCTGTTGTCTTCCATGTAGTATCCGTCGAATTAGTCTCACGCGAATCGCTGCCTTTCAGCCAGAGGTGTTGTACAATAACAGTGGAAAAACAATAAAACACAATACAGAATCGAGGGTGACTAAAAGAATTTTAAGAGCGCATTAGCGCCGTAAACTATTGAAACGCACAAAAAAACAGGTGCTTCTCCTCGGTCTCTAGCAGCGAGCGAAACAATTTCTTTGAGAGAATGAAGCCGATGCGAATCAGTGGAACGAATAGAGCCGACAGGTTCTAGAGGTTCTAGACATCCTCTTCTCTCTCGATCCATCGTTCTTACCGCGACTCTGACGTTTCAATTAAATTCACGGCGCTATTCCGTTTTTAAGTGAATTCTGTTGGCAATGCAAATGGAATGAAAGTGACAATTATTGAAGTGCTTCCCCAGAAGCTCAATATTTTATTCTCGATCGAGCAAACTTATTCACGTTTAATATATTATAATTGAAAATCCTCTTTAAAAAAATACTTAAAAAAAGCAAGCAGTCTTAATAGCGATATATTTTTCATCCTCATCAACGTGAAATAAATTGACAAGATAAGTAGATAAGTATTATGGTAATAAAGGTAATAAAGAATTTCTATTTGTGTTACGAGGCAGCCAATTTGTAACAACATGATATTATGAAACGACGGGACAGCGTCGAGCTGCAACGACGATTTACTGGCGATACGCTGCAGTTCTCTCGGAAATGTAACAGTCCTCGCGAACGTTATGCCTTCGCCACGTTATCGGGCAGGTATCTTGAGAAAGAGATGTCCCGAAGAGTAGACGCGCGACCCCCGGGTAGAGTAAAATTAAGATAAATAAAATTACAGCCGCACGTACGAGAATGACGATGTGAAAGTCGAAACCGAATGTTACAACAAGATCTTTGAAATCGTTTCCGGATAAGAATGTGTCATCGTTAGACATTTTTCGAAAAAATAAAACTTATTAAAAGATAAAATTTACTTTATACATCTCAACTCCTTTAATCAACATCTAAGTCAATTCTGCAAAATGCCTATCGATCCGCATAAACACCTATTTGTTGATACAAATGCCTTCAGGCATTTCGCGAACATCTCGCAGGACGAAGTCGTTGCAACCTCGAGGAATTGATCGCGCCTATCCTGAATGACAACCCGTTAAGCCCACTCCGGACTACGTTCAGATATCATCGCAAAAATGTTAAACAGAAGGAAGGCTGCACTCTTCTTCTCGTCGTCGTGGCTCGATACGTGTCGCATCGCGTCGAACCTACTCGTGAGGATGAGCGAGCTGTTTGACGGCGCGCACGTAGCGAATCGATCGCAACAGCGTACGCAAAAAGTCTCCATCATCGATATTTATGACGCATGAAATTCTCTTACACCGGCGGAATGCGTGGCCGTAAAGAATCCACAAGAGGGATATATTGATTTCAAGTGTTTTGTCATTGCGCGCACTGATAACAAATTATACATTCCACGAAGCATTGTATTCGCTTGCTGATTTGAATTTATAAGCCCCGATGCATCGTCGTTTCTTCGAGAGCCTCCATTGTACGGAGCGGGAGGCGTTGTTTTAACACATAAACGACTCATCTTTTCTCTCGTGATCGCGATCTTCGATTGAAATATGATTTACGGGGTCAAGAGAGATTGAAATTTGCATTTAAATATGTCACTTAAGGCGAATTTGGGTCAAACTTCGAAACTGCTATCTGTTTCCTGTAATTTGCGCTAATCAATTAAAATATATTACACGAAATAATATAGCTATAATCTTATAAACAATAAAATAATTTTAAAAACAAGTATAAAACTACAATTTAATAAATATATTTTTAAATTGTTATATAAATTGATATGAAAAGATTTTTCACGAACAGTTTTCCGGAAATTCCTGATCGTCATTTAATTTCTTCATCTATCTCTGGTTCTCGTATTTCTCCGCACCTATCCGGCATTATTATTCGCAGGAAGGAGGTCAGAGAGGAAGCGTTTATAAAGAGAGACGATCATCGTCATCATCGTGCAATGAGGGTATAGGTAGGTAGTAGGTAGGTAGGTGCCACACGTACGTGGGCAAGTCAGGAAACGAGGGCACTCGAGGATATCAGAGAGGATACCGGGTACACCCTCCCCCTCCCCCTGCCCCCCCCCCCCTCTCTTTTATTAATAGGGACAATCCAGCGGTCTGTCACGGCACAATGGCCAGGACTACGCCCAGCGTATCGGCCTCGTATACCGCTAAAGTGTATCGCGTTGCGATGTATTGGATCGGCAATGCGTACGTGTGCTTACTATCGTTAGGTTGTAAGTTCGTGCGGGTTTGGCCAAGTACGTGTTCCGAGGTGGCACACACGTGTCCCGCACCTCCGCGACCTCGAGGCTCGTATATAACGCCCGGGGAGAAGAGGAACGCGTTCGGTGCATCCACCGTGCAAACGGGCCAACTAACTTCTCGATCCTGCACGCTCGTGCCACGAGTCCATGACAGCAGGCACTCCTACGCGCGAAACGTCCTCTTCCTCACGGCCGATATATCTTCGCTACCACGTGTTTCGCCATTAGCGATGCATTACGCTTCCTTCAAATAATATTACCACAGCGATGCGATATTTCAGGAACATTTCAGAAATTATATTCTGCGCCGGCGATATTTTCGTCGGACGAAATACCGTTGTTAAGCAACATTTTAATTACTTAAATTAATTTCGAATTATATTCGACGAGAAAGTAGCAATTCATTTAAAAGGATGGTCTTAATTTTTTTTATCTTAATTTGTTCTCAAATATATAAAATTAAGAGAGATATCGCACGCGCGGTGTGCTCAATGGCCGAAATATTTCATCAACAGTACTGATCTAATAGTTTACTATGCAAACGATTCAACTAACTTCTGTGTCCTTCGAGCTCGTGCCATAGTATCGTACGAAAGAGGTTCCTTCGCTGCAAGAAGGTTCTTACATATTCAGGAACCTTCTTTCACGGAACCCGATAACTGCCTGCGGGGTCACGCGTCGAAGCACCGAGCGGACCGATCGACTCGCCGATTCGGTCGAAGTACTCTCGTGAGCTTAAACGATCGTTCTCGTATGCATAGTGACGATTCCATCGCGCGACGACTGTGCTTTCATTGCAGAAGCGTTGCACGATGTTGCATATTTGAGCAGAGTAATAGCAGAGTGTAATAAAAAGGATTTAAAGATATTAACATAATAGTATCTCTGATTTAAGATTTACGAAATTATTATCGATTAATATCACTTTATCTTTTTATGTTTTACGCGCGCAAACTTTCAAAACTCTATTCCTTGCACCGTTCGTTGACAAAAACATGCCGTGAACGGACTGTATTTTTTTTTTCACTGCTCGCTCATCAACAACGAAAGAAACACGCCGCGAGTCGACTTTGGTCACCGCGCATTCGTCGACCTTTATCCGCTGATAATTGCATTCAGACTTCAACACCGTTTTAATTAATGCTATAATTTAAAAAATAATAAATTAACAAACGATTAATTAATTTCCCTGCTACTGATCCATCTTTAAAGAACTTTATTTCACGCCGGCAGAGCATATCAAGCGGCTGATAACTTTCGATTAAACTTCGCTACCATTAGCTTGAGATTTTCTGCTCCGTACAAATTAATTTCTTCCACAGAATCTAATCGCAGATACGAGATACATACGACTCGCGGGTCCAGTCGCAAGAAACATGCCGCCGGGCTTCTAACGACGGCTTTTAATTCGAGCGTCGAAGAAAAAGGAAGGACCAAAAAAAAAAGAGAGAAAGAAAAAAAGGAAGTACATCCGCAGCGAACGCTTATCGACGTCGATGGACATCTTTACGAGGGCGTATCGTCGTATTTTCGTACTGCATCGTGACTGACGGTTTTTGGCAGCAGCCTGCGCCAGGACGTAATGTTTTTATCGCGGTGACACGCCTATAAAGATCCTGGAGGACCACTCCATCGGGTCCCGGCGGGTGTATCGGAAGACCCGGAGCACCGCATGTGCAGAGTTCATGTCGCGGTATCTTTGTCGGCGGGGCCGGTTCTCCATCATCGCTCTGCCGATAGGAAGGGGAGGGTGCGCGAACCGGTGCAGCCGAACGAAGAAAAGAAAGAGAGAGAGAGAGAGAGAGAAAGAGAGACAGAGAAAGAGAGATACGCGTGCAGCGTGCGCGAAGTCCTTAGACGCGAGCGAGAGAGACGAACCTGCTCGGCTCTTACCGGCCGAAGCGTTCATATATTAATTAGTACGAGGGGGGAGTCCGAGTTATTATTGGCTCGAAATTAATAGACCCCTTCGCGGATAAATAACCCGCATGCCTCCTACCTCTTCAAACCCGTGCAACCCTTCCGCTCGTCCGAGAGATAGAGGCTGGAGGACGGCGCGAGGATCGGAGCAGGAGACGTGTGGGACGTGTTTATTGGCGCGGGTTCGACGAGTTTCTCTTTGTCGAACAAGTACAAGCAATTAGTTTCGTCCAGATTTGTATTTTATGCCGTCGTATTATATCTACTGTCATCGGACGACGCTGCCGCGACGACGAGTATTAACGGGAAGCGAGCGCGCACGTTACGTAAAAAACCGCGATGAAGATGAAATGCGAGGAGCAGACGGGTTCTTCGAGCGACCACGCGAGACCTCGCGTGATACTTGCATTGTGTATCTAAATATATCGTTATGTCTTTCACATGAGACGTGTACGTATCTGAGCGCATTATCGGGACATGAAAAAAAGATGGCTAACATGATGTTTGTTAAAGACGTAAATGGAAAAGGACGTATTCGCAACGGAGGCTGACGTTCTCCGAACGATGCTAGGCGAACATTTATCGTCATCATACGATGATCCACGAGCGAAATATCGAATTTCCTGGCGCGCCCAGAATTGAACGATACCTCCTATTGTATCGTCATCGAGATCTACTAGACGTCAGCTCGTCGAGTCGTTTGTAAGGCTATTGTCAGACTTGACAAATGTTTTTCCATCTCGACACGCTTACACGGCGTTATTATGTAGGCTCTATAATGTAGCGAATTGTACATCATCTTGTGCATCATGCCTGTGATTTCACCGCGAATATGGATGCGTAAAAAATATAAATATAAAACAAACAGGCATCGAACAAAAGATCTGTAAGTTCCCGAAAAGCTTTGACACAATGAGAGAGAGAGAGAGAGAAGTCAGTATTGGTTTCATTAATTTTCTGTTAAATTCGAAAATGCTGGCGCAGTATATACATCACGTAAATCCCATAAGATCGTGTGTGTATGCGTGTCAAAGTGTTAAGTACAAATATCTGCGTCACTGTCTTCACATCCATAAATCATGATCCACAAGCAGGGCCAATTTTAGCCGTTCCATATAAGAGGACACCTCTCCTCCTCTTCCTCTCACTATCCGAAAGCACCAAAGGGGCCTCCACGCGCAACCGACAAAAAAAGACGAGCTCTCCGGGGCCTTTTGAGATTCTAGCTAGCCGCAGGTTGCGCAGGTTGCCCCGGATCCTTGCCGAGCGTGCTGCCGGCTTCAGGGTGGTCTCGAGGCCTCAGCGCGGGAGTAACGGCGACACGGGCAACGTGCTTCGCATCATATACCCCTTCCATCCAACGCACCCCCTCCGGCACTCTTCCATCCCCCTTGCCCGACATCATAACCGCCTAACAAATGGCCGACAGATTAGAACTAGAAACGGTACGCGCGCACCGTGTCCCCCTCCGCCATCCTCCCTCGGACCCCTTCATCAGAGAGACTGCGAGCGTCGGTGCCTTTCATGAAACTGGATCTCGGGGGAGCCCTCGTCTATCCCCCGTCACCCTTCCCCGACGTGCAACCAGCCACAAGATAACAGGGCAATAATTCAAGAACTTCACGATACCAGGACTCTTGGGAGTCCTCACCGAACGAAAGATTAGTCACGGACTTGCGTCCTCGTCTTCCTACTTTGTCGTGTCGCCTTTTCGACTTGCACGGCTAAAGCAAGGTCATAATATTGATACCGCTACGGATGTATTCGCAATCATACTTTAAAAATAGATAATTGCTTATATCGCTGAAAACATAGTTAAAAGTTGTATATTATCGTAAAATGAAAAGTGCGTCTTCGCTCTAGTCGTTTCTCTTTCGCGAGAGATACGAGAATGTAGATCACGTTGTGTTTGCGATACTGTTAAAATTTATGCGAGTAATAAGAGAGAATAGTGTAGTATATCATTGAGATGTAATTTATATCGGGAAAGGAAGACTGTGTGGAAATCCAATAAACACTTCCACTTTCACTTAGTTGATATCACATGAATTCCGTCGTAGTTTTCTAACTGATATATGCGTCATGATTTTATCCTGGTTCTTGCGCCTAGTATTTACATCTCGTGAATCGAAGTATGACTTTATAATATATGAGTTCTGGTAGAATGACGTTCTTTCGTGAAATTGCTACTTTTAAGATTTCACTTACCACCCAAACAGGCGTTCGCAATCGAGATTGTGCACGAGGATGTGTGTGTCACATCGCCTCGATGTCCTATCAGCGGTTCATTTCACGGTAATATTCAGAGCACGTGGGAGAACGTACACAAACTGCATGCAATTAAGATCGTCGCTAAGTCCGGTCTTGTTATAAAACTCTGACGGCGCCTAACGGCATAAATCCATAAATCCATGTCAAAAAATAGGTCAAAGTACACACAATCGGTTGCATTAATGTAAGCCTACGGGGCTGCATAAATGCAACTTTGTGCCATGCTTGATATAAAGAGCTATTGTGTCAACGTCTATTATTATCTAAAGACGACGTCTCGCTTCTACAATTCGGATGGAGGTGTCGCCTCTCAAGAATACTGCGCTCCTTTGTGCGTTATTTTATTAATAGTATGACTCGTAGTCACTCAATCAAACGTAGAACAACGCGTATGTTGCATTCATCACACACATGTATAATTCGTAACATACACCATATTTTATAGCAGCCTTTCACTCAAAGATTTTTAATTAGCGTATTATTTTTACAAAGAAATTTTGAATATAATAAAAAATTCACAAAGAAACGATGGGAGGGGGAGAGGAAGAAAGAATAAAAACCTGATATATGTTTCTACTTTACGAATGATTTTTTTTCATAGGAAACGAAAGTTGTCTTTAATGAAATGTTCACCGAGCGTGTCGATCAAGCAAATTTTTTGCCTCGCGCGCGGAGTAATCAGCAGGCGGACCGAGTGATCGGCATCCAGGCAAGGAAATCGCGGACCACCCTGCATCCATCGGCCGGGGGGGTAATTAAGCGCTGCGGAGTGATAGGCTGGCGTGACCGACGGTCATACATCGCGCCTCCGCGTTCGTGATCCGGGGCACGGGTCCCCGCTGATAGTTCCGATCCACCAATCGCTCGGCCCCCGATCGATTTGTAGTATGTTCCGCGGAGATAATTGCGACGGAAGACTGACAACTCTCGTAGATCATCCCGCATACCTTGTTCTTCCTCCGAAGCGTTTTTCTCTATTATTGTCGTTCTTAACGAACATCATATAATCTGCTTATGCTTGTCTACTTTTTAAATCGATTCTACGAATTGAATAAAAATCGGATTTGATGGAAAATTAGCGGCGATAATTTTATCCCAAAGAAACGAAAGGTTTTGTAAATCACGAAAAGTCTTCAAAAGAGATTAATCATTTATTCTTATTTAAAATTGTTAGGATGTAATCTAACTCGGTCTGAATCGAAGCATCTCGCATTTTTTATCACCGAGCCGGAATGTTATTAGTAATATTACAAAGTTACCGTTAATGCCCGTCGGCAACTAACTCGAGCAATCTATCTTCTTCGTTTAAGATGGACCTTGAAGAAGCTTTCCAAAAAGCTTATTAACGGCGCTAGCTCGCAAGAGGTTTCTTGCACCAAGAAGAAGCATGGGAAGAATACTCGGGGCTAAATACGTGGTCACGTCCGCGTGCGCGTGCATGCGTGCCTACCTGCGTGCAAGAGGACGCGCCTATTGCGAGCAGGTTGCTTATATTCGCAATTTTATGCGCACAGCCGCGCCTTCGCCGCTCCGATACTCCGGGCGGTCGCGAGATATACCCGCGCGTCTCTCTGCCTCTCTTTTCTCGTCTACCTCTTACAGGGGCGGACTGGCCACGAGACTTATCGAGAAACATCACTGATGAACCGAAAGGACGTGAAGCCGGTTAAATGCAAAATGTATGCCAAGCGCGTGTCTTATTTTTTAAAAAATAATTAGCGAAAAATTATGTGCATGCGTAAATCTCGAATAAATTTTAACCAGATTTATTGCAGTTTTATAAATTTTCAATTTGCTAACAATTTCTCCGCTCCTGTCCTCTTCCCGATGCCATCCGCCGCCGCCTCTTTCTTTCGAGGCTGCTTCACTTCCAAGCGAGGGCGTCGTGTATCCGTGCGCATATTAATACGTAGGCTCGTTTTACTATTAGTGCTTTTTTCCGCGCGCGCGCGATGATAGTCGCTGGAAAGATTATTACGACGATGCGATCGCGGTTGAGTGCGCGCGTAATGCTCGGATCGCCGTAAACGTACTCGATTTACCACGATACGCAACTTCACCAATATCTTCATGAACGGCTTGCTTCGACCGTGTCGACGCGTAATACGATACGAATGCGATGCACTTCGGAAATGTTTGGTTTAATTTACTTTAAGTCTCAGCTAAGATACGCGACGCTTTGACATAGGCGGCATTTTATATTGTGTATATCAACATGTTGTAATTTCATATTATTTATAAAAATTCTATAGTCTACGCTAATATGTGTACTAATAAAGATCAGAAGTAGCAAAAAATGTGGCAGTACATAATATTAGCAAAAAAATAAAGAGAATTTCTACACATTATGGCGCGTAGAAAGTCACAGGTGCAAAGCAGCAATCAAATTAAATTTACTTTTCAGATCTCAAGATTGTAACAAACAAGATCTAGCAGTTTCCCATTGCAATCTTCGATGGCAGTCTTGCGTGTGCTTGCCTATTAGTGCAAGCACATATCTGCTATGAACATTATTTCTGCTGCTGGTGCAACAGTGCAAAACAGATAACGATATTACAACTCGACAAATCGATCGGTTAAATCATTTTGATTTACCTTATCTCGTGACTTCCAACCATGCAAAAAAAAAATCAAATAGGGAAAAACGATAAATCTGTACATGATTCGTAATGTTCGATGTCATGTTTATGTGTTTCCTCACTCTAATCACTCGTTTGGCGATTTTTGCTAAATGTCGGGAGATTATTAATCTTCACGGAAATTTATTCTGATTTGATTTCGTCGAGATTTATGCGCGTTGGTTTCTTGGTTCCTATCTTGGCGCCACCGATAGCCGCCGGTGCCATCTGATTTCCACCTAGTTTTGCGCGACAATCGCCAGAGTCTCCGTAGAAGAAGGGAAATGATGAACGAAGTTGCGCGTAGAAATGATTTTGCAGTAATCGTCGCCGAGTTTCGACCTGGCGTGCAGCGTCCTGGCGCCGGTTTACGTGATCACGGTACCGATATCGTGACGTTATCAATGGCTCTCGATTGCAGAAACGCGCGATAGCGGCTTCCACGTTATAAATCAGTAGCGTTCATTGCGAGTCCGAGAGAATCCGAGGGAGATACCATTCGATCCGCCAACGGGTTCTCGATTATCCGGTTGCGATTATGTCGTACGACATGTATACGCGGAGAAAAGGACGGCGAGAAAACTAGAAAACTTGAAGGACCCGAGAGAGATAGAGACCAATCGCCACGGTAGCTATCTGTCTAAACGCATATACGCGTAATTAATTGGCAATGGAAAACCTCGATCTACGATCTTCCGCCGTGCGTCGGCCAGCAAAGTCCGCGTGTCTAGACAGATAACGAATCCAATCTGACGCATAGGCATAGGCTGCCTTTTTCGCGGATGAGAAACATGCACCGCACCACACATTTGGATCGATATTATCTTAATAAATGAAAGTAGAAACACAGTTAAAAACACGTCCAGGAGAATAATTTCGTCGCGTTATCTGTACGTCGCACAAAAAAATCGATCCAGATTGATTCAAAATCACAGTTTTATACAAGGTATTTGCATTTGCCTTTAAGAAAAGCTACTATATAAATCAAAACGAAAAAATTCATATTTATATTAAATTATATTATATCTATATTTAAAATATATAATATATATACCTATATTTATTATAATATACTATTTATTATTATTTATTATAATATATATATATTTATTTATTATAGCTATTATAAATAAAAATAAAAGAATAATATCTACATTAAAAATCTATATTAATATCTATTGAATTAAAAATTATCGAGCCAAGTATAAAATTAAAATTTTATTGGGTTAAAATAATTATGCAGTCACGCGACTTCGAAATGACAAACTCACATTAGAGCACTCCCGAGACTCGCGTATTAGTCATGGCACCGAATGAGGGATGACCGACACACCTCGGAGTTACGCAGCGTTTCGAGGTGCCGGATGCGCGCGCGATCAAATTCCTGGGCACGACGGACAGACGAATCCTCGGCTTATCAGCACGGTGCAAATTATAGAACCTATAAGCCCGAGCGCCATATCGCGGGGCACGCAAGCAAAGCCGGGTTCCCCGGGGCGATGCATATTCAACGGATCCCCCGGGCTCGGCGCGCGGGGCCCCAACGACGCGACAACAATCAGTGAAACAAACCCACTTATGATCAACAAGAGTATATGTCAGCCGTTGGACCCGCGAGCGCGCGCGTCTCGCGGACAACTTGTACGCTGAATATTCATGAGCCTCCTCCGCGTACGCGCCACGTTGCCGTGGAGGAGATGAAAGAGACGTCGGCCAAAGCGGGATGGCAGGAAAGAGAGGAAGCTTATTGTGATAGCATTGATTTGTCTTACACATTCGCGCTATTGATCGATAATATACTTTGTACCGGTCAGCCCGACACGATTGACGTCGCGGTATTGAGTTGTTCGTTCGCCTTTATCAATCGCGTATTTAATATAATTCTTTATTCCAAATGAAAAGTTTACTCTGCTAACGACAGAAGAAGAGAGAAAGGAACATACGGTATTCGGAGAAAACAGTACAAGAACAACGCAGCCATCGCAACCGTAATGATGCAACACTTAAGCTTAAGTTTAAATAAATGCTTTCTGAATGCGTAATGCGTACGTTTCATAGTCCAAGATGTATGAGTCGGCTATTACTGAAATAATGCGGCCTATTAAAACGTCTATCAATGTGTCTCGTGTATTTGCTTTCCTGATCGAAGAGTTCTTATTAAAAAGGCTTTGGCGATACGAATGTATCCTGGGTGTTATAGAGGTAATGAGCCTTGCAGCGAAGCAATGGTGCATATCGATAAACCTGATCACAGCCTGCACTTCCAGCTTCGAAACTGCATGCGCAATCACCGAGGATTGTCGCATTGTTAGATTTCGTCCTATTAAATCTGGATTTTTTTCTTGCAACGATAAAAAAAATATATATAAATCTACAACGCTTACATATCCTATTCTAAATTAATTCGAATTAACCGTATAATTAATAATCTATCCTTTTTTTCTTCTCTAAAAATGTCACTGATATCAATTTACTTAATACCTCGATTAATCTGCATAATCACGAACGAATCTCTCTCGACTGATGATCGTGCTCGCCTTCCGCCAGCGAGTGATCGCTCAATCATGCGTGTTAGGTGCCGACGATAATAATTCGTGCTCTCCGGTGGATGCACTCGAGGTCGCGAAGGTGGAGAACCTCGAACAGGTTGCGCAAGACTACCGTCATCGTTATTCGTCGGAGGCTCGATGAAGGAGTCGATAAGTGGCACCGGAGAGAGAGAAAGAGAGAGAGAGAGAGAGAGAGAGAGAGAGAGAGTATGTAGTACGAACAATTTTGTTGGACGGGCGTGGATCGGTCGACCACCAGAGCGTTGCCGTAATCAACGTGGACATCCGGTAGTAATAATTCATCGATCATTGCGAAGCGCAGCGGCACTCGTTTGCTGTTACCGGGGGGAGGGAGGGCGGGGAGTAATTATAGAAAGGGTCGATTATTTTTTTTCTCAGAACAGCTAATCGATATCATTAATCAAAGGACACCCCCATAGCGAGACTCATCGCGAAATCGCAGTAACGATACCACGGCGAGTTATGTTACCGGGAAATCATGCTGCCGGGATATCACGCGCGTTTACGAGTGTAATTGATTCCCCGCCGAAGTACAGGATACGAGCAAATGCATAAATCAGTTTTATTCCCGCGCCAGCGAACGTCGAGAGTCGTTAGCCGATCTGGTTTTGACGCAAAAACGGCACGACAGTTTAGCCCCGTGCGGTCCATTCGGATCCGCATTTATTATCTCCGTTTCACGCCAGCTAATCGATAATAATTTGTCGATACTTAATACGTTGAATTATGTTCTTTTCGACTTTCTCAAAGTAATAAGAGAATGTGCGTTTCCATTCCGGCTTCGAAGAAACGCGTCTTCATTAATTAACGTCAAAAAATGAATCTGTCGGTGATTATCTCCACATTACGAGGAACGTCCGTCGTAAGTTCATAAAATCTCGGATTTCACGTCGTTTGTCGTGGAAACAGACTAGCGTCGACACCTTCCGCGTAGGCGGAATATGTGCGTGTATCGCGAGAAAGACGCGCGTCTTCCAGTAGCATCCGTCCCCTCAGCATCCGTCCTCGGTACCGCGATTCTGACATAAGTTATCGATATTAAATTGACCGTGACTGGCTAGTTATTTGATGACAATAGGATGTCATCGGTCTTCCAGGCTATCCCATTAGATCATGCACGAGGGTGCCCGTATATATATTTCGCCGGTTCTTGTGCGCGCGCGCGTGCATTTGCCTATCTCGTGCCCCGTTTTCGCATCTTTCGTGCGCGCGTATGCGTGCGTGCGCGGTGAACGTGCGAGGGTCGCTGATCGTGTCTCGCACGTCCGCGTGCACGATTGATTTATCACACGCCAAGAGACAGATTGCCGCACGGCGCTCGCCCGACTTTGCTTCGGAGTCGGCGAAAAGAGAAAATCTCTCGCTCACTCTCTCTCTCTCTTTCTCTTTCTCGAGAGAAGAAGAGAATGAAAAAGGGGGGAAGTCTGTGCGAGAGAGCAGATAGGCGTACTGCACGCTTTCGCGACTCGACAACACAACTTATCTCGTTTCTTTTAATCCGGCCGGCTCTCCTGAGCGGCTACGACTTAAATGGAACCTATAGCGACTAGCTGCGGAGAATGATAAAAGGTTCCGCTGCAACGCGTATTCTTGCGAAACGCGAAAGTTCCGTTTGTAGGAATCTACTCGTTGAGCACTCTATCCTATCAGTGCCATTCGTTTACTTCATTCATTTGTGTAAAGCTGATCAAAATTTGAATATTTTTAAACATCTCGAAAGATATCGGATGATATTCTTGAAAGATTTTGGTTCAATTTTATATGATAAAAAGATAACAGAAAAAAAGAGAATTTCATTATATATTTTACAATTTCAATGATTGCATATCATTAAAATTAGCACAATTTCCTTAAAAATGTAGTAATATATATATAGTACTATGTATTATTTTCTACTTTGATACTTTCAACAATACCTCGATAAATATGTCATTTTATACTCTCGATAAATATGTCATTTACAATCAAATACTTACAATTAGTGACGCGAATATACACAGGCGAATATATACCAGCAGGTTGCCGCTTCAGCAACAGGTTGCTGGCTGCGGGCAAGGAATCAGGTGGCTTGAGTTCAGTGGAAGATAAGCAAGTTCAAGGACCAATGTCCTCCCACCAGACATTCTGTACGCGCGGTGCGATGCGGTGCGAACGAGATGAAAGAGCGTCACGGGCGAGGGAGATGACGGAAGGGGACGCGGACTGTGTCCGAGACTTTTCGTAGAGAAGATAACAACTTGATAATGACCCGAGGTCCCGAGAGATAACCGAATGGTGAACATCTCGGTGCCCGGAGCCGCAGCGTCGGTATTTGGATCCTTGTCGGGATTGCGCGCTGGGATCATTATAGTGATTAATGCTGATGGAAAGCGCCGATAGCGCTGATTTATCGATGTCACCGGCAACGGATCCGGGGAGACGGTGACGAGATAAATGGTGAAACGCGTCCTCTTGCGCGCCTTCTCTTCCTGTGCCCGCTCGGAATATAAAGCCCGCGAAATAACGCCGCCTGAGAATCTAATGTCGCGCGTGTTCCAGGAGCTGAAGGGATGAAAAATCGATTTATGTCGCCCCATTCTCGTGACTCAGGAGGGAATATTGATGTGTGTGTGCATTCTTGGAAATATATTCTCTCCTCGTTATTATATATTACAAAACTATCTAATATTAATAATTGTCAATTGCGATAACTGATCGGCGAAGCAAAAAAATAATAATCGCGTACTGTGTGATCTCGTGATCTGCCAGGTAGGAGGTCGGGCTTTGTATATCTATAAGGCTTGGCCTCTCAGACCGGCATCGTATAAGCTTCACTGCAAGGGACTCTATTTGTTTAATCGAGTTGAATACATTAGTCTACGTTTGTGTGTATTTGTGAAAGGTACACCGGAAAAACATTGTGGTATCTCCGTTATATCGATAAAAGAACCTCTGTTGTTCGCTCGATTGTATGCGTAAAACTTTAAAAAATCCAAACTTTCAAGAATGAGACGTTATTTTCTTGTTTCTCTGAAATATTCTTGTTAAAGAAAAATGGAATGCAAATAATTTATAAATTATCTAATTATAATTAAATAAACAAATATAAAGTGATATAAATGGATATAGATAGGGATAATGGATATAAATAATAATTAATATATGTATATAAATAATTAATGGATTAGATAATAAATAACAGCCTACCGTCCGAGATTGTTTAAAGGACATTCAGCGCGAGTTAATGCGCGATTTTAAGTGAGCAAACGTCAATGAAACAAGTGCCTAAAATTTGGTCATATGACTGATCTCACGCCTGTACGATAATCTCGGTCAACACGTGGTTCACGTGGACGGAATAAAAGTTATATATAGCGCATTGCCTCTGTGCATTTTTTCCGTCACGTTCGAGATATTCGGGACGCGGCGAACATTATCGTTCTTCCGTCGCGAATAGAGATCTCTAAGCATCGTTTTAAATGGAGCTTCTCCTATTCCCAATGCGATTTGTAACCGTAACGTTCGAAGACAATCGTTGGCGATACAATTGGTCGAGTAGCAATTCAGATCCTGACTCAAGGACATGACCCGTCGTGAGGGCGATATCTTCTCGAGTACGCGGGATGTGCACAACGTCGTTTATAAGCTCGCCATTCAAATATTGCCTCGCATATGATAATTTGCCGTGAACCAACCGGCCACCAGAGATCTCGAGATCCCGTCACGGCGGGCAGTAGGTAATAGCGGCCCGGGCTTAGGTCCCGATAAGCCCCGAGGCTCTTTTGCCCCGGACCACCCCTGAGTGAATGTGCATAGATTCGAAAAAGCGTCCGAAGTATTATTGAGCCGCGGTATCTTAAACATCACACGGCCGAAATACGATCGAGCGATAAGACGGTAGATATTGGACAGCATTGTACTTTTAAAGAACGAACAGATATAAAATAAAGTACTATCCTCTGTGTTATTTTCAACGATTATTATAATTATTAGTCTAATTACCTTAAAAAGAGATAATAATAACGGGGATAACATTTGCTTAAATACTATTTAAATTAATTAAATTAATTGCAAAATATTAAGAAGGATATACATCAATGAAGCAATAATTCTATTATACCCGTTTTTGCAGTATTTTGACACCAAGTACCTCACTTTCTCCTCTGTCGTCTGAAAAAAAAAAATTCAGAGTCGGAATCCATACAGGATCGAAACTCTTCGAAACCGCGCTCGAAGAAATATACCGCTGAAAAATTCGTGTTGACTTTAACGACAGCGGACCCGCCGCATCGTTATCGACTTACTTGTCGAGCCCTGCCGCGACCCACCTATCCCTTCGTTCCGGCGACATACAAATTTATCTCGTTATCCAACACGCCGTTGGTATGGAGCATGCGATTGCACGTGGGGTCCACGGGTGCGCGCGTCGATACACGCGGCTAAACAAATCCGCCGGCTCGGATACGCAATAAACGTCGGCACGGCGACGCCGTACGCGGGCTTGTATAGGCGACAGTTAGGTGTTTCACTTTCCCCACGTGGAAGGCCACCGGTCAGGGAAAGAAATGTGGCGCTTAAATAAGAGATCGATGAGGGAAGCGGGACCGTACGAACGTGCACGCGGGATTGCGGGGAGGAGGGTACCGGAGATTACCGGCGCGAGAGATACGCACGTATAAGTAAGATCTCGGGATTTTATGTCGTTACCTCACACGAAGCTGCCGGTCCAAACCGGCCGTTAAGAGCGAGCCTCTCTTACTACTCTCTCTCTCTCTCTCTCTTCCTCTGACAGTTCTTATTCTTACTTCTCCTCGTCGCGTCTGCCGCAGCCCCAGCATCCTCTTTCTCTCGTCTCGTTGATTTGCCTCTCCGGCGTTGCGTCTCGGTTCTCCACGGATCGTGGGTGGCTCAAGCGTTCGACATGTAAACAGGTGTAAACGGGACTCTCGCTTCCTCGCAATGATTCATGCGTATATTCACTTGCGACGCCTAATCGCGCAGGCTATAGGACACCTACACGCAAAACTCGTCGCGGAATTACGCGAGGTAAATGTGAAATTCAAAGAATCTACCTGTGCAATATGTAGTTAATTTATACGTATTCACGCACTAACACACGCTATAAAAGTGAGAACATTCATTAAACTATCGTGTAATGCGGCTATGCCGCGTGGACGTCGATGTTTAATTAAATTTTCAGAGCCGTGCGAATTCATGACAATTAAATACAACGGTCATTTAAATTTGCACATATTTTATCGGATGGCGTAATAAAAAAATTTGAAATTTAACGATTTATTATTTCAATTAGAAATTTAACTATTCAACTAGTCAAAAGATATTCGTTCAATTTGGAATAATACAGCATATATTTTATTTAAAAAAATAAAGTTTGATAGTTTTTTTATCAAATATTTTATATCAAACAAAATTATGATAGTTTCAGATTTAGCGAGAATGGAAATAGGTCCGGACTTATAGCCACACGTCCGCGCTGTAAACGTTTTTTATTAAAAAATAGTGGGCGTGGGCATACTAAGTCCCGAGGCATGGAAGAGCAAGTAGGCCGATGTTGGAGATAAAATTAACGTTGGAACTTAAACGGACACGCGTGTAATAAATATGTCAGAATTACGGCAGAATTGTGTCCCATTTTTCCAGACATGGCTTAGGTTTTAACAACGATCATTCTCGAGGCACTAATACGGTAGAAGCATCGCCGTCGATTGGAATTTATGAGCCTTAGATATCACGGTGCTTCTCGCGATACAGTTAGAAGAATGTGTAACGTATACGATGTGGCGAACGCGTGAAATAATCCGAGGATAATAAATGCTATTATTAGACAAAACATAGCCGTTGTTTAGAAACTCGCGCGAGGAAATTAAATCGATACATTTACGCAAATATTTAATAATTGTGCGAAAAGTTTCAATGATTCACGTTTTCTGATTCGAGTAACGAGGTAAAATGAGAGACTAGGAAAACAAGTCGACGTTTTCTTATGGGGCGCTTGTATTTCGAATACAATAGCCGCAGCAGTATCCAAAGCTAGTCCAGATAATGGCGACACGCGTGGGTGCTTTGTAGGGGGTAGTAACACCCCGCGACACTACCGTGTCCGATCCCGTGCACCCCGTAAATGGGAATACCTGCTAGCGTCCTGTCTATGCGGCATTACGGCGGCTTAAATCAGCCCCGAGGAATCTCGAGAGACACGGGTGTTCAATTACCTGGTCATAAACCTTTACTAGCCCGCGAGGTGGACGACGACGAGTTCGTTCGCGCGAGTGCGATTCGCCTCTCCGGGATTCTCTATGGATACCATGACGATCGAGTGCGTCTCTACGATCTTTACGATCTCGTAGAACCCCCACCATGACGCTAAACACCGCGAGGTGAGAAAATATACCGCCGGTGTACTTTATACGTTTTAGTGGTGCTTCCGGTAAGACATTTCGAAGAAAATTCTGGCTGCGCTTTGCGATTCTCTCTATCTCTCTCTCTCTCTCTCTCTCCGTTCGAATATTGCAATCGATACCGTCGCCGGAATGTCGCGATCATCTTGCTCCGTCTCCTCATAACAATTACGTTCGAAATTATTGCGGAGTCTCAACGATTTTAATTACGACCTCGCTTGCGACGATGCCATAACTTGGAATGAAAGCGAACGTTCTCGCAATCTGTCGTTTATGCATCGCGCGCCGTCGACGAGTAAATCGAGGAGGGATTTGTCACCTTTTTATCGACGCGCCGCAGCCGAGCGCGTAAAGCATAATAAAGTATACACGAGCACAGTCCCCGGGCTATCGCCATTATTCTTCCCGATGGATAAGAGAGAAGCCCCGGCATTGTGTCGAAGGTGCATTACGATGTAACGCAAGCGGGAGGCGCGCGCGTCCGGTGCATCCGATGCTCGCGACCGATACGCGAGTACTTTTGTAAAGATGTCAGGAAAGGACGCCGCGTGCGCCGTACCATTTAATTTTCAACGATTAATCAGTCTAACGATATCGATTATATCGCGGGCAATAAAATGCGGCGTAATAAGGAGCCAGCGAGATGTACGGCGTTATGCATCTCGCATAACACAGAACATCGATGTTAATCGCGAGGAAGGACGAGAGAAAGAGAGGGAGAGAGAGACAGGTGAGAGGGAGAGGGGGGGGGGAGAAAGGGTTATATCTGCAACTGTAAATCAATAAACGATACGTAGCGCGGAGGGCACCACCCTTTGCCACCGGCACCGGTGAAAAATATATCGCAGGACGCGCCGCGGAATCGTTCGACAGCCACGAGTAATATACCTGCGTGCGCGCGCGGATATTTTTCCGGCGACCGGGGGCCCGGTCGTTACTTAGTAGCTTATTTATTTTTGCATAGATAATCCGCGCGAGATACGGAACGAGATGTGGGTGGAGCGCATATGCTTGAGTCACGTGTGATTAAGCGATGTTATCCGCGGTTCTCGGTGCCGTCGCACCTGTATACCCGGAACGCCTACGTCGAGAGAGAGGAGACTCTCTCTCTTTTTCTCTTCGCCTCGCCTGCGGTCTATCTTCCTTCATCCCTGAGACTCGCGAGGATCGACGGCCCTGGCGATGTCCTTCGTTGAAAAAAAAGAAAAGTATGCTCGAACACCATCAAGGATGTATTAAATAATTTCAATGCTAGAGAATATTCAGAGAGTTGGCGCTATTTTCTCTTGGCAGGCTAATATGATTTTAGCAAACGGTATTAAAGAACAAAAAATGCAATTAGAGATTCTTTTATATACACACGTAAATAAGTGTATAATAATTAAACTTAATTCGACAGATATATTCATAATACGATTCAACGGCGAATACTCTACTACGTGCTATATGTAACAATTTATTATAGCTCAATAAATAACGATTCGCGCAATAACATTCTGTGCAAACACAAATTAAGCGATACCAGCGTGTGTATGTTAACGTTGATCATTATTCAATGCACTCCTTTGTGCGTTTCGTGAAAAGCCGCGGCGGCTGCGTATGTACATACGTTTGCATACAACGATGCACAACCGGGTTACGGACGTTGTTGCAATCTTGCTCTTGCGCCTTTCTCAAACGGTATCTACCATAATGCCGGCATATTTCATCGTTCGCCACGCGCGGGAGTAAGCGGTTAGACGGCCGATTGAATATCGGGAAACGATAATAACAGCCCGTTTCCACGGCAGTTCTGCTAAAAGTATTGGATAATTATCGCCGCGCGGCGAGAGTTACACGCACACCTGTCGCTGCACTTATGCATGTTCGTGGGCGTAGAGAGGAACGCGTATGCCTTTTGAAACAAAAATGTGCAAACGCGAACCGCGCCGTACATTTATAATTGCGCTTTCTGTCGCGGCAACCGATAGCGGCTCCATACAGAGAACACACAAGCGGAAGACGAAGGAAAGGCGCCCCTGAGTCGACGGTTTCGCTTTAGCTACGTGTGTTCTTTCCAACAAACTATTATCCTGTTTACTAGCTCGCGAGAGGAAGAGACTATTCGACGCAAAGAGAAGACGTCAGACGCCGTTCGGAGTGATGTCTATATAAGCGGAGTTTTATTGCATTAGCAATTTTCACGTCTCGCTTTTATAAGAACGTGTAATGGACATAAAATTTAGATAATCGCAATAAAGACGAATTCTTCCCTTTTCATGAAATAATGGAACTGTTGAATAATGTGATTAATTAAAATATTAATTAATATTAATTAATTAATTACAGACAAAAAGAAATATAAACGAGGCTCTACCTTTCTAACATAAGCATTATATATTGATACTCTCTGTTTGTATAGCTTGCATTTTTATATCTATTTCTTGTTCCTCGTACGTTATCCCCGTATCTCATTGTGCGTTGGTCCTTAGTCAGCTCCGAGAGTATGTTGCCGCACGCACACGTGCAAAGGAGCGGCGAACTATCAATGTCTCCAGCGTACTTCGCGCGGCGAGTCGGCGCTCGCGATATCGTCGACTTAAATTAAGAGGGGACCACGCTCGATTAGTTCCAGCGGTCGTCGCACGCGTTCTTTTTCTCGTTAGTTATCGGCGTGTACACCGGGGCTCTCCGATACGGGGCCCAAATCCTGCGGTCGGGGCGATGACGCGAGAAAACGCAGGGAAGCCCGGCGTATCTCGTGATTCAGTAGCGTCTTACCCAGGACTTACCCGACCGAGTAATGCAGTACCCGTGTACCGGTACCGATACACCGGGAGGCCTCTCTCTCTCGAGATCGTCGCTCAATAAGAAAACTGCTATCTCTCCTCTTGTGTATGTCGGCGGTATCGAAGCCGACCGGTGCCAAGATCGGTCCAACGTCAGTAGCGAATGTCGGCGGTACTTTTGACCGGATTTGCCTGACCAGGGGATATCGGAGTAGCTGTATGATCGGATTTACGGCGATTGCTTTACTATTTCTAGCCGGGCAAAAGTAGCGATAGTGTGGCGTAGTATCTTGGTTCCGACTTTGATGTCGAGTTTAAAATCCATTCTTCTTTTCAACTCCTTGATTTATGGAAATTTTTTTATGCGAGGTGCGGAAGGTTACGTTGCTGCTAATGTGTTGTGATGTTAATTCACAAAGACTAAGCTATATGATAGACAAACTTATTTACTGTTTAGCTACGGTGAATTTATAGCCATTCACACGCGAGCAACCACGATCATTGTACTTTCACAGTCTCCGATTTAAATCTACGCAATGAGCATTCCATTTTTTCGGCGTCATGATGGACGATAGCTCCAGGTTAATTAATCGGTCGGCTAGTAAACTAATTGCAAATTTATGAAACCGCGCGTTTTCTTGACCTTCTTCTCGGCGGAATTCGAAAGTTATTGTACTTGGAGAATGCCAATTTTAATTTCGAACAAATTGAAATACGGAATAGATAATAATAAGCTATTATTCTGTCATCGCCGACTTTGTATTCAATTTATTTTATTTATTGCCGTGTATTAAATTATACATATTGCAAAGGGATTCGTAAAATAACCAAAGTTTCTTTTGCAATCAATTATCCTTATAAAATGTGCGATATATTTATAAACTTGTTTAAATTATGAATTGTATCACGGAACGAATTAAAGTAAATTCGCTGAGTCGGTGAGCATTCTTGACAAGGGAACCCGTTTCGCGTTAGCAGACAGTATAATTCGTAACCAGTATCCGCATGATAATCCAACTATACCAACTAAGGCACGCGCGTAAAAATGAAAAGCACCGTAAACAATGCGTCGATGCCTCGTTTTAGTTGCGTGTGTCGACCGCGCCCGATAAAATTAACATACTTTTCACTTTATCATCGGTATGTAAGAGAGACGAAAGTGCACAGTCGCTATACGACGATATATCGGAAATCTCGTGCGCTCCATTTCCAGGATAATAGACTGCCTCATTTATTCCGCCCCAATTCCCCGACCACGCCCGACCGAATAAAAGTGCTTATCAGTTTATCAATGTAGCGGACGCACGCGCGCGCGTACGCGACGCAGATAAGAACTCCGCTAAATAACAACATCGGCAGCCCACGAGCGCCAGGCTTTTAGAATAGAAGAGTGTCTTTATTTATTCGCCTTTAAGGTGACACGCACCCGCGCCTGCGTGCAATAAAATAATTACGCGGCTCGACTTTATTACCGCCACAGGTATTTGCAATTTTGCACGGCCGATTTCTGATCGGTACGCCTCGTTCGCGCGAGGTTTATAATACCAGTGATATCATTTTATTTGGCGCAATGCGTGCGAGCCCCGCGCCGACTCGACATCACGCTGTGCAACCGAGAAAATGTTTCTGCAACGTTGAGAAATATAGCCGTGCTCACGTGCGTATTTTCTTAAGAGGCACTGTTATTTTTTTCGCGCCTGGCTGAAGGAATAACTGTCATCTTAATGTGTCGGGGCGCGATTAAAGGTTGCGCATGTGCGTGTCGTGATTTTGAAATTATGTTAGTGTCCCGATATCAAAAAAGTAAAAGTGTTTCATAACTTGCGTTCACATACACACGTGGATATGCTTGAGTAGCATGCATTGCTCTATGATCGAAATTTCGTAAAAACTCGAATAAACCTATTCTGCATTTTTATTTTTACATTTGCTACTATACATTTATGTCAAGAATCCCGTAAGTCGTAAAGGTCTTGGAACCAAGGCAACGAGAGAAAAATAATGGCCGTTACGAAAAAGCTCATTCCCGTTACAACCTACGCACGTAGAACCCGAAAGCATACCACATGCGCAACGTTCGCCATATTCGCGTGCGATATTCCAGTTAAGTGCATCGTCTCGATGTGGTTGTACCGTTTCGAATTTCCGATCGCACCTGTACCACATCGGCATTCAAATCGGCGTCAATGCGGATAGTGCTCGCTAAAACGCGTTCGCGTTATAAGGGAAGGCGGAGGAGTGAGTATGTGGACGGGGGGCGAAAGGGAGAAGCACGGGATGCACTCGGTAGGGAAACGATCTCGAACACGAGCCACGCATTCCCCGCTTAAGTGAATTCCATGGACCGCGGCCACGGATGTCGAAAAACGAGCAGAGATCGAACGAGCGTGCGTGCGTGCATTTGGTACGCGTGCGACTGAACGCGCATTTGCGTCTCGCGCGGAGGCTCTTTGTGCTCCATATAAAACGGGGCATCGGATGGAGTTAAAGGAAACCGCGGACGGAAGACACAGACACGACGATACGAATAATAATGAACCAACGTGACTACGATACGCGACTCATTGACGATGACATTTAGTGACGTATTACGCTTCGCGATGCGTTCAGGAACGGCACAATACATTTCTCAAGTTTCCAGCTACGATAATGATATTCGTGAAAATAAACGCTGCATTCATTGCATTGCGTAATTTCCATAATCATAATTTCTGGATCGCTTTGTACGATGCAACGTAAAGTTGCGGAAAGTATTATCGAATACTTCGAAATTTAATGCAGCAATTTTATCAAAACGTTTCGAAAGAATTATCGACACGGATACGGGTACAGTGTCACGATCATGGCGTTTCTCGTCACCTCGTTACGCAGCCGTCTCACATTAGCCTCCTTTGCGCCTTTTATCAACCAGCACGTATCTACCTACTTGGGCGATCAATTGATGCGCGACATAACTCCGCATCGAGGATGCCGGTGGCTGGTACATAGAATCACACTTAGTGAATATATATCCGGGAGATGTGCGGGAGAGACACAGAGAGGCAACTTCCCCAGAAGAACGATGCCTACTTCGTCGCCTTCGTCTTGCTCCTCCCTCGAAGTGGTTCTATCAACGCACAGAGGCAGCGTACGGTAGCCACCTATGACCTCTTGCTACGCAGGGGCGCATCGATCTCCGCAAGTTTGTGTATAAACTTGGTAAATTTATTTTCTTAGCATCGTTTAACTGTATACGAGAGCAAGACAATGCATCCATCAAGAGAGACAATGTAGATTTAAGATATACTCTTATATAATTCTTTCTTTCTTTCTTCATATCATCATCATTAATCAGTTAATTAACAGCAATTTTATAATTAAAAGAACCGAGAGTTTTCTTCACAAAAAATTAATTATAAATGTGATTATATATATATATTTTTTAATGAAGAATCTAAAGAGCTGCGTAAAAGAAGTAAGAGAAATCTAAAGAGAAAATAAAATAGCATCCACAAAATTTTTACTTTCATCGCGAAAAAGTCCGCCGGCGATCTTAGAAATTATGCGATGGGGTCGCGTATGCACTTTCACGTGGGCGCCCCGCGAGTTTCCAGAGAAGTTACGATATACAGTTGATCTACGGACAACAATTAAGCATGGCATTATAAATACCGCGCTCGCGCGTTTGCCAACGTAACTCCTTCGTCGGCCGGAGGCAACGTAATGGCGTCTGAAAGATGCGTACCTGACCTCTAATGCGCGTAGGTGAACCTACGCGCCCTATGAGAATCTCATCTTTACCGGTACATACATTCGCTCTTCTCTCCACTCCGCTCGCCTGAGAAGCGTATGAAAATTGGTTGGCAAAGTCGGAGACAAGTCGATAGCTTTCTAATAAATTGACGATTGTTCGAATATGCGTTCTTACTTCATATATCAACGAGAACTCCGTAACGAACAGTTTCAAGTTTCCCAGACACGATCTTCCTGCTCCGAAAAAAACTTATGTGTCGAGAAAATGATTGGATATAGTCTCCACATAAAAAAAAAAATCATATGTCTTTATATTGAAATTGTGAATAATGGGTTCCTAAAACTTTTCTGTTTCAAAAAAAAAAAAAAATGTGACAGTACTTTACGTCATTATAATAATGTAAGTCTTAATTATTAGATTTGAAATTTAACTGTTGATTGATCCACAATATTAAATTATAAACACATCTTTATATTTATTTTCAGATTGTGTATTGTCGAGTTCATCATTTGTGGATTCCTATGAAAAATTCTGAATATCTCAATATTAAATTTCTCAGATGTAATCCGATGGCACTTATCGCTTCTTCAACCAGTCGTAATCTCCAAATATATCTGCCATCGCAGTCATATCTGCCACGATCTCTCCTAAAAGCTACATCTGCCGGTCGAGTCCTTCGCGCCGAGGTAATTTTTCCGAAATATGTAACGCGCAGTCGTGTCGGGAAATATTCAAATCGTCTCTCTCTAGTATCAGGTATCGGCGCTGGCTCGCGGCCATAACCGCGGGCGGAATAATTTCGAGCCGCTCACGATAATAAATGCGCGCGCGTCACGAGCCTCACGTGCGTGAGACTCGATCTCGGTGAGGCTCTCTAGTAGTTTATAGGGTTCCTCCTCTCTTTTATGTCTGCGGTGTACCCGGCCACACATACGATAATGCACGCTTTTCCCCGGCAGTGTCACCGTCGCCCAGAGCAGGCATAGCATTAACTGGCCGTTGCCCGCGCGCGACTCGCACGAGGACGATCTCGCCTCTCCGACTCGTAACCGGCGCCTCCTCGGCCTCTACGGTCCATCAAGGTAAAGCGGTAGTGGGTATATACGGTAGCCGTCAACGTGTCAACCGGTGACTAATGGATCCGCGCTGACGAGACGACGTTGGTAGCGCGGACCCGGTCGTAAGTAGCGTAGTCGATAGCGGTCCCGACGATATAAGCGGTATATAAGCGTCGCCTTATTATAAATAGACACTTAAGACACTTGGAGCTCGCACTACTCTCTTGGAACACGGAAATTCATCTTATCAGCCAAGAAGAAATAAATTACACCCGCCTGGTTTAACTCGCGTGATTAGGCAAGCGATCTCTCGTCGGACCTCGCTCAGACGAGAAGCTTTATCCAAATTAAAATTGTTTTAAATGCGAAGAAAGTGAAATTATGGCATATACAAATGCTTTTATATTTATTTTGATTATTTAAAAGTCCATTAGAAGGGTTAGAGATACGAGAGTCTACGCGTGAATGTTTAAGATACAAGAATAGAAGAATTGACCTAAAGTATTCAGTTAATGTTTAACATCCATTTTAAATGATTACTGAAGCCTGAAATCTGATCAAATGGCTTGGAAAATTCTTGCCATTTGTTGTCTTAAGTGCTATTTGGGTAGCGCTATGAAATGTCTGTAGAGCTGACTTTTTCATTCCACGTCATTCCGACGTAATAATGTTCACGATACGAGATATAATGTCGCTAGTAGAAGACATTTAATGTTCCTGATAATAATGCACGTTAAGATTCAGAGATATCTAATCATTCGGTTATGGCCCTTCACTTTTGCCTACGGCGATAGTGCACATCGTTTCGACATTGTGTTCCGAGAAAACGTTTCTCGACACGCAATAGTTCCGCGAATCGGCGAGATTATCTTTCATTTATGCGGACCAACGGGCGGCACAATGTATTTGCTAATCTGCGATATAAACGTCCGGTAAATTTACTCGCGACACGCGAATTTCAGCGAAATGATGTCCGTCCGGAGCGATGATCTCACCCCCCGAGCGTGTCGAGATTGTCGTTAAGATACACGACGACAATTCTCAACACGTAAATCTTATACGTAAAAGCTCGCAAAATGTTCGCTTGGCGCGCGAGCAATCGATATTTGTGCTATCGTTAACGATGATATAAATAATCGGAATGTGTGTTCGGTAAATGGTAGCCACCCTCGAAGAACGGCATTCCTCGCTTTTCATAGATTTGTTCCGAGCTCAATTATTTTGTAACATATTCGAGTTTTTGCTCCTCCCCGGCGGCAATTTAACCCTTTTACTTTCAGTATAATCGCGCAATTGCCTTTAGTGAAACCTTTACTCTAATTGACTCATTAATATTCCGATAAACACGACATTAATTTCGTACGTATAAAACGTAAACGCGATACGTAAGGAGATACGAAAAGAGATACAAGAAGAGAGAAAGATCTTTGAAAGGAGCCGAGTGGGCGACCAACGTTGCAATCATCAATAATTTACTTACTTACCCCATGATTTACTTTATCCCACATGCTCTCGAGTATCCTCCCTCTCCTTGCAAATCTCCCTTTTCGACGATTCTTCGCCTCTCTCGTTGCTCCTTCGTCTGGAATTAGTCCTCGAGTGATGCAGCAATGCTCGATTTATCATCCATCCTTATCTTCCGACTTGCGTACCGCATTAGAATTTTTCTCCTTTTACCTCTCTGTTTTTCCTCGTTTCCTCCTTGCTGGAGCGGCCCCAACAGGTGACAGGTACTCATCTAAAACAATTACGGAGAATCGCGGTTATTTACGAGATAGAGAGCGTCATTGACGCTGGAGAGGAGGAGCGATGATTCGAGCGGCTCCCCGGGCGACTAGGCGGCCGTGAACGGCCGGCATGATTGAGAGCGCATAATGCGAGATGTTGAGGCAGGTCGAGAATCGGCGCTAATGATCGGGCGTGGGTGCGAATTAAGTGGCGATGGCCGCGGAGGACGATGTGCCGACGACCTCGCGGTTCCGGGGACGGATTGAACGTGCAAACTCACCTTCTACGTACGAGCAACTCTATATTGCCGCGTTAACAGTCGTATATGCGAAATACCAACCGAACATGAAAATGCTTGATTAAATTTACGCGTTTCGTATTTAAAGCAAATACAGCGTCTCGCATTATTCCGGACAATTAATGCGTCGATTATGCGTATATATACTCTCGTGCCTTCGATCGCCCACGAGCGACGCATCAGCCGAGTCATCGCGCGTTCGATGCATTTATTCCGAAGGGACTGCATGCCGATGGATTATGTAAATCCGTGGACGCGTCGCTGTGCTTCAGCTCTCCAATAATTTTTATTTCTATCGAAACGCGCTAAAAGTGTTATTTAGGATATGTGATATATACGTTTAAAGTAAAGAGAGAGATTACAACATTAACGAGGAATCCATCCCGCGCATATAGATTTACCGATAATTACCGCCGACATTGTGCCGCGATAAAGCCGCGGGATACAAGTTACAATATAAATTACGAATTCCATTCCGCTTTACCTTTCCTCGGGATTTACGCTAGGATTATCGCGATATTATTCACACGCTCTCACAGAGAGCCGAGTATTCTTTCAATAATTTACCGATTATCCGCTCAATTATCGAGCAACGTTCTCTTTCGTCGAGCAACAAAGGGGCCTCGTTTACTCTTACTTATCGCTATCGTTCCGGCGCACGTAGCGCATCTCAAAAACGCGCCTCCGCCGCGCGACATTTACGCTCCGCTCATTTACATCGGGCGGTCGAGCGCCGTTAATTGGTATCGGATCTCAATTACCGTAGATTACGGTGGCCTTTTTTCACCTGTTACCGCGAGCGAGAATGCTCGCAGCTCGGCGCGCGATAAGACGTTTATGACTACCGCGCACACGATGCCGTTGCTTTCTGCTCTTTTTTCTCTCTTTCTTTTCCTCTCGTTTTCGAACCGTCTTTCCGTTTTTGCTCTTCCTCTTTCTTAGGTTCAATTTATCGGGTCTTAAGATACAGGCGGGGAGTATCGTCACCGGTGGCGGTGACTGCATATACAGAAAGCGTCGTCTTTTTCGTCGTCTCCGCAAAACGGACGCTTCTTCCAGCGAAGAAAAGAATCACACCGCGCCGTAACTCATGCGACATTAACGGAATTAGCATAGCAATCTCATTGACTGGCTACGTATGTGTGTATAAAATATCTCATCTCAAGTTTCGAGATCGCACACGTTGAAACATATAATAAATAGAAAAAAATGATACTTAAGAGAAGAGAGAGTGTTTCGGTTTCAAGTATGCTAAATGAAGATTAAATCTTTTTCTAGACAGAGGCATTTATCACCGTGATATATTTTCTCCCTTATTCTGGATTTTCAAGCTACACGATTCGAATTGAAGTGAAATAATCTGCGTGTCCAACGTTCACTTGGCCATGCCGTCGTGACTTTTAAAGCCGAACCGTGATGCGATCGGCCGACCCTGTTCCGTTTCTTCGAAGGAACGATCGTGAGACGATCCGGTAATCGCACCTGCGTATCGATGGCGATACACCTACGCGCGGATTCTTTCGTCCGGGATGATGCGCGACCAGCCAGGCCGACGTGTTCCCTTGGAATTACAAGATACGGGGTCTGGAGACAAATGCTGGAGAATTGTGAGGTTTCCTTCACCGAAGATATACTGCTAAATAGCTACAATACTCCGACGATTTATTATAGTCGCTTACAGGTGTTAGCGGTTCGTTTCAGTGATTTTTTTCTTTCAAATCTCTCTTTAATCTCTCTTTAATATGATGCTTTCACTTACCGCTAGTTAAGAATTCAGATTTTCGAGATTGGCAAATTAATAAAAAGATATTTAAAGATTTTCGCAATCTTTTATTTTTATCTAACAAAATAAACCTACGTTCCACCGACGAAATATCGCTAAGCGAAGGAAGAGACAGAGAGAGAGGGAGAAAAATTCCACCTGTGTCCCCGAGAGTCAATCTCGGGAGCGAATCAGACCCCGAACGAGCGGAGTTAGAGCAGACTTGGGCGGAAGAGAGACAGGCGTCCATGGAAAGAAGGCTTCGAGGAAGTACACTTCGACCTTCCCGTGATGCCAGTCGTTATCGCGCGCCGGGCATCGCGTGCCGCAACCCTACCGTAGGCGAGTTCCCTCTTATCGCACATCTACCACCACCTGCGAGGGATCGAGAGCGCGGTAATCGTCTCACGGTAGTTCCCCGGAGCGCGTTTCCCGGCAAACCGTCCCGCTTCACCGCAGCATCACCGTCCTTATCCAGACGGAGGAAACGGGATGCGCGGACCTAACCGCAGACCGGTACCGCCTTTGGCGCAAGCGCGCATAATGAGAGTGATATAATAACGACGCGCACCGGCCGGCGCGGTACTCTCTCGGCGACACAACTCATCCCGATAAAAGGATACCGCTCTCTCGTAGAAGCGGAGAATAGAAGGCCGAGGAACGGAACGGGCAGCGGAGAAGCACCGGCTGAGAGGACCGGCGAGGAGAAGGAGCGTCTTCGGGAAACGAAACGGGGTGGGACGAGGCGGTATGTCTCCGTCGCGCGCAGAGAGGAATACGATGTAACCAGTCGGGTTAATTAAGAGGATCCAACCTTGACGGACGTAGCCATTGTGCACGTGCTGCACCCCGTCCCCATCCCGTTTCTACCTCCTTTCCTCCCCTCTCTCGGCGCGTGATACGTACTTAAATGCGTCCACATATGTACACGTCCGCGGGACACCGTCGTACTTCGTCCTTGTCGTGCACCATTTACGGAGAACTTCTTACGGACCTCCTGCGCCGTTGAAGAACGGTCGAAGAATTGGTCGCATAAGTTTGCTGCTCTATCTCTTTCGCCGTAAAAAAGTGCGCGTTATCGGAAATACGTCAAAAATGAAGAATACGTAAATGAAGAATATTTTTCAGCATTCTTGCGCGAAGTTCTAAGTAAACGTGCCGCTCGTAAAGTCTGAGTATCCTTCGTTTCTCTTTATTAGCGAAACGCGTATATTTAATTCACCATTGAGCACTTTTCAAGGAAATGAAGACACATAGCGCATAATCTAAACAGCCGCTTGACACATATAAAGCTGCTATTTGTTCATACGATTTTCTGAAAATGATTTTCGTATATCGAGATAGCGTAGTCGTAAAACGCGACGCGCTCTCACGCGTCGTTTACGCGGCGTTCCATTATCTTCTCGCCGTTGCAAAGACGAATAATCTGCGCGCGTGCACGCGGCTGATAGCGCATTACACGTCCCGCGTGCAAAAGCTGGTTCGGCGCGGAGATATAAAACCGAGGGGGCGTCCCGGGTGACAATTAACAGACCCGCTCGACCACAAATCACCGGGCGGCAAGCTCTAATCACAACCGCGAGACCGCTCTCTTCCTTTCTCGCCCCGCTCTCTCCCGCCGACTTGCCCGTCTCTCTCTCCCTCTCTCTCTCTCTTTCTCTCTCTTTTTCTTAGATGTTGTCGTGATATATAATAGTATCGGGTCTCGTGAAACCACCGCTGAAAGCGCACCGCGCTAAGGTGCGACACGCTTAAAAGCGATCTCGAGATCGCGAGATCGCCAATTGCTCCCTTACGACCCACTTTCGCGGCGCCGATCACGTTTCCTGTCGCCAGCGTACGCGGGTGTAAATTTCAATTTTCAGATTGCCTCGTAAATCGTACGCTCTAAATACGAGGAAGTGCGTGCGGCGGATAAGAGCGCGTAGACTAGACGAGAAACGTTGTCTCGGCCGAAGCGGATAATTGAGATAGCACACCGCGCATATTCTTACGCTTTGACGTAAATTAATGTCCGCCTGCGTCAAGATTCTGATTTTATTAGCCAACAAAGTCTATTAGAATTACGAAATGATATAATCGATACAAATGATATAATTTTGATCTCGTAACATAAATCGCTCAGGGAAGTTTGTGATGAGTAGTATGAAAGCCCGATCAAAGTAAAAAGTAAAATCATGTATCTAATCAGATATGGTCATTAGCTATCCTCGAATAAATTCAGTTGGATAATTACCGATCGTGTATCATCTCAACAAGTTCGATCGATAGCGAAAACGTAGGGAATACAAGACGCTCTAGAAAAATGAGCTTTCCTGATGTTCAGCGGTAAATGAGATTCCATGCTTTAGCGAATCTATTACATCGCAACACATTAAATTAATTGAACGCCGATTCCTAATGGATTGGCGTAGCTAGATCGATATCGATAAAAGGATCCCGTCCCGATAAAAGGAAGCTTCGCAGGCAGGCGACCCGACAGTGAAAACGGATGGCCGCGCACTTAATAACCGATAATTTATTAATACTGCGCGTTCAACATTAGCCCGGCGAGTAAATCAAGGCGTCCTTGTTTTATGGCATGCATTCATTACCGGGCAGGTTGCACTCGCTCGTATATCTCCGGAGTTCCGGGCCCTGACGAAGAGGGGACCTATGGTTACGCGCGAAAAAGTGAGATGGACGGACGGATTCCACCCCCTCTCTCCTTCGGGCGAGAAGGATAAGGGAGGATCTCTGCACGATCCAGCGCCTGTCCAGACGTTCTTCTCGCGCAGTGCATACATTGTTAGCTCAGTTTACGAGGCACATTTTAAGACCTTTACGCTCGCGTTTACGCTCCTATGTCTTTACGTTTACGATCGTTACGGAGGCCCCTCGTGGCCTCCTTCCTTGCGACAATTCCTCGACATCCTCCTCCGCTGACACCGGGATCAGCGGACTTTACCCGGGGTTAAGGACAGAATCCTCCTTCTTTCTTTCTTTCTCTCTCTCTCTCTTTCTCTCTTTCACGCGAACCCCTCTTCGCTATCTCTAAATCCTCGTTATCCCCGGGCGGACCACCTCGGAAATTTATCGTTCTACGTCGACGACATCTCAGATCCCGACGGAGCTTGAGAGCCTAATGACCTCTCGCACGATGTAGAGTACGCAGATACTTCTCGTGGTGGGGATCGATCTTTCCTGCGTGTCTCCGACAGTCCTGCTTTCCGTGGTGTCACAAAACCCGCGGGTCCCATCAATCAATGTTATGTATGTTAGAGGACGCGTTTAGCCGTTTAATGGAATTTCGCGGGACACCTGCTGCGCGCGCGATAATCATTCGCAGTCACGATTACGGCAAATTCCATTCGTAATCGTGCGTTTTACGAAAAAAACACGCGACACGGAAACATCATCGTTACAAGTTTTTTTAATCCGGAAAAGCTGCTGCGTGAGAAATTATCCATCATTATCAGTAACGGTGACATCAACCAATGTTTAAATAAACGAGACTTGTTTCTTTGCAAAAGAACACGAAATTGATTAGAAGTTGCAGCGAATACTGACAATTTTAACATGGCACGGTAGATTGTAATACGTCAGGTATGATAATTCCCGCAAAGTGCAATGATCATCTTTCGAATGGCAGGTGGTCGCCGCGACAATCGCGCGCAGGGCGGTTTTATCGGCGGACGATGGTCGAAGGGAGAGGATACCTAATTGAATGTCCTCGCCCTGGGTGTCCGACGTTGTCCGGTGTTGTCGCCGCTACCTGAAGGCGTGGGCGTCCTGATATGAGTTACGAGTCTGTCGTATTACACGGCGGTGAGACCATGGCGCGGCCGCGGTGGTCCTGCCCGTCCCAAGATTACGGACCATTTATACAGCGAGCGACCAACGTGAGCGCGGGAATACACGCGGTAGCATTCGCCGCCGTTTCATCTATTTCGTTATACGTTCGATCGAAAGATTATCGGGATCCCACAGCCGCGCGACGATGGATACGAGATATTGTCTGAGATGGTATCCTAAGGACTAATTATAATGCCGTATCAGAGAAATTATCGAAATTAGCGGTAAAAAGCAATTTCTTGATTTGAATAAAAATTTTTAGATTAACCAGAGAACGCTTCCAATTTTTTCATTTAATTGTATCATTATGTAATGTCTCTTGGATATTTTTTTTTATATTAAAAACAGTAATATTTTTAAAAATTGAAATTGACAGAACGAATGTACTGAAACATTTTCAGACTATATAATTTGTCGATTACGACATGGAAGATGTCGAGGTAGAGCCAAGCCGGTGGTCACACACCCACGACGACACTACGGACGTCGACAACCATCACGACGGCAATAAAGAGGGGAGGGGGGGGGGTAGGTCGGCAAAAGATCGCTATAATGAGCAGAACCAATATTAGTCGGTGTGGCCACCATGCCGCCCGGTCGGCGAAGGAATTGGCGAACGAGCACGGACGGATCAGCCGGGTAATTGCCATTACGATATCATCTAAATGCTCTCACGGCTATCCGTAATGAAGACGCACACCGACGAGGAGAGCCTGAAACACGTAGCGAGAGCGAGAGATCGACTATAACATAAGCATCGTATACGCCCACGTGAACATACGCACGCGATCCGCCGATACTTTCGCACGTACGTACATATATGCCTCGCATCGTCGTTTCACCTCGTGAATCCTCTCAGGCCGGACTTCTCCTCGCCCCAATGCCTCCTCTTCCTCCTTCACCCCCGCTAAGCGCTTCTCAATGCTATCGACGAGATATGAGGCGTGTCTAATTACGCGATCGGTGCACGTCCAATCAAACTGCCTTCCTGTCGACGATCGCCGTCACCATTATCGCGATCGAACCGTGCGCGTGGGGAATCGTCTCACCCTTTTCCGTCGAGGTTCGCCGCCGAGACTCCGAGGCGAATTTCACGGACCGCGTCGCCCGGTGCTTTGACCTCCGATTGATCGACCGATCTCCGATCTCGTTCCCGTTCTCCATGGGAAGATTCAATATCGCGACGCGCAATGAAGAACGAGGAAGTTTTTATCATATTTGTTAAACAAGGAGAAAATATTATACAGAAAATAATTCGGGAGAAACTCACTCTCCAAATTACCTTATAACTCACAACATATATACATGCAAATGACAAATGCTTGGATTTGGATCGGCCGATTATACTGCCCCGACAAAAAATTATTCAAGGGTAATACATAATTAATATGAAATCGAGTGAGTTTCTGCCGAGAGGTGCTTACAGTGTCCACCGTTTAATGACGAAAACGAGCGTAAAAAAAAAAGCGAAGTAAAAATCGCAGGCAATAATAAAGCAGTAGCCGTACTTTCACGAGTTGTACGACAGCGCGGACAATCGATCGGTCTCGTAGAAACCGAACTCACCGTCGAGGGTCAGCGATTTTCATAAGAGATCTCTAGAACGCAATTGCGATTTCTGTTCTCTTCCCTCTTTCCGCACTCCTTACTCGAACACGAGCGCGATTAACATTACTGCTGGAATAACGATTAGGACCTCGCCTCGCGGTTGACGCCGTCTCATTAAGTCAGTTTCAGTCGACGAATACTAGTATTTGTGCCCGTACCTGACCTCTTGACGCAAATTCCCCGCGATTAAACTCGTTCTCCGATAAGATCATCGGATGGCGTTACATTCGAGGAATAGTACGCGGCGTAATCATCGAGGAGTTCTTACAGACATAGATAATTTCTGACCACGCTGTAGTTTGCTGTGCTTTTTCATTGACAAAGTATATAATCGTTTGATAATATTTTAAAATATTCATTAACGATCTAAATTGGCACATGGTGCTTAATGATAAAAAAATTAAATTAAGATTTATAATTGTGTCTATACGGAAAATAATCATCTTTTGCTGTCCATGTATGCAATCAATCTTTCAATGACAGGAAGAATATCCACTGCGCATAAGTGGTAGCGCGGGAAAGTAAACTTAACGGGGTGTAATTCAGCGCGATATCTTCACGCATGATGGCCACCGGTAATTGCCGTTTTTACACGCAATCAGAGCATGAATTTATTGGTCGCGTACAAGCGACTCGATTAGTCGCACTGTCGATTCGCGCGGTGGAGGCGGCCGAACTTATTAGCCCGCGTTAGCTGGATGCCGCTAATTAGAGTCGTTGTAATGTTCGCGACGATCAATGGCCAGGAATCCTGTACTAATTTGTCATCCATGTGCGAGTCCGTAATTTCGCTCATAAGATTTTAAAGATCACCGTAAAGCCATGACGGTAATTTATGTATTTGCCCGGCAGGAAAATAAAGAGAAGAAGGGGGAGGAGAGAGAAAAGTGGGAGAATTCAATGATATGTTAATGTGGTTAATGAAATGCCCTAGGCTATACAAAAATGTAAATTAATATACTTGTTCGATATGAGATTGCATTTTTAAAAGAGACTAAGCTTGTTCAAGGTATGCGTGATATATTTTCCTTGATCGTATTCCAATGCTATATGTCATAAATTGTATCATTAAAAAAATAAAAAATTTTGAAATGTTAATGCGTTAAAGTTTTTCAAATGGTTTGTAATCTTTAATTATCTAAAATTAATATCTAAAATTATAATCTAAAATTAAAGTTTGCCAATCTATAATTTCTTCTGTGCTTTTGATCTAAGTTTTTATAATCTGCAATATTTCTCTATATTTCAATAATGCGCGCGTATTGTTGGTTAAGATAACATTCATCGCTGTAGCATATAAAATTATAATTAAATAAAATATATTATATATAAATTGTCGACAAGTATTTTTTTTAACTTGTACACGTCCGAATATTCAATTTCGTCCTTATGAGCATCTCGATCTCTCACGAGAATTAATTTCGCTCGGTGGAACGCAAGCCGAAGTTTCATTTTGGGCCTACAATGTCGCCAGATGAGATAGCGGATTATGTCCAAAGATTTGACCACCCGTATTCTTTCCGTATTATCTCTATTGCATCTTGTTCCACTCTAAAGCAAAGAGGCTAACAGTACAATCTCAATCACAACATCTTAAACTCGGCCATTAAGCGCCTTTTTTTTAACATGCTACCAATCGATATCTGTATGTCAGGTTCGATCGTGCGGCCAGATATATTAAAAATTCTATTAAACGCGGATGCGAAAGACTTTTATGTGCTCGAAATCTCGCTCGCGTTCTCTTCTGATCGGTTGAACAGGACGAATTCAACACTGATCGCCACTTCGATGCGCCACCCAAGTCGTCATGGCCCGATGCCACCGTAAGAGACGAGCATGTCCTTTGACAAGTTCGTTCTCCGGGACATGCGGTGCTACGTCGAGTCCTCGACGATTTTCACGACGCGCATCGAGCTCGTAATGAGGGATCGTTAATCAGGGGGAGACAGTGGACACAGAGACGCGTCCACCGTGATGAGATGGCGGCGAACTCGGAGTAGGAGAAGAGGCGGACACGATGACACCTGACACGCGGGCTCCTTACAAAGAGATCATTCACAATGATGTGCCCGCTACTAATTATTAGGTCTCACGTAATGAGGCATCCTCTGAAGATGCCGACGCAGATGCGGAGAAACTTTGATCCGCTCGGCAGACGCCGAGGATTCTTCTCACGTGATTTTATAACAACGATGATACTTTATATAATGATTACATCAACATGATGCTGTCGGATCTTGATGTATCATTTACTGGATGTTCCTCGATAATATTGCGCAAGCAACATTAGAGATTATTATTTATGATTCGTTATGCAATAATAGTTTATAAATATCTCTATACATATATAAATATTTGTTTCGATATATTTTTAACTAAAGTTCCAAATATCTCAAACTCTTATAAAGCAAATTTTTTATATTAATTTAATTAAAAAATTAAATATGCATAGATAAATTTTAAATATGTACCTTCGAATACATCATCTCCCTGTAATATTGAAGAAAGACAACATTACTGTCAACACATACATTGTTTTTCTTTCATTGCATCACAGAGGACAAGATGTCATTATTGCAACGTCGAAAAATAAACGCTCAGTTAATTTCGCCGACATAATCCGTCGGTCATCCGTCGCGTCACATCGTGCAACATTGTGGGCACGAAAATCCGTCTCGGCTTACGGATCAATTAACTTAACGACCGGCGGGCAAGTCGGCGGCGAGTTAACGCGGGGTTTCGCGTTAACGCGCCGCTCAGGGCACCCTTGGAAATCTACGTCGACCGCGCATAAAGGAGCATAAACACGGCCCTGTCGACGTCGCGGGTTTATTAACGCCGACAATTATACCGCCGGGGGCTAGGCGTGATTTACAAGGGGAGCTCGTGAAACCGCGCAACTTACGGCCCAGCCCTTTACCACGCGAACGACATATACACACACACATAGACACACCTTTGCCTCCATCGAGCCTCCATGAGATATACAAAAAAGTTTCTTGGAAATTTTTCGAGAGGACAGAGCTATAGCGACGAGGCTAAAATTTCGATAGTCTTAAGCTCGCCATGCATTCTCTCGCGCGAATGCATCATCATAAATATGTGACCGGCCAGACATAATGCGCGTTATGATAATTGTCGCAGGTGTATATGTATGTTGTATAATTTACGATCGACGTTATGATCGCGGCTTTATGATCAACGATCTAAACCGCAGCGAATGCATTCATTTCGCGCACGATCGTCCCATTTGTCGCGACGCTTCTTGTTATTCCACATAAACTTCAAGCGGGTCTAGGAAAACAGGAGTATTTAGATGGTATTTTATGATTTTAACGTTATAATTATGTACGTCGGTCTTGATAAAATCTCTACGTCATACTTGCGACGAGAACGATTAAATTGTCGCATTAAATATTCTTAATTGTTGCTCCATGAATCGTTTCGTAATGCACAGTATAAACAGAGATGTGTTAATTTCATCAATAATTTATTTCCTGCGAACAACAAGCTTTTTTTAATGATATATAATCGAAGTGTTGCGATCAAGAAATGAATGCGTGCAGAATGTATCTGTAATAAATTGTTTCAATATCTCGTAATCGGCCCCGAACAACACGGCTACCTACCTTTCGTTCCGAGAAAAGAGCCGGGCGGACTTGAACTCTGAAAACCCGGGGTCTTCTACCCCGGACCCAGGACTCCCCTAATTTGTTTGAATGAAACAATATCGAGTTACGACCGATGGTATCGCCCGGACACGCACGTGCTACGGCACACGGAAGGTTCATCGCGGCTCTCTGACGAGCTACCGTGCCGAGCTATCTTCACGAATCTCACCTCGCTGAGAAGAAGAAGAAGAAGAAGAAGAAGAAGAAGAAGAAGAAGAAGAAAAGAACGCAGCGGCCGCTGCGAAGACGATTCCCTTCCATGCATGCTTCAAGCAGGTTCCAGTGTTGCGCGTATACGAATTTACGTTGCGCCGTGACTTTCAACGAGATGTTGATCCTCCATCCTGATCTCGCGAGAGCGAAGACAGCGGTAAAAAGAAGCCAGTGAAAAAAAAATCACCTGGCTCAAATCTACCCAAACATTTCGCTCAAGAAAAATTTCATTCAACGAAATACACCTGACTATGCGAGTGACATTTGCGTTTTCCAACAATCTTCCATTTAAAATATCCCTCTTCCAAATATATTCATAGACATTCTTGTGACGCAGGAATTGAAATGTAGCATTATTTCTTGTCTTATTTTATCTTTTATATTTTTTGTTCTTTAAATATTAAAAACTTAAATATCGTTTCATAATATTTTGCTATTCTCAAAAAATTGTAAAGTTAGAAAGAATCGTCTAAAAACACATCTCACAAGGCGGACTGTTTTATAATGTAATAGTGCATTGGTTTTAGAGACTCGCGCTCTTTTAGTGTTCCTTCATCAACGACAAGCCTTTGACAAGCCGACGCGCCACCCAACGCGCGAAATTAGGACCGTATCGAGCAAACAGGGTCCTACGGTTCTGCGGTCGACAAGATGTTGCTGCTTAAAATTCCAACCAAGAACCGCACGACACGGCATCAATGATGGATCCACCTTCCTCTCGGTCGCCGTTACCTCGTTCTCCCGATATTCTTCTAAAGAGATGAGCGCGACTTCAGAAGAGATCTTTGATAGGGAGACATGAGGAACTGTCATGCGGTGTTCGCGAAAGTCACTCAATGAAACGTCAAAACAGCAAGACACTATCTTCCTTTCGCATGGCGTCGCTTACTTCTGTTCCTTTTTTTCTTCCTCTTCCTGTTCCTCGGCGCGTGGAGGCGAGCGCGCGTGCGGATCAATCGCATTTATTAAGGCGAGGTGTCACGGAATCGTTACCGCTGTCCGCCTTATAAGCGTACTCGCAGCACGGAGGTGTCAGCCACATCGATCGAGAACATTAGCCGCGAGACGCGTATCCCCCCCTTCCTAACGAGACAAAATGACACGGGTGCGTTTCTCTTCTCGGACATCTCACGTGCGGTTTCGCAGCCGCGGCCGATCCGTGAACGATCTGTCTTTCAGCCCGATAAATCTGATTCGACGCGCGGCTTCATTTCTTGATACTTTGTAATTTCGCGTAGCATTAATCCTGTTTTGCGCTATTTAATTGTAATCCTGTCTAAAGCACACGTAATGTGATCTGGGACAAGTACGTTTTTTAAGGTGTGTTTCGTTTTTAAAGTGTTTTATCGGAGTGTTTGACCTTTATATCCTAGCAGAGTAAAATAGGAATGTTGAACGGTCTAAAAATATTATTTTATAAATTAATCAATATCGAGCAATTCGAGCAATAATCGTAAAAGTAATGTCGAGAAAGGCGAAAGAAGATTGCGTGCATCTTAGATCGTATCATGCGACGAAATGTGGCACAGACATTTTATAGCGCGATGTTTGCGGAGTAGTAAGTCAGTCGTATTTAGATTTGCGATATAGTTCTTGGAAGCTTAATGATTTATCGCTTATCAAGCACTTTACCCCGACACATTTATCTCGTGGTAACGCGATTATTTTAATATATGTGTTTTGCTTTTTTTGTTCAACGAGACATTTTCTCTCACTCGCGATAATTTCGCTTGGTTGAAAAATCCAGATTACGTACATAACACGTGCACTAATCTTTAGTGGGAAAGATCCGCAAGTGCAATAATGTGCATTTATAAATTTATACCTTGAGAAAGAAAAAAAGAAAACAAAAATTGCAAGTTGTACGAGTAAGTTTTAATTATAAGTTTTAATTATTAAATTATTAACTATTTAATTATTTAATTATTAAATTGCCTTTATCATCTTCGATATAATTAATATACTAGACATTAAATTCAGTCAATTTTTACTTTTGATTTGATACTAAGACTTGAACGATATATCATACATTAATTCTTACTATTGTCCGCACAAGATTCGTTAAAAATATTACATTTAAAGAGAGTACTTTACTACTATTGTCGCATATAAAATTTTAATTTATGAAGAAAGAAATTTCTCACCGAAAAAATCTAATTTATCCGATTATTCTGAAATATTATATTAATAATTCGCATTCAAATACCAAATGAACACATAATTATGTTTATAATAATAAATATACATAAATCTTAATCAAGCCTGCACTAAATATATAAGGGATGAAAAAAAATGAATGTTCTAAAAACTCGAAAGGGAGCAACGAAATCTTATCACGCGTATTTGTGTTATCATAAAAACAAATGGACGGCTAACCTGTTCCCGTATTAACGAGCCGGCGCGGATCGCGCTCTATCTTACGAACGAAGTGTTTTATCCTCCGGATCCGAGACGTGAGAGGAATTTGAAACTAAAATCGGCCGCGTTGAAGTCCGCGGGACGAACAAAGGGGATCGTGATTCCCGCGTCCGTCAGTTCCCGTATCCTGTCTCCGCGAAAGGAGCTGGATCGCGGGAAAAGGGAGAGGTGAAGGAAGAAGAGAAGAAAGAGGGGAAAAAGAAACAGCAGGATGAAGCGAGACGGAGCAACAGCTTGCAGGGCGGAAAAGAGCGAGCAGAGTCGTTCTGAATGGTCTCTCTCCTCTCGGATAGCCGGATGCGTCTCGGACGAACATTTCATCTGGCGTAATCCAGTTTATGTTAAGCCCTGAATGTGCACGCACATATGCGGATGTCTATGTATATACGCGTGCCTTCTATTTCGTCAGTACGGCGCGAATGGACAGGAAACGGCCGGGACTGAATGCTCCTGAAATTGGATTAAGAGCATTCTGTGTAATGCTGCCGTCTTCGTCATGGTTTCGCCAATGCTTACACGCGCAAGACTTATTTCTTCCATGTAACGCCAATTTTCCTGTCGTGAAAAGTCGAAGATTATCCTTATAGGATCCGACGATGTACGAAAGATCAGTTAAAAGTCGTCCGGCTTAAGAAACAGATCCGTCGCAAACATTGCGATACCTCAAACATCCGGCTGGATTTTCCCGATGGATTACGCAGGTGTATCGTATATGTATATATAGCCGCGCGTTTTTAATTTTTTAAAGATTTGGGGAAACAATTTTTTTTCTATCCTATTAAGAGTTAATAATATCGTTTTCATTAAAGCGTATTGAGGAAATATCATGCATGCAAGATTATGTTTTCGAAAATGACAAGCATTTATCTAATTGGCATTTATCTATGATTAATGAGATATGATTATATATGATGTTATAACTACTTTTATTGATACCGGTCATAACAAAATTTTTTGTAACGCCCCGATATATGAACGATATGTGCCAGATTTTCACAATGTGAGATATTGCCTAGAGATTTATATCAAATGCGCGCATACGAAATAAACGCATGATCTATGATTCCGCCTCTACCTGTTCCACCGGTTTCCAATTTAGATTGCTACGTTCCTTCACCTTTTCGCACTTATCCCGCATACATAACGATATGTATTACAGAATTCTGCCTAATTGCTTTGACATCGTAAACAGTTGCTGGAATATTACTAAAGTGACAAGCACGTTGACGGAAATAGATGTGACAAATGTTGCGTTATCATCAATTTATTCGCAAGCAAAACGTATGCTTGCGTTTGAAGGTATTAATTGCGCAACACGCGAACCTATTATTGCCATAGTGAGATATTTTATGATTATTCTCATGAGGAAACACTATTACACAAGACAATCGCATTATCCTAAATTACAAAACAACATCTTCATCAACGGTCTGTAGATCACGAACTATCGTTTATCGTGCATCGCTATTTTCCGCTTCGCTCAGTCTTTCGAGACGAGAGTATTACTCGCCAACCGATCCCTTTCCGCACTCGCTCGTCATGATCCTAACGAGGTACCTGCCTCGACTAATTGCGCGATTAGTCTGAATTTGGGCGGAACCGAGCCTCCCAGCCCGCGGTCGCATCGTACGTACACCTCGAGAAATAAAAAGGAAAAAGCGTGCAAGCAGGACGGGGAAAAGAGAAGGAGAAAGAGAGAGAGAGAGAGAGAAAGAGAGAGCCGAGAATTGCTAATTAGGCGCCGCGCGCGAATACCGTGTCGGTGTATATCGGACGCCGTGATTATGGTTAAACGAAGTCTCATACCTCGGAAGCGAGAAGGCGAGGAGGAACAGAGAGAAAGAAAAAGCGAGAGGGAGAGTATGTGCGCGGCTCATACGTGGGCTTCATTAACGGGCCGTGTTAATTAGTCGCAGATAACCGATCGGCCGTAGAGAGTGCGGCAACCCCGCCGATGTCCTACGTCCCTGAAGCCGCAATAATTGCACAAACCCGGTGGTTCGTGGTCACTGAGAAAAACTCTGCAATTCCTGATTTTCATCGGGATCTCGTTGGTTACGCTCCGACGAAAAGACTTGGATAGGAAAGACTTGAAAAAGATAGGACTTGCAGCGATATTCGATCATTAACTGTTACTAATTAGCGCAATGATGTAATGACGTCCCCTCGCACGGACAACGATTTCTTCTTTCTTTATCGTTAAACCGAGAATTGTATTGTTCTTCTTGTATTCGTTGCAACAAAGACACAAAAAGAAATATTTATCGATAGATTTTTAAAAATATGTTTTTCAATACAGAAATATTTTTATGAGACTAATAAGAGTGAATCTGAATATCATTGAATTTCCACCAATTGACGACTCACAAAATAAAATGGCTCATTAATGAAATTCTGAATTTAATTACTCGAAATTTTTCGCACTTTTGAATTATGATCCAGAACGCAATGGGGCTATTATAACGAACGCGTGAAAAACGAAGAGATAATCGACCGTGCGTATCACATAGCGCATTTTATTAGCTAAAATTCATTAGCTACGGCACACGGCGGGATTACGAGAGCGAGGCTGAGGCAAAAAGCGGCTTCGGGATAAAGTGGAATATATAGAACGGGACATTTAACAGCACGTGGTGAGGCACGCCTACCGACAAGGCGGCGCAAGTTGGCTAACCGCCGGCGCAATTAACATTAGCCGATCGAGTGAGCGAGCCTTACGTTAATTAACAAAACGTTGCACGGTACGTCGACTGGAAGCTGACGTGGCGGCCGCGGAAGCGCGAGAGGACGGCGGTGCGCCTTTCGTCTCGTCTTCTCGTAGCGCAAACTATCCCTTTAACCGCGCCGTTTTGCAGTTCTCAACCTGTCCCGAAGCGTCAGGTATGCGACAGCGGACGACGACGGAATCCTTTGCGCGACGTTCCCGCACCGTGCATTTGTTTATTAGAACCGAAAATTTTTTAACTTTCTATCGATATTTCTTTCGTTCAAAAATTATTTAAATCTGATTGATGTATTATTGCTATGTAGGTACATATATAAGAAATAAGGTTTTCGCTTGAATAATTCGCGATAATCATAGAAGTTGATAATTAGATAATTCGTTGAAAACATTATAGATTTTTAAGTTTTAGCGCTAGCTGAAATAGCTTTGCGTAAACAAGTAATAAAATATTTTTAATAAGTATTGTATAATGTACAATACAAGTATTGTTTAATTTAGATAATTAAAAATTGCGATAACCAATTTTTTAGAAACTAACTGAGAACACAATACAATGATTAGAATAAAAAGCTCGTATAGAAACGAGTGAGCAAGGGAGACAATGGACCATTTTCTCAATGCGCTAATAAAACTCGAAGTCGACCGGTACTCGACGAGTTAAATTTCTGGACGTGCACCTACACCTCGCCTTAGAGGTCTCGGGAGAGGTGGGCCCACCCGGGATCGTTTCTTCAATGGAATGGTGGGCGATCCACCGTGAATGGAGGTCATTTACTCGCATTCAACCTTCTCCGACTGCACCGTGTGGACCTGCCATTGTGCGCAGGAGGACGAAGACTGTACCAGACCGGAGTCCATGATCCGACAAAGACTCGGACACGTCCGACATGACACTACCGGAGGTGACGTCTATCTTCACTGTCCCCCCCCCCCCTCTTTCATTCTCCGCGCGATCGTTCTGAAAGGATATCTGACGTCTTGTCCTCGGATGCTCCTCGAAGAAGTCACTGCGCAACAACTCCTATCTTGTGGTTTTATTGTGGCCAGTTTATGCGGCAGTTTCGGTCGCTTCCAAAACGACTATATTACATTTCCAACTGAATGAGAGGAAATTAAAAGACTCAAGTCGGTAGACAGGCCGATTGTAAGGTCAAATACCTCTTTATGAAGCGATTTATATTTTTTTAGAAGCTCTTTATATATATGTATATTTTTCCATTGTCATAAATTAACATGTATTTATAATTATTTATAGTAATGTATGTATGTCTCATTTGTCGTTTTAATTTTGTTTTCTTTTTCCCCAGTACAATTTACATTTAAATTTTTAATTTAATTTTCTCATCAATTATAGATGGGTTCGTCATAGATCATCGCGAGTGCGACAAACACATGGCGCGTGTCTAGAGCCACATATTAGATCCCCAAAGACAGTTGAACGAGCGGCACGCCACCTTGCCGATAATATATCGATCCCTGTGTCTGGAAAGCGATAGAAGCCGTCCTCTAGAAACTGACCACCATACACGGATACCAGCTCCATGACCAATAACGAGGGCGGACACTAACCGTTTGGCTATTTTCTGCCGACGGTTTATCCCACCTGCTGTTGCGCGGGTGCCTTCCAATTCTTCCATATTAACGGAAAACCGTGAGCCAATTCTTGATGGCTATTTAATACTGGGTTGCTCTAATGGAATGTCTTTGTTTTCAAGAAAATTGCAGATCTCGTCTGTTTTAGAAAAAATTGATATGTCTTTCAAGCAGACTTCCCTGGCGCAACATAATTAATGTGTGAACGCAGGAATTTCCTTCATTTTCTTAAATATGTTTTAATATTATAACCCTATAAATATTTTCGATTATATATTATAGAGAAATATATTAGAAAATTATACGTTACTGCAATTTAAGCATCGCTAAATAATTGATAGGACATTTAAATCTTAGCTTGATGGAGGTTCGTATTTATTCCCTTTCGAAAGTGTTAGGGGAAACAATCAGTTCGATATTCTGTAAATATTCTCGATATTTCTGTAATTCGGGCGTTATACAATAATTTGCGACGTAACGGTGGGCGAGAATTTCGTGTCGCGCAGTTGAATACCACACACGTCGCACCCGACGCAGGTTCTCCCGACGAAGGATTTGCCACGAAACGAGCGAGATTGTAAGCACGAGATTCACAATGAAACGCGCATGAGAAGCCACGGGGATTTACAGCCTTTTCTTCGGTTGACTCTCCTATGCGCTTGTCTTGGACACGCATAATAGCACGTGTTGCGCGACCGCCGGTGCTTACCACTTGTTCCTTCATTGTAAATGCGGTACGTGGAATACCAATGTTGTCTTTGCAGCTAGCTTTTGATTACGCGATATGAGCCAGCCCTTAAACATTGTTGCGCTCGCATCACCGGTTACTTCGTGGCCATCGCACAATTCAAGTGCCATGACTTTCATGCGACGCTGTTGCAAGCTTTATGCCGAGAACCTCGGTGTAAGATACAGTTTAAGAGCCGCTATGACCCATTGTGACTTCATAAGTACGCGGCCTTATCGTTTTTAGCGCGCAATATTTCTCGCAAATATATTTGCGTCGACGCTATGCGAGTCTCGTGATTACTGTAACATTACTTTATTACACTCGGCTGTGAAGTAGAATTAGTCTCATTTCTAACACTGTAATATTCCTCATAAACTCCTGTTTGCATATAAAAAGAAATAATTTTTTAAATATTATATTAATCTCAAAAGCAAGCATGCATTTTTCCAAATAATATTTCTAATAATAATTTTATACGTACAAAATCGGGATTTTAATATATTAGAAAGCACTCTTTTAAGGGGAGACTAAACCATTAAATAACACCACCAATATTTTTATTTGGCATTTTAGTAATTTGTGTATTTACTGACGACGATATTTTATAGCCTTCTAGAAAATAGGTCGTTCCCGAGCCCGTATCTACCACCACTTAATCTTTGCGCCGCAACCCCTGAAGAAGAGAGAAGGATCAGAAGAGGGTGCCGAAGAGGGCCATATGGCATTTTTGGACGCGTGGCACAAAAAGAGAAGTCGGCGCCGTTTTTAATTGCGCCATGTGGCGGTCCGAAGAAGATGGGTGCACGAAGATCCAAGCTCATTTGTAACCGCAACTGTCAGATCTCCGTAGAAAACCATTGGTAATAGTGAGTGCTTTCCATTTCATTTTCATCGACCAGACGACAATGGTAACTGAGCCGATACTTCAGGTGTGTATCAGTTGTCTGTTACGACGTAATATCACGATGATGTTGCGCATTCATACAATTTTTCGCCTGTAAAGCTTTCGTCGACTTCTTCCGGTTTTTTTCATCGTCCGGATGCATCGTCCGCATGCATCGTCCGCGTGCTATCAATTCGGGTGTGATAGAAAAAATGATTTAATAATAGAACGCGATAATTTTAAGATTACCTCAACAGCTGATAGTTTTTTTTAACAAGAATTTAAAAAATCAAGTATTTCAAGTTCGATTCTTACATAGACAAATCATTGTGACATTACATTGTGACAAATCTTTGAAATCCTACTGGTTATCAAAATATAACACCTGTCGAAGGAATATTATCTAATTTCCAAAATTTTTATCCATCCAAAATCGTATGTCCTTTTTATAGATTTGCTGGACGTTTACCGTTCTTACAAGTTTATAGATTCTCGAGTATCATTCTTAAGATTTCGTGAAAAATTTGATTGAAGAAGCCCGGGCATGACCTCTCAAACAATGAAGTGTAAACGATGTTAGAGTGTAAAGTCATTTTAGCGCGTAAAGTTAGCCCGTTAACTCTGATCGTACCGCTCGCAGGTACGGCGGTTAGAATAATTTCCGCGTTTCTGTGTCAGTGACTCACGCCTTTTCGTCCTTTATTTTCCTACCGTTAATCCGGCGAATTTCGTCTCGATGGAAGTGAATGGCGCGGAGCCACTTAAGTAATTTCTCAGAATAACCGCCCTGTGGATCTTCGCTCGGTTTGGAATATCAATATACGGTTTTACCAATTTTGCGAACAACTCCGACTCGATCTCAACAATGTAATTATTTCCCGTTGGTCTCGCGTGATTGGTTTAAAGACTTCGAGGAATTCGGAATTCTATTTTTGAAGGTATTATTGAATTTCTTTCTCGGATTTGATGACGATCATATAATAAAATTATTGTTCGTTATCTGTGAATTGAAAAAAATTCAATTATACATGTACAATTTTCTACTAACTTGTTACATTTGTAAACTAGTTAATATCTACTGCTAGATACCTAGAAAGGAATACAAGACGTTTCCATTGCTTTTTTTTATTTTTGAATGAGATGACGAAGGGTTCCAAGGATTACAACAAGCGTGGATTCGTCCGATCGACTCGAGCGAGATTTGTCGGCACAAAGAATAGCTGAAGCGTAAAAAAGAAATCTTACATAAAAATCTCAAAGGATTGCGAAAGCCGTTGCGGTGATGGCGAGGCGACAAAGATGATCGCATCGTCGAGGTTTACGGATAAAGGGGCGAGAAGAAAACGAAGTAAAGCGTCCGCAATTCCGCGGACGTTCCCATGCAAAGAGTCCTCCAGCCCCATGAGAGGGGAAAAGGGAGGAGAAAAAACATGGAGAATAGAAAAAGGTTTCCAGGATTCGGGCAAGTCTGTGGGAAAGCACTGAATGAGCGCAGTACCGGTCGTCTTTAGTGCTTCAGTATTATTGCGCGGAATAACACGAGATTTTAAGACATGACATCGGAGACGATGTCTGATATATCTTAAGAAATAATTAATTGTGTCTTTAAATCACATAATTCATTGTATAAATAATTTGAAAAAAACATTATTGTCAACGCTCGATATAATAAATTTATTAGTTTTATAAATTTATTATATTTTTGTTAGAAAATAATATTTTTTTAAATATCTACTAATTAGACATTCAATTAGTAATATCAAATAGTTGATAATCTTTAAGGCTATCTCTATTATGACAAGCTCATTATAACTACAAAATACTAAACGTAATACTAAACTTAATTCTGCAAATACGTTATTAAGTAGAACGGTATTCGTGCATACGTTTGTTTTTTTTTTTTAATTCAGCCAAAGTGTCCATTTTTACAAAACAAATATTGAAGAAATTTTGCAATAAATATTTTTAACACGTCCAACGAGAGAACAAATATTACGATTATATGATCACTGATGTTACTATAATAATATTAGCCATGCAATTTTTTCATAATATTCGAGAATACAGAACTTAAGTAACGAATTGTTTAGTCAATTGCTATACACTTAATTTATATATAGCTTTTTCCGTATATTTTCTGTATATTTTTTTTTAGTAGTTTTGGCATAAATAATCCGTGAATATTGCGTTTATCAAATTGCGTCTCCTTAAGATGAAACACTCGAGTTCTTTATTCAACACGCAGGTCGCCAGGCGAAACACACAAAAAGATCGTCGATAATTCGCCCGCCACATCCCGGTCGCTCGTCCAAGCGGCCAAAACGGCCGGTGGCGCGCAATTTCGAATTCTTCGGGACTTAAAGGACTCCAGGGATCAGGTGTGGTCGGTCCCTTTGGGTGCTCTCTACATAGGTGTCGCCGCGCCGTCACGTCCCCGAAACGACAAAAGATCCGCGTCCACGTAAAACGAACTTGTCCGCGCGATAGACGACGCGGCGGCGAAACTTCACAGGCTCCGAAACGTGTACCCCGAAACGGGGCCAGGTTGTCAGAACACGCGGTGAGGGGAAAGTAGACGGCCGTTCCTCACTGCGCGACTCACGCGGATACGTGCAACGAGAAAGAAAAAAAACTTGTCAACAAGCAGAATCCGAGTAAAAAGTGCATTGTATAAGGGAAAGTGGGATGAGGTGAGAGGAACGGTCGGGATGGCAGAGGTGGAGGGAAACACTCCGGTCGGAGACGAGAGAGATTAGCAGCGGGACCACGCTGATAAAAAAAGCGGTCTACCGGCGAAATAATACCCAGATACCGGGGCCTCGTTGCCAGGAATGTGAGACGTTTCTGCTTTAAATATGCCGACTCGAGGCACCATACAAATTTGCTCGACAGTCGTAAAAAGTGGACGTCACGGCTGGATTGAGAAGAACGATTTTGCACACGCGAAATCATTCTACTTAATAACGTATTTGCAAAAATTAATGATAAATGTTTTGCAATTACAATTACCTTATCACAGTAGAGATGGCTTTAAGATTATTGGATACAACTATTGGATACTACTATTGAGTATCTGTTTATTTGATGAATATTATTAAAAATATTATTATTCTTAAAAAATATAAAATATAATTTAAACATATCAAACGTAAGTGAGATAATATGTTTTATTTTCAAAAATTATTTTATTTTTGTACTTTTTATAAAATATAATGTAAGATACTTCAATTCTACAAATAATTCTAAATAAGATTGTAAAAACTAATGACGACCGCTGACATTTCCATTAAGAAAATAAATATACGTAACCAAAGGAAGAGCTGACAGTTTTATCAAGCGTGTGTTGCAACACGCCAAAATTCGAAGACAAGCCATTTTATTCCTTTATAAAACCCCATATACGGAACTCCATTCAAAAAGAACTAAACTCCATTATTCGATCCAGTTGACAAACACCATATCGAAAAGAAAATCGTACGCTTCTACGCAGCGCGCGTCCTTTCGAAAGAATAGAAATTTCAAAGTAAGCGGTAAATCCTCGAAAGCAACCATGCGACGTGAATTGCATTAAAAGAGAATAAGAGATAAAAAGAAAGAGAGAAAGATAGAAATGTCTTTCGAAATATAAATACGATAAAATCAACAAGGAACAATGAGTTTTCAGTACGCAGGAAAAACGAAATAATTCTCGATATCGCGACGATACAATCCGTCGAAATCTGGGGGGAGAGACTTTCTTTTTCATTCTGCATCGTCTCTATCCCTCAATGGAGAAACATTCGACCGGTGGTTCGATGCTAGTATACATTTTTATACGGGGATTCTATGAAAACGTAAGGTGCAGAGCATTGTCGCGCAGGTATGAATGAACCTGAATGAAGAATGCAACCTGAAACAAGTGTATCGTCCCACAAAGGCAGGAATGCGAGGAATTCCAGGTGATTTATAGACTTGATCTCGGCGAATTGAAAAGAATCGGAAAACGAGTCGATGACACATCGACGACACTTACATTATGACAGTTCATGAATCTGCGAACGATAATTGTGCACCATAGGTTCGCTAGACTGGACGCGTAAATTTCGGGATTGAAACAGTTTATTTTCATTGTATCTTTTTATATCTTACATTTCTATAAAAATACTGAAATAGTCTAAAGCACTAATGAATCTTCTCGACAAGTTTATAAACAATAGATGAATATACATATATATCTCATGTGAAAATGATACAAGGTGGCGCATATTTTAATTACTTTCCTTTGAGAAACAATTGCGATGGTTACGTGCGCTGTTAACAGTACAACATTAAACCGGTTACATTGATACTCGAATGTCGAGTTATTCGAGTTTACTAACATTAGAAACGTCCCCCGCAGCGTCCACGGCCTTGGTGCCAATTACCGATTCGCACGTGAATACATAAATCGTAATTCGTTAATTCGCGAGGCGACTCTTCGCGCGGCTAGCGGGATTCGATATGCCAATGTCGAAACTTGCCCCCGGGCGCGATATTCATTCGGCTCGAGAAACTCGGGCCGGCCATTGTTCGTGAGTTATGTTCTCGTAACGAGAAACGAGACTTCGGCGCGTTCGATGCATCGCTTTAACAGTTGCCAATTCGCCCATCTTCGAGATCAACTTCGCTGTAATGCGAAAGTATCGCATGAGAAAGTGTTTTGCGCTCGCAAACGAAATTATAGATCAGCTCGTGTTTACAAAAAAAAAAGATTCTCTTTCTTTCTCTCTCTCTCTCTCTCTTCGAGATTTTATTTTACGAGATTAATTTATCCGAGACGCGCGTTTGTCAAATTATGTGTGCATAAAAAACGCTTGATAAAAGACACGCGATATTTTCGATGTCTTTATTATCTCAATAAAATAATTCACAGATGAAAATTTTTTTCACTGCCCATTAATATTTTCCCTTCATTATTTTAGATCCTCAACACTCAAAATTCCCAAACATATAATGTTAAAGATTAATAGTTATTCAAACACATCATCATTTTCTATACTGTGCACTATGCACACGCTCAATAAAGAATGCGTTTTTGGGCAGAGAAACGGAGAAGAAGAAAGGTTATTCAATCGAGGCAGGTTAGATTTAAGGTACTCCAGAAACTCTATAAAGTAATCCGACTTTGGCAGCGGATCGCGCATACAATCCACGAACCTGCAGGCGTAAGAAGCGAATAATGGCCTCATTCATCGAAGTAACGAAAACCTCTGAGCGTATAGTGCCGTCACCGACCGTCCGATGTTTATAAGGGCATTGTATTGATCTCAATATCCACTTGAAAAAAGCGGCATTCCGTTCTACGATAATCTTCGCCAAGATTCCGTAACCAAACGGTGTGTAATCAAAAGGAAAAAAAAAATGAAGATTTTTTTAACGAAACTCACTTTCACAACTGTAAAACTCTAATTTAGATTCCGTATATAGACACAACTTTGATTTTTGTGTTATCATTATACATATAACTATGTATCTTACTACAAGGAATTGTGCGCTTTTATTTTCATAATAGGATAAATAAAAATATCATCTGAGTGTAATTTTTCCATATAACAATACGAACGAAAAATGCACCAGAAATAATTATATGTGATTATGAAACATAAAATCACTCGCTGTGATTTGAAAAAACAAAAGTTCGAGAAACAGATTTCAAAATTTTAAAATATAAATTGCATCGCCGATCACGATTGTAAAACAGCTGAAAAGAAGCGGTCCATTCGTGAAGAAAAGCGTTTCGGACAAAGTTGGAGGCGGCGCAGGTCGTAAAACCCGTTGGAACTATGTAGAATTTAGAAACCAGATCGACGCCGAGGCCGATGATGAATAGACCGATTCGTGAAGCGGTAGTGACGGGGGAGGGGGGGAAAAAGGGGGTCACGATCATTGAGACGATCTCGCGTGTGCGTGTGAGACGTGCGATTGTACGTAAAGGTTCTTACATGATAAATCTTGGACCTCGGTCCTGTTTTCGTGTTCGCGCACTCGAGCGTGCCGACTAAATCTCCGTGATACAAAGGATTTTATAAAGTAGGTGGAACTTATAAAGTGACCTTTTATGATCTCCGTGAATAAGAGTGTCACGCGAACCGGCCGATCCCTCGGATTTTCCAAATTTTATTATGCTTCTACTGGGTGCCCGTGTGAGAACTTGCAAAGTAATCCGAAACGAGATCAGTTTCTCTGTCGGGACATTCGAGGCAAAACATCCTAATTCACGGGAAGCGTACGGATAATAGGAATATCGAATAAGGCAGACAGAATGTATCGGCATTAGCCTGAGAAAGAACATATAAAAAAATTATTTAAGAAATAATTTAAATAAAATCAGATATTTTCGCGTAAAATTAAAATTAAATCCCACATTTTATATAAAATACTGAGAAGGATACTTTTATTTTAATGGAATTTTTTTTTTAAGTTTATTCGTTCATGACTTTAAGTTATATGTCATCCGTGAATATATATCTGGTCGAGAAAAAAACGAACATACGTCTAGACAGAACGAGAGTTCTCGCTACCGAATATCATTAAAGACTATCGATATTTTAAGCATGGTGTTCACGGTCGTTGAGACTATCTGAGCCGTTCACAAGATCCTGTTTTGTATAAGGTGCACGGGAGGATCCTTTTAATGATGCTAATCAGTCAATCGAGGTGACAGCGAAAGCATGATCGAACCGGTCGCCAGCACGTGCTTCTACGTCTGAGGAACATTCTTATTCGGATTTCGTGTGTCTCTCGGAAGCGCATCTATAATACTAATGTATCGCCATTTTCTGATAAGTTACTGCAGATAAAATGTAAATTCCTTTAGTAGAGCCGGCTGAAGATTAAAAACTTGTTCGCAAATTTGTAGCGAAGTAAGCTCTGATAAACGCCTCTTATAACGGACATTCGATAAGGAGTCGCTCATTTTCTCGCTGTAGAGCAGGAAATGTTCCAGGAAACCGGTATCTTAAAATTTTTTCTGAATGTGTGGTCGATACACAATCATGAGAAAAGTTGATGAGAGGCAATCTTATAAAGATATTAATATATTCTGTAAACTATATATTCGTACTTAATGAATATCGTTTATATTAAAATGTACGAATTCTTCGTTTCTCAGAATTTTCAGTCGCTTATATTGTTGCTGGCATAATAACGGTCGCAGATCGTGATGACCAGAATCGGATCTGAAAAGGTTAAGAAGAGCTTGCGGGATCTGCGATTTCTACAGGTGGTACTCGGATCATGAAGAACCGTGTATTCAGGAATAACGGACTAGCGAATGACATCTCTTCGATCTTCACGGAATGACGTGACCCTTGATCGGTCATCGGAGACGATCCCAGATCCTTGAGGATTCCGCGTAGCCGCCAGATCGTTCGATCGTTGTTCTCATGCTGGCGCTTCTCGGAACGCCGATGTGCGAAATGTTTCTCTCCGTGCAACCATTTAGCTGTTTAAGAATAGTTAACGGCGCTTATCGGATCGACTTGGCGTAACGAGATAATCGACAAAGGCATGTAACCGCTTACATGATTGCAGTGCCGTGTGCTGTACGTATTATAATATGAAGAATTCACTGGTTATAATCAACGTTTTCACGTTTAATTAGTGCTTGAGCACAAATTTTTAGATAACAGTAATACATCTTTTCGTAAATGTTATCGAATGTATTAGCACGGCATGAATAGATGTAAAAAGTGTCGAAATTAAAAAAAAAAATCCTGCGTTGATGATCAATCGAATCCGCCGCCGGGAACGCTTCAACAATAGCAGTTTGAGCTACTCTCAACAACGACTTCCGACTCTTCGGGATTTTCCTTCCGCGCTTAACAATACTGACTGATACGAGATGTGACGCGCCTGCGAGCGACGAGATCATAAAACCCCTATGAGTGATCGTAACCGGAAAACGAAGAAGAGGCATCGCGAGGTAGCCGTGCCTTACCCTACCCTACCCTAGGATCGACCGCGAGAACTCGATAGAAACTGTTTCCGGGTAGAAGGATCCATCGGTGCGGTTAGCACGATGCCCCAAAGCGGGTTGACCTCGAGAGACCGTAGAGTCCATAGGTCCAGGACGGTCGGAGCCAAGATCATCGTCTCTCTCTCTAATCTCGCTCTTCGCGTGTCTGTATGTGTCTACCACCACGAAGTGAGAAATCGAGGAGAAAGAGAGGAGCTATAAGAGAGACGCGAGAACGAGGTGGCCGGGATGGACAGACGAGGTGGTCGTCCACTTCACTCGGATCGAAAAATGGCCGCGGGTCGGTTTCCGGGTCACGCGTCCGTCGAGACGCTCTTCCAGAGCATCAAGTGTCATTACTGTCGCTTCTCGACTCCCGCTCGATATGCTTCGGAGATGTGCCTCTACGAAGCGGGATTCATCGTAGAGAAAACGTGTACCGCTGGCCACTGGGCCACGAAGAAGAAAGTACGGATATGAAGCGGCCAAGTCACGCCCTGCGACGAAGAATTATTTGCAGATCGCAGAAAATCAAATTTTTGCTCGATCTTCAAGTAATAATATTAAATATTCAATCATTCGTTATTTGAAATACAATAAAAGTAATTCGGACATTTTTAATTATTAAAAAAATTAATTGTAATTATTTTAGTGCAAATATACGTCATTTGAATGTTAAAATCAAGATGTTTAAAATCAGATTGCAGTGTTTCGGCAACTACTGCCATTATTATACCGATATTGCTTCGTTCCGTATTTAATTATTTCAAATTTTTCTAGTTCAATCATTTACGCGCCCGTGCCCGATTAGCTTCTCGAAGGTTCGAGCGAGCGACCGCGCCTCCTTGCAAGATGATCATCCCAATCAACCCGATCACACGACTTCCCTTCCTCGATTCCCGTGGCAATCGGGACCGCGATTTCTGTGCCCTCCCAGGGACACAACGGGCAATTAGTTCGTCGAGCGTGTATCGGAGTGTATCGACCGATCGCCACGGCGTCCTGCTGCCGTTCGTGATTTATGCCGCATTGTCTTCTGGCCCACGGCAGTGATCCCAGATCCAAGACCGTTCGAATTTATCTATTGCTTATATATCCCTTCTTTTTCCTCGCTGCGCCACCTCCACCTCCGCCTCCACTTCTATAAGAATCGATATCGCTAGGCTCGAGAAAAGTCTTTAAACCAAAAGTTTATCCCCCCGTGCGTGACTAGAAAATTATTATTTTTTTTTTCGTTCTCCTCCGCAACACCGTCGCCGTCGTTACCGAAAAGATGCGAGCGTCGCAACTTAGCCGCCTAATGTCTTTTTTAATTGCCCGACCTGTTGCTTTTATTTGTTGACGCCGATTGCATCCACCCGATAAGCCGCGCAGTTTTTACTTTTATTCATCACTATTAGTTCGCGATAGAAAAAAGAATGAAATATATAGAAAGCTTTTGAAAAGTCAGCTAAACTAAAAGTCTTTGCGATGATTCTACGGCGTTCTTCTGTACGTACGCGGAGGTCGGTCCAGGAACGACCAGTGCTATGTAGTTTAAACGCCGTAAATGTCGTAAACACTGTGATCACGCATCGCGTGCATTACGCAGAAGAGCGAGAGCGCATTGTCGGAGCGTTTTCCTGTGTGATGGATGTACCGGGGTGCCGAGGTTATTCCTGTGCGTTTTCTGCGAATTAAAAACGCCTCGCGGTAATAATGATTAATAGGGTAATTTTCGAGATCACGTAAAACCAAATTGGCTAATATATTACCCGCCCCCGGAATATAATAATCTCGCGTCGTATCGTGACGAAATGGAACGGAACGTTGCGCGCTTGGAAAAATTACGCGTTTTTTTCTCTCCTTTCTTCCGCGGTATCTCATCGTAATATTTTCGAAAGTTATTCGTCGTGTGTACGGGGAAATGAGAAAACGAACGATGATGCTTTCGAGTTGCATCGCGAAGCTTATAATAACACTCGTATTTATGATCATAATGGAGCGTTCGCGAAGGAAGTGTTCTCTCACGTGTCACTGCGCCGCATGGCTATATATTTTCCCTCGCGCAACAAACGCCGACTCTCCTTTACATCCGCGCATCGGCCGTTGTATCGATCTCTTCTCACGAGTGATCGATGCGGAGATCCGAGTCTACGGTCTCGTCGATCGTCACCATCGTCGATATCGTCGTTGTTACCCAATGATTTAAGTTCTTAACCCGAGACTCTCCTGCTGTCAGGCACAGCGCAAACGACGTTCCCACTTCCATGTGATCGGCAAAGCCTGCGCCCTGTGTTCCCTTCCTCTTTCTCCTTTACGCTTTTTTTTTCCTTTCCAATTGTTTCGAAAGATCGGTATTGGCGTGAATGTCATATGCACAAACGTATGGGCGGCTCGTATAAACACATATTCACTTTCTATAAACCGTATATCGGCACATTGCCTAATCTATTTTCGCGCAGACAGTCACTTCAATTGTACTTTAATTTTTTTATATAAAGTTGTTGACTTAGAATAAAAATCGGCTTCGATTCAGCGATCAGTTTGGATTGACAAATGATTTACAGTCAAAAAGATATTGCAAGCGGAGAGCAATTAGACTTGCTTTGTTCCATGAAGACGGAATTAAACTTGAAGTGTGTCCGTTGTGCGCTAATCTTGCATCGGAAACGAACGGGAACAATTGGCATATCTCACATCGGTTGCTTCGATTCTCTCCGACTTTCGCAGAGGCACTCTGAATTTACAGTTGCGCCACCGACACGCACAAGATACTCGACACACGCGAGTTCACGATAATGTTGTTCTATGAATTCGACAGGAGAGATGGATGTAGTGTGGACCCCACGATTGTGGGCTATATTGAATCCATACATATTGGCGCGTACTCGTCGAAAAGTGAAAGAAGAAGCCGGGCGCCAAGAAAAAGCGGGAAAGAGGGAAAGAAGAAAGTCTGGGTATTACGTTTTATATTCGTATTCGTGATCGTGAGGCATGAGATGGTTTCCGGAGGGCTGCAAGAGAGAGAAAGAGAGAGAGAGAGAGAGAGAGCTGAGTTATGGACACATTCGAGATTTCTTCAGGTTGTACCTGCTGGCATCGGTTAGAGGGAAAGAGCAGCCTGCTTTATTGAATTGGGTTACATGATTTACGATACCGCTTCCCGATCTCGGTCGATCACTGTTCCCTGTCGGGGTTGACTCGTAACGTTTAATCCCTTTCAAGCTCACGTCGCTCGTTATTATACATATCCGCCTTTTATTATGATCGATAACAGACAAATTCGCGAGAAGTACAAGCGTCAAGAGATTGTCAGAATGAAACGGAAAATCTGATGTCAGGTAAGAGAAAATGCAGAGAAAAACGATAATTTTCTCACACCACGATATAATTTAAAATTAAGACAGCTATCGAGAACGCTTTTCTTCCTTTTTTTTTTACAAACGATAAGAAACAATTTTGCGATAGATGTCGGTGTCAAGGGAGTCGTTAGGATCCTCGAGATATATAAATTGTGCGAGCAGCTAAGAAATATTAATTTCTCCGGAGAGCGCGATGCTGCAATTTAGTGACGCTCGAGAAACTCACCTATCGTCGGGACGAGCCGTACGTCTGCGCTTACCGGGAGATATTAGCGATAAGGTGTATCTGCTTCTCAACCTGTTGTACGGGCAATATTACCGCGGATTGATATACTACCATGTCGCGGTGAATATGTTGCTCCGTTGTACCGTTTCAGCGTAATGACGTTGTACGGTAATGGAACGGTAATCACGGCGGCCGCGTTAATACTCCAACGCGATATTTGTTCTCGGACCTGTGATCTTTTTCTGATCTCAACCACCGATGGACTTGACACTACCACGTATCCGGACCACGCATTTCTGCTCATTGAAATTATCGCAAAGCACGATCGCGATATATCGGAGTTACGAGCTCGCAATATTTAATGTCAATGTTAATGTTTTTTATCGTCTCGCCACTTGAGAGATTGCACACAAGAGATATTTGATAATTTTTAATTATTCAATTATTGCAAATGTCTTGCTGATCCGACTCGTGTCCTATTAAGTAATCTATCATCCTGTATTAACAATGCTTCATTAATTTATAGAAAGTCACTGGAAAGTGTACTGCATACACGCGACGTGGGTCGGACAATCCCGCAGTGCGAAACGATAAACCGAGAGTGAAATTATTTTAAAACAATTTCAATTCACTCAAAATCAAGATGTGTACGAAGTATGCGCCTTACTCGATAAAATCAGCCGGTGTGGTCAAGCTCATTGGCAAACTCATTCAGGGCCGCTCGGATCTCGCGAGAAAAGAGTCTCGTAAAACTAGAAAGAGCGCCGTTCATTTATAAACGGAGAACAGAAAAAATTCCTATATCGTCCGACCTTCCTATAAATCATTCGAAGAAGAGAAATCTGGATGATTCCGTGAGATAATCATCAATCGCCATCTAAATAAGCGGTAAATTATCGCACCTCGATATGAAGCTCGTATCGACAAAGATCAATCATCATCGGTGCTTAATTCGTTCTTGGATGAGTTAAATCGGAGCAACTCCAAATAGGACACATTCGATAACGAGGCTACCGTGCATAACGGTCTTCTCGCTTACCCTCCTCCCTCCTAACGACTCAATCGGGAACACCGTCATAAATATTTGACACGCGGATGCATAAAGAATTGGGTAATCCGACAGATCCGACGTCAAACGCGAGCGATTCGCCAATTTGAGAAGCGGCCTCGAAATCACGATCTATCAGGGAACCAGTTTGAGTGCGTTCCTGCTCTCGGCGAGCTCGGGCCCCGTTGAGTGATGGCCGGAGCCTAGGGCCGCGCATTGGAGACCGTGTACCATAAAATCGCTTCACTATATCAATCTGCTTATTGCCTCGTCATATATAGCCTTTGTATCGCAATAAGCCGGGGCGAGGTGTACAAGGGTGTCACCTCTTCTTCCTTCACGCTATAATAAATAGCGTCGGTGAATCTAAGGAAGATCTCTATGCCGAACATGTGTCGGGTATTATGACGTTCGCACGCGCGCGCAACACGGCTTATTGTCTGTTTACGCAACTTGGCACTGCGTATATTAGCATAAAAGATTCGATCAAACATAAAATATATTTGTATTTATACCTGAAAAATTTCTTGCGCGTGTCTGCGCGTATTTCTCCTTCATGTAAGTTGCACGGAGTAATTTGTTATGACATTTTCACTATTACTTCCGTAACAATGTCGACAATGAATTATGTAATGCACCGTTATACCGAATTCTTGAGCAAATACAACGAGTATTAACATTCGAGTGAACATTAACAATCTTATGTACATCGTAATAATTACCGTTTTGCGACAACGAAATTCTCCGTTCAATAATAATTTATATTCGAGTAATATACCGCGAGAGATGTGAAATTTTAGATAATACGGTTATCTTATGCTCGATTATGTGTTGCATGCTATGTGCATCATGAGATACAAAATTCATCTCTGAAATTTCGATAAAAAGGAAATTTCTTAGAATAGATATCGAAAAAAAAAAATTTTATGACGGGGTAAACGCAAAGAAAAGATTATTACATGATAAATATATTTAAAGTCTCTGTTAATATCATATGTTTGCAGTCGCATTGAGTCTTATCAAATATAATCTACGCTTTTATTAAAGCGTATCTCATTGTAAACTAAATAACTAAATTAACGAAGGAATTTTTCAATCAAAGCTGTGTTTCTATCATAAGTGTGTGTATGTGTATACATATACACACACGCATACTGCTTAGAAGAAATTAAAGCGGACAGAAAAGAAGAGCTATTTTACATGCCCAGAACTACCGGACATCAATGATAGCACGACATCGAGATTCACGGCTGAGTCACGGATTTATGGCGACGTGTTCCGCGAGCGGAAGAGCAGTAACACGATTTAACAGTGATTTAATAAGTGGACGACGCTGGTGCACACACGATACGAGTAACGTCTCCCCTCGACGTCTCCCCCATCACCGAAGTCGCTTCCACGATCAGACTGCGCGTTATCTTCTTTACCTTTCTCCGTGGTCTCTCCTCTTCCCCGGCAAACGATTCCTCCGCGGTATGGCTCCGCTGGACGCCGCCACGCTGGCGCCATACACTCCCACCCACACTTTCACATTCAGACCGCAGGAGAATGCACGCACGCACGCATACACGCGAACGACGCGCAAGTGCAACGCGTGCATCACGCGTACATCGACGATGATGTCAGGGGAATTTGCACCTGGCGGTGCGCGCATGTACGGCACGCCGACGATCGTACACTATATTCGTTACCACCACGTGGAAGGAGTGTCGGATTCCTCGCCGTTAGAAAGTGCGTGTATATATGGACGAGACGATATGACGGCCGCATGCGAAATCCTGCGGCCTGGATGGAAAGTCCTCGGCAACGTATGACTACATCTCACTCTCCGGGAGAGACGACGGCGAATAATTATCGCTGCTGGTTTACGGCCCCATCGCGCACAATATCGCCGCTACGACGATAAGACTATAGAAAGTAAACGCGTGTGTTTCGCGTTGTAAGAGTCATAACGGAAACGCGAGAATACTTCAGCGGTGATTCATTGACGATTTCTTCAAATTCCGTTAAAATCGATCCACCGGATATTCGGCCGTACAGAGTAGTTTGTAACGAATAATTGATTTGAAATTATTGTTGAAATTATAATAATTACATTATCCTAGTTTTATCATAACTTTTGACGTGTCTCGTGAAATATCAAGAAGTAAATAAGTTTTAGGAAAAATATTGACGATGTGTGTATAAAGTCAGAGTAATCCCAGCGATTTTAAGATAACGTAATTAATGTTGCATATTCTTCCTATACATTATTACATCTTACGCAGTGCCTGGCTTATTGTACTAAAGAAAAGTAGGAATAACTCGCGGACCGTACGATTAATGATGTCATCAGACACCGTCAATGCCTGCGCAATTTACGCGAACAATTTGTTTCACGATGTTATTGTACCCCATTTGATAAGTTGCCGATCTTATATTCCGTAATCGAAGCACAGCTGAATTCCAATTTTATGCGCGGGGACGTGAGAAAGAGGAAGAAGTAAATGGACGAAGCGCAGGTTGATCAATCTGGCAGATGGGTTACGTGCTCCTCTGGGGGCGGCATCAGCGGGCCTTAAGAGGCTCCGAAGAGGCTACTGAATTACTGACAGCCAAATAACAGGGCGATCCGCGGCGCGATGTTCCACTCGTTGTCGGCGCCCTTTCTCTTCTTCTTTTCCGCTCGTGAGCGGCGCATCTCGGGTCCCGAACCGCTCGGCTGTCCCAATATGGGCCAACATATTATGCATATCGGCCATCGTGGCTCTTATCTAAACGACGTAAGTACGGGCGCATCTCTTTGGAGTAGCCGACCGCGAATGTTGCTTGTGTCCCGACAACTACCGCTCGTCGGATCGACTTGATTAGGGGAGAATCTTGTCTTGATGTCCCCGCGAACGTAACCATTCGGATAAAAGATTTTATCGACAGCGCGATTGCTGAAATCGACGCAATATTGTGTTCTCACCGGCACTGAGAAAATGCCATTTATCGCGGCTATTAATGCATCGCGGAAAAAGTGACGGTTCTTATAAAGTTAAATTCGCGCTTGATTATTAACAGCCGTAATGCAATGCCGTTGTATAGGCGCCTATTCATTATCTCCGCTCCGTCAAAAGGCTTTTAAAGGGAAGTTACGTAAAACACGTATTATACGCGTGAATACGATTAATTGCCACGATTTGTTCCATCCAGTTTAATGTATGTCCATATAATCACTGTCGTTTGTTCCTTTCTCTCCTACAGCCGCGCCCGAATTCGTCGTCTTCTTACTTAACCGCGCACGTACCTGCAGAAATCGATCGACGTCGATCTTGAACCGGCACGTCTAAGCCAAGCGCCTCGTACGGTGCGCTCGTTAGTATCACCTAGCTCAATAATTACAACCGCGCGATATTTTTCCGCAGCTATCCGATAAGATCCGGCGCAGAGGTCGCGCAGAGACATAATCTATAATTACATCGGTGCGCCGACCGATGCACGTACACGAGTTCGCATTGCTTGTTAACACACACACACACACACTCGCATGATCGGCCCTGCCGTTCTTTTTGCACGAGAAATACGAGAGTACTGAAGGATGCTTGGCTGCTTTGGATTAGCTTGTAAAATAAGATATATCCCCGTGTTTGAAAGGAAAATAATTGCGTTCGGCCATTTGTCTGTGTTGCGTGCAACGCCAAACATCTCAATATTCTCTCTACCTTGGAAATATATTACTGTAACGCAGGCTGTGGAGAATCTATGCCTTTCGTTTGGCGAATGTTTGAGAAGGTGAGTCATAAAATTCGATACAATTTGCCATGCGAGCATCGATATTATCTCGTCAATTTTCAGCGATATGTCATTCCTTAGGAAACGACGTTCTAGGATGACGAGGCTGTTTTCACATCAACTCGCATGGATACAAGTACATTACGAGCGGATATTAATATCTTGGTTTAGATGCTTGGGCGGAGCGCGACGAATTTCAATCGTGTGAATCCCATCGATACCGTTCATTAAATGCATCGGCCGATTAGCGACGGTTAACTGCCCCTTAAATGATAAAAGACAAACGAGACGTCACGATTGCAAGATACTGCCAATTAGGAGATTACTGCTGTTTGTCGACAATCAGCTGATGATTCTTATTTCACGCATGATTTTCAGGTTGCGAGAGCTACGATAAATATAATATATTCATCAATTCGAAAAATTTTATATGAGTCTCAGGAGATTTATGACATTCGTTTCTGCTGAATTACATATATCTCTTCCGTTTCGTTTCAATTAAAGTGCGTATAATTGCTCTTATCTCTCACCTGTCACGGATTCTACTGATGATTAGCACTTAAAACAATGTTGTTTAATGAATTTCAATCGTCGTCGTTATTGCGTCGTTTACCGTATCGAGAATACGATTATGTAGAAATATAATCGAGTATGCATAAGCGACTAAGTAGCAGTCGGTAGGAAGATAACGTGAGCGAGACAGACGCGGTGGCTTAAAACATCCGATAAGAAGCACGCGCACGGAGCGCTTAACGATTTCATAAACGAGATAGCGGCCGAAGAGCTAATTAAGTGATACAATTCCTGCGTCCTAAAGGCTGTTAAAGCCAATATCAAACGCACACTTGTCCACAGTAAAAGATACTTAAGATATATACTGCCTCCGAGCATCGACTCGCCTAATTATCCTTAACATTTTTGTGTGCGGCAGTACAACGATGTCTCTTGGTATATCGCATTCCCATTCATTATCACGTAATAACAATATTGTAATAATTTTATTGTATATATATATATATATATATATATATATATATATAACAATATTTATTGTAATAACAATATTTCTTTAAATATTACTGTGCCGGTATTTAACTTTTACATTCATAATTTTCATACAGCACACGCAGAGTTTTTAATTATAATTATCTATTCGTGACAAAGGAGAATATTTACGAACGTGATTGATTGCTGAACGAGATTCTTAATCATCAATTTTCGTCGATGATTTAAATTGAAGAGTATCTCACGCCACACCCCCATCGTACACGCATGCACGCGTTATGTATTATTTCGAGCCTATATAAGAACACTCACCGACGATATAGGGTAGATAAGTGGAGTTTCGGGCTGGTTGGAGCAATGCGGACTGATCCGCAGTCAGAAGTTGATTCACGATTATAGCCCCGTACACGCCCTTATTCCTTCGATCCTACCTGATAACCGGTGCAAATCTCGACTGTGAAACACTTTTCGGCTGGAATCTTTTTTTTTTGTCGGCACGACATGGCAAACTTCCTTCGACATGGAATGTCTCGCATTACTTCCGCCTGGACGACTCGCCGGGTCGCCGAATTCTTTAGCAAGTGATCCCGGTGATCCGCGTGACAAATGTCTGTCTGAGGAACTACTTGCTCCGAAGGCAATGCCTCGAATATTAAATTTAAAGTTTCCTTTTATCGAATTTCTTAAGAATCCCTTTTATAAATTTTCAACGAAAAGACAAGAAATATATCTGTAGCCCAGAAAAGTTCCTTCAGCAGAAGTTTAATTGTTGTTAAATGAAGGTATGTTATCATTTCGCTACCAATGTATCACAAGGTGTAAGATGTAACTGATCAATACAACTGGTTTTAAACATAGCTACTTCTATCCCGTTAGTTTTTCCGTGAAATTATACATTGCTTGTAGATTGCGATATTATCACAATTATTTTCATAATGCGGATAATGTGGCGACTTATAAGACAAGATTGAAATTTTTTTGTCCCGACTATCGCGAAGGTCTGCCTAACGAATGTCACGCGTGCATGTTCGTGCGTTGTTTTATGGCGTGAAAAGAGTCATCGAGTATAACTGCGGCGCACTATGTCGTGAGAGATATGACGTTTAATGGAAGACTTATTTTAATGTTATGGCCGCGCGCGATATGCAAAAATACAGGCTCCCTTCCGAGGAGGGGATTCCGACTCGAGATTTACTAATTATTATGCAGGTCACCTGAAGTAGTCGTGCGCTTTCGTGGTGAACGTGCACACACGCGCGCACGATATCATATGCAACGAATAAGGATCACGCAGGTGCAGCTTGACTCGCGAACCGCACGAGAATTCACCTTCGTCCCTCGCCTTCCCCGCCTCTATTCTCCCACCGCCTTTTCGCAATCTTTCTCTCCTTGCTACCACGAGGAACTTATTCGCACACTTCTCGCGTTTCCATAAAGAGACGAAGAAAGTCGCGTACATTCTTGGACCGGCGTGTGGTCTACAGTCGTAGAGCAAAATAGAAGTTCCGCGACGCGGAAAAAGAGAGATACAGAAAGATACACCTGCGTTTCTCGCCGCGATAGCGTGGGCGTTTCGCGATAATAAATATCATTCTGATGTGAGATCCTTCGAAAATGTTTCCTTCAACATTACAGTCATGGCGTAATCGTTCGAAATTTTAAAAGAAAAGAGCTCTAGATACAAATGCACTGTGAATTACGCTACTAAAATTTTGATTAAGTTCGTGGATTAAAATAAACGCGTAATTTTTTATATTTTCAGATACTTGTTATCTCATTAATAAATTACAGTTAGTTATTAAAAACTGCAATAGTCACACTACTGATAATGGGCATCTAAGAATAAGCATTTATAAATATACATATATACATATATAAGCATATATAATAAACTAACCATGCCAGGAGCACCTGTAAAAATGTGACATGCTGGCAATTCCTGTTTCGAAGGGCAAACAGCTCCGGGTCGCGCCGCGTGTCCAGATCACTTTTACGAGGGGATTTAATAGATTATAGAGACGTTAGAGAGGAGTACTCCAGACCTCCCGCTGGCGCGTTATATTGCTCAAATTTTTGTGAACTTTTATTGTTGTCTCTCTCTCTCTCTCTCTCTCTCTCTCTTTCTCTCTTTCTTTTTTATTTGTTGTTGTCGTTAATAAAAATCTAAATTTCTAAAAGTCTTTCAAGCATGTTCGGCGTGAACTCACTATTACGGCTATAATAATTTTCATAAATTATTAATCCTTTTTCTCATATTAAAAAACATACTATACAATTACTATAAAATGCGAAAACAATCTAATTAGAGCTTACTTTTTTATTAGAGAAAATATGTTTTCGAAAGCTTTAGTAATACTGTAAAAATTTATTCCGCAAAATATATAAAATATATAAATTTTCGCGAACTTTATCAAATAGAGACATTCTGTTCTATCGAAAGTGACTTGTACAGAGAACGGCGGGAGAAATTGAGCGATCACCTGAATCACGTTGTAAGTACCGTCCGTGCGATAATAATCATCCCCGAAGACCCGCCACAACCGTCCTCGTGATTATCCTCACGAAGAGACACGTGATCCGGACGACTCTGACCGATCGAGATAACCGCGAGCTCCGAGCGACGTTATTGGCCATCTAGAGGCTGCTCGTATCTAAGCTGTACCAGCGATCCAGCGGAATGGAAGTGACGGAGAGGGGCTTTTTTTTTGCAAACGACGACAAACTTGTCCCGCGGTGTTCACGATTCGACCTGGGCTGTGACCTCGACGTCGTAAATTTCGCGTCATAGCGGTTGTCACCGGTTCACCTTTTTACGAGCGTACTGCGGCGCGTATTCACGGCTCCCTCGAAACGTATTCGAGTTGCCAGAGTTGTTGAAAGGACCTCTTCGACGAGAGGTCTGGTAACAACGATTTGGTACACCCTGCGCGCGATAATCCTGCTGTCACGTTGCCGGATTTTGAACGACTATCTCGAATAACTCATGAAACGGATGTTATATTTAATCTTCTAGGAGCAGATTGCTCTTTTTGCGCGAAAGCTTTATCGAAATGTTTTAATTAAATCGATTATTTGTTTAAATTTCTAAAAGCTTTCTGATTGCATATTGAAATAAGAATCTATATCTTCGCAGTTAATAAGAATCTTGGCGATAAATATAATCTTGGCGTATAGATTACGAGATTAAAGATATTTTAATTCTATATCTAAATCTATGCAAAAATATATATATATATAACTATTTTACATATAAGATTATATTCTTTATGGTCATGGAATATTTCGAAACCGCCAACGTAGATATAACGTTAACACAGTAACTGTATTTTAGAACGGATTTCGGAATAGAAGTTGCTTATCCCGAGGCTAGTTAATGCGCGGGTTGTGTTCATCGAGACGAAGGCGCTTTTAAGATGAAAGATATGATGAAGTTTTGATTTATAGTCGCGGCACAATCAATCGAGGAAATGACGATGATTTGTTAGCGGATGAACCACGTCATTGATAGTGACCCAACTCACATTGTCACCCACGACGACGTTAATGCGGCCAAGCCCTCTTTCGTTTATAGCACATGTATACGCCGTGTGACTACCGCGTGTTCCATGGCCAACATCTCATTAATATTTCAATTACTGACTCCCGTTTACGATCGCGACCGAGGTGCGAGGAACAGTGTCCGAGGTGACACATTTCTTTGCCTCGAAATGACAAACCAGAGTTTAATAGGCGATTGCTTTGTCGTCGGGGATATCTCCCTCGTCGAGAATACCTGGGTTTTATATCACTTTCAAAGAAATTATACATTGGATTTAATACATATGATGAAACAACCGGTTATAACTCGCAACTTCTAAGAGGCTTACATGTTATTTATCAGTATATTAATCAAATAATAAAAAGAGTTTTGTGTATAGTTTTATTTTTATAAAAAATATGTTTGCCTACTTATTAACGATCCTCATTTTCTTATGTGCAACCTATCATGCAATCGACATCAGGGTTGTATCCTAGCACTAGCGTGCATCTATTCGTATTTGCTGGCGTGTTATTCCTTTTTTCTCGTAATGGTAAATGCATAAGAAAACTATATCGTGTTATTGAATCTTTAATTCTTATGATGGCTTCTTTTTTTTAAGTTAAAGATTTAAGCTTGCAAAACTGTGAAGTAAATTTAAAAAATAATATTTTCACAAAAAATATAAAGATTATTATATATATGTAATATATATGTGTTTCATAGATATGACAAAGAAATTATTCTTTTTTATAAACACAATATAATTATATTCTTTTTACATTTTCCGTTTATATTAAATTCGTGATTAAACTGAATATCAGCGAAGAAGATTTCGACCCCGGATGCAAGTCATTTGATGCGCCGATACGCACTTTCGAATGCAGTGAATTTCGAATTAAAGATCCCTATGGACGAAACCTTAAACTCACTTCCCCGATCCTCATGCAATATTTTAAGCTTCGCGCGTTCCTGGCATGCCCGCGACATCAGGAACCGCAATCCCGTGACCCCGTCGACACGTGGAAATAAATCGCACGTCGAGTCACGAAGAAAATTCGTGGAGGATCTCTCTTGGAGGCGAAGAAGAAGAACGACACGAAGAAACGTACTCCCGTCCTCGTCGGCGGATCGAGGACGACGCCGAGCGCTGCGCATTTAATCGCTCCGCTTCGTAATTAATTGGGCCCGGTAACGAGCTGCGTGCGGAGATCTACGGGGCTCGTCGGTGGAATTGCAAACATTTATCATCTATTAATTAAGCGATTAGTTCGCGGCGTCACTAACGAGGAAGCCAGCGCGGAGACGGAATTTCTTTGGCGCGAACGCCATCGGGCAATTTCTGCAGCGCTAATCAGACTTAAACCCGCTGGAATTTTTCGTACATAATTTCTAAATGTAATAAATTTAATAATTACGCTTTATTGATTTCTGAGAGAGAAATAACTTATTATTTCTTATTGTATGCCGGAGAGTCACCGGTACGATCATTGGAATACGTACAACAATCTGATTTACATTCGCTTCTCGCCGATTTTCTACGCTTTCTGTTTCATGAGTTCTCCGCAACGATCTGTACGTTTACGTGTTTGACTACCCTTTATTAATTCGATTTGATCTACAGCTATAATCACCGTAATATGTCAGCGACAACAAGTGTCATCATTGCGCAACTTGTCAAGCATTGCGACGTAATGTTCGAGGATTGTATTCCGATAATTCGCATTTCGGTCTATCCGGAAAAGACGACACACAATCTCGCTATACTTTATGTCTACGGATAAGCATTGAAATGAGCGCGTGGGTGGCGGAGAGAAAAGACACAGGTAGATTCACGCAAGAGTAGGTATATCTATGTACGACGCTCTGCGTCTCGCGTAGATCGCGCGACATGAGAAATCTCCCATAACTATCCCCGAGCGTCGGGAACTCGTACTTCTTTTTCCTTTGAGTGCATCCATAGAAAGGAGATTTTTATTCGTCGGCAAATTTTTTTTCGATCGCGTGGGTGACCCGGAGCGTTCCCATTTCGCAAGACATGTCGCGCTGCGGTTGCAATGTGACGCGCCGCCCCCGCGATTTTCTCCGAGACGGTGGAGGAACCCCGAGATCTACGAGGAACATATTATAGCGTTGATTTTCGCGTAGGTTGAATAACCGGCTCTTTCGGCCGTGACACATGGCGCCAAAGTGGCGGCGACAGTTGAACGTTACGCCGATGTCACGGTGCTTGTATCACCGCGCGCGTTGCGTTTCTGCGGAAATGTTGGAACCCCGTTTATCAGTCGTGATTTGCGCAAGGTTGCGCCATGAAATCAATCTGGCGCGTGGTACGTCATGTGACGCGGCTTCGCGCGACGCCGAAGAAGTTTTATGATAAACGTCATGACTCAAACATTACGGCAATCAGTGGTTTCAATGGTCACATACCTGTATACGTGAATAGCTCCGCTCATTTCAGGGCTGTAAATCGGTTTCATTTGAGAATTGCCTGCTTTCCGATGCCTCGTAGCGCGACAACGAATCTTCTCCGATCTCCGAGTCTTCCGCTATCTGAAAAATGTTTCTAATTTTTAATAACCACATAATTATAAGTATCATTAATATACATAATTATAAATAAATAATATAAAATAAAAATCAAATGTTTAGCTTTGAATTTTTATACTGTATATATAAATCATTTTCAACTATAATAAATCGGAAAGACTCTGAAATCCAAATACGAAATTAGTATAAAAAGGGGCTATGCGACTAATAAGAGCCAATGCGCGGATATTATGCGCAATAATTTTATTTTTAAATTCTTCTTTAAACGTTTCGGTCCTTCTTTTGGACCATCCTCAGTATGTTAATTAATGATAAAACACCCAAATTTCATAATTAATTAATACTGAGGATGGTCCAAAAGAAGGACCGAAACGTTTAAAGAAGAATTTAAAAATAAAATTGTTGCGCATAAAAAATATCCGCGCGCTGGCTCTTATTAGCCCTTTTTTATACTAATTTCGTAATCATTTTCAACATTTTAATTTTTTTACACGATACAATTAAAGTTTAAGAAGATATCTTGTATTGTTCTTGTCTGTCATTAAAGCCCCTCATGAAAATATCAATCTCATTGTTAGATATAGAACAACAAATGACACACAAACTGTCAAATATATTTCATATCATAACTAAAGACATATCTCAGAAAGATAATTTGACCGCGTTGTAACTTCTCGGGGAAAAGATTTATCCGAACGACATCCACGACGACAAAGGAGATTTACAAGAAGAGAAATAAAGTTGGGCGCACCGGTATATAAATAGCGAGCACGAGATACCGTTGCGACGGTACCGGGTTGAGGGTCGGGGTGATGCGATCGTGATCGATGTAGATCGTTCTTTCGATCTATCTGCGGCAATCCGTGCTTGGGCTGGCCGCTGCGTCCCTACTAGAGTCCATCGGCCAATCTACATATACCGGTAAACTACTTGCTTTTACATACAGACATAGCAAGAGATCTTCGCGCACCCATACACGCGCGAATAAATTTTATATATATATAAATATATATAACGTTTGTATATACATAGCGCGCGAGATCTGTTCCCGAGTTCTGTTCACGTTATGGCAGGTTGACGCCGAAGATATCGGCGCTATTGTCCCGCGATATCTCGCATCGATTAGCATTGATTTGTGGATCATCGTGATTGACCCGCGGGACTATAGCGGCCAATGCCGATTTACTCGGATACGTACGAGAGATAGCGGCGATCTTCCGTTTCGCGAACGATCACGGGTAATCAGCTGGTCACTCGCCCGCGGTGAGAAAAGATCGAGATCGCTCGATCCCACGTAGAAACCTCACGCATAGAATTCGTCATGGTCCGATATTTCAATAGTTAAGCATTCTATCTCTGAATATTTTATTTAAGACTCGCTTGCGTAACACATACAAAAATTCGAGTACGCCGCGGCGTCAACAATGTTGGCGAAAAAAAGGGAACAATGAGTGTCGTTCAAAGTTATTTGATACGTTTCATAGATTCGAATCTGTGCTCCTTTCGGGCTGCTGGCTGCGGAGCTTTTAATTGCAACGATCTCCCGCGAATCGAGAAAGACACCTGTGACCAACGCGGTGCTGCAGCTGATATCCGAGTCTTCCAGATTACGTAATGACTCATGTCTAACAGAGTGTGGGACTCGGTGTGTTCTAACCGGTGAATGCAGAGAGACTCGCGCGTAGATTCAACTCGTATCTCTTTCTCTTTTTCTCTCCGAGCGAAATCGTATAAACTGCGAAGATAGAATCTGACTCGGTCACGTCTCTCGAGAGAAGAATCGAATTGTCTCTTCCGTATAAGACGAAATCGTTTTTAACGTATCTCGCGGGGATTAGTATAAGATACGTTCGATAGACTTATCGATAGATATATAAGCCTTGCTTTACGTAAGAGCATGATGATGAATAACGGAAGTTATCATTCGATACTGATGCTAGACAATAATCCTCGCATTGCGGAATGATTTCTTACAGAGCCTGTTCATTTCATGCTATACTTGTAATCTAAAGACATCGTAATTTGTATACACGAATTTGAAATAATAATAACCTAACCCTCGCGCGCGGAAACTAATTGTAAGCAAAACGGTACTTTATAATTGATTTATCTATAGGATAAAGCTTACCTTCTAAGATTTTAACAATTACTACTTTTTCACCATTGTATATTAATAGATATACACAAAATTTTTACGTTTCCTATAAATTAAAGACGAAAGCTGCAAATAAATTAAACTTTCACTGCGCACGTTAACTTTTTATGGCAAATTCAATTAGATGCACTAAGTGCGCCCTCACTCGGCGCGCTTTTCCATATTTGGTCGGTATTATAGAGTGACGCAGAAAACTGAGAAAAGTTTACAGATAATTCATTTTATCTGCTATATCTTTTGTTGACATATATCGACAATAGGTAAAAGTATCGTTTTCCTATTTTGCCAATGTTTTTTAGATAATGCTTGCCTCTTGCAACCCGTATGGAAAGAAACCTATAGATGGAAGCCCAATTCAGTTAAAAATGCTTTCCTACACAACACAAAGCCCACAATGCGTTACGGCTCGAAGATCCCGAAACCTTCAGACGGTGGAGGTTACGTGATCCGAGTGGTTGCTCGAAGGTGCATTGCTTCGAGGGTTTATTCTGGAACTGGATCATTTCATTTCTCTGGAAGAAACAAATCGAGAGTGATAACAAATCGGTGATAACAAATAAATCATCCTTGACAGTGACAGTTTGTGCGCAGCCATACTGCAAATATGATGTTAAACAGCTGATCATGCGTGACAGATAACTGAATGCAAAAAAAAACTTCTCTCGCTCCTGTGTCTTTAAGAAATAAATATATTTTTATACTTTCGCTAAAAACACATTATTGAATAAATTTGTCTACGATTATTTCGATATTTTACGTATTCCATTGTCAGAAGAACCTATGCTATTAATTGGATAGATCGATAAAATGCCGGTGTATTAATATTTAAAATATAAAAGATATTATTTAAAATATAAAATATAAAGAGTCTCTCTAAATAAATATAAAGCTCTCTTCGCGAACTTCTCAAGGCGAGCCAGTGTGTAATATCTATGATGTAAGCTGACTCTCATCTCACGCATCATATTTTCAGCGTCGCCTCTCACCGCTCTTTCGCGAGTGTGTATAAGTACGCGGGTGCACGTGGTTGTATGACAGGCCATAGTAGGTGAGGCCATACACCCACCTTCACAGGTGGTCCGTTTTTCATTCACGCCGATCCGCCGCGCATTACAAGAGAAACGCACGAGGAACTCTTGAGAATATCCGCTTTGTTCCAGTAGTCTTTCTATACGATCATGAGGACGTTGTTCGTGGTTCATCCTGTGTCGCTGGTGCTCGTATTCACGGTCACTGCCACTGGCGGCAATTACACAGATATCAATCTACCACAAGTACATATCAAGTACTATTTTAACTCTTTTCCCACGATAGCAGAAAAATGCCGGAACGACGCGGCCTGTCCGTATAAGGTAAGATTCGTATTTAATTCTTTGACATACGCTTTCACCCTCTCTCCTCGTATATATGTGTGATAATACTGAAACATATTACGTAAAACTACAAAAAATTTATTTATCAATTTCGAGTATGATTTTTAGTTTTGCACATACGCATTACCGAATATTATCTCGTATATATTTTCGTTCATAAAAAAAAATAATTTTCGAATTGTTCTTATACAATTATATTTTATATAATTAATGAAAAAGAAGCATGTCAATTTCGCGACACTCTTCAGGACAATCTCGACACCGAAGCCTGTTGGGGCTACGAGGAAGGCTGCAAAGTGGAAAATAGTTTTTCCATTCCAATCTGTCCAGGCGATCACAAAGGTTGGGTCGCTACAAAAAAAGCTCAATTAGAAACGTATTATGCACAAGGTGATTTCGGATATGTGCGCGACCAGAGGAAAGAGATGATGCTATTATGCGAGCCATTATTCGTGGTGAGCTCATTGAATCATAATATAAATCTGACGTCATGTACGGAATACAAAAAGTATATCTTGATCAAATTCTGCAATTTTTTTTCAGGATGATTCGTCCTTGGAGTGCTCAGAGCATATGAGGTTTTGCAGAGCGAGAAATGTGATGCTAAATTTCACGGATTTGCTGAATCGCAAGGAACCTATAAGATACAAAATGGACGTTTTAAAAGAAGGTCAAATTGGCGGTTACTGCACGTAAGAAAATATCAGCGAGCAAAGCAGATCATCTGTACGAGAAATTGGAAAGTATCTAACTCTCTCTTCTGCGATCAGGCTGAACGAAAGGAGATTGCAGGAAAATGCAGATCATATGAGTCCGTTGCAATCCTGGGGACCAGAATTAAGAAATTTCCGAAAACTGCATCGTCGGCCGATCGTTCACGGCGACTGCGACGTTGTCATTGAGAAACCGACCTTCATCATGAAGATAGATGCCAGTAAGTTTGAAGACATTCGCAAAAAGATTCTGTCAAATAAATTGTTCATATTCATTTTTGTTATAGTATTAAATATGTATCATCATTTTTGCGACTTCTTCAATCTTTACGCATCATTGCACGTAAATCTCTCGCACCCATCCGTCTTCGACACAGACACTCATATAATGATATGGGAAAGTTATAAGTTAGTACATGAAACATAAAATTGGCACAAATATAAAATAAATATCACGAACCGTTAAATATTGAACTATGTTTTACTTTCAGTTACGGGTCGGCGTTTCAAGATACTTTCGAAGCATTCACAAGCAATCCATTGTGGGACCTAAAAACATTTAGAGGCAAGACAGTATGTTTCAAGAACCTGGTGTTTCCTTTATTGCCGCGAATGATTTTTGGATTGTTCTACAACACACCACTCATTTACGGCTGTGAAAAATCCGGATTATTCAAAGCTTTCAGCGATCATGTGCTACATCGACTTCGAATACCTCTTCATCAAAGAAAAGATCGAAAGATCCGCGTTACATTGCTGAGTAGAGATACTCAGTATAGGAAAATCTTAAATGAAAACGAATTGTTGAAAGCTTTGAAAGAGAACCCGGAGTATAAAGTCAGAAAGGTAACTCCAATAGATCTAATTATCTTCAGTGTTTTATTTATCGTTTGTCATACGACCGACTTGTTCTTGCAGGTAACATACAATAAAAATGTGCCATTCAAAAAACAACTGGAAATTACTAGGAACTCAGACATTTTCATCGGTATTCATGGTGCCGGATTGACGCATCTAATGTTTTTACCAGATTGGGCGGCGGTGTTCGAAATGTAAGATCGCCTTTTAATATTTCTAAAAATATGATTGTGAAACACTATGGTAGAACATTATGCATTCCAACTCTTTCAGATATAATTGCGAAGATCCTAATTGCTACAAAGATCTTGCACGGCTAAGAGGCGTGGGATATTTTACGTGGGAAGATACATCAAAATTAGTACAGCAGGATTCAGTAAGTTTGTATAGATTATTTTTTCTCATTGAAGCTTAATATTTAAATATATGATAAAATTTAAAAATAATATTTAAAAATTTACAGGGAACGCATCCCGACGGCGGAGCTCATGCCAAATTTACGAACTATAGCTTCGATGTTAAAGAATTCCTGCGAATTGTTTCGCTTGCAAGAAATCATGTAAAACATCATAATGCGTTCAACAAGTTTATCAATAACGATTTTCACAAAATGACATTAAGTGAAATACAAAATGACACTAAGACGACGGATAATAAAGAATCGGTACAGCCTTCTAACACAAAAGAATCAATTCAATTGCAACAAAAGTCAAATATATTATCCAAAGATGAATTGTGAACAAAATTTAGATACTAAATTAAAAAAATTTAGATATGTTAATAACAGGTTGAGCGGTGTGATCTGAAATACAGTAAACCATTTGTTATTGAACAAATTCTTTTTACTTATTTTTTTTATATTAATGTACATACTTATTTTAATAAATAAATACGCGATTCTTTCGATATGTCTGAGTTGCATTTGGCAGTGGTTCCTCTTAATTGCTATATAATTCTTAATTATAAAGTTTGTATATCTATAAATAATATTTAATTATACTATATCTATTTGGCCATACAAGAAATAATGTAATCTATAATAAAAAATAGTTTTCTGTACATGTTTAGGTATAAATTATGTAATCATCTTCAACAATATAGAAACAAATATGAAAATACCTGAAAGAATAATACTTTAAGTATAATCGTCAAAAATTCGATTTTAAACATTACAAATTCATGAAAATTGACTTATTATAATTTTTGCATACATTTCACAATTTGACTGGTATTTGTAATCTGTAAAGTATCAATGTAGAAAATATACTTATAGCCATATATATAATTAATATTACTACAGCTACCAACTGTTTTGCATATAATGTGTATATTGATGTATTGACAAGACCAGTCACAATATTACTAAGAAGGAAGAAAAACAGACCATTGTAATTCACAGCATCACAAATTTCCAAAGATCTCTTAACTACACATTCTTCATTTTCTTTCCTATCACTCTCAAAATTTTTCTTTAAATTTAATCGCAAATTTTTACTTAATTTCTTGGTTTTGTTTTCATTGCATGACTCACTTGCTGCATAATTAGTTATATCTAGCACAACCTCTACAAGTAGTAAGAGAGTAAGCAATGTAGTTGTCAAAGTCAATATCCACATACAATACCCGGCATTGGCTAGTCTTCTTGAAACCTTTGAATATGAATCACATAATAATGTTGCGATACAAGCTTGTGCAGATATCAAAGATAACTTAATACATAACAACATGGATTCATTATAGCTTGCTTCAAATTCAAGACCATATAGTTTTACAGAAATGTTCATGTTCAATTTTGTATGTGAATTTTGATATGTCGAATGGATTAATCTTCCAACAGCTACACCAATAAAATACAGACCTACGTAACCAGGTACAGAAACTAAGCCCTCTCGATTGGCAGAGAAAAAATCAATTCTTGGACCATCCCTTAAAACCCATGTCTTTAAACCTTTTGTGCTCATAATGTATTCATGCATACCCAATATCCAAGCACCTGAGAATAGCGAATACTTTGAACTAATCGTACTGGTAATCATACTAGTGAATAACTTAACAACAGCTAAAGTTAGAAAAAAATTCCAATGAATGCCATATTCAGTGACATGCTTCTGATATCCCGTATACTCGACTGCTATAAAACGCCCAAAACCCAACACCAAGAGAGGTACACAGCTTCGGAAACAATTTTTTATATTTTTCATCAGAGTCTCCTGAAATCCTGCTTGACGATAAATGCAAAAGTCTCGAGCTTCTGGTGCAACTAAGGCATTGGCTAATATAAACAGTCCGACACCCGTATCCATTAAACTATATCCAAATACTTCTGTCTTGGCAAACTTTCGTGGAAAGACTCGAAAGTCCACAGCTAATATACAAATCGCAGTTATAATATTGGTTAACGCGCGAAAGTTAGTTACGAAGGGTCTTTTACCGGTAACCGGCCGCATATCCGAATTAGAAAGATAGGTGCCCTTACTTCCTAACAGCATTATATTTAGTGCAGAGATAGATATCATTACAATGCATACGGTACCGATGTGTTCTGACAGTATGGTACAGCACAAGATAGTCGGGATAACAATTAGTACAAATTCTATGACGACTTTCACATTCTTGTGGGTGTATTTCCTAAGGACTCCCAGAGTCGTTGTTGTCAACAAGATGCCGCAAACGTTCGGTAAAAGCGTGAAAATTACCTCTTGCGGTGTCGTACCTCCGTGATTAGAAACGAACGCTTCTTGCTCAAGTCGATATTGCTCCTTGCTCGACGCCATCGTTATAGAAACATCGAATTCCTCAGGCGTTCTCTACGAGCGTTCCAACTCAACTATAATTTTACGCAATTGATGTAAGAAGGCATACTTGATATAAGAACGCAACAAACTTACAGCTGCGGATGATCTTTCCGTTAATTCATAATTGCTCGGATGCTTAGCGACGAATATGTTGTTGCTCAATGCTATATTATGTAATGGCCATAGTAAATTCGCATAGCAGTGCTATCTCCTGTTGAGAATTGGAATTATTTAGCTAAAACACTTTTCGACACTGTCGATAAAGTCGCCATTTGGTATGTTTTCGTAATATTGTTGCGCAAATAATAAAACTCATCAAACACAGACACAAACATGAAGATGTAATATTCAGTGCGTAAAGAAAAGGATAGCATAATCGAGAAATAGAAAATTACATGGAAGGAAAATCTAAAAGATTATTTCCTTTTGAAGAGAACTGTGTGATAAGCAATAAAATAAAAAAGGTTAAAGTGCATACCAATCAAATGTCAAATAGTAGGGAAAATGTATCAATATCTGAACATAATTTCTTAAAATATTCCAAAGCACAATCCTCAGAGAGAGATAAGAAATCAGATAAGGAACATGTTTCGCTTGTTGAAAAAATGATACCGACAAATATTGCAGCTTACATAGGACAAGAGCAAATCATTGGTCCAGGCACTGTCTTGGGCTACTTACTGGAAAAAAGAGAGATTCCCAGTATGATATTTTGGGGTCCACCTGGATGTGGAAAGGTAATTTTATTCTTTACTATATTTTGTATATTCTTTATATTTATGCTTTATAGTAATTATCTTTGAAATTTATATTTCAGACATCCTTAACTAGTGTAATAGCATGTTTAAGCAGAGAAATAGCAGGTGATAATGTACACATTGTAAACTTATCTGCAATCAGTTCCGGTGTAAAAAATATAAGAGATGCTGTTACTACAGCAATGGACAAATCCAAATTTGGATGCAAAACTATTGTCTTTATGGATGAAATTCATTGTTTCAACAAGCTTCAGCAAGATATATTTCTGCCGCATGTAGAGGCAGGAACATTTACTTTAATTGGATGTACTACTGAAAATCCATCTTACAGCTTGAATCCAGCTTTGCTAAGTCGCTGCCGTGTGTTTATATTAAATAAATTAACAGACTGCAATATAACAGAGATTCTTCATAAGGCAATAGAATACATGAATGGAAACATACTTGATGTACAAGAAAGAAATGAAATGAACAGAGAGCAGTTGCATTCCCATTCAAATTTTAAATTTTGTATTGATAATAATACAATACAGTGGCTAGCAGAAGCATGCGATGGTGATGCACGTGTAGCTCTGAATACTCTAGAATTAGCAGTTCTTGCAAAAAGAACAAATAGATTAAAAACATCATCTAATAATTATATTATTCTGAAAGATATTAAAGAGAATTTAATAAAATCACATATGCTTTCTGAAAAAGAAACCAATCAGAGCCATCACATGTATTCCGCTCTTCATAAATCAATAAGAGCTGGTAAAGCGAATGCTTCCCTGTATTGGATGGCTAGAATTATGGCAGCTAAGGAAGATCCAGTAAACATTGCAAGACGACTAGTTAGGATATCTAGTGAGGACATTGGTTTAGCAGATCCAGATGCTTTAGGTAAAAAAAGATTATTTTCATCGTATATAAATAAATTAGTGTATATAAATAAATTGTTCTGAAAATTCAGGTGTAGCTGTTGATACAATGTATGGATGTCAAATGATTGGTATGCCAGAGTGTGATGTACTTTTAGGGCAATGCACAGTTTATTTAGCAAAAGCACCAAAGTCTCGATCGATATACAATGCGTTAAAAGCAGCTGAGAAAATTATTTTGGAACACAAAAACTCTCAGCCTACTGTGCCATTACACATAGAAAGTAAGATTCCACTTCATTGCTTATTAATAATTATTACTTATTTTTAATTTTACAATAAACTATTCTATTTTCCTTATAGATATTGGTTGTTTACCTACAGAATTACAGCACATCAATTTCTTTCAAGAAAAACGGAGCATGTAAATATTTAAAAATAATACTATGCGGTTTCGTATATTATATATTTATATTCACACAATTCTTTGATTTCTTCACACTTCTTTATGACCTTCTCAACTTCCAAGATAGAATTGTTATCAATTTCCATTTTAACCCAGAATTAATCAATTAACCTCTTTATAATCGAGATATATCACAACTCTTTGTCACAAAATTAATAAGTTATTTAATTACTATTAAATTACACACACATCCCAATACACAAAACTTTACAAATATCGGCGTTGTACCAGTTATGGAATTCATCTATACACGATACATTTGATTTTAGCGCTAAAAATTGGTCGATGAATCGACCAATGACGTTAGGCTACTACGTAACGCGTCAGCCATTGGCTGACACACAGTTGACGCTGTTTAGCGTAGGTCAGAACATACTGATCTTGTCGTAGTAAAATCTTTCCCATTTACATCATATCTTTAAAAACGGCTCGACGCACGGCAAACGCTCGGAATCGTGACAGCCTGTTCCGCGCACGTGTCGCACGTTAAATTACGGTCCCCGCCCTACATGCAGCGTCGCTCGCCCTTTCCATAACGCTATGAAAATCTGGACGTCCGAGCACACCTTCGAGTAAGTATGGAGTGTGTTCTTTAAACGCGGATACTCGCTAGACATCGCGCTTCATTCCTTCTTCGTCGGCATACATTATTCCTGTAAAATTCGTCCAAAAACGGTGACTCAGTGATACGCCTACAACCTTATCGTTAATCGTTTTACCTGTTTAATTTCATGAATGAGGCAACTTCTCGTTGTTGGGGAGGGAGGAGGCAGGAATGTAGGTTATCTTCGGTTATCTAAAATTCTAGAGTACATCTATATCTTTTTAATTTGTTTTTTTATTAATTGGAATTGTGAAACATTGTATTCTATTTCAGAAGCATAAAAGAAAATTTAAAAATAACGCATTAGTTTAATCTTCTAATTAGTTTCGTAAATGGAGTTAATGTTTTCTCTTTCAGAAAAGAATAAGTTCGCCAAATAATTTTTGAGAATTATAATGAAGCGATCCTTCCGAACGATAATAACTTTAATATATCTTTTTGTCCCCGCAGTCATCCATGGGAAACAGTAGCGCAGGCTGCATGGAGAAAATATCCGAACCCTATGGTGCCTTCTGTCATCGGGGCGGATGTCATCGACAGAAAAGTAGTCGATGGTGTTCTTCACACCCACAGGCTCGTTGTTTCAACTCAATGGGGGTTTCCTAAATGGACGCAAGCGGTAAGTCTTTTTCATGTGCCGCTACAATTACCGCGCGTTCGATAGCATATCTAACCTAACATAACCTCTTCTCGAACAGCTGTATTGTCAGAGTTAATATAATTGCAATAGTTTCTTGTAAATAATATTGATATAGAATAAATGAAATATTAGAGCCTTCTTATATAAGATTTTTGTATTCAATATAGATTTCGCTAATTCATATTTTAATACCATTTGTTAACATACACGAACCAATACAGTTGTATCGATTCTGAATACATTGACGTAGACACGCGCTTGTTACATGCTTGTTACATATAGCTCTGTCACATGCCATTTATGAAATGCTGCCTAGATATTTCGCGGATGTATCGATATATTGTTATACACGTGATCTTTCTAGTCTCGTATATAGCTTTTTTACGAATGAATGAATTTGTTTCACGTATTCATTCGGAGTATACACATACATACATATACACAGGCGTATGAGTGCTTTGTCGTGCGAAATGCTATAGTATTGTATTGCAATAATGCGTAAAGGAACGTGCCTTTTCGATGTGGATAAATTTTTTTTGAAATGTTTAAATATTAGTTAGCTGTTTTGACTTCAACAAATAAAATAGTATCTCAGCAAAATAATGCTACAATGCACTTTACATTACAATGCAAAATTCGAAACAAAAGAATTTTCTCTTATGTCTTACATGCTCTGAAAGCGCGGAGATAATACAATGCAAAGTTTAAAATTTACGTCATCGTGCGTGATCAATTCTGTAGTCACTCAAATCTAATCATACTAGTTAATTGTTAATGAGGAGAGATTATATATGATTGCATAGCGTAGAATCTTTCTGCCTATAATAAAAGATTGTTCGATGTATCGAGGCAGCAATAAAGCGTTGTAAAGAATGTTTCACTGCATTCTCAAGTATGTAGCCACGTGGACGCCGGCCTGCTACAAGGTCGTCGTTCAAGCAATAGAGAGCAATGGTCGAGGAACGCGAATGGTAACCTTGCGAGAACTTATCCACACAGCTCGGTTCATCGATTTTTACGGCGCAATCTCGCGGAACGTGGATAAAACCACTTCATTCACGTGAAAATTTATCAGAACAACCTTTCCGAGACCTTTGTAACTTCGTCACAAGCTCGCTTGAAGTGACGCTTGAATAAGTTATCGACTCGCGCTGATTACGCACCGAGACCTTTTACAGTTTAATCTTCCAACTTTTCTTGTCACGCCAAGTTACGTAACTATACTGCTGCTATGTACTTGACGGAAGTAGATATAGCTTATTGTTAGAGTGACATAACTTGGACAACCATAAACTTTTTTGGTTGTTGTTTAAATAACTCTTGATCTTTTGTACAAATGCAGCATGTTCGATTACACCTTAAAAATATATAGATATTTTACTGATAATCACTTTCAATCATTTGACTTGAATAGTCAAGATCTAAATTTCTTGCAAAGAAAATCTAAATTTTTATGTCGTTGCCTTTCCCGTGTCTCTTTAGAATGTAATAAATCTTAGTACTAAATATATGACACACACGCGATGGTGTCATATGGTATTTATATCTTGTTAATGACTCATATATTTTAGAGTGCATTGACTTTTAACATCGATCGAATCAGGCGAATGACACATAGGCGGATGATACATTAGTATCTCAGAAATTCCTTGATAGCATAAGTGAGAAAGTGAACTTCGAACACAACTGCAAACGATATGATTAGCTATTTGTAATGACGTAACTAGCATGTAGGTTGACGTTTCATTTCCCAGTGAACTCTTGCGTGAATGAGAGCTGTTCGTAACATACAGCGATATTTTAGGTCGAAATATAAAACGTTCAATAATTTTTTACAAGTTTTTTTACAAATTATTTGAAAAGTTTATAGTTAATAGAAGATAGTAAAACACATGTGTAATTTGATTTCACGTTTCTTATTTTATTATAGCGCGTACGCGAAGTGTATTTTATGAATTTTTTATATGGAAAATCTCAACTTTCTTACGAGCTTCCTTTTATGAAAAATGCAGAGAAAGTATAGTCCACTAATTAAGTTCCGTCACTTTATTCTTTCATCCGGCGACAATATGATAATTTCTGTGTTTTGTTTTTATTTTAATCAACAGATTCTGCATCTTTTAATATAAAATGGCAGTCATATATTGACATTACGTAACAATTTCTCATGGAAAAAAACAACATTATTACTTGTAAATTTTTTGCATCTTCGTCGAGCGCTTTTGCATCTTGGTGCGTGACTTTCATTTTTATCGGCGCAGCTTTTTCACGGTCGGTCGCACAGTAAAATTGATGTTGCACTGATCTCTCCGGCGGGCGACAAGAAATCAATCCGTGTACCGGCGTAACAGAATCATCCGACCTCTTTCTGAGGTAGCCCGTGGCGGGTCGACAAAAACCCCGCGCCGCTCATCCCAGCTTAGCAATCTCCGGCAGCGTATCGCAGAGATCCGGAAATTCGAAACTTTCGACAAACGCGCGCAAAAAGAAGGTGCCGGGGACCCGGGGAATTGCAAAACAACATCCGCGCCCGGCATCAACTTTCATAATGAGCGCGCTCAATGTTACGCCGTTTGGCAATCGTCCAGCCAGACGCGCCCGCTTTCTGGAATATCCAGGCAACTTCCCCATCCTTCGCTATCTCGTGGTGCCTTTGCCGGTTTACTCTGGAGATTCTGGGGCGTCGAATCCCTCTCTCGCGGATCGCTTCCTCTCGTCGGATTTTCTATAAGCTCGGCCATTTCGCTGGGCCGTTTCGTTGTGCACCATTCGCTCGAATGGCTCGACTCACGATATCATATACAGAGTGCTCGAATAACGACGGTACATAAAGTGATCGTTCAGACGGTCGACGATAAGAAAGCGCGTGCAAGAAATTTATTTTACACGAGGACTTAAAATTCTTTCATTCAAACTATCGATAAGATTGATAACAATTGACAAGATTGATAATGAATGATTTCATCTTTACATAGTCTTCTCATTTTTATTCTTACTTTTAATTGCTGCTTTTTTCTGTACTTTTAAGTACTGCAAATAATGCGTATGTATTAAATAATGAAGAAATAATAAATGCAAATGGAGGAAATAGTTACACTCTTTCTGAATAATATACACAACGTTTAATGAATATATTTAAAATTAAACTAAGAAAAATTTTTAGAATATCAAAAATTTAATTCGTTAGAGAGAGAAGAGTTGAAAATTTTAACGTAATATAAATATAATGTCCAGCATAGGTGTGCAATCATATATAGCAGTCGTATTTCTCGAGCACTTTACGTAACTGTTACCGCAGAGAGAGCTGGAAGTTGCAGTATTTAAATACGCCCGAAATTACTTAACGAATGGAAAAGTGCACAGGACCGTTTCGGCCGCGACGCTTTCGTCGACGCCGTTTTCAATGCTACATCCACCGGCGCGCTATTCCGAGTAATTAGCGGATGCAGTCGACAACGAAACGCTCTCTGAAAAAAATATTCGCTTATCGCGCCTGTTCGCCCAAAACTCTCGAATTGGCAGCCGAGCATCGTATAAGCAGGTCGGTTTATTCGAGCGACTAATTAGAATATGCATAATTAATCGCAAGAGGAATAATAATTAAAGTGTACTCAGCATGCCTGCCCAATTAGCGTCTTTCTAATTACCTAATTACTCATGCTAATTTGTTATTAATATCGCGTCGCCGCACAAACTTATGAAAAGCGGCGTTCTATTTCTTCTCGGCCGGAATAGGCTCAGGAACGTTTACGCTTTCGAATTATTTATCGTCGGCGATTAGTTGTAATAATTACCCGATGCAAGTGTGGTTACCACTGCGTTACATTGTACTGCAAAATTGTGCGCCCAAATTCACGATGTAAAGATGGTTAATTAATCACCATGTATTGTGTTTGTGTCGCTAGAATAACTCTAATTTTTATTTAACATTTTATGGTATTGGATTTAATCCTTTTTTGCCCATAGTATCTTTCAACGAAAAAGTGCCAGTTTTGCTACGATTGATAATTTTTCTATAGTTTTGCAATTTTCATCAAGCTCGACAACTTATTGTTAGACATATTTCACTCGGCGATTGAATAAATGATATCGGGCTTTCGTGTATGCTTTTCATATAATTGTGAAAGTAGGATAATGCAAGCGTCACTGTAGGTGTTTAACAAAATTGATTACCGTCCGCGTTCTGACGCAGAACCAATTAATAGTCGCTTATCGCTTTCTATAGAGCCCAGCGCTATTCGTGTAAATATCGTTTGTTTGTTTAATTTGCCTCGTGTACATATAAACATGCTGATATGAGTATATAGTGTATTTCCATAAAGGTCCGTTGTTTTACCTTCCCGATATTGAACGTGAATGCTACTGCATATAATTCCTGCAAATGATATCTTATTAATGCTATTTGTAATGGATCAATAATAATCAGTAGAATAACTAAATACGGGGTTGATTATAATTTATCGTGATGAAGAATGTTTGCACTTGATGGATTATCGGGCTGTATAGAATGACACATCATAGAATTGAAAGCAACTCTATGCACAAGTTATGCCTGTCATATATTAATTCTAAGTTAATTTTATCTATTCTATTGTATTATGTTGTGATAAATAATTCACGAATTACTTTAATTTCTCATTGCACTTCTTTTTTCGCTCTACTGAGCACGCTATGAAAAGTCGTGAAATCGAGTCGAAGTAGCTCTCGAAGACTGAAACATACCATTGAAGTTTGGAAGGCTTTATCGTCGAATTCAATGCGGAAAGTTTGAAACCGGAAGTGCTTGTCTATAGCACTTCCGAGATTTTTATCGGTGGCTGAATCGGTTTTTAGCAGTTTGCCAGCCAGTTCTCGCCGAAACTACATTTAAATAGTGCGGACTTCTTTTTACGCGAGTAAGACTTTTACGTTGATGCCAGGGCTTATTATACGAGCGCACGTTTCTTCTTTTTTTACAGTTAATTGGCTACGCGAACTTGTGTTACGCCAGCGAGCGCAGCGAGGTCGATCCTGTGAATAGAGAAATGATCCTCAGGACGCATAATGTAAGTATTTTTTATTTGTTCTTTGTTAAAAAATGGGTAGAAAGAGAAAAATTGTTGCATTATCTCGTGATTCTGCAACGCTCAATTTACAATGAATTCTGCATTATAGAATATAGTTTTGGATAATATAACTTATAACTCATAGATGTATATTATCCAAAACAAACACTATCGATATGTTATGATTTTTAAGTTTACTTGTTAATAAAAAGGGTGAATATAACATAAATGTAAAAGTAATCGTATTGGACATTTTTATGTTTTAAGACATTTGTTTAAGACATATGTTTATATGTTTTAAAAAAGCGAGTGCATTACAAAGAGGAGAGATCTCCCTTGCATAAGCTGCTGACATTTTTCGCGAAGAGCACGTGTAATGCCAAAACATAAAAATGATATTTTTAATTGTAATTAGTATCTTCGATTGTATTTCCGGTATGCGCAAAATTCCGTCAAATCATGAAAAATATCTCTCCGCATTGCGCACACACTACTCAATTAGAAACGTATAAATCCACTCGCGCGTTTTTGATAATGTTTCTCGTTTCTCTCCGTAGGAGATGTTCAATCGTATTTGTAATCGTGTATTCGATATGAGTGCATTGCAATCGGTCCAATTGCAATCCCAAATTAGATGTCCGCAGAGTAACATCATTATATGCTGAAATGAATTTTTGGCAGCACCGACGTCCCCACTCCCTTTTTTTGTCATTTTGCAATCTAACATTAGGCGGTGATATTAGTATGCGTGCGAAAAATATTAGGAATTTAAGGGCAGTGACGATAATCATTGTTAAGATCTTGGCACTATGATTATTTTTGTTTGGGCATTCAATTTTTTGGTTTCGAAACTAACGAACGTAAGTAATAAAATTGGCAATTTTGCGGCCGCAAATAATATTCGTCTCGGCGGCTGGTTAGCAACGGAAGCGTCACTTCGAAACGCTTGCCCATGGTTCCTTGTTTTTGGCAAAGTGAGTATTTTTAGGCAATTTTTGGACTATCACGAGATTGCAAATACGTTGTGGTTCATGTAGCGAAATGATATTTTAATAAAATATCAGCCGGAAAGAGAAAGAACCAAGCGCGGTTAGCTCCATTAGCGAATAATAAAAGCATTCTTCTCGTAATATTGTTCCTCTTTACATATTTCGTTGTTGAAATCATGCAAATGTTATGGATAAACTTTGTTTTGTAATGATTTAGAATTATTGTATCGATTTATTATTTTGGATTGAATCACATTGATGCCTTATTAATTTATCGTATAATTTTCTTCCATATTATATATTATATTATTTATATATTGGTGGTACAATTGGATTGTATTGCTTTTCCTTTTATTTTTTATTTTTTTAAGCTGTAAGAAAAAAATGAAAATAGGAAAATACTTTGTGGTTTGATATATTATAGAGCTTCGTGTCTGTATAGTTAGGCATATTAAACTAAATATAAAATTCAATTAAACTAAATTAAATTAAGTTAAATTATAAGATATAAATACAGCATCAATCTTAATATTATGAAATAAGTCACTAAACGATTTTCCTCATTATATCATATTTTTTTGCATTGGGGGCTGTACTTGGTCAAGGCGAATTGGTATTCCCGTTTCGTTTTATAGCGAGTAAGTTTGTCAAATTGCGCGAAAAGTTTTTTATGTTAAATTTATGTTTTAAGACACTTGGAAACTTTCAATATTTTTTAACACAGAGATCTCTCATAAAAAATTGACAATTTCCGCGCACAGTTTCCTTAGTGTTACACGTGCAACACGTTTCGGAACGTGTGCGTCAGCGCAAAATCGCCGGATTTTTTCCGAGCCGCTATCAGAAAACGATTTTCGAGTTCCGATTTACATAACATCCGTTCTAAGAAATATATATATATATATATATGTATATATATATATATATATATATATATATATATATATATATATATATACTATGCATGCATAGTAAAGACCCTCCGGAGAAGTATCTAGCTGCAAGCTCGAAAAGATCGACGCGTCTGAGATCGGAGAGTGAACGTATTCGAGGGGGAGCGAGAGAGCTGAGATGCACGCCACTACCGCATCCAGAAGGTTGGATATGATAGGTTATTGATGCGCGCATTACCGGAGGTTGCATAGCTGGGAGAGCTCCTTGGCGGGGTGTATCAGCTGGGGTGTCAGGGAAAGGGCGGTGGGATACGGTAGTCGAGGAGAGTAAAAAGGAAGGAAGGGAAGGAGGGAGGGACGCGGCATTGGTCGCGGCTTTCCCGTTCGCGTCGAAGATCATCCCCCGCTTCGTCGACGGAAAAGAGACCAAGAGAAACGCGGGGGTGGTAGATGCATTACTGGTATGATGAACGATCCGCAGGTGGCTTAAAGCAAAAGAAGGAGAGGAGTCTCCCTCTCTTTCTCCCACGTCTACGAGGAGCTGCTACGTCGAGCTTTTATACCCATCGAGATTCCATATGTATCTGCGCACGAGTACATTATGTACCTACGATCGCACTCGCACGCTCTGGTTTCCGGCTAATTCGTACGAGAGAGTGCTTTCACAAGCGGGTAAATCGGCGTACGCTGAGCGATGATGTACTCGCGCGGATAGCTGAAGTATGACTGAATAGGATGATAGAGCGAGAGTAAATCGCTTTGCAAAGGTCGGCGTGGCAATTCCATTAGTTATACGCGCGGTACTTTAGCGACAATTTGTTGCTCAAAATGTTTATCAATGATTAATGATAAGAATACGATGGATTCTAAGCTTATTTTCAAACGCATAGAAAGAGAAGTAGAATAGTGGATCACGATCGGTTACGTAAAGTGGCTAGATTTACCCTTTCTGATGTTTACGTAGCAAAGTGCAACAGCGAACCGCGTTATTTCTTTACCAAATATACTACGGGACGTAAAGGTGATACATTAAATCGTATAAAAGCTGTGAACGGTGTATCGCTATTGTGTGCCATATGTAAACGACAGGCAAAGACAAATCGCGGAGTGTCTAAAGTATTAATGCAGAAAGCTATACACAACGCAGGATGCAGTCGCGCGTGATCAATTCCGCTTCGAATCTGAAAGTAGATACCGCACATATCGCCGCAGCAATAAATTCGTCTTTATCCTCTCATTGATCGTTTTACGGGTGTAATCTTGCCATCTTTATTCACGCCGATGCGTTACGTATATAATTTACGCGACCGTCACGCAGGTTTAGATGGCGAAATACAATATCGCGTGCGCACGCATTACGTCGCAAAATATCCAACGGTACGAAACTATAAATGGGGGTGATTTAGGAGAAATCTTGGCGCGCATCACCGGAGATCGCTGCTTGATGCCTCGAATGAGACAGTCTTTCACTGTATTTCGACTCCGTCTTTCGCTCGCGGGAGAATCGACGTCATCTTTCTTGTTCGTGCCATCCTCCTTCCTGACGAGAATTGTCTCCGCAATTAAGATTGCGGCCGAATTTCTCGGTATGCGTTATTCACCTGCCAGCATGTCTCACGGATTCTCGTATTATATGTGACAAGGCGCGCTTTGAGGAATAAAGTTTACGATTAAAATAAACATTACTAGAAACTTTCTTGAGAAATGTCAGTTGAGTAAAAGAGACATACGATATTTATTGTTATGATGTCGTATGTCGTGCAATATTATATTACAAATTCATTATATTTTGCTGCAAAAATTAGATTAAAAATAAACTAAATTTATTGGGATACAATTTCTAATATAAATAATAAAAAAGGCTAATAAGAGCCAAATGTGAGATAAAGGCGCAAATAAAAACCTAATTAATTTTAGGCACTATTTATTATATTAATTGAAATTAATTTCAATTAATAAATAGTGCTTAAAATTAATTAAGAGGTTTTTATTCCTGCTTTTATCTCGCATTTGGCTCTTATTAATCCTTTTTATTATTTATATTGACATATTCAGAGCCTTGTTATTTTCTTGTTTTGATAATTGCTAATATGAGAGAATTGATCAATAATTATATCATTAAATGTTATATTTATATAAGAAATAATAGATTTAATTATATACACGTTTGTTGCTACATTTATTGTTACAATAATTTGTTTACATAATTTCTCAAAAATTTTAATTTTTAATGGAAATTCTTTAAAAAGTATCAATTTTCGATACGTTGGTACTGATTTTTATAAGCATCATGAAATAGCAAGATGTAATAATTTATTCATGCGATTAAATTATACTCCCGCTCTGCCTTACATCTCTTTAAAGTATACGGTCATCCTTTAAAAACGATTCTATCGATCATTGATTGTCGTAATCTATAAGGATATGTTTACTGCGTTACGAATGAATTCAGACTGTCACTGAGCAATCCTCTCACGGCGTTTACATGTTTCCTAATGTGCCTGCATGTGTGTAAAATACAGACAGAAATGCACGCACGTTATATAACGTTTGCGAACGCGAATGTAATTCGCTCGAGTGAGAGAAGATCAGGGCGGACGACACGTGGTAGAAACGTAAGCTCGGTAGATTTCAGCCGATGTACAACTAGTCGAATTCACGGGAGATATCTTTTAGCAATTTAGCACTCTGGGTTCAGAGCTGGTAGGACTATGGCATTACGTCGCACCGTAACATGCCACTGTACCATTGATCCTAGGTATATCGCGTCGCACATTGTTACAGGACCGAACGTAATAGGATAGCTAGATATCGTTCGCGAGGATCATAACCACATACAACACGGCTATTAAGACGATCACGGTCACGTCTTGGAATAATTGAGTTGCCGTGCACACGCAACGGATTTGACGGATTTCCGTGCCGATCGTAAGTCGGCATTACCTCCAGGAGATTACTTTCGCGACTGGGTATTAGTCCGTATATAGGAGGATCGCAGTCCGCGCACGTGGCTGTTAAGACAATTACGATTTTCTCTCTCTCTCTCTCTCTCTCTCTCTCTCTCTCTCTCTCTCTCTCTCTATATATATATATATATATATATATATATATATATATATATATATATATATATATAATAGGTCTATAATAAAAAATTATAGACTTATTTAATATATATATAAAAAGAAATAATCAAGAGATAAAATCATGACTTCAATATTTCGGTATAATTTTTTATTTATAGTCTGTACGGAAAAATTATCGCACGTTGCATGTAAATCTCATTTCATCGGTAAACTGACCAATATTGTGCATATATAAAAACCAATTGCTTTAAAAAAATAAATTAAGCCATTAAAATTTAAAGTTTGTCTAATGTTGAGTTGACGTAAATAGACATTGTCATATCGCGGGTCAACGATGAGAAATCGCAATATTATCGCAATTATGTTACGATGTGTCGAAGTTATCATTTTCGCGATTCGAGTGCATTGTCTCACGATGAACCCGCGATGATGTACGGTTACGAGAATATTGAAACAAACGCTGTTTTTGTCGGCGAGTTACACGGCGCTGGTGATAGTTAACGACGGGGCAAGGTGTTTTTACAGCGCCGATCCGCTTAAACTCGCGCTAATGAAAATATTGCACTGTCCGGACATCGCAAATATTGCGCTGCTATAAAATTGCATATTGTTAATTTACAGCGATGCGGGGTCTCCCTCGGCGCCTCGAATTCGCGGGCGTCATTGTTTCGTAGTGAATATAAGCGTGCGTCGGGGCGTAAAAACGATGAAATATTTTCCCGTTGCTACAACCGGCCGGATATTATCAGATTATAGAACGAACAAGCGCGCGCTATAAGCCGACCGCGCGTAGCACGTGTCTGCTTGCACAATGTTAATCGCGCACACGCCTGTTTAAATTCATTCATCCTTTTCTTGCATTCCTCGCGCAGATGGGGCATCTTGGACCGACCGCCATGCGGCTTAACTCATCTCTCGAGCACCGACGATAATTCGCTCGCATAATATTTGATAATATTTATATCTTAGCCTTATAAAATATAAGAAGATATTCATAAACATTAAAAAATTTGTTATTTTGCTAATTGATTATTTTAATTCTTAATCGGATGTAATAGTCACGAATATCACAGATATCGGCGGTATTCGTCGCAAAGTGTCAGGGTGTTAAAAGTATAAATTGTCATAGTTGCAGTTTACGTGTAAAAATAATCAATGTCGCTGTTACTATATCTAATATGATAAAGCAAAGTTGTACATTCTGGCGTGCATCGGTTAGGTTTCGCGGAACAAAGACAAACGAGCGGAAAGCGGACTGCGGGAGAAGGGTATTTCGGACGACAGCGCGCAACGGACGACTAGTTAAAGGGGATCAACACCTATAACGCACGTACGTATGTACAACCGTAACCGACGAGCTCATTCCGCGAGGCGAGATAAAGTTACTATTTTTTATTAAGTCATCCGCTCGCCCGCCGACTCTACATTTTAATCGGCTCGAAAACTTGCTGTCACTAGCCGCTCCGCATTCGTATAAATACCAATTTCGATGTGTGTACACGTATACAAATACAAGATGTGCGAGAAACGTGACTCAGCGTTATAGTGCGCGTTGAACCGCGCGCAATTTGTTGTTTTTATGATTTAGAGGACCACACGTACAATAATTTAGTCGCCTGTGCGTCCAGTGATACCCTCTCTCGCTTGCTATCCTCTTTCATCCCTTTTCACCCCGTTTAGCTCTCTCTCTTCGGTCGGAAGCGGGGTTTGGGAGAGGAGGGAAGGGGGGCAGGAGTTCTTCATCACCCAAATCCGCGGGGAGTCGACGAGCACGAAGCCTGGGAATACATCGTCGATACGCGCGCGTCCGTTATTAATTCTCGTCCTCGATGGCGAACGGTCGAGCACATCCTCTTCGCCACTGTCGGGTTAACCCTTCCCCCTTCGTCCGTCTCACTCCCTGTCTCGATGTTCTCGCGCTCGCTCACGGAAATTTGTGCGGCGATGAAGGTGGCGGCAGCGCGACGCGGGGATCGTTAGCGGGATATATACACGAGTCGTTGCCGTTAAAATATCGTTCCGGTTTCCTTCGTGTGCCCGGCAACGTATTGCGATCCCTGCTTACACACGGGCGTGCTTGATTGATTTACCGGGTCTCTGTTTTTGCGGGATTTCCGGGGAAGTCTGTCCGGCGACGACCGGCGGCGAACGGATGCGTATTAACCCTTCGGTGACGGGCGTTTAAATCATCTGGATTCGATGGTCCCCGATTTTCTTCCGAATCGCCCGAGCGATACCGCGAGATTTTATAAGCGCGTTCGCTTCGGAATGATGGATGGCCGCGTTTGTCTCGCGAGCTGTGTGTACATTTAATTACTCGCTTGGTTAATTTTATTTGAAGGTTCTAACGATACGTATATCGAGCATTTTAATGAAACGATAAATAAAAAGTATAATATAATTAAAGTGAGTTTAAATGTTTTCTCGCGCAATTGTCGAACTATTCTATTAACCGCGAGTATGGAAAATGCGAATGAAGCGCGGCGCGATCGATGAGTGTGCTATCAACTTGAGCGCGAGTTGCTGAAAGTTCTTGGTTACACAATCTAATACCGATTTGTCAGCAACGCCGAAATCCGCTGAAATCGGCGATTAGCGCGCGCAGAGGAAGCGTCCGAACTGCATGCGGGGTCGATCCAGCTTCCAGAGTTGTGTGCCGGCAGATTTGGGCTTCCGGCCGCGAAACCCTCTCGAGGCATCGGATGGTATGGGCGAATTGCGAGCCCACCGGGCTCGAACAATGCGGCCTGCGCAGCCAAATCCGCAAAGTCCTCTCAATTATGCGGCGATGCTAATTACTCGCGAGTACACGCTGAAGGAGAGCCTCCACTCCACACACAACGGTTCTACCTACGCTCTGCAGTCTTCCATTCTCCGCTCGTAATATCAAAGGGCGAAACGGAATCGTGGGAATTCTCGAAGGGGGACGCGCGTGCTGTGCCTACAATCATCAGGGAAACCCCTTCTTCGTACGACGTGGTTTTAATTAGCAAAGTTTGAGTCAACATTTCTCAATCCTTCCTATTACGAGAAGATGGATATGTACGTTACACGCATCGAGAACTTTGAGATTTGAAAGATTACTTCTATTATTATCTATCTTGTACACCAACGAATTAATAATGGCGTATTCTCAAATATTATAAAATAAAAAAAGGGGATTATACGATTTATACAGAATATTTGGGAAAGACGTATTATATCGGCAGTCTTTAAACAAGAATTGAATCGCTTCACTAATTTTACCACTATTCCTGCACTCACTTCTGAGTCGCTAATTTAGCTCGTAAAGTAAGATTATTAAGTGTCTTTAGAATATGAAATGCTCGCTCTGTTGTTAAGTATTGGTGCAAATCGATACGACGCTTTCAAGGTAGCTATTCAGAAGTCGTCCGAGATATCTCGTTTCCCAGTTGATGCGTCATCGGGCGCAGTCCGCGTTGCGCTCACCGGTAAATGGAAAGCAAACGGGGGAGGTTTTGGCACAGAGAGAGATCGGTGCGATTGGCAAACATGAATTTCGACGCGCGCGACTGACGAGAAAAATTTTCAATTAACCGATGCACCCGTGGCATCGCGCAACGTCCGCTGCCAGTACGACGATGCGCCACTGCTCTTCGTGGTCGCATCGGGAAAAGAGGCTGAAATTAATTACTTTCGGCGTCAACGACAGATTCGCAATTGATGGAACGATCGATTGTTCGCTTGATACGATTAAATCTCGTTCGTTCTTCGTAGTCTCGTTTCTTTCTCTTATTATTTCTTTCTCTTCGCGATGTTTACGCGTTGTGCTAAGACGAGAGATGTCGACAACAAGAGAGATTATGTCGTTCGTTGAAAGAACGTTCAAAGAACGTAAGAAGAAGGATTGTGAGTAAATCTCTATGAATATTCGCCGTGGAAAAAGAGAATTGATCTTGACATCGAATGCGATTGTTTCGTGAAGATTAGGAATTAATTAAATATAAATTAAATAAAGAAATTGATACGACTCTCACATTATCTCATTATTCGGACCATTAAGAGCATAATTAAATATGTTTGTCGAACTTTTTTTTGCGGAATAGCACGTAACCACTATTAACGGATATCTGACATAAAATTTTTTTTCCTAAAAAACAATCCTAATCCTCGTAAAAAAAAGCATGAAGTAAAATCGATGAATGTATTTGTAACGTTTTCAGTTCACCCTTTACTTTATTATTCGTTTATTTTCACGAAAAAATCTCACAGCTATGGCAATGTAAAAGTGCGCTTAAAGGCTTACAATCTTCAATCCGCGTGAAAAACTATTTGTTCTCGTGTATATTTATGTCATTCGCAGGGAAATTTTAAAAATCAAAAATTGAAGCTATTTTTATTTCGCACAGTTGGTTGAGATAAAAAAGCTGTATTGAAACGAGAATCGAAAGAGAGAGAAGCGACTGCTCTTTGATATAACACCGGATTGCCGTAATCCTGCTTCGGTATTAAGCAAAACGTTTTTCGCGCCGCGGTTAAAAAATTTGCTTCAACAAAAGTGCGATTACATTTCGTCACAGAAATGACAATGAAACCCCTCGTCTTGCCAATTACACCTCTTTTCATTTATTCTGCTCTTATCGTTGAAATGTCCGCTCTTTCATTTGCAACGTTAAGCTATTGGATATCACTAGACATTTTTTTAGAGAATAAGATAGTCTCTTTACAGTTTTAAACGTTCAATTGAGTATTTCAGATAACACACATAGAATAATAGTTTTCGTGATAATTAATGATTTTCGAAAAACATAATTGTATTTAATTAAATGAAACAATTACATTGCTATGTGGTGATATTTAAGGTGGATGGTATTAGTTACAGAAAATAATAAGACATGCTCGATCCGTGAATATAATATTCTTGCTGCGATAGAAAATTAAGTACAGACCACAATATCACTAGTAACAACAATACTAGTACTTTGCATCGGCGAACTTGTCGTTGCGGCGCGATTGCAACGAGAGCTGGAATAACAGTATCTTATTTAGATAACCAGTCGTGTACTTTAGTAGCAGTCCTTCAATTTTGCTACGAACCTCGCCTTTCGCCGCATTCCATGACCGTATACTTAGTATATACTCCAAATAGATCCGGAAATTCTCGAGGAGAATACATTACTCGAGAGCAGCGAAACTTAATACTCTTTCCATTTTTCGCTGGTTACCGCATTTTGTCTTTATATTCTTTTGTCTTCATATTTCAATGTTCTCTGAATGTGTAATATCGTAAAAAGGGAACTTATTTCTCAGTACTTTATAATTACAGCATTACTGTCTCTTGACTATTCTGCGAGTTTCGCAATTATCTTTCGAATTACACGAGAGAGTAGAACGATATTACAAAATCACACAACCAAAATGTAAAATTCAGATTCAAACATATAATCTGTACACCATCGTCAACTTCTAACGTCGATATAATCCTGCGATCGCAATGGTCTATATGGACGGCAGCGATTGTGCATTTGTACTAGTGGCGTTTCATTTCCCCCGAATTTAATCGACATCTTTGTTCCTGACACGCGGACCGTGAGCTTCATGAAATGCAGCAGCTCGCGCCGTATAATGTTAATTTTTCGTTTCTTTCTTCATGTCCACGTGGACCTCGATGCTTTGGAAACCGTCGTACCGCGAAGTGAGTTGGATGGTGAGTTGGCCATGGCGTAACACAGTCGGCTTCACTGATTGCCAATATAGTGGAGTGCATAGAACACCGCACACTACACTGTTCTATATATCCATGATGGTCGCGGACCTACAATGTGCCACGGGCGTTAATTTCCTCGTGAAACGTATTGCGTCCCTGTGATTCAATTGTTCCACCCTACGGCGCGCTCTACGCTGCGATGGCTCGCCCTCGGAACTCATAATGATGTGTTTCTCTACTGACCTCATGTCTATGTTTTATGAGGTCGAGCGTCAAGCGGCGATATAAATTTTAGAAACCGCTACTTACAATTAGCCTTCGCGCCTACAGCTTTTAGAAACCGTTGTATGACTGATTTGTCAAAAATGGCAAACGCAATCAATGCGCCGAGATTCTGCAATTTTCGGAATCGAATAGCGCCTAAAGCTAGACTCGCACCGTGAGATGCATACGAGAGATCGAAACTGCCAATTTTCCTGCCGCAAATTTACAGGACTTTATGATACCAACAGCAAATACGTTTCAGCTAGAACAAATATTATGACAGAGACATAGATTAAACTTTAGGCCTCGGGGGAGGTAACAGGGCTCCAGGCGCCCAGTTGCCACACCAGTTTTCAATCCTCTCGCGTTTCCATGCCCTTTGCCTTCATCGCTCAAGCGGCGCGCGTGATTGTTTCTCTCGCAGCAGGAAACAAATCCGCGCGCGATGACAACGCGATGCATCCTGCTGCACTCTCTAACACAGGACTTCGTCTACCAACGGTATGCCGCGATGCAACAAAAGCGCGCTCCGCAGAGTGCTGTTTGTCGTTTTCGCGTCGCGTGTTTACGCACTGACGCACTGTAATGAATTCGAGATGGTCTTCCAACGCGCGTCACTCTCTCCGGGTTTTGTTATAAGCTCTATGCTCTTCTACGTATTCAATTAGTTGCGGCATACCATATATACGTTGGATCTGCATAGCTTGTAGCGCGTGCGCACTATGGTATATTGAGATCATGATATACTGTGTCATTCAATGCGGGGTTGCATTATCGCCGCGATCCTTTCGTGAACTCGAACAGCTTTCGTTGCAGCACGTTATCACAAAACGCTGCGCAAATATCGTCTTCAAATTCCGCGGTATAAAGGGTGCATATTCGAGTTTACGATGTTTCATATATAATTAAACGAAGCAATGTGATATTTATAATAAAAAAATCACGTTGGAAAATGAAAAATAATTCTATCGATATACTCTTGGTAATTAAAATATGTATTATGATGGACATTTCTGTCCAAAAGTCAGTTTTCTATATAATTAATTTTCACATCCGAGTCACTTGCGCACGAGAGAAAAGAGGTTAATAATTTTAAAAGCAACTTGGGAATTCACATCAAATAATGTAGTCAAAGCAAAACGTTAAAAAAAAAGAGAGATACAGCGCAACGGAAGGCGCGGAAGTGGAAGTGCCGGATGCGTTTTTTACTCTGTGACGGGAACCACTGCTAACTCGTTTGCAAGCTTATTTCGTAGCATCGATTATTCAAAGGTCTACATCACTTTCGTGGAAATGTTCCATTTCGATAGTTCCGGCTGTCCATCTAACACAAGGGTTGCTAACCCCACGAGTTGAAACAACAATAATCGATACGAACGACCGAAACTCGGTCCGCGCGTGAACTTAATCATAAGAAATCTTGAAAACTTCGTGACACAAGTATATCGCGACATGAACTAGTAGTAATATACTGATATTTTTTATACGATAACACAGACAAATTTTATAACGCGAATTATGTGTTTTATCAAATCAGAAGATTTATAATTGATACTCCAATGTCAGAAGATTTATAATTGATATTCCAATGATACACGTAATATTCGATGCAGCTAAGTTATTTTTATTTAATATAAATATAAAAATACGGACATTCTGGCGTTATTCTTATTTAATAATTATGCATAAAATGTTGCACAACATTTGATCAGATCAATTATTGTTGCTTTTTACAGTTAACTTTCGGCAATTATATCGCTGTGGATGAAGCTGTCAGATACACACCCCATCCGACTGACCCCAACAAGACACTACTCACACAGGAAGCGGTAGTTACCGTCCGAGGGGTACCACTAACCAACTACATGGAGGATCTTTTAGCCTCGAAAATTTCTTTCAATGCGAGCAAAGTAAGTAATCTCCATCTGCTCAAATATCTCGCTTGTACATACATATATGTATGCACAAGCAACTTATTAAAACGTTCGAAAAAATTGGATATTAATGCGAACTTTAGGTTCTATTACATGAACCATTTTTATTTGCAATTCCGACAATATCAATAATGACATTTTTAATTTTTAATGAATTAAAATACTTTTTTACGATTGAAAAGAAAACACAGTGAGATATATAAATTCGAGAAATATCAGAAAATTTTTTGCATTATACGCGTTTTCAATTCGGCGGGACGGTATCAAAATGCGTCATAAAAAAAATATCTCAAAACGGTTATGCGTTCGCGTGTTTCATAAGAGTTCACGAATGACAGCCCGTCAATTGCATCTTCGCGACGTGTTTTCGGATTTTCGCGCATGCGCGTAATCTTTTTTTTCTTTGAGGGTCGACAAGGGTTGGAATGGGTGATCAACAAACTCGAATCCGAGATGAAGGAGTTCGCCTGAAAGGCTCGGCCGCCGTCGCGAAACTTCTGAACTGCCGCTATCAGCGCAACAACATGAGCGCCGGCGTCGGTGGGGAGCAACTTCTAGATCGAACGATTACGCGGATCAGAAGAACATTAACGTCCGGGGTCTCGTCAGAAACGAGCAGATGATTCGCCGCGGGCCACGTAGATCGCCTAATTGAATTTTGCGGAACTTGTTACTAACCGGTTTGCAGGAATGAACGTTCCCTTTGAAGGGCAATTGCCTCCGCAACCGTACTCTTGGGTCCAGGCCTGCAAGGATCTGTCGAACTAACGGGCGAAATAACATGACTGATATAGAGAAATATGAAAATGCGTAGGTTTAACTTTAAAACGAGGAGGTACAACGATTGGTTCGGCAATTGAATCGCAACAATCCTGACGTTTCGATCTGTACTCACATACCTCTGTCGGCAGACTGCATCGACTCATCGATGATGAGAGTCAATCATACCACGAATCTACCACACTTAGCCAATTCAAACACGTGGACGTTCTCGACCGTGTAAAAGAGAATTAGAAAAAAAAATACATGTCAATATGTGTATATGTAATTTATATTTAATTTAATCGTAGCAAAAGTTCTTAATAAGTATTAGACACAATTTTTCTAATACACATTTACAAATCGCTTTAGTTTACTACCCTCCCATACTCTCGTAAAATCTTCTATTATTATGTATTTTTTTATTACGTATCGATTATCACACAAATTATTTTTGCTCAGTAATCTAATTGTACGAAGAGTGCGTCCTATGAATCTATCGCAAGCTCGACACACGAACTCCCTTGGACTGACCGAAAACGAACAATGCAGACACAGACCTTTGCGAAACTATGTTCTCCGGAACTATGTTCGCCAGATTCTCATTCCTTCTCAACGAGAAGGCAAAGCTCTTTGATCGCGGCGACGAGGTAACTTACAACGCGTTCCGAAATCACTGTGTGGTCTCTTTGATGCGTCTATCGGCGTATCCGAAATTGTACCGTTGTCGACCGAATAATTTCGCGGTTTTTCTTTTGTATCGATTTCTTTCCGTGTTAACTTTTACGATCTCGCCGATTTTTTTTTTTTTTTTATAATAGATATTTTGTTCTTTCAGTCGATGATTTGTCGATCTAAATTCATCGGTCGTTTTTAAATTTCAACTGAAACATGAAAGAGTTCTCTATTGGCTATAAAAGAAGCATCGACCAAAAGTGTATCTTTTGTATCAAAAAGTCAAATGGAAAGAGAGAGAAGGGGATGAATTTCACGTCCACTTTACGCGGACGGATGCTTTAATTTAGAGAAGTCGACATGCACGTCGAACGCGGACGTTGATTCACCCACGAGTTCGATGGTTCGATACGAAAACTGAGCAGACATCAAGCAGCGTTGCGTGGAGCGCGTACAAAGGATACTGCTTGCCGCTTTGTGATTGGAAGCTGTCAATATTTGTCTGCATCGGGTAACAAAGAGGTCAGCAATGAAAACGGTAACGTCATCAATTATCTCTTACATACCGCCACCAAACGAACCGCGCGTTAAACTTGTTCTGTTCTATCGTTACCCTCGCTTCTGATTACGATCACTCACGGTTCATTTCATGGCGATTGACTGAAGTACGCGGAATCTCTCGTTTCCGATGAAAATTGTCTCTCGACGATCGAAAGCAATAATGACTTCGGTCGAAATTCCACTAGGGGTTGGAAATTGCTGGGTATATCGTGTTCGATCCTACAAATCGATCTCTCCCGCGCATACGTTGTGTACTCTACACGTGAAAGTACTCGGCGGTCCGCGTGAGTACCTTCGAAAGGTAGTTAGGGCGGGCGAACAACCTGCCCTAAAGAGAAAATAGGATATTTTGTGAAGGATATATGTTGCGAGGATTTAACTACCTTGATTAATATCAAGGTTTTTTTACGATAAGACTACTAGAAAGACATTAATTAAGTTTGTACGTACAATGGCCACTCTATCTGAATAATTCGGTTCTACATTTTCAGATATATTGCATTATAATTCGTTTAATATTATTTAAAGTAGAGAGATTTTCTAAAATTTTGCACGATAATATCGAAAGAAGAAAATGCATTTCGTTTCGCCCCCGTTTCGCAAATTAGATTCGACTTTCCGATTTTGAATTTTCAAATTTCCGATTTCTGCAGCATCGACGATTCCCAACGGCCAATAACTGCGAAGGCACGAATAATCCCGAGGAAGTATACATACGTGTATTACACATTTACTTTGGTATCGTGATATAGCCCGCGCGCGTCTTGCCTTATCCATATTTAGATTACAATGCTTTACATTAGAGAAGATACGAGCAAAATGGCAATACTCGGGGGAAGCAAAAGTCGCTCTCGTGCGCGGTTTTCGGAAAATCGGAAGGCGTCTCGCTGCTTGCCTTGAAACTCGTGATTCTGCAATGAAATTGCAGCGGCGCGCAGAGGATCTGTGAGGATACCGAATGTCGTCGCTCTCGTTTCCTCGAGCTCTCGGCGTATGTATCCGTGCTCGTAAAAAGGATTCGCTTCTCAGTCGGATCCCGTCTCCGTCTCTTCGGTTCCGTTTCTCCCGTGAGAGGGTGAGATTCGAAGAATCGTCGAAGGGGCTCATGGTTTACACATCGTGACGGCGCTCTCTCGTCAAAACCCGTAAAAGCTCTCGGGGACGATCGACTTTGAGAGCTAGCAAACGGTCAAGGAGATCCTTCTCGCCGTTGCCGATTCACGACCTCGTGAAAAGCTATCCCCGCCGCAGTCTCGGCGCTCGTCTTATTTTCCTCGCCTTGCTCCGCTGCGCCCCTTGGCGCCGATGGCCTCGAGGGGCCGCAAAGCGGCGTCGATTTTCTTTCAAATAATAAATTCGACTGGCCCGCGAATCCATCCACCATCCACCGACTGGTCAAGTACGTTCCGGGAAGTTCTAACGGCTGCTTTGTTTCCATCGGACGTTTTTAAAAGTTTTGAGAACACAGTTTCGCGTGCTTCGACCTGTTTCCGCCTGTAGAATCAGGGTCGACGAGAAGAAAAAGTTTCCCGACCGTGCAGCAAATAAAACACGTTTTAATATTTAATTCGGAAAGTTCCTAACAAAAAAAAACAAACAAATAGCCTGTATTTTATTAGTGAGAAATCTCGGAACGGCATTTGCTATTAAAATTTCGTTATTTTTATACGCGATCGTGGTATTAATTCAAGGAAGGGTTGTAATCGCGATTTTAATACAGAATTCTTCTCTTCTGCGGATTATCTTCCGGTATTGCCTGTCAAGCTCTTATTTTACTTGCATTGTAATGGATAAAGAGAATTAGCCGCAAACTAGCACCCGATGTTCGCATCGCAAACTCGGTGTATTTCTAAACCCCAACTTCGTCAATACATCCCGTTTTATCCTTTCTGTGAAAGAACTTTTAATGAGTTCGCGTACACTGTTTAAAGATTTAAAGTTTTGCGAGCTTCAAAGAGATCCTGCCATGCTTCTCTAAAGTATTACAGACGGGTCGGAGCATTATTATGACGTACAGAACGTCTGCGATATTACATCGTAAAAATTGCCTCTGTATATTAGTTCCTTGCTGCCTGTATCCTATCAAAAATTCAAAGAAAAATGCACACTAAATGAAAGAAAAAAGAAAAGGAAGCCTTCGAATATCTAATGAGATTATGCGAATCTTTTTAATATAAAAAAAATTTTTTAATTAGACATAATTTCGATATTTTTGCCTATGCAACAAAAGTTAAAAACTCTGACACAAGAAAGGGAATAAGATTTAAGTATACATAATCGAATAAACTTTCGGTGTCAATAAAAACAAATCATTCTTTGGAACAACCATTTGATACAACCATTAAAATTGTATCTCCGATTTTACGTTCCGGGCGTTTAAGTCTCCTCACCGTAAAACTATGAAGATAATGGCGGTGTGATTGTAAATAATTAACATAACAAGCAACGCGGCGAACGGCGGCCACGAAAAACGCGCGCGCGCGTGCGAGAGAAAGAGAGAGATATCTTTTAGTTAAGTAATATATGTAATTTCTGGGCACTAGTAGATAGTGTATGTATTGCGGTAAAGTTGATCGCACGAAATTGACCAATGTCAAAGTTGTGTCGCGGTTATGCGAGTACATAAGTGTTCACCATAAAGATACATAGGTAATAACGCGAGCCGTCGTGGACGACGCGATGCATACGCTCGCCCTATTAGCATACAATTATCTTTATGCTTCTTTTATGATTCATATTTAGTGCCAGTTTCGCCGCCACCACCACCCTTCGTGTCGAAATCGACTCGCAGTTAGCGACTTTTACGATCATACTTGTTTCGAAATTTAACGTACTTCGTGCTCGCCTGTTATCGGGCCTATCACAACATTTTGCTTGCATTTTTGTTAAACGTGTCCCGGAAAAAAATACTTTCAAGAACATGCACTACATGAAAATTTATCATCATACGTGCGAACACAGTCGATCGATATGTGTCGATTACGTTTCCTTTGTCGCGCGAAAGTCAATGTGATTAGCAAGTCCTGAGATTAAATAAACGACGACGATAAGATTATTTAATATTGTATTGACAACTTTTTATAATATGTAAAATATTATAAATATAATGTGTATATATAAAATATGAAAACAATTTTCAAAAAATAACAAGCTAAAATATTTTATTGTGTTTTCGATATAAGCAATGTAGATAATATTTTCACTCTTCTTGCTCTATTCCCTTTTACTGAATAATTTAATAATGTGATAATATTTAATATATCCGATAATTTTCCGATCTTAATTACGACATATGATTCACATTAGGACAAATAACATTGTGTGCCCTTTCTCTTTCGAAACGGCGGACAGAAAAAAGCTCGAAACAATAAAGTACAATAACGAAAGGTTACATATATGTACTTTTACGAATAGCACCGTATCGTTTTGCACGGTCTATGACTACAATATCTTCCATGACTCGCCATTACTACCGGCTACGGCTACCCATTAATTTAATTAATACGCACCCATTTGCACCGGCATGCAAGCGACCTATTTTCGCCCTTTATTTCGCACCATTTGAGTTTTACTTTGACGAAACGGCAGATCGAGTTTGCAAAACACACACGCGCATTTTCAGCCGCGCTGTGGTGGAAAATTGCACATTTTTTTTCCAGCCACCCCCATCGAAAACTGCAAAAAAATATGTTTGGTCGCAGGCAAAGCTGCCATCAGTTTAATGAAGATGTCTATAATAATGTATTCTTCATTAAACGTAGCTACATAAATTATGCATACGGAATATTCTAGCATGCCATTATGGTCAATTTTTTATTCCATCTTCTCTCTTTCAGAGAAAGTACAAATAATTATAAATAAAATTAAGTAAAATCGATCATACACAAAGTACAAAACTGTTAGTTTTATAAAAATTGAGAAATCGATTAGTCTATTTTTTCGAAAAATTTTGTGAAAGGTTTCCGGAATATTATAGTGTATTAAGAGTTATTACATGTTTCAACGAAAATGTAACTTGCTCGCAAATGTGACGTTACATGGATAATAAAATTGTGCGTATTTACATTTGCACATATCACGGTCATAAATTTCATCTTATACACTGTTATCCTTTAATATTACCATTATATGCATTATTCCCCCCTCCACATATTTTCTATTTATCTATAAATTTTACTTAATATAAATTGTGCAGTCAGCATGCATTTGTTATTTACATTGCATATTTTGTTGTCCCGGTTTAAATGGAATCTCATGCACCGGATGGAACGTGAAAGCGGAGCGACGCGGTTAGTTTGTTTGATATTCATTCCTTGCTATTAATCGTGTTCAGGAGTCACCATCAGCGTAGACAACCGCCGTGCAAACACGCGCAAAGAGGTGGCTGGTTGAATATCCTGCTATCCCGACGAGGCAGGTGTAAGTACCGTGTTAGTCTTACGGGTTATGTCGCAACTAGCAGAGCTAACTAATAGCCTCTTAGCCTCGGCTTAGGAAGGATCACGCTGCAAGCGACCGCACCCTCTTTGGCTCTCAGACTCGGGAGCAAACCCCTTAACCCTAGATGCGATCCTTAAGTCTGTGCGAGGCTTGCAAACGGCCGATTTCCTTCCCTTACCATCTGACGATGGATTAGCTTCCGTCGTTGACTGATTTTTAGGTCTTGGCCTGAATATAGATCGTTGCCTCTAGAGTGGAGATTTGCAACAACTCTGTATGTATCTTCTGACAGTATGCGTCTGACTGAATTATAGTATTTGTAGAAACATGTGTTCTTACAATGCTCCATAGAGTTTCACAAATTTTTTTTAGTAAATAAATTTCAATGTAAGAAATGTGCATATATGGTTAAAATATATTAGAATGACAAAGTAAAATACGCATTATATTTTCTGAACAGCTAGAAAATATATAAACGAGAAAAGTAAAGTTTGTTCTATTTCGTTCTTTATGTGTGAGCGAGTCATAAAGAGTGTAAAACTTGATGAAAATTACACGAAAGGCGAAGTTAAAAGAGTTACAAAAAAACAGTGTAATAGTCTATTACGAAGCATCCAAAGTATTCTTATGAAGTCCTTCTGAATTCAGCTATCAAAAAGTTTCAAGTAGAATATTAATAAAGAATGCGTCCGTGTACTGATCCTTCGGAAAATAACGTGTGCACCAACACGCAGGCACTGCTCTCGCTTTTATGTGCGGCGCATGCGACATTTTAAAAGCAATAACCTTTACGAGCGTCTAAAGCAAGTTTCTTAAAGCATTAATAACACGGGTGCATATGCATCAAATTCGCTAGTAATTTCGCGATGGCGGGATCTTCATAGAAATTTTCGCATAGAACGACAAAAGAATTCATTAGGCGAGAATGATACCCGACGCGTAATAAACCGAGCGACAGAGCAGAGAATTTATTCACTGGCGTATATCGGCTATCGCAATTTGTATCGATGCGAAAAGTTTGGCGAAACATTACGACAGTTACGTAAACTCCCGGCGGAGGCAATATAATGTCATTATCTCGTGGTGCACGCTAAAGAACCGGCGCATCGCGAGATTTATGGTGACAATGTGCAACACCTATGCGGACCTTTATCAACGAAAACGGGACTCTCTTTAGTTGACGACAAAAAGTCGATAGGACACACGTAAACAAATCCACGGGAGTTCGAGTTCGCCGGACCTCGACGTGCCATTCATTAATTAAATCTCGTTTAAGTAGTCAAGGCGTCCGAACGATGGTAAATAATGGAACAGGCGGCGGCGTGTCCCGATAAACTGGGACGTCTGGGCGACCCTAACACAAACGTATATGCCGCCGTTTGTTTCTCTGTGAAATTAATTCGAGCTCGGGGGTGCCCGTTCGACGGTTCACCGGTGCGTTGGTAATATTTCAAAGCAGTGAAAACCTGTCGATACAATGGCGACATCGGAACTTGTCTCCCTTTTAGGCTACTAAATAAATTAACTAGCAGGTAACGCCCAATTGTGATCACTTCGAGCGATTTTTCACGTCTCTCTTCCGGGAGAAGCGTGTATTGTAAATGTTTATATATACTTTTATATATATATATATATATATATATATATATATTTCAATTGAAGACTTGAAACTTGATTGAGATTGAAACTTTTTGAAATTATTGTTAAGAAATATGTATATTAAAATATGGATGTGTAATCTGTCGAGTATTAAATGCTCGATGTCTAAACTCATTATTTATTCTATATATGTATATTATATTTGAAAAACCCGAAAAATTCAAATTTAGAGTATGTAATGTTATTTCAGAGTTAATCAGTGTTGCATATTTTATATATATTTTTTTTTTTATATAATAATATAAATGGATGGCGGAGATAAGCAATTAATTTCACAAATATCAAGTAATAAATTAAATAAGTTATAAGTTTTGCGCTCACCCCGCTTCTATTGTCGCTTCGTTGTCGCCTGATGTCTTCCTGGGCTTCTTCCTTCTCCTCCTTTCTTGTTTAGCTTTTACTCCTTCGTAATACTCATACGACACTCGCGAAAACACAATTAATTATGATCGCGCGCACACTAATCAATAGAACACGACAATCGCGCAGTACTTTACATTCCCGATATCACATGCGATTTCATCGATCCTTATTATTGTAGTGTATATTGCGTATATTTTCGGGAGAACAACGCGAAAACGATGAGAGAAATACGCATCGCACAAAGCTACGATCCACTCGGAAATCGCAAATGTATGCGTCGTTCGTCGCAGCAATGTATAGAGTATACGCTTCTAATTAATAGTATAAGTTCTAATTTTAAAACGACTACTACGATCTTTGTTCTTCGATTATATTATAAGTGTGAAGAGATATATAAGTTAATCGAAAGAGATATTACAACGATAGTGGAGCGTCTCGCACTGCCTGTTCGTTCTCACCGCAGGAATAATAAGAAAATAACGGCATACAAGAGCTTCGTATTCCTATTTCGAGAGATAATACGACGACAAATTGCATGAACATAAACACACTGCGTGAAAAATTTTGGGACATGGAGGGGGAAATTTGGAGCTTAGCGTTGTTTACGTGCCGTGGCCTTGTCATTCACGCGGTGAGATTCGAGCGAGTAGGCAGCAATACAAGACGCTCCGTGTCAACAAAATAATGACACATTTCGGATTTTGTATTCTGCGAATATTTTAACTATATTTATTCACACATATAATATAGGATCGAAGTAATCGTTTTCAAATAAGAGCGTATACGATTCATTAGCATTATCGCAGCGAACGATGCGCAAGTTTAGCTACGCGATTGCCGAACAGATTATAGCTTCGTTCTACGCGTAATTCATCATTTTTGCCCTCCCGTTGAATTATATATAATAAGATGCTCGTCGCGTGCGTCCAATGTACCGTGCGATTGTCATATTCTGCTAATTAGTGCGCGTGTGACTGTAATTAATCGTGTTTTCGTGAATAAGTGACATATGAGTGCCAGATAGAAACAACAAGAATGGAGAACGTGGCCCGGAAAAGCATCGGACAACGACGAGACAATTGTGAGGTGAGCAAAATTTATAACTTATTTAATTTATTATATTCTTTAGTTATCAAACTGCGATTGCCAATTTGTCTCCGTGATGATTTCTATTTTGCATTATTATGCAATATAATATATATAAAATATACATTATATTTGTTCTCTTGATGCTTTTTTTGTTTACTTATTACTAGACAAGTGAATTTATTACGTATATAGAGATATAATACGTTTGTTCTACAATAATTGTATCTCTGCTTAATTAATGTCTTTTATTAATAAATTAAATCGTGGGTGGAAAATCAATGAAAAAATATCAGACATACAAAGGAAAAAATGAATTATAATGAAACCATAACGGATTGCGAACATTTAATAAAATATATAATATTTCGTGCGTTCGTGATATTATGATAGTTTAATCGTCGGCGTACTAATCGTAAACGTGATTTCGAGAATGTTCCTTTTGCGAACAGACGATGATGATACCACGTCGTTCAGGTGTACGTTGTTTGAATACGAAGTACGGATCCCAGTGACTGAATCCGCTTCGAGGGTGGTTTACGGGACAAGGGGGCAATAATCCCGGGGATGGTGGCGGTCCAACCAATATTGCGAAAGTTTCCGAGCTTACTCTTGGTCTGTTAAAGTTCAACCGGTCGTCCCTTCCGGAGACGACTGACACATGACCACAAGACAATAAGGAATGCAACTCGATGTTCTGCAAAAGTCGGTAGACATTGACGGATATTTGCCATTTTTTCCTTGGGATATATATTGCATCATATTTTAAGAGTGCACTCTCCGCGCGCATTTATTCGTCGCCAGACGACAATCATATACATTATTAAATGTTCCGTGTTCAAATCGTATATATCAACAGATAAAACTAAAAGTGAATAATTTTACGAATTATTTATATCGTAAACTTTACGAATTATTTATGTTTTGATACAGTATAAAGACTGTTATTTGAAGTTTATTTAAAATTATAAGGATATATAAATAAATTTGAGATTTAACTATCATTTCAAAATATTAATTGACTATTCTTTGTAATATTATTAGAAAGAAAAACATAATAATTTGTTTTCGTGCTGATCTTTGATATGTTTCCGTATTCATAATAAAATTTATTGATAAATAATATTGAATAAATAAATTCGATGGCAGTAAACTATCGGGGGTTTTAAACATTCGTGTCGTTGTTTTGACGCATCAAATTTTTAAATGACATCAAACGAGCTGCAGTAAAGTTATCGCTTACTTGCGGAAACTTTCATTTAGCGGAAACCATAACCCGTTGTGGATCGATTTTCCTGACGATGCACGCTTGCCTTTACTGCGATAATTTGCGATTCTCGCGATATCTTTCAATCATTACGACCGATCCACGTGAAACCGCAGGATTATATTGAGCTCGAGCAGATGTAGAGAGAGCTCTTTTGTATCTGCAGATCCTTTTATGAAAGTAATGTACGTGACAAGATATCTCGTTAACGCGAATTTCGCGCGCGCAATCGATTATAAACGCTCGAAATAATCCTGTAGGCGATCAACTTTCAAACTCATTAAGATCATTTAACGAACCATTTAGAACGTATATAACGAGGAAGTATAACAATGATTGCATAGACATATAACATGTTTCCGATTACCAATGTTTGTGACAGTTTAGCCGATCATAACATCTTGATTATAGTTTAATGAAATGACCGCCGCACTTTTGTCTGAAAAAAAAAAAAACGGAAAACCGAGTTAGTGTAGATGATTGTAATATTTGTTATATCTCCTATTATAATTTTTATTATCTTCGGTTATAATTTTTTTGAAACAAATTTGACGCGATAAATTTCCTGATAAAGCACGCAAGTTTCGGGTTTCTGGCAAATAGATATCATTTATTCATCATCTATTAATAGATTAATAAATTAATTTAGAATGCGGGATTTATATAATCTGTTACATTACATACCATTACATGTATCATTACATTATATATGTAATGAAGTATTCTAAGGCTCTTTCTTTGCTTCAGCTCGTACAACAAAGTGTCTCACTGTTTTCTCAGCGAGAAGATTGTTATCTGTCTTTTACAGCGAGCGAGCGCTTTAGCTGTAAAATTTAAACTGCGCGGAAGAGAAATTTTACGATCTCTTTTACAAATTAACGCGATTCGTATTGTTTAATCATTTGTTCGTTGGTCCGTTTAAACTTATAAAAATGTCTGCAAATATTGGCACAATTCACGATTTAATATCTTGCCGTACAATTCTTTTTTATGCGATTACGAGATCTGCAATTTTGATGATGTTTCGTGCCATCTGATATGAATTATACAATCAATCACGAAATTACGAAATAGAATTACGAAATTACCGCGCTGAAAATGTTTGCGTTGCTAAAAGATTCGTAGGAATATAAACGATCTGACATGATACATACATATATGAGAAGTTCAGAACACGATTGAAGTAAATTTATGACTCATGACATACACACATTCGCTTTAAATGTATTCTATAATATTTATAAAGCGATTTATTATTCGTAGATTTACTTCCTTCGTGTTCTCTTTTATGTCTTGCATTATATATCAAGGCAGTAGCAAAAACCCTCCAACATAAGTATCAGAGAATCGCTATCGAAAGAGTCATCACTGGATAATAAAATCTTTAACGATCTCGTGCGGCACATAAAGCAACGTGCGTGTATGGTCACAGTGCTCGAAAATTCGGACATAAATGATGGATCTTGATGAGGCCCCGGATACTAGCAACACAGTGAAATATCCCATTCCACGGGCATCCTGAAACGCCCGTTAAAAGGTGGCTCTAGGTGGAGATGCAACAGCACAAGAGCGTTGCTCTCAAATCCCCCAAACTTTCGAGCGTTGACTCGGCAGATGTCTACTTCGGCGAACGTGTAACTGCGTATGCGGCGTAACGTGCTCGCCGTAGCGTCCGGTATATTCGCGGTTGGCTATAAAGGGAGTTCACAAACGACTTGCACAAGCTTTTCCTCCCACCGCAGTTTCCCTACCGCGGTCCCAACGATCGTGCACGCGGAATGCGCGAGTTCGCGTTGAAAAGCGTCGACGAACGAGTCGTATAGACGTGCGATGTGTAGCGTTGCTACGTGCCGATCCGTCCGCTTCCGGTCTCGCAGGGCAAGAGCGTTCCTCACTCGTATACGGAATTGTTCGCGAAATTCCTGCGGAATGCGTCGGTAAACGCACGGTCGCCCCGATTTCGCAAAATTCGCAAAGCTACATTACTGGCGAAAGGGATACCCCGATTATGTTGAAATGAAGTGCGGTAAAGTTAGTATAGTCGACTGAAAAGTTAAATCCGCTCCAAGATAATAGTGGTACATTTTATTATTTGTTCATATCGTATACAAATGGACCTTTCAATAAAAATGCATCGTTCAATGAAAACTAAAAATATACAATAAATTTTTAGAATTAAAATGCAAAAATATTCCAGATGAAAAATAAGATGAGATTGAATGACTTGAAATAGATATGCAAATAAACGCGTGTCTTCGTTAGATTATAAAAACAAAGCGACAATTTGATAAGTATAATATTGGTAGCACAAACAGAGAGAGAGAGAGAAAGAGAAAGGGCAAAGTTTAGAGTCAGTCTAAAATAGAAACGGTCTTTGGATATGGCAAACGTTTACGAGAAGGAAAATAGCGTTCGCATTTGCAATAGTTTACATTTTACAATAATCTTGAACTTTGATGACCGCCAGTGTACGCGAAACGGAATGGCAAGCTAGAAATTGTACTGCCGGTACGTGCCAATCCGCTTTTCCGAGGTTTTGTACAAACGCGATATTCAGCCACACGAGTTTTCGGGTAAATTTGCCGAGGGTGTAAGGGTAAATATGCGACTATTCTGTTTTTCCGTACATGAGGATTACGCCAAGTAGTTTACCATCGGGCGAATGTTTACTTTGCAGTCGATGGAATACTACTGAAATATTAAAGATCTGTACAAGATTAGTATTTGTTCTGCAATTGGATTGGAACTAGGTCAGGAAATGCAAGTATATATGAAGTCAATATCTCATTGAGTTAATATCGTAAAATATAAGATGATAAAATTCGTAACGACTTTATATTTTACTTAGAAATGTTTAAAATTTTATTACACTTAAAAAAATGTCGGAATTGGAAAAAAATATTGTTACGCTATATATTCTATTTTTCTTATATTTACATATATTATTATCAATGACGTTAATATATATAAATCGGAAAATTGTTTTAATTATTTTACACTAATCGACGTTGAAATGCGGCAAACTAAGCAAAATTGAATTAAAAAAAAAAAATTATATAAGCCACCCTATGTATCTTTAAAACATGCGGGATTTCGATTTCGTTTCGGGAAAAAAATCAGCCTAAACAGTTTGCAGCATATCACGTCCTCGTATAATAACGGATCGTGGAAACTCGTACGCGTCATCGCTCCGTAAGCCCGCAATCTACGCGAGGGTAGATCCCTCATACATTTCCCAAGGATCTTTACGGCTCTCAGCACCCTGCGCCGCATGTGTACTTTAATTAGCTCGGGGTTCCTCGTTTCGTTTGGCTTGACGATACCTTTCAATCTTCCAGCGACCGATTCGCGAAATTGTCTCACGTGCTCGGGATTCAGGCTTTATTTGCCCCGAACTTTGGAGATCCGGAGAGCCAGAAGTTACTCGAAATCGAAGTTCCGCGACGAAGTGACAGCACTGCGTTGTCTGAAATCTTAATGGAAATGACGACACAGTGATTACCTCGTCGTCGACTTTATCACGTGAGATGTGTCACTGTTGAAATGTTTGATTTAGCAATGACCGACGACTTGCCAACTAGTTTCGTAATTGGATCGTAATATGAAACTGGTTTTGTGCGAATGATACGATGAAATTAGAATCCGTGTTGTTTTTGTTGTAGTACAAGTGATGATATACAGAAAAATCACATTCTCTTAAATATTAAAATTTGAACGAATGATTCGTAATTAGTTGTTAATAACATTTATTTATATTATTTTTTTTCTTAGCGTGGTAGTTTGAATATATTATAAATGCAATATACAAAGTATTGTAGCAGTATTATATTATAGATACAAAGTATTATATTGTCTGCATTCTTTTGCAAGATGTTTAAAAATTGTTTAAAACTCGATGTGTAAGACACATTTCTTTATGCTATTTCGAACGGAACCGTGTCACGTTTTATTGTTAGCCTTGTAACAAATTGGCATGTAACGACTTTTTCTCACTGTCAAATTAGGACAGAAGTGCTATAAAGACGTACGGCTAGAATGAAAGTTAAAATACAGAGTTGGGGTGTAAAGTCAAACTACGATAAATTGTAATTACTTATTTTAATTGCAGAAGTATATTATTAAACATAAAAGACTTCGAGAAACTTATTTCCGGATTGATTTCATATTTCAGGCAGAGATCAATATTTACTATATTGTATAGTTTCTTACAACAAGGCATAAACCGACAATAACTTTTTTACTGAGTTATTATAGGCATTACATATAGAGATAGTTAGACATATTTATTTAAAATTTCTATAAAATTTATTTAAAATTTATTTAAAATTATTATTTAAAATCTCAATAATAAAATATTTATTATTTAGTTTTACATTATAAGTTGAAAAGAGAGATATTAGGAATCTATCTGATTACTATGTAACGTTGTTTATTTTTCTGAACGATTTCAAAGGGCAAGTGTACACGTGACTCGCACATGTTTCGTGAGCCAGCGTGGCTTCATGAGTCTCCAATCTCGGAAAGTATCCGTCGACGAGCGTTATCTGCCGGAAAGCGAAAAATAGATAAACAGTCGTCTATATAGAAAGAGAGAGAGAGAGAGAGAAAGATAGAGACTCGCACATTCCACGGTAGTACGATCGTAACCACGTCATAGTGAGCATGACACACGTAAAGGAATCGCGGCCGAACGTAGTTTAAAATTCACGTCGCTCGTAACGTTTGGCGTGCACGCCTCTCACGCATCGGGAGGAAGCTTCCTCGTTATCAGCATCAGTAGTCGTTACCGCCGTTGCCGCGCGCACAAGTCTCACTAACGACTGAGAACCAGAAGTGGAACGTGCCGGCTCTCACTTTCATCCGGGAGTCTCTCTCTGTCGCGCCAACGAGCGTGAATTTGCGCCGTGCCACAAACACGCGTGCTTCTATATGTTCCTCTACGTCGCGCTTAAACTACGGCAACATGACGGGCGAGCACGAGCACAGTGACTTTCGGACGAGATCGCGTAGAACGAAGAGCGCAACGAGGGCGGAAGAGATCCAGAAAGCGGAACAGATGGTCCGCAGATCGCAGCCTGACAAGCCGTGAGTAACGCACTGACACACAGCTAGTTTTGCATGTCTATTCACTTACACACTCGTGTCTCGCGTTCCTATTGATGCGTATCACGGGTATCTGTTCGTCACGATGACAGATCGGCTATCAGCCCAATACAGATAACGATGTCGACGAGGATTGTGCGTGATTACGGCGAGTACAGCCGTTCACGATGTCGCCAAATACGCGGTGACGCGAAATTTTTAGTAATCGCGAGAGAAACACACGACATAACAGACACACTTCGTTTAACGTGCGCATGCGTATTCCGCATCGTATTCGGCGGAGATACTACGAGAGGGGATACCCCATTCTTGGCGATCGCGCTCCGTCTTGCTCCGTTTTGCTCCGTTTTACATTCCGCGTCTCTCTTCAATGCGTGTTGTAATCGATGCGGAGGTCAGCCGCCTGGCGCCCTAGAGTGCGGTCGAACTACAGCTCGTTTCAAAACATGCACGAGTGCCTCCGACGAGCTGATTGCGGAATAATGGACTCTGGACAGGTGCGTGTTGTCCACATTAGGAAAAAGAATGGCTATGCCACGAAATGACGTTCCGATAATATGAATATAATATGAATATATTATATATAACTAAATATCATCTTAGATCAGCATATATTGCGTGGATATAATTTATTCTTATTACTTGAATTTTTAATAATATATGTGTATAAATTTTTGGAAAGGAAATCTTTTTTTTTTCAGGAAAGTTAATATAATATGTTAGAGCAATGTGTAATGAAGAATTGTAGAAATATTTTAATAGACACAAATTATTAATGGACATTCTCTAATGAGAGGTTGGAGTGAACGGGCGTGTTTACGTTTATTAACATAATATCGAGTGATATAATATATGAATACTTTGCTTGACATTGAATCGAGAATTTAAATATTTTAAATATTTATGAAAGCGGAAATTTAATTAATTGACTGTTTGTCTTATAAAATATAAAAATATTACGTAAAAAAAGTATTACGTAAAGAAAAATATTACGTAAAAAAAGCACACGGAGATAAATTGCGTATAATTTATGCATAATAATTAATTAAGTAATTATCTTTTATGTAACAATGATATCAATGATATAAATTCATCGTTAATGACATCAAGTCTTATTTTCATATAATGTTTATAATTCATATAATAAATTTGGGAACAGCATTTAAATGGTATGTTAAATAACTCTTAAAAAGTTATTTAAAACATACAGGCTCATATATTAGAAAGTAATATAATTTACATAAAATAAACAACATTTTGTTAGAATTATACACGAGCGTATAAAATACATTATTTAAATAAAGTATTGAATGAAATAATACATTCTGTCTTCTTGTATATTTAAAGTTAGCAATAATACCACTAATTTTTGCTCTCTGTAAAATCATATACGACGTATATATATATTTATCCTTGTGTTTATATGCATAATATCGGTCGATTATAGACCGCAATTTTTTAAGTGCTTGTGCACTATTCAATTGACTTCGTGTCACTTCAAGAAATAACGTTGTATTAAACTTGTTTTGATAGCGCGTGTTAGATCTATCTATATGATATAAAATTAGATGTCAGGATATAAGAGGAGTATCGATCATTTATAATATAAGCAATACTCTCCGACATTTTAAAAGTTTGTTCGACTGTCAAAATCTAGTTCGTCTGGAATAAATTTTGTTTTGATTGTATATAATTAATACGTGCTTCTTGCTATTTCAGAGTTTAACATCGAAACGATCTATTCTATTCTGTCGAAATGTCTATCAACGAAGTCGAGTTAGAGTTCGGTTGCATTATGCTTACAACTTTGAATGTAAATCAATCTTTAACGAGATTGATCGAATTCGAGAAACTTGGGGGAGTGGTCTTGGGAGAAATGCAAAATTTAATCTCACGAGACACATTTTGATTTGATTGTTATGAGAGAGAGAGAGAGAGAGAGAGAGAGAAAGAGAGACGTTTGTAAAGAAGAGAATTACGCAAAATATGAGACGAATTATAATATGAAATAGTTCATAGGTTTTGACCGAGACTACGCATTTGCGATTTCTATAAACTTTGAAATTACGGTCAAATTACATAGTTTAGGGTTTAATTTCTTTACAACTTTATTATTCCATATATCAATTGTTTAATATTTTCTTTATAAATAAATTATCTTATTTTATATCTTTCTCATATCAATTACCTAGCGAAAATAATTGTTAACATCAAGATGCAATTAAAACTTTGATACTCTTTGATTTTTGCAAGAAGTTAAAAACGACGCAGCTAGAAAATATCAGTTTTAATAGAAATGTAAAATAGAATGTAAAATAGAATTCACACAGATTCAATTATTTAAAACGCGTGACGCGTGACTCGGAATTGATAAAGAATAAATAAAAAAACTTGTTTTGCATGGTTCGATCGACAAAGTTCAATTGTAAATGATTCAGTATTTACATATGACCTCGTGATATATACATGAAGTCGAAGGATATCTTTCTAGAACGATCGATTTTGCGAGGAATTAAATATTCTTTAAAACTACACAAACTTTTTTTTACAAAGTAATTATTTTTTATCTTCTAATGTTAATTGGATTGAATAATTTTCTTAATATTAATTAATGTTTAATCAATCATTATCACACGCGTGTTTCTATTTCACGAATATACGATATTATTTTAACTGCAATTAAATACTGCAATGCCACAAACATATCTGCAAGGCTAACTACTGCTCGTTTAAACACAAATAAATACTTTTTTAAATGCTGCATTGCAGTAAAACATTTATTTTCAACAAATTGAAATCAAGCGAAACAAGTTTGAATAGATTTTTATCGATAAAACAAACAAAGTTGTCATCCTGTAAAATGTTTTATTCAAATATCCATATAAAATAACCTCGCAACAATAAATATTGTACAGGGGCCTATTTTTTTCTACAGCAATATGAAAATTTTATATTAATTATTAAGACGGTTTTTTTTCTAAATATATATAATGTACTAGTATTTTATTTCCTGTATTTAGAACTCACTACTTTCGTTAATTAATTTTATAAATAATTCTAATAAATAATGATAGGTGTTAAATGAAAAGATATTAAGCTTAGAATCATTACTGTATTATTATTATAGCAATATACAAATTATGTGCGCGTTGTTAAAGCAAAATAAAAATTGCATAAATAACCTGATAGTTCTACGTCACGATTCCATCAACATGTGAATTAATGATTCCGATATATTCGAGGTCATTTCCGTCGGTTAGATACCGCGAGATTGCAGGTCAAGGTTAAGGACTATGAACTTTCGATCACGCGAATGCACGAACAATTTAAACGCCTCCGTGCGCCTCGGTGCGCCTAATTAAGCTCTGGGTCGTGCCGAGGTTTTGCTTCGATGCCTCGGAAACTCCTTCGTGAGGTAGTCGTCACTCTTCAGCGACTTCCGGAACCGCTGACGGTTTCCATAGAGTAGAATGTAAAGCGAAGTATGCGCGCTGGAACATTACTTTCCCGTTAATTAAAATGTTAATTCGGGTGACGCAACAAAATCACTCTGACGTGATGTTGTCGTTAAGCTTTTTCTCTCCGATCTTCGCGTCAAACGTCAGTAATTTTTCTGTTACAAAATAACAGCAAAATTCAGCTTATGATTTTGCATGACTTTTTATGAATGCTTGTTGTTACTTATTATTTCTCTGGATTTCCGATTCTTACATAATGGAAGTGATTGTATAAAAAGATCGAGTTAAATATAAATTTACGTAGTTCTTTAATTACTTATTTCTAATTTAATGTTGTGGATATTTATAAAATTTTGTTACGATTCAAGTCTTCCCACAGTTCGATAATTAATGTTGCAATTTTATTGAAATATAATTAATGATATTATAATATACAATCCCTCGTTCATTCATGGAAATATTTCTTATTCGTATTAAATTAGTTTTTGTATTACAAGTTTCTTATTCAACTATGTGGATTGAGGAATGCGATTGTTCTATTATCAAGTGCGTTTCCCGTTTAACCGAACATTCCATTGGTAATGGAACCTAACAAATTGATGGGCCATTCATGATTTGACTGGAAGTAGAGAATACGTGTGCGCGTTGATAATCTGCATCGCTAGAATATGCCGATTTTGTATCGACATGAAATCGCTTGCTTAATGCACATTAATGGAATAGTACCGGTGGATTATACGCAGTGAAAGAGAATATGAAATTGTAATGACACTTTAATGACAATATATGCATATATTTATCTTTCTTGCATGTCATAAAAGTAGATTGGATGTAAATGTGGAATATATTAATTTTTTGATCGTGTGTGAGTTATTAACCATGATAACTATAGGATTTATTTACATTGCATTGTAAAATGGAGAGCACACATATAATATTACAAAAAGTATTTAATATACATATGACTTATTAATTGTCATATTTGTAGTAATAATTTATTTTGTTCTGGAGATAAAATTTCTCTAAGAACATGTGCATGGTTTTATGTATTTAATATATATTAACAGTAATTTTTTTGTGAAACGCGAAGCAATGATAACTTAGTATCATAATTTCTTCATACGGTATATTTTTGTCACGTTTGCATGAGTTTTTATGTAATTTTGTTTTATTAATTACTGGCACTGGGAAAAATATTGCAATATTCTATTATTGTATTATTGTATTGAAGAATCGCGAAGTGATTTAAATAACGAAATATGAAAATCATTAATATGAATGAATAAAACCAACGAGAATATAATTCTAATATTGATTTAATGAAAGATGTTTCGCTGAATAGAGGAATTTATTGTTGGAGTGAAATTCTATAATATATAATACGTCATATTGAAATTAGCTATAACAAATTCTATATTATTTTTCTATTTTAAAAATATGCATGTACTTTGTTACGCGGTAAGTTTTACCTGTCTTTTCTCGAGTGTGTATGTGCTCTTTCACGGGCACTCCGTCCACCGCGTCGCTTAGTAAGACGGGAAAGAGAATAAGGCAGAAATAAAAACTACCCCTCCGACACGATATAATGACTTGCAAACAAGAGTTTCTTGTTCTCGAAAATGGCGAGTCCCTTTTGCCGCGTCGCAGCTTCTTTTCCATCTTGGCGCGCGCTTTCCTTTATTCTTTCCAAGACCTCTCCTTATACCGGCGAATCCATCCTCGAACAAACGATCCTTATATTTACTCGTGGCGTGTTTGTCGAGCGCTTTTCTTGTTTTCGCGAGTTTGTAATTAGATGCGCGATGGATACAGTTGGGCAACATCGAATTCTCGTCTTCTTTCCGCGTGTTGGCGACGAAGGTTGTGAAGGGGCACAGCGCGAGAAGGGGACGGGTCGCTTTGCAGTGTATTTCCGGAATGTCCGAGATTGACTTCGGAGAGTTTCCGATCTCTCCCATTCTCGATTTTGGCGCGTGAGTATGGACGTGTTTGCCCACCTGATTCGACGGTTCGCTTTCGCCTCTTGCCGTTAAAGGGAATGCCGCTAAGTTTATCGGTGCATTGTTTAACTACGTTGTAATGCTTATTCAGCGAAGCAACAATCAATTACCGATTACAAAGACAAGATACAGATTAGAGTCTTCCGCTTTGCTTACTGGGAGAGAAGATTAACAAGCTCGAATGTTATATCCAGAGAATTTGCATAAATTAATTCGCATGCTAATATATATTTTTTTTAATATCTGAAAAAGTTACTTAAGAGAACAATTTTTCGCTAGAATAATAATTATCATAAAATATAGAAACTTCTTCAAATATTTATTCTTCGCGACATGATGAAGCTTCGATAAAACCATTTAATAAATCGTTTTCTAATCGATTAGCAGGGCATTTAGGCGAGAGAGAGAGAGAAAGAGAAAGAGAGAGAATATTGCTCTTAGATTGCGCTAGGTTGCTAGTTGCATTATTGCCTGCACCGATACCAGCTCGCAGAATTAGCTCTATATGCGTTCAATCTCGTGGGTGGCACGTTTTCTGGCAAAAAGCCCCTTAATAAATCCTAAAACCACGCGTCATCTCCGCGACGGGCGACAAATTTCCGCCTCGACGTTCAGCCTGCCGCGACGGATTTTTGCTTCTCGTCTATCTGCTGCCTGCTTTCTCCTCCGTTGCTACTTTTTTGCATTTCGCCGAGTTCGGCAAAAACTTTTAATCTCTCGCGAACCTACGTATAGAGGATCGTCTCGCGTAGCGCCTTCGAAATGGATGAGGATTAATGAATGAGGAGGTATTGTGCTGTCAATCCCGCAACCCTTTTCGTCCAGTGTGCTACTGCCTCGTAATTTTTATCGTTCTTTCTTTTTCTCTATCCGCCTCCGGCACAGCGGACCATTTCCACGATAAAATTGTAGGCAGTAATGGCGGATTTCGCGCGCGAAATCAGGCGGAAGAACAATGGTAGCGATTACGCCGGCGGAAGGGACGGAACGAGTGTCTAGGGAGTGTCTCTGTGGATTAGGAAGGGTTGCGGTTTTTTCGCGATAAAAAACACGACATCATCGGCTTGGAGCTCTTGCTTTGCTAATCGCCGTAAAGATGATGTGTGCCGGATGAGAGATATATATTTCGCAGATTCATATTTTAGAAATAATCGCTCTAAAGCGCTACACAGTTTTCGAAATAATAATTCAAAAAATATTTAAGAATATCTAGGAATCTCGCGCGCAATAAAATACAACCGTTGTATGTTATATTATAAATTATTGTTTAGTTTATTTTAATTAAAAGTAACATGTGTAAAATGCATTTTGATGCTACGAATGCTTCTCGTAAATTATGTGTCAAGACCGACATCATCTTTCTTCTTTACGCTGTTACGGTAAAGCCCCAAGTGATTAAATATTTTACGTGGATATATATGGCCTAAATGAAACGACCAATATTTTGCAGTGCCAAAACTTGCAATTATACGCAATTTGTAATGGTGGAATCAAAAGAAACGCAATTCAGTCTGACCACTGCAGCAGTTGGAAGTGACGAAGTTGCCGTGCGGTTTTGTAAAAAGATGAAAAGGAAAATGTAGTGACTGTGTCACGACCGAGCTTAAATTAGCTTCTTTAACGCTTGTCCGGTTTATGCGAATTCCGTTTGCCGCTCGCGAGACAGGTGAGAAAATTTTGATGAATCTCCGGAATGCAATATCAAGTGGTGGAAATGTCGTCAGCAGGAGGAAGTGGCGATAAAATGGTTTGTCACGAAAGAAGCGATAGGGAACAAGATAGGAGACAGACAGATAGACGAGCAAACAAGCAAGATAAATAGATAGATGGATAGACGGATAGGCAGACAGAAAGGAAGAGAAAAAGCAAATCATGGTATAGCATGAAGGCAGAACGAGCGATAGAGCGAGAAGTGAATCGGAAGGTAGACAGAAGGAAACGATAGGTAATCGATATTGTAGGTCGTCGAAGGTGCGGATAAGGGAGAATCGTGCAGGGTCGAGGTGAACGAAAATGAGGAAAGGAAAACCTATTTAAAGCGCCATTTAATTTCTCTTCATGAATCATTTAGAATATTCTTCCGCTTAACGCCGCTCTTCTTATTCTCCTCTCTTATTCTTTTCTATTCCATTTCCCTCTCCGATTCGCTAGCCGGATGTTGTAGTAGGAAGGATTCCCTCCTCATTACACGGGTAATATATGTATATCCGTCTATCGTTTAAATATTCACGAGGCCTTCCGGTGCCGGGAAGATTCGCGAGGAAAATACTACCCGACAAGGAAGGTCCTGGCATAGGGTGCCATTCTTCCATTTCACCCTTCCCATCGGTTGTTTCTTCTTATTCCTCGGCACGAACAACTACTCTTCGCCGTTTTCCTGTGTAGAAATAGAAGGAAAAGGAGAGAAAGAGAGAAAAGAAGAGAGAAGAGTGGCACGAGTAGCGTTTCCTCTTTTGTCGAGGTGACTCTCAGACCAACCTGAAAACAAAAGATTCGGCACCTTTATCTTTCGCGAAGACGCGTTTGTTCTAACGGGTGACTCGTACGAATTTTCAAATCAAAATTTCGATAGTTTTCAAGTCGTTTCGACTAACTTATTTGTATCGTAAAATTCGTAATGACCATCATCCTTTTTTAGTTTGAGTGGATTGAAGAAAGTGACGAGGCGTTACATCGAGACAATGAAACCAACAATGAAGTTGGATTGTTATTGAATAATGTTACGAATGTCTTTGTCAATATATACAAGTTGTTTGAAATCTGTATGCAATTTTTTACAAAGTAGTTTGCAAATGAGCTTTATTTGAATTATTTTTCGATGTAAGATTTATTTGTCTACATGTTTAATACTCCATGTTCTGTTTTTCATTCAATACATCTGTCTTAAATACAATGGTTATTGCATTACGCTGCAGAAAAATATGCAGATGAAATACGAGCAATATCAGAAATAACGAATGTCGAACAAAACAGAGCGGAATATTGTACGACGGAAAAATAATACTTCGTATACGAACATGTTAGTAGCTTACGATAACGATAGGATAATATTCTTTTAATCTTATTGTTTAATATTCCATAAAGTTGGAAAATCACGTAGACACTGAATATAAGTCCTCAAATCTCAGAATAATTCATGCAACTCACAATCAGTATGACGTGGGACATTAGTCATCCGTGATACGCTGAATAATTATTGCACAGATAGATGTGCAGTCGGACACATTGTTATTATATAGTGGCGAGGTACATCGTTTGCGTATCTGTCTGGACAATTCCGACGAGCAAGTAATTAAATAAATCAGGGACTACATTAACAAATTATGCTACATTTTCATAAAAACGAAGAAAATGAAAATTTATTATAAAATATTATGGAAAATCTCCATTGTTATATTTAAAACTCGTACACATTTAATGTGTTTTTTCGATATTCATCATTCCTATTGTAGAGAGAAATATTTGCAATTTAATTTAGCCATTTTTGCAGTACTAATCATCTCGTTCATAATTTAATAAAATACGTTCGAAAAGTAACACGTAATGTCGATCGTTCGGAAAAATATTAGTCGGATTGCGAAAATGTCGATGATGGACAGCCACATATCTCCTCGACGTGAAAATGTATCCTGATTTAATTATATTTCGTAGCTGCGACAATACGCTTGAATAATTATACCGAAACATTATCCGTGTTTTGGACATTTCCCGATATGAAAACACGCTTTTCTCTTTATTTCGTTTCGCTCGACCATCATATGTCGATTATCCTCACCTCTCGTTCTTTTTCACTCTACGGTCTCATTTTTGTGTCCATTCCGGAGGGATTTTTTCGCCGGACAAACTTTGCGAGTGTCTATTTTTTTAGACAGAGAAATAACAATCGTCATATTTTTGAATCAGAGCACGCGACGAGGATACCGATGAGATTTTTTGCACGCGACTTCTTTTATTTTGTTTAAAATCTACCCGCGAGCATGGGTTTGCATTTTTCAATAGGATGCGAGTTTCGAATAAACACGATTTTTGTTTCAGGCGCTGTAAATAATTCCATTTGAAAATTGTCACGGTTTTATCGGTCGTGACCTGCGTTTGCTTGTTTGATTTTTTTTCTCGCTATTTTTGGTCGCGGACAAACTTTCAAACTAATTTGCACGTTTAATGGCGATAGTCCATGTTTCCATTAAAATCTTTAACGCAAATGTCAAAAAAAGAGAAATTCGAGTACCATTTTCAATGAAAATTTGCAACTGGGATGTAATAATGCAGGATGGTAATGATGCGCTATGGTGACATCGCATTGGAAAATTGTGCGAAATCATGTCTGCTCATTTTTTTTCCGATGAGAATTATAACTTGGGTTTTTCATAAGTTTGAAATGAAAGATAAAAATGTATGTTTTTCTTTCTTCTAATAAGATATGTTACTCGCTGTTGTCTCAAATAGAAGCGTATTGAAAAAGTAACTTTACTGAAAAGCCGTTTATTGAAATATTCATCCGTGTTAGCAATTTCAGAAATGGCAGAGTTGAAAACTTGTCGTGCAAAGAGCGTCAACATCAATTGGCGAAATCAATTATCATTGGGATGCATTAGCGATCATAACCCAGAATTCAATTAAACCCGCGGATCGGATCGAAGTCACGTTCGCCGCGGAGAAAAACCGGGTCCTCATCGGACGTTACAGGCAAAAACTCGACGCCGAAGTTACGCGGACACGGACACGGTGTCGATGATCAAGGGATGTAGCGACGCGACGACTACGTGCCGAAAACTCGTCGCGTTAGCGGAAGTTTCGCTTAAGAGGAACTTTTTGCGCGACCTGTAATATGTCCACCGTAAGAAAGCGGAAGCGATTTGCCTCGAAACGGCAAGAAAGTGGCGCGCGCTTTGGCAGCACGTCTCTCAGTTCCGGAAGAGCAACGACAACTTAGTTGGTTCTTTTTGCTCTTTCACGGCTGCGGTTTGTTCAGAAAGTGGACTAAAGTATGATATTGCAACTTATCCCACGGAGATGCCGCTCGGCCTTCGTCTAAAAAGTGCCGCCGACAATTGCGATAAATCATCCGAGAGCACGCGTCTAGCTTCAAGCGTGGTTTCCTCGACATGACAAGGCGACACTGTCGACTCTAATTTATCAATATAGAAAACAATGTGTTAATAGTAAAAGAGAAGCGGAGGAAAGGGAAAAAGTAAGATATCTCTAAACAGAACTCTAAAAATATACGGCCGTATTCCACCCCAACGCGATATCAATTAAAGTATGGAGCGTTATGATAATTACTTCAGCGTTCCTTCAACTTTTTGATATCGTATCGCGTTTATCTCGTATGACTCATTGTGTTTCGCAAACCGGGTGACAAAAATCGAAATATCGCGCTGGTGGCTGTATCTCACATTTTCCGAAGATGTCGAACGAGACATTTTAGAAATATCCAGTGTACTCGCCCGTTCTCATGCATATGAAATTTCCATAGCGACACGTCTGCGTCCTGTTCGCTATGCTGTCCCAATACCAGAAGCGTGAGAGATAGCTCTTCGTGCGCAAACCGCCGTTTCTATCGCGGCTCTATTAATTATCGCGATCTGCCATAAATTCTGAGTAATAGTTACAGCGCACAGGTCGAGAGGGTTTATTAGGTGAGCCGTTATACGGGAGAGTGGGAAAGGGGAGGCGCGACGATGCTGCTGAATACACGCAGAAACCGCACTCCTGAGGGTGGCTGCGGGTAATTACGACGAGACGATATATAACGTTCGCCTGTTACATTTTGTACGCAAAACCGACAGAATTCTTTTACTAGACAAATTGCATCGTCATCGTTGCGACGCCGTCGTTGTGAAAATTTACAATATTAACAACAAACTTAAGCGCTAGAGTTTAGATAATTACGAATTAAAATAATAAAAGCAGCGTATTACATTTTTGATATTACTGGAATGACGTACATTTTCCATTACATTTAAAATCATAATTTGCATTTGCTTTTTAAAGAGATCTTAAATGGGGAGAATTTGCGTTTTCGCAATATTTCTCGAGGTATTTATGCGATTTGGAAGTTAAATTGTAGTATCCTGAAGGATATAAATTCAATTTCATGGCTTTTCGGTTGCGAGCTTCTAGTCCTTCGAAGTTCCAAGGAGACAAGGTCTTAAGGATACATCTTATCGCCCACGCCTCGGGTTCTGCTAGAATCTTTCATGTAAATACTTAAGACGAGAGGTTCTTTCATGAAAGTGATATAGAAGCCTCTCGAGACCTATCTCTCGATGACAGCATAATACTAGTGGTCACGAAGTAAGAGCCAATCGAGAAGTCGGCAAAATCATATCATTTGATACAAGATTTATTTTCGAAATATATTGATTACAGATATACATATTAGATACAAAGTTATTTCCACCGCAAAATTAATTTGCGAGTCATTTGGAAAACGTTTAATTTATCATTATTGACGCAAAAATTAATTATAGAAAAATAAATGAATTTCTCTCTTTTTTTCTCTCTTGAATTGTTTTATATTTATTTATGAAATTATATCATATTAAAATGATTGCTAAGACAATAACTTTCTCTAAACTGCTTAGAAACATTTCGAGACACATCCTCAATGATATGATAATAAACACTGTTAACAACACATCATAAAAATATATACATATGTACTTTTGCGATCCCGTTGAAAATAAAATATTTTCTAGTTTCGCAAATGATCCTGCGATGAAGTAACGTTGCAATACGATAAGAATATTAACTATGACTTTGAATACAAGGAGAGATAAAAGTTTCGTCTTATGATCATTATTCCTTTTGTTCTTCACTATGTAATCGACTTACCACGGTACCATTCGAGATCCTTTTAGTACATGCTCCTTTTGCGTTGTCATGTACATTCAATAAGCACTTTAGATATCGGAGATTCCATATGGTGAGCCGCTCTCGTGTGACTGACAAGTGTGCATCGCCAACAATACTCCGTGCATGAAATCTGAATAGTTTCTATAGCGCATGGTGGAGGGTCGTAACACAAAACCCTCTTGTCTTTGGTGTCTCTTGGGTGGATTATACACCGGATGCGTCTCTGTAATCGGCTTTTACGATACGCGTCTATCATCCCCCCGTTGGTTGCGCGCTCGCGAAGAGGACCGATAAGGATCATCATATAAACTTTTCGAAAGGGTTTTGTCTTGTGGCACAAAACATACGAGTGCCTCTTGTATCTTTGATCAATAAGGCGCGCTCGTGATTCATGATAGTGGTTGAATATAACGGATGAATTGTACCGCTATAGTAAATTAACAAAATACAAATATAAATTGGTTATCGAATAGAAGAGAAGAGAATACATGCTAACTTTTTTGAAAAAATTGCATGATTGAAATTGTTGTTTACATATGGAAAACTTTTACGCGAAATTAACTTTTTAAACAATTCTTTAATTTTTCTGTCTACTTCATTGTCAGTAACTTTAGCATGCGTAATTATTATATTTTTTAATATTAGTACATTAAAGTTTCTAAGAAAAACATGCTGTACTGGAAAGACGATTAGTATAATAAGTGCTCTTAAGAAAGTGAAACACGCATTCCATGTATTTTCATAGATCCAGAGAATGCATTGTTATTACTGCTCATCATGATACTCCAGCGCTTCAAACGGAATGTGCGATGTCCTGAGTGCTTGATGGATGTAAAGCAACGTCCACCGAGAATACAAAGTGGAAGAATCGCGTACGGATAGCAGTAATCTTGCTACAATCGTTTGTTATAAACTACATTTTGCTAGATTCATATGGGAAACGCGGGAGAATCGTAAATCCCACGAGTGTCTTCGAGACAGATCTGCTTGCTCGAACGTCCGTCATATAACGAGCATCTTTTATTGCGATGAAAATGATTCATGTCATTTACCGCGTCGTCACGTGTGAACTATACGTCAGTCCGTAAATTGATATAAGGACATGTATAACCGTGCGATATGAAAGCCTCTTTATTGCTCCATTTTCATCTCTATGACGTTCGTACGTCTTTCTTCATACTGCTTGCGCACAAGAAGCATTTTGCTAGTATGGCGCCAGAATGAGAATATTCTCCTTAATACCTTCCCCTTCAGCGACTCGGCAACGGTCTATTATCGAATTTCCGTAGGTTAGTAGGTATAATAACGAGTTCGCTATTCATAGAGATCGCAAAAAGACGAATACAAAATATACGTGAAGATATTACTTATAATTTAATCTTTAAAAAAATGTAATAATATTACAGAATACATTTTATTAAGCATTATTGTATTATATAATACATTTTATTTATAGAGATTGTGCGCTGAAAAATTATCGATGAGATCGTTATGATAACGGATGAGTAGAAACGGATTTTTCAAGTTCTTTTATTTTTATACAGATTATATTATTTGCAGGTTTCAAATAATTTATATTCCAAATATTTTATTTCTTTTTTTAAATTTTATTTTGCAGATGTCACCGTCCTAGGGATAGCCTTTTTTCGTGGAGCTCTGGCTTTGACAACTTCACGGGATTCGTCAACTGGGGCTTCCTACTGCTAGGCATCGGCGGTATCCGATTACTGCTGGAAAATTTCATAAAGTAAGTCAAATTATCGATAATACCACGCTCTTATCTAACTACGCAGCGGATTTTAACATGATCATTAATAGTTCACGATAGATTTGTCATCGATAAATATTAATTGATACAAAACGTGAATGATGCAAACATTAGCGAGCGATAATAGAAATTATGCTAAGCAAGTTTTTATTTTTATTCTGATATAACGAAGTTATATCATTATTTGATTAATAATATTTTATCCATCAATTTAAATAAGATATATAAACAATCACGAATCGAAAAATTATTGTATTATTGACGAGACATCCGTCGCATTGTTCTGAATGTGTTTCGCGGGATCTTTTTTCAATTCTCCAAGACACTCAAGTGGAAAGCTTTTTATATATGATAGTTCGGATCGAAATGCGTGGATTTCGAAAAAAAAAATACAAAAGGGAAAAAACACTGGAGGATCGGATCGTATCTGCCAATGTTCTAATAACACCGTGAAAAAAAATGAGAAAGTTCTGACAAGCAATAGAATAAGACTATCCGCTGACTCCATCAAGAAATTGTTACTTGCTCACTGAAACTAAAAAATGTCTTTGCATGAGACGAGACACCCTCGCGACTGGGAAATGGGAATCCGATAGGGGAACAAAAGGCGATCAAAAGCGCTTCCATTGATTTGATGGATGCGCTACCATAGCGATTGATGGCGTACGACAAAAAGAATCGATTGCCGGCGAGCTGACAAAATTGAGTTTGTAACTGTAACTGCTACAGCACGATTATTCGCTGTTCTTCAGAGAGGGTTACAGATCGATCGATGTAAGTGGATGTTATTTGGAGTCAGCAAGTTGTTGGTACAACGTGACACACAACAGGTCAACTAATAAGGTTGCATGATCTGTTTTGATGCGTACCTATTTCAGGCACACGCTGTATGTGAAAACAAATTTGATATATTTAAAAATTAGGCATTGTGTTATTGTTAATATACTACATAAGTATGGCATTCGATATTGGAGTCGAAAAAATTCGATAATAGAAGGTGAATAGTATAATAAAAGAAGTATTGTAGTAAAAAATTAAAATATGGTTCATCAGATTAGTATAGATCATTACATCTGTGACGATTGAGAATTATATATTTTTATAAAAAGATAGCAATATGAATATCGTGTAATATAGAATGTTTTATTTGCAAAAGAATTGAAGAAAGCCGTAACTGAACACGTTTGAATTGTATAACTTATTACATATGTCAGTATCGAGCGAGATATATTTTATGCTTTATTATCGTTGTGATAATTTAATCTGTCTCAGCGCTGAAAATTTACATTTCCAGTATGAATTATTTGATTGACTTCTCGAAAAGCCAATCAGTACTTTCGCGATGCTGATGAAAGAGAAGTACGAATAATGGCAAATTAATTATGGATAGTAGGATGGAACTGATAATTTCTCGCCTTTTTAAATTGAATTAGCCGTCGTCTAACAGTAACTATGAACCGATACGCAATTTTGAATAATTAAAATTAGAAAGTTTTTTAATTTTCTTTATAAAACTATATCAATATATGTATAGTCAATACGCAAAAAATATGAACGTATATATCTCTAGAATTTGGAAGAACAACAACAATTAATTTGTTCACGTAATAATAATTAGTTTGAATTAATATTATTGTCAGGACTAATTATTTTCTCATGCGTATTGGCGCCAATGATCATCGCGCGACGCTTCTCCCTCGCAGGATATCATTTTTGGAGGAGTAAGTTAGCTACCTTTTTCTTCTAAGGGTGAGAGAGGAGCATAAGCGTTGGCCATGAATAATTTCAACGAGATTTTTATCGTCGTTGTAAACTCTCGGCCTCGCGTCCGGCCGCTCCCGGGGGCGCGTAACAGAAATTTATCACGCTCGTTAAGCGTGGAAAAACTTTCGAGGGAACTTTTGCAACGTAATTGCTCGAGGTAGCCCTGACACGCTTCATACGAGCCTGAAACAGGCGCAGCTGCGAGCGGCCGAAGACATCGTAAACGGTTCTAGTCAAGATCGCCTGGAAATCCTTTTGTGAGATGTTCAAAGGCATTTTGGAGTTCGATTGATGTCTTCAATTTGCTTTAAATCTAGATATCTGTAAAAGAGAGAGTTTAAAGTCAGTAATAATTAATATTATGTTTATATTAATAAATATTTATTTTAAAGAAATAGCTATGTATATAAATTTAATAAAATATTTATATTCTTTCTAACACACACACACACACACACACACACACACACACACACACACACACACACACACACACACACACACACACACACACACACACACACACACACACACATTATTTCGATGAACTTAGCAATTAATAAGACTATATATTGTTAGCGTAGATCTAAACAAAAGTTTTCTAACAAATTAAGAAATTATTCTTGATTAATATAGATATAGTGTTACACCGCGCCTTTGTATGATATATTTCGTCCAATTAGCCAGATAATTTCGCGTACAGTCGTGACCTCTTAATTAACTTATCGGCGCTTCCAATCGAATACTTCGAAAGAATCGTAACCATTTAATGCCGCTGTGTTCTCGACTGATTCGTTCCAACCGGTAAAAAGTCCTTTTCAGACTCGATTCGCGAAGAAGACAAGCGGTGATCGAATCGCGAGGATGAGGTTGTCGACACGATTCCATTGCGATCGAGATTAATCGACAAGACGAGGGTGGGAGAGACGAAAGGGTGGATTGGCGACTGAAAACAGCACGTAAGAAAGCGGATAGATGCTTCTCTGCAAAGTGAAAAAAGGCAGCGAGAGAGCTCAATTAATCGAACCCCCAACGAAAGGCTCCCTTGCTATCGATAAAAGTCTATGGGGACGGTTAAAGGGAGTTACTGAAGTTTCCTCTTCCTTGTCTTACGTATCCGCGTGGATTGAAACTTTTTCATAGATCCGCCATACAGTCATAATTTATACAGTCAGAACCGTCCAGATGTTTATTTCACGGCTCGGTTTCGTCGATTACCTCGAATTATTTTCTATCAATTAGCGCGGCTGCTGTACGTTATTCTCTTTTTTTTATGTAAGTGTCTTCTGAGTTCTTTAAATTTGTGATTTTCGAAAAATTGTTATTTCCGCTGCGATTGTAAATGACTTGACAAATAAGAAAATATAGAACCATTAATGTGTTCCTTGTACCATAGATTGTGCAGAAATACATTAATTGTTTTATATTTTCTTATTTGCCATCATCATTTATAATTGTAGCGGAAACAACATTTCAAAGATCACAAATAATATACAATATTTATTAAACTTTTTTTATGTTGCACATTTGCGTGATATAAAAGTAGGTACATGAATTTTGTATGTAGATATTTAAATATCAAATTCTTGAAATATCAAGAATAGAAAATAATATTGTCGAATCCCAGTCTGGTATGGCAGTGATGTTTTTAACGACTCATTGAAAAAACATGTTGTTGCGGATATTGGATATTCATATGATATCGTCGCAGTGATAATTTTTATCATTCTATTTTATCAACGATTTTCGTAAAGTCTCGCGCGTCGTGTCAGAACATAAAACACTATTCATCCGGATTACGGGCTCTATATTTCGATATTATAGTGCGGAAAGAAGCACTAACGTCTGGAAAATTGATAGTTTTTAATGTTTCCGTATTCGGTATATTATCGGTTTGTATATCGTTTACTCTTGATATTTCTAGATAGCTCCAAATTGAACAGAAAATAATTAAGCGCAAATTGAAAAATATATATCGATTCAGAAGAAGAATAAGATGATAAAGATACTACAGACATAAATGAGATAATATATTTATTAAATATTCTTAGCATTGAAATAAAATTAAGAATACTACATCTTAAATATCTAAGACAAAAGAATTTCAGGCAGATTAAATAAATTGGCGTTACATAGTGAGCTTTAAAAGGGATCTTTAATAAACCAAGCTACTATGCTCTACGTATATTTCATCTAGATAAATATCAAAATAAATTAACCAACCTACGTTCACGGCTCCTCCAATTTTCTTTGAGAACAATCCATCTCGTCTCGTCGGGCCAATCCGACATTTGAAACGAGTCCTGAGGTCTTTTCATTAATTTCAGAGAAAAAGAATCATCCGCTACGTTCTTTACAATCATAGAGATGAAGAAGATGTTCTCGTTTCGCGCGTTTTATTAATATTTAATGCGAATCGTTCGCGCGCGCCCACATTTTCATCCGGACCCGTCGCATATTGGCGCTATAACTCTTCCAATCTGGACTTTTGCGCGCTTTAGCACCTACCGAGAGTCACCCCAGGGCTCCTCTCACCACGTTCGATGTGAAATTGGGGATTTTATCGTGACGCTGTATTAACGAACTCTGGTGAGCAAAGAATGAGCGTGGATTTAACGGGCGTTCTCGGATCAAGACGGTTATTCCCGCCGGGAAAGAAATTTAATATCGTTTCTGCTCACGTCTCGAAGCGATGAATTTCGATAAGTGCGATATTCCCTTAACTTTCAAGTGCTTGGAAAAGGCTTTATGAGATTCGTCCATCATGTATGCACGCGTATCGGGGACTGAATCGGTTTAATCATCGACGGTGTTGAGCGATTGTTTCCTTTCTCGTCGATTAATCTTTCCATTCCGCTAAAATAAATATTTGCTTATGGATGGATTATCGATTAGTATTTTTTATGCATAATGGTATTGATTCCGACGGGTTTTATTATTTGCATTAGCGGAACAGAATAGAATATTTAAAATTTCTTCTATTGTATTATTTTAATTAACTGCATCTATTCTCTACTATTTGACTTTGACAGATTTGTTCGACCGTAAAATAAAATAATTGATGGAGATTAATTCTTTTTTATGTCTACAATTAAATTACTTTTCTACGTGTTATTTATGATAATGCGCATATAAAAATAAATTAATTGTAAATATAACAATAAGGTTATAAGGTTTAACGGCCTCAAATATTGCAACAGATATACTCGTATATCCAAGATGGAGTTTGCATTATTTATGCGTATCTGACATATGTGACATGCGAAAGCCAATTTCATAAATTATCACCGATCTGCTGTCACACGGCGCGTTATAATAATTAATTATGAATGAGAATCATATTTTTTCCATGCTACTGTCCAATTACTGTAACTGCGTCAACGTGACTGATCGCGTTTTCGTAGAGAACTAGGTCGATGATTGTGTCCCAATAAATATTGTCTCTCTGTAACAACCGCGTTCACTTGGAATACTTTAATTACTTGACCCATAAGTCTCGTTTATCATCGTTAGCGTGCACGTACGACCTGAAGCCATTAGTGTACACAGTCTGCCACCTTTTTTCGGCCGATACACCTACCTCGTGTGTCTCGCGAGAAAATAATGTTCTCGATGGGTTCGATCAATACCATAGCAAATTACGTTTTCAAGATAATGTAACGATAAGGCATATCAAATGTATTTTTATGAACACGATAGTAATAACACAGTCGTCGAATATATTTTGGGATTAACGGAAAGGTAATTTTCTCTCACGCGTTATTTACAAATTATCCTCACACGCTATAATTTCGATTTTATTAATGTGGATATTTTTATATATGAAACATATTAAATTTATGTAAATCCTCTTTACATATTCTACATCGCTTTTGTAATCAATATAGCTCTTTATATTATGGAGACAAACATAACTTAATTGAATATCGTAGTTTAGCATATTCCATTTGTTTTATTACGCGTCCTATTTCTGCATAACTCCGTTTGATTTATGTACAGAAATTAATGTATGATTCGTGCGTACACAGAGAGTGCTATTTTACGAAATTGCCAATAAATAATCCGGTACGATTTAGTCGGAGGGCGTCGTTTATAATATTTTCCGACGTGCGCCATCAAAATAAATCACAGACTCGAATCAAGATCGCAGTCAATCATGAAACAGACGTTTTTTCTACATTTCTTTGAGTTATCCTGTTAGGAAAATCGGTTTGTTTCCCAGCACGGGATTTCTCTTTGCATTGTGCGATGTGACGGTTATTATTTATCTCAAGAACAAAGAATATGAGCAAACTCCCTTTTTTCCTACATCTCTTATTTTATTTCTTGTTTTTCTTAACTATCTCTGTAAAGAAGATCGCAACAGAAACAGAAATAGACTATAATGATCATTTGCTCCTTGTTTGCTCCTTGTTCGTATCGCGCTTAATGCACGAGTGATGAAAAACTAAAGATTATAATGAAAAACGTGCCGACCTTTATTTCTAATATTTATTTTTTTTCTTGATTTTATTTTATTTATAGTACAGCAAGAGATATATGATTGCATATTTTGATAAATATAAAATTTGTATCAACGTCGATTTTATTCTTCATGCATTTAAGTGTGTGTGAAGCTGGCGTATTATTTCATGGAAACTCATAAATAATTAAGAGTTCTGGTTTTATTTTTAATAATTCTATAGTTGTTGATAGTTTAAACAAATAGTTTGACCAAAGACCATTAAACCAAAGAAAACGTCTCAGAATAAACTGAGGTGCGTCTCATTCGACATTCACCAATTTTATTTATCACCGTATCTATATGAGATGGTGAGCAATTTTCAAGAATTCTGCTTATTCTAAAACAGTTCTTGTATAGTTTTTGATATTTTTATTTTTTTTTCTAAAAGGTTTGCATTTCTATACATCCGAGTATGTTTTTCTCGGGCGAAATAAATTATTTAATAAATATTTTAATAATACTTATGGTCAAAATGTTTTAGAAAATGCATGAATATGCTTAGAACTATACAAGAACTGTTTTAGAAAAGGCAGAATTCTTGAAAATCGATTAATATCTCTTCTGAGTACTCATATATGTGCGCGTTTTCTCGTGATTATTTTATTTTAATGGGTTTTTTGCTTTTAAAAGGTAGAATTTTTTCTAGAACTTACCTATAAATTTTTGAGAATCTGACGAAAAATGAGGAAGAAAATATCACAAGACAAAGTGAAATGAATTCGTGAGCGCGTGAACTTCGCGTCTCAGTTTGTTCTGAGGCATTTCTTTGCTTTGAACTATTTGTTTAAATTAAGAAAAACTATTGAGAAGTTAAAACTGTTAATTATATATGAATTTTCACGAAGTGATATGTTTGCTTTACACACATTGCATTTAGCCATCTGTATTTATAGTAATGTAGTTTATTCTTTTCTATATCATGTATATCATTTGTTATTAGAGTTCATGTGTTATTAGAATTAATGTGTTATATTATTGCTTCTATTATCATTATTATTCTACAGTTGTTAATGAAAAACATAATAATGTCATATTTAGTTGCAAATTACTGTAATTATTATTGGTTTTGCTTACTGCAATTATTATTTGGTTTCGTTTATGCAAAGATATTCGTGAAATAATTATCTTTTTGAAATTTGTCATAAAATTATTTATTTCTTTATATTTTATATTACAGATATGGAATAAGAGTAGATCCTAGGCAATGGTTCTTTTTTCTTAGCGGCAAAAGCGATGGCGGCGAAGAATATCCCTCATTGTTGCTGATTTGCTGTAAGTAAAACTGCCGATATGTCATTTTACAATCGTTTGACGAAAACGTAACTGTCAATGTTCATGGTCTCGATTACAAAGTGATTGACATTTATTATAAGAAGCTTTCGACTGCGTCACTTTGTCGATATCAACGGAAGTATGTCAATCGGAAAATTACTGATAACGTCACTATTCGATAGCTTGAAGTAACTTCTTTTTGACAAGATATCTTTTTACTTGTACGGGACATGCCAATAATATCGTGTAAAAATTATTTCATTTATTATTATAAATTTATCAAATATTAGATTAATTTTATTAAGTTATAAGATAATAATAGAGTCGCGGAAATAAGAGAATATTATTAGAGTGCACGAAATTTCTGTCATTAAATATTATTATCTAATATAATATATATTAAACTCCTAATTTTTGAATGACAACGCCAAGAATACAAGCTTTTGGGCATTGATATATTAACCTTGTCACCGTTGCTTGGATTTGTTCTGATAATGAGTAAAAAATTACTTTTTGTGTATTCTTTATTTCTAATTTTTATGTCTCTTTAAAATTATTGTATTAATGAAATACAGAAATTATTAAAGATTTATATATGTATATATATGTATATATAAAATAAGAAAAAGATATACATATATATTTAAGATAGAATCTTTTTTCGAGTATTTAAAATGAAAAACCAATGAGTTCGCAATCGTTTTTTGACTATTGAAAACTATAAAATCGATGAGAAAAGGAGAATAATATGGACTTTAAATTCTATTTTATTGTCGAGGATATCCGCGGTAATTCAATTTTACCGTTTTTCGGGCGCTATGCTTTCTTTATTTAACTTGTACATAATGTAAATTCTCGTCAACGTGATCTTGTCGAGTAATAGCGAAAATGGCTCCAAAGAACCGTAATGAGGTATACAATTTTGCCTCTGAAAATACTACTGAATGACTGAAAGAGGCAGAAATAGTACGTGTGCTCATAAAAACAGTAGAATGATAAACGCTACGAGGATTCAAAGTTGAATTTTACCTTCTCTTGACAGCCCTCCACCGATATAGCGCTTTACTCTCGAGCAGTAGTAAAGAAATTAATAAAAAAAGAATGGGGAGAATGTGCTAAAAGGGTTCGGCGAAATAAAGTGAGGAGCGCGCGGGGGTGGTGTCAGTGGCGCTGAGATGGGGAAAATGAAGGTTTGTTTCTGTCTGGCAAACTGGCTGTTGTGTTAGTTATCTCGTTACAGTGCGCGCATCGCAAAATTACAAAAAGGTGGAAACAATTTGGCGAAGTAATTTCCCATCTCGCCAGAATTCATTGATTCTGAATATTCTCTAAATGTCGTTTATTCAGGAGCAACGTTCGCACGTTTTTGCAATGCGGTATAATTTGCTGCGCGGCATAGCTGTTTCTTCATTCCTGCGATGCGAGAAGAACTTAACGAATGAATCTTTTTCGTAATTTATATATATGGTCTGCTATCTCGTGTGTGCTTGTTACTGGAACTATTGTTTTATTTCAAACATGGCATATGCTTCTATTTTCTATTTTGTTAAATATGTGTAGCCATACACATAGCACACAAATAATAGTAAGTTTAGTTTTAATTAAGATAGAATTAAACTTACGCGATATGCGAGAAAAATATTTTTTTCAAGAAGTTAACATTTGCAAAATTGACTATACGTGTCAATATCGCGCAGCGTTCGATGGTTCAAATTCGTTAAATTCTATGATGTAACGCTTTTAACGTAGACTTTTAAAGCGCGTCGAAATTCAGCAAGTCTCTCGTGAGGCATAAATTTCAAGGCACGCATCGCGCCTTTAAACAGCGAACATATTCCTCGTGTATTGTCCCTTTAGTGCCGCGCGGTGTACTCGCTTGTTGTGTTTTCACCCGAGGTTGCAACACTATAACTTACATACACGCAACGACCGGGTATGCGTACAGCTTTAAACGCGGGTTGCACGCTCTATGGTTGCAGATAAGAGATTACAACTAAAAAATCATAAAAAGAGCTTCGAAATTTTAATAACACAAAGTAGAATAAAAAATTATACAATTAGTAACGCGAATTTTTTTGCTCTTATTTTATACACATACATATATATCTATATATAATTTTGTTATAATATTATTTACATTTAAAAATGTAAATAAGAATGAAACATATGATTTTTACATTTATATCAGTTCTTACGATAGATGAATAAAGCATTCACTTTTATTTGGTTTTATTTAAAAATATTATTAGTATCGATTTTATTTAGAGCGATTATATTTTCACGTTTTGATTCTCTAAAATAGATCCTTATGGATATAATTTCTACGCAGTTATTTTTTCTAATGGTTTCAATCTCTGGTACAGATTGAACGCAGGAGGTTTACGTCGGACAAACCGCCACGGGGGGTTGCATCATTTACACATAAGGGAAGGTAATGCTCATGGGAAACTACGGCTAATAGCTTCCGTATTTTAGAATCTGCGCCGTGCGCCGTCGCTCCTTCCGACGGGATGCTAAACTCGTTTTCTTTTTACATTCAACCCTCGGCCTTCTTTCTGCCTGCTCCCACGACACCTTCTACGGGAACAGGCAGAGTGTTTTGTTTCTCGCGTATCTTGCGCGACCCCTCGTATAATAATTTTCATGACAAGCGAGCCGAAATTGCTTTTTAAACGCGAGATTTCTCGCAGCAGCCATTTCGCGATTAGAGTATTAATTATTAAACGAGCTAAACTTTTTTTCGGCAAGTTAGCTTATTTTATAAATCACGAAGGTAGAACATATGCATATCTTTTCCCCTCTCTTCTTCTTCTTATCTCATTTTGCATTCACGGTATGTTCTATTCATTTATGTCCTTTACTTTAATATTATTGAAGTTTTTCGCGCATCGTAAATTAACTGGAATGACGACACATCAAATGCATTGTTTCAGGGGATTTTGGTGTATAGAAATACATACATATAGAAAACGCGTCAAACTCAAAAACAATGTCGAATCGAAATTTTATTGTGTGAATTCCACGACAATGCCAGTAACGCTAAAATACTGAGCTAATAAAGCCATACAGTTTGTTGTGGACGTGAAAAGAGTATCAATAGTTTATATATTGTTTTTTTATCAGATGTAGTATTGCATCTGTTTAATCAATCTTTCAATGTACCTCGCGATAAATACTAGATTTTTGATATTTGTATTATATTTAATATGCATATATGCATATACACACATAGAGAACGTGAAAATATAAGATTATCATTTATAGCAAACACAAGATTGTTTGCTATTAATAATCTATTAGATTATTTATTCCGCATATTGTTTATTAAACAAGTCATTGGAATTTTTTAATTGATTCAATTTATCGATAATTGAACCTCAATTAAAGTTTATTCTATTTTCGTATCGATTAATCAGCTGCATTTGCTGGAGATAAAAATATACGTTGGTCTAGAAATGATATCACGGTGAACGCGAGAATAGCGAATTGAAAAGAAACGGATAGATACCAGCTCATCTTTCGCTCTTTCGAATTTCCGCCTTTAGGGTTTCCATGACGAGCAAATGGACCTTTTCTCAGAACGTAGCGGGCGTCCGTTTTAGCTGTTTTCCGGAAGTTCAAAGACGGCAAAGTTTCAGGATAACTTACAGTTAACTGTAACTCAATGCTTGCGGCCCTCGAGCCGCGTAACGAGTCCGGGGCTAAATGTGAAAGGGTGTACCGACGAGCCACCACCGACCTATCCAACCAACCGCCACGATAGCTCACTGACGAGAGGGTTTGTTCTCATAACGTCGGCAACATTGTCGGCGCCCCGCCGCGCCGTGGCGTATCTTATTCTCTGTTAGTCGAATGTTAAGACAGAACCCAGCGAGATTTGCATGCCATGTCTGTGGATTTCGCTGCTGCGCGTCGGAAACAACCGCGTCGCGGTAAAGCAATTAACAACTGTCCGTTGTAACGCTGTCGATCCTTCTATGTTACTTGTTGTGGCGAAATTCCGTGAGAAAAAATCCAGCGTGCTACGGGATAACAGCGGACACGTGTATAACAATCTTATGACTGAAAAATATTATTTGTTTTAATTTATTTCAGTGCATTGTCGCTTTAGGTTCTGTTCAATTACTATTTGAAACTAATATGTCGTTTAATAACTGCTATATTCACAAAATTAATATTTCGGTGATTATGTTTCTTTTGAATTTCTTCTCTAGTTTCTTTTTAATTTTCTCTCGCGGAACGATTGGTGCATATGCAGTTTAATGCAGATGATCTTACGCGGATTCGCATTTAGTTTAATTCCCAAAGCAATTATTACTTTTTTTGATCTCTTATCCGATTCGCTATCAAAATTGCAGCAGTATCGTGAATGAGTTTTACGAGAGATGAAACTTTAAAAGGACCGACGGCGCGACTAGACCAGGCACCAGCGGAATGAGGAAATTCGCGCGATAGGGATCGCTTTCGCGTTAATTTCAAAAGGCGAATGTCCGGGTCGGGTTTTCACGCCGGTCGTGCGATGTTATACGTTTCGCCATTCGCGCGCTGCTCATTAAAGCGCAGAATGGAAAACGGGACAAGCGGGTCGTCGTATGAATTAATCCGCGCACGAGCAACACGGCGCTCAAGTAATCGAATTAAATGCGAGATTGATCTAAATCCCTCGCGAGATCCCTCCGCACGCATTCACTATCTACATATCTCTCTCGTTTATTGTGAGTTATGCACACGGCCAAGGTAAACTTAGGCTTATTACAAGTGCGTATCGATCGCGAACCATTGTGTGTTTTTTCGCTTCCCGCCCGTGCGCTCTCGATTAGAGATGTAGAATCTTCGCTGCTTTATTATTATCTTTTCTACCGTGTGATTTTCTTTTTCATTAGAAAAATCAGCATAATTAAGGAAGAAGCATCGACCGATCGCAATGTATTACCATAATGTGCATAAAATAAAATGCGCGTTAAAATTTTTTCGAGATTAGTTTTATTATAATTAAAGTAAACGTACATTCACTAATTTATTTGTCAAGAGAAATGGAGCAAGAGAGTAAGCCTTATCATCGATTTAAATAATTAATAGTTTTTAGATGACGTTGGAAAATTGATCAGCATTGGCACGATAGAAGAAGATAGGATATGAAAAATTCAACTTGCCGGAAATCGCAGAAAAATTGCGGAAAGCAAAGAGTAGATGAAATTTCGTAATTTCTACGCAATTCCGAACGAGATTTTCTTTTACAAAAAAATTTGGTGAAATAACACATCAAAAATTAAAATAAAAATAAAAATAAATAATAGAATATTATATTTTGACAAATTTATTTAAATTGACTATGTACAATTGAGTTTTTCAAAAGCCAAACTAATCAACTCCACTTTTTGTAAATTTCTTAATACTGCAGCATTAATTATGTTCACTAAAATTAAGAAATTTATAAAAAATAGAGTTAATTAATTTGGCTTCTGAAATTCTCGATTATAAATTGTTCGAAAATCTTGTTCAATGAGCATCATGATACTGTTATAAAAAATTAAGAACATTATGAGTTTTTTTCATGACGGTAAGATTTAAAGATAAAAGGCGTGGGAGACGTCATTCTGCTGCAATCGTTTTAGAATTGCGTTTATAAATCTCCTCTGTGTATTGCCCGAGATACGAAAATAGGGTAGCGTCGGTTAAAACTCGCGGAAACCTTCGTTCGAGCGGCGCAAACCCACTCCTGGATTAAGGAGATATAAAGAAAGATAGAGTTGTGTGAAAAAGGACTTGTTGGTAAGGGGTTGGAAAGCAGAGGCCAGAGAGTGAAAAGAAAGAGCGAAAGGAGGGCGGCGCCGTATATATCTATATACAAAGCTTGCTGAAGAGTTGGAAGACGGGGTATGAAAAGAGGCGATTTTCCGTCCGCGGTTTACGTTGCCTCTTTATTGCCAGTAGCGGCGGCGCCGCCACCAACATCACCACCACCGTCCGGAGAGTCCGTCGAGAGTAGTCTGAACCGCGCGCGTCGAGTGCTAATTACGAATAATTATGAGTGCTAATTAAGGCCTTCCTTTGCTGCGTCGGCACGTCAACGTGCGATACGTCTGCGCTTTTATGTCCAGTATAAAACCTGTGTTAACACCTAAGATGTCGTAAAACTGACTGATTTTAAGTTCGCTAAGAGCGCTTGAAAACAAACTGAATATTTCGTACGCGATATGTATAAAACAGTTGTTTTGTTGAAACACATACGGTCTGTATATATTCGACTTCAGATCAAACTTTTGCTTGCGCTTAAATTTTTAGACGATTTCAGCGATGAAATAAGGACAAGAATTAAACGCAGTTGAAAAATAGAACGAAAAGCAAAACCGATTTATTGAAAGAAGAGTACATCTCGCGACAATCTTCGCGTTAATTTCCTTTAATTACTGTGTCAGCAAGGAGAGGAGCCCTGCTTGCCTGGCGTCCAGCCAGTTTATCAAACTTTCATAAAACGCGTCGAAAGAATGTCGCCGACTCGATGTCAGAATCTAATTAAGATCCGCCTCCTGAATTTGATCTCTCTCTCATCTTCGCCATCTTTCGCGAGCTGCGCTGTAACTAGTCGTCTTCTGGTTTGACGCGATGATTCGCAACCGTTCGAGACGCTCCGAAAGATAGGAGAGAAAAAAGTAAAAGTCTTAATTAGCGGTTGAAATCGGAGAGATGCTCGAGAGGCTGAAGGTCGATTACCCTCGAGTTTGTGGATGTCAGTGCACACTGTCACTGTCTGTCCCGTACTGCTATTCGTATATTTGACCATTGGCCATTTCTTTTTCCTTCTTCTTTTTCTCTTCTTTCCTTTTCCTCTCTTTTACCTTCCGATAAAACCTCAGAAAAATTTCATCCCGTTAACACGATGGCCTCGTCGTTATGTGGCATATTACTGCAATTCGTTAAGGTGTCTCTTTGGCTCGTCGTCGCAGAAATACTTTTTTTTTGTTTGCTTTTAGATTCAACTTTCGGCATATCTAAAGGCACGAGTGATGTATCTACGATCATTTTGTTTCTAGATATATATAATATTTTTAATGATAATATTTACTTGTTAAGTCATCAGAGATTTGTATAAATATATATATATAAGTATTCATATTTATTCTATAAATACCTAAATGGTTGAAAGAAAAATGCGAAAATGAAGCAAGAAACAAACTTCGTATCTTCAATCAACATATAAATTTGATCGTAATAAAACTTTCAGCGCAGATTACAATTTTAGACGCAAGATGGATAAGAAAATGTAATAAATATAAAAATTAATTTTTTTGATATCTTTGCGAGATAAAATAATGTATCCTATCTTGTCAGAAAGTATGTTTTGTCTTGCTTTGATTCTTTTTTTGCTTTTATATTAGATTTTATAACATACTGCATGGCAAATACTAAGAATAAACAAGCGCAGTGCCAAACAGGCCGAAATATTTCATCGATTTTTTCGACGTTGACGTCCGCTAGTGCTCATGCGATAAAATGCATTCGAATGCCGGCCTCGCAACGTTGGTATCGCCGTATCATTTTAACGGGAACCGTCCATCGCTCATAAATCCGGCCCGTATCCGTCATGAAACAAACCGTCGTTCGTGAAACATTGTTTTCGGGACACCAAATGGAGTTCAAAAGTAGATCAAAGAAAAAATGCATACGCTTGTGACGAAATTACGCAGCGCAATCACCGCGGCTCGGTTTGCTACGCGTGATTTGCCCGTCGCCCATTAACCCTTCCCGTCCCTTCATGCCCTCCGACCCTCGTCAAAACCCATTTTTTTCCTCGCTTAATTCCTCTCGGACGAAGCGAGCTCTGAAGGCTTTTGCGATCATGCCCCGCGGTCGGCGTGAAAAACCGAGCAAATTTTCACGACGAAAAGGGTTCCATTAATATCTATTAGCGAGCCGTGCTCGACATTGGCCGGATTTATACATCTCCCCCTCGCCGTCCTCTCTCTCTCTCTCTCTCTCTCTCTCTCTCTCTCTCTCTCTCTCTCTCTCTCTCTCTCTCCAAATTTCTCCTCGAATCTCCTATCTGTTGGACTATCGCAAAAGAAAAAAAAAAGTGCGAGAAAACGAGCGACGGGAGACGAAAGTCGGAGATATTCTGAAATATGAGACGTCGTTTGTTTTCATTAATTAACGCCAACGCTGGAGTGTCAGACGCCAAAACCGATACGTTTTCCGGATTATCAATATTCCGGCAACGACGCGATCCCTCGTGTTCATCACTAACAGTTTTCACTTTCGCGCTCGTATTCCACCACCTATTTCACCACGAGAAGGGCGAGAGGAATTTCGTTGCCTCGCGGCGTTTTCCAGATTCTATCTCTGGACTTTTGGGCATAGATTGATTGGCAGGGTTTACAAGTTATGCGCTTGTGGGAAAGACGGATAATTTTAATAAAAATTTTACCGGTAGCAAACGTTTTTAAATTGCGGAGTTTCGAGTTAGGAAAAAATCTCTTAAATCCGACGATTTAGAGAGATATGTTAAAACTTTTCTTTTTCATATTAATCATATTTATTTTTACTGTAGTTTGTGGATATTAGTTTGTAGAGATATTAATATAGATATAATTTTGATGTTAATTACTAATGAACGAACTTGCAGTTAAAGCGGTTCGTGCACAGTGGCCCAAATTTTTAACTTATGTTCAATCTATGTTCATTCACCTCTCTTCCTTTTTTTCCTTTTTCGTATATCGAAAGCATTTTCGTTACGTAAATGGGAACGTATCGAGGTATTTTCAATGGGGCGTCTTATTCATCGATTAGGCAAAAGGGATTGTTTCCGGCGCTTTATTTCAATCCTCTTATCAAAGCGGCTGTGCTTCCAATTTCTGGGACGCTTTCATGCACTTTGAACGATGCGCTTAATTCACCGAATAAACGCCTGCGCGTTTTTTTTCCTCTACGGCCGCGCGCGTTCGTAATTCGTCCGATAAAGCGAGCCTACGAAGGCCAAAAAACAGTAATTTGTGAAGCGTATTCGAATTCAAAGAGCTCGTCATTAGTCGACGTGAGCATGTTGTAACAATCGTCGCTTAACCTTTGCTCATCACGCTCCGATATGGACCAGTCTAAAATTTCTTTGTGCCCAGCAACGAAGCACGAAAAACGAATGAAAATTGACAATAAGTAAAATGTTAATAGGTATAGGAAGGTTGCAAAACTTTTATTCGCATGAGATTAGATGATGTTATGCATTATCCATATATTGAAAATAATCGTGAAATTTTATCTTTAAATTTGATAATATTATTATTATTGAATAATATTTTTTACGATTTGACAGATTATTTTTTATAACGCATTTGTTACCATGAAATAATACTGTAACAGAATATATATTGACACTAATGTAAATTTTAATACACGTTGTAACAACAAGCCAACAGGTTTGATAATCCTCTTGGGCAACATTTGTTCTCGTAAATCAAGTTAACATACAAATTCGTCGGGAAAATGTGAAAACATTCATTGAGCTGTAAAGTGATAATAGCGTCATTATTGAAGTTCACAAAGTAGCAAAGTCTCAAACAAGCTTTCTACCAATCGCTCAATCGGTTGAAAGAATACAAAAGCTACACTCAGTTTTTCGTAACAAGTTGCAATGTGTGTGTTTGTAATTATTTTTGCATTTTATTTTACGGTGAACATTATCCGCATTAAAATATTTGTTAACTGAAAATTCTATCAATCATGAGAATGACTTGACTTTTCGAGTAGTAATGAAAGGAGGAGAAGTTTAGACTCTACATGGAAATTACTGTAGAACAACTAATTGTGACTAACGTGTTCTTGATTGCCTGCTTTACATTTTACACGCGTCAGCATGCGACTTCTTTTCTTTGTTAGCTAAAATTAATTTGGGATTAGCATAACGGGGAACTCAGCGCAACGTTCGCGCACTTAATAATAGTTGCAGAGGCAAAAATACTCGCGTACAATCATTACAGTAATGTATGATACTTGCGTGTAACGTGAAAATTAGTAATTATGCATGACCTGTTATATCCGACCCATATCTTGTAATAACGTTTCTCATATAAAGATTTCATGAAACGACCATATGGTTTGTCATGATAAAGACAACTAAATTATTTTTGTAACGTAGACATTTCAATTAGAAGTGACAGACAGCAATTAATTAGTTAAAATATTCAAATTCTATAATTTTTAAAAACTTTTTTGAAGGAATATGTCGGAACTTTATTAAAGCAAAAATCGTTTTCGTCATATTTTTTGTAGTCGAATGAAATTTTTTCTGTTTTAATGAAGCCTGACAGCTGCAGATTGTGTGTATTAATATATTAAAATGTTTTACATCAGCGTCGAAAAGATTAAATTCCTTGAAAACAATGCATAGCCAATGTTTTCATTAAGACACCAATAACTCGTACTATTAAAATTCTTGATGCCGCAGGCGCATGCATTTCCGGATCTTCACGTCGGGTTACTTCGACGTGATGCTTTCGCAATTCCCAATCCTGCTTGAGTTTGCCTATCATCCGGTTGCATCTCTTAAACTTATTTAAGTTTCGCCTATATTTTATCCCAGAGCGGATGATACCTCGAGGAATACGATGAGCCACTCGCGGTGAAATCTTACCGAGTATAGCGACCGCTATCGCGTGTCTCATCCATGCTGAAAACTCACGTAATCTTCGAAAGTGTCCGAGTGTTCTCGATTCTGGCAACGATGCGAGGAACGATAGGAGAAACGACGTGAAATAAAGGAGAAATTTTGTATTTCGTCAAAACCCGTTATTAGGATCGATCCTCGATAATCCCGTTCGGTCGCGTATACGATACGAATCCGATTTAATATATCGAATGCGGCTCTTCGCTTACAAGTGCAAATGTATAATCGGATACCGTCTCCATAGTTACAATCTATTAATACGATATATATTCTTCTATGATTCTTTTTTATATGTAGATTAAGAGAGATACATCCCAGTGTTTTCCGAGAATATTTAACTAACAGAAGCTCTCTCACAAAAATCAATATTTTAAATTAAAATAGTATCTCGGATTAGATTTCAAGACTAAAAATACACAACGGTAGATTTTATTTTTTGAAATAATTTATTTGATAAATTACTTAATGAGACGTTTAATTAAAAATACCTAATGGGACGATTTAATTACTAATTTTGATGAATAGTAACCTTCCAACAAATTTATCTCAATACAAAAATTTATTAAAGCATTTATCCTCGTCATTCCAACAATAAATCGTAGAATTTGCAACGACGGATTCATAACTTATGTTCTGAAATTTGCGGAATGCGACAGTTTCTTCGCGCAGTAATGCAGGACCGCATTGGCACGCCATTCCACAGACAACTGTGCGATAAAAATTTAGACGAATAAACGATTACGAAACACACATTCCGTTCTTATTCTGCAGATAGAGTTGGGATCGAGGACGATATTGTTTTCCGTGAACTCCGGGCGCACGTCGGGCTCGATGTACGCCCAATCGTCCTTCCGCTTTATATCGAGTGCTATTTTGGATGATTTATCGACGAGGCGCTTTCGTCGCTGCTAGTTCGATATCGGCTTGCTCTCTTTTTTTTTTTTTTTTTTTTTTGTGTCCTCCCTACCGAGCGCTTCGAGAGCGACGCTCTCGATCACCGGCAGCATTTATCCTCACTGCGCAGCTTTCGCCACACGCTCGCCTGTCCTCTCTTCTTTCTCTTTTTCTCCGTATCTCTCTCACTCGCTTCTATACCGTCACTCCGAGTGACAAGCCCTTGTCACTTCCTCTCTTCAGCTCGGCTGCCGATCGGTCGACTGCACATTTCGATGTTCGGCCGGTTTTAAAAAGAGAGAAGAAGAGGGGAAAAAGCGAGAAAGAGAGTGAAAGAGCGAGAGAATGACAAATTCGCGAGAAAAGCGACGTGGAGCCGTATGATCGATAAACTAACCCTTTCGTTTTGTTTGTTTTGCAGATTCCACCGTACCGGTGGCCCTTTGTCTGCTGATCGAGCAAGGACTGTCTGTAGTGAGTGAATTTTTCTTCCAAATATTTTGGTATACATATGTATAAGGGGCGTGCGAGCGGAAAGTGAGCAAATCCAATATCCGGGTAATCGACTGAACGATAGTCGCACGATACCGCAACTCGTTCGACAAGGGAGGCGTTACATTGTAATTTATTGCTCTTAATAGCGTCGACGCTTTCGCATTGTATCGATTGGAAATAAAAGAATTGGCGAGGCTGCATCAGTAACAGCTTTGTAAAATTTCGTGTACGATTAATTTATTTGTTCTCTCGATACAGTGTGCATTGTAATCATTCAAATATTTTTATTAATGTATAATACTGCTAATAGTATGTCTAACTGTAAAACGATATGAACGCATATTTTAATGAGCATTGCCGATGAAGGAAGGTATTATAGAGAAAAATGTCATATCTGAGAAAAAAATCTAATTTGTTTCTGTAACGTTTATAGTTCGATTATAAATCTTCGATTATATGATTATACATATAATTGGAGAAATATTTTATGTAATATATTCCTCTTTTTTTCTTTAATATTTTTTAAAATACGCGCGCGATCAATTTTCTTTTCTTAAATTATCTTATATTTAACGTAAAATTATAAAGTCAAAAATTGGATAATAAACAAGCGCTATTGTACTTTGTCGAGATTCGCACACTTCATCACGAAATAAACGCATTCGAGTTTTATTATATGAAACCTTAGAAAGAAAATTCTCGTCTTGAAGGGAAGTTACTCCTGTGCTTTTTCGCTTTTCTTTATTCTTCTTCTTTTCGCACTCGCGGCAGACATCGAGGAGCAATCAAAAATAAAGAGGAAGACAAAGAGAAATAAACATGAGGAACCGAGGGACGCATTGCACACTTTTCACCTTCGACAGACTGTTTCTTTCCCTTTGTTTTTTGTTTTTTATAAAGAGACGGGGACTAAATAATAATGCTATGATGGAGAAACTCATGGCGAGTAACTTTCTACAACTATAGGGAAAAGTACAGAAACACTATCAGGGGAGACATTTGTTGCGTTTTACCCTTCCTCGAGCTCTTACTCGGCCTTTTATATCGATGAACTGTCAGGTTTTGCTTCTGCAAAATATTCCGAAACGTTACATTGTCCGCCTTTTTTACGGACAATGTAAGAAAAGTACTGTTTCATTCTAGTTCACAAATTCTTTTCATATTGTCAGTTTGATCTCCTTTGTGGGAATTATAAAATTATTTATTTATAAATAATTTTATAATTCCCACAAAGGAGATCAAACTGACAATATGAAAAGAATTTTTGAAATAGCAGTATAAACTTATTTACGTTGGATCTAATAAAATTCTATATATCATGAATTCGTTTATTATAGATAGATTGTGAACTTTGAAACGATGTTCTTTCGCAATAATTACGTCATTAAGCATTCTGCAATGGCGTTTTTTACTACTCCTCAAACAACCGTCATAATGTTTAAGAATACCGTTTAAAGTCACAGCACAGATTATTGGCCGTAACTTGGCCGAAGTCTGCGAACGAATCAATTCGATCGATTTGACGATCCCACGGCTGGTAGATAAGAGCGGCGATATTTTCTCTGGTCGCGAGGGTGAAAGTCGACGCGTACGGTGCCATACATAGTGCTTTATCTGCACTGATAATGCCGGCGAACAGCACCGGGATTTTAACGTCGGAAATCTCTCGCACGATGTTCCCTTATCGTCGTGTCGTAAAAGTGATCACCGGCCGATGAAACGCGTCCGGTCATCCTCATATTGTGAAGTCGTTGATTCCGAGCGTCATACGAAATAGTGAGGCATTAATGGACTTTTTATCGTGCACCATTGTGTATTCCCTTACAGTGAACACATTCGTTAGTTATTCTTTGTGTTACGCGCAGTCCGTTATGTAAATGTCAGTATAATTACATTATACCGCCAATGGTAATTTTGCGACGATCATTCGTGAATCGAAAAATTATCATGGCTCGAGTAACATGCGGATGAACGCGTGACTTTTTGATTATTCCGCGCAAAGCTCGGAACTCAATAAGCTTGCAATAAAAAAAATGTCGAATTTTAGGAATTATATGATAATTGAAGAACAAATTGATAAGAACATATATTCGCATTTGTATTCTCATGTATAGAGTACAGCGAGATAATTTTACGTATACGCGGCTACTTAATGTGTGATGCATAATCAACTCGATATAATCCGCTATGTCTGTTCAAACGTTGAATTCGATTTGTCGGCTTCCTTTTCTGAAATGAAATCCCGTCATTGACACACAAACTCCGGCGATATCGGCGCACGTAGTAATTACCACTCACTGATTAATCGCCGGCCGCTAATTGACTAATAATTCGGCTAATGACGAACGCATAATTACAACGTTGTATGAATAATTTGGCGTAGTCCCATATGAATAATATATAGCAAATTAATACTCAGAACTAACATATCGCGCGCGTGGATAACTTCTGCTCGCGTTTTCGCATGCATTCGCGACCATTTACGTGATCCCGCTTACATTCGGATGAAATTGTCGGGTTTTATTATGCTAGCCGTTTGTGTGCAATTCATCCCGTCTGATAATTTAACGCATAGTTATCTGATGGCACGGAAAACTTATCGGTCACGTCCGCTTGCAAGCTGCATTTTTTAACTGCCTTGTCAACCGCGACAATGTGATATGCGGCGGCGCGTTTGTAGTAAAGATATGATGATGATTCCTGTGATAAATGTATCCATTTTCAGAATATAGCGTTCTGTCTTTATTCAGTATTTATGCACGCTTACGCTTATCTTTAGCAAAATATAACACAGATAAATATTTTATATAATCAAAAAAATAATTTTTATTTATTAATTAAAATAAAACGACATTACGTTGATAACGATGATACTAATTAATTTAAAGATTGTTTTAATAGCTTGAATATTGTTTAAATTACGATTAAATTTACTGATTTTTAAAAATTTTTACGTTATTTGAAGTTTTGTTTATTATTATACACATTTGGATTCGTGTTGATAAATTCTTGTTATTAATTTCGTCGTCCCTGCACGGTATTAAATCTGCTTTAACATGCTCAAAGGAATACAAAAATTGTGTTAATTCTACTTTTTGTGTGTCGGAAGCATACGATGTGTATTGCTGCATAAATGTTTAGACGTACGCCGGTCTCCGTAAATTCATGGTATTCTTTTGTGCGTCATAATTGGGTCAAGCGCTCCGTAAATATTTGACCGAACGGAAAACGTGCTTTCTGTTTTCCATATTGTCATGCGAATGCTGGATGATTTCTGAATCGCAAGCGGGTTTTAACCTTTAACTGCGTGATATCGTTTGTTACATATTTTTCAAGTTTTATTATTTTAGATATATGTATGTTATATAGGTGTTCGTTTTTCTATCGCTAAATTTTTAGTTAGTAAATTTTCACGCAAATCAAATTTAAATAATTTTAAAAGATTATGAGCTATTTGCGCGATATAACTGGTTGGAAAATTCTAAAATTATAAATCTCTTTAATATCTTATCTCCCGTGACTGTAGCTTATTAATTAGTGCAGATTTCGGCAGACAATGTGCTTTCGACGAAGAGGAATTTCTTCTTAACTATCCTCTGAAGATCTCGTGCATTCTTCACCGGCTAAGTTTCGAGGAAGCTGTAAAACTGCATTCTTTATGGAATCTATTCTTAGCCCCTAGGGATAATTAGTTCAGGATACAAAACTTTGCGAAGTACGAGAGTGTAAATGAGGAGGGCGCTATTGTTTTTTTTGCAGCTGAGGCTGCAGTGCGCGATGCAGAAGCGAAATATTTTCCGGACGAGCGAATGTTTCTCACCGCGGACATCGGGACGTTTGTTTCCGCGCTATAATAACTTGCCGGTGATAAATCACGTTCATGCGATACTTTGTCAAACGGGTCCGACAGCGCGTTTAAATAATTAACCTTTTGTCCCGGGGACGGGTGTGTAATTTTTTATTGAATCCTATAACACAGGCGCGGGGCCAACTGCGCGATCTCACGAATGAAATACCGTGATTCAATTTTGCGAACGCTGTGACGACGGCCGTGATTTATACGTTCCTTTGTAACGTACTTTGTTCTGCTAATTAATCTCGTAGTAATCTCACGTTTTGGATATTCTCAGTAATTTCGTTTACACACAGGTTTTTATTCTTTGTTAAAGTAACGCTTATTTGTAAGCGCTGTTCATATTTGAATTGAATTCGAAAGTAATCTTAAATAAAAATTGACTTCTGCATGCTTGCGATACTCGGCTGAAAGTTTTATTGTTATAAAGAAAATGAAAGAATTGTTATTTGTACTTTTAAGAATGGAAGGAAAATATTTCATTAGTAATAGATAGTAAAATTCGCTTGAATTCCATCAATTCATCATCCACATTGTAACGAGTTACGCAAGTTTAAATAATTCACTTTTGTTTCGTTGTAACGTTTAACTTTTCGTAAATTTTACCGCAGGCGCGCCGCAGATTACATCTCGGTTCCGATACATCACGCATACCAACATGACGGTGATTTACACGTATTCAGAATCCCGTAGGTTCCCAACCAAGCACGTCGAAAGCATAAACAGAAAAATTGCTATATCTGCTTCACGAAATATAAAATTATAAATATATCACCGCAGAACTCATTTAACTGTAATTATCTTTCATCGTTTCTGCACGTTTCATGATATTTACAATGTTTTTCATCACATTTAATTATTTACATTGAAACTTATGCAATTAATAATCTTTTACGATTATACAAAGTGTCTTATAACTACTCTACAATATTTTAATAGCGTCTTTTGATTAACTAATATCAAAAATCCTAATATGAAAAATAAGTTGAAATCAGAATAATTTTCGAATTACCAATTTGTCATTTATTATTGGTTTTTATAGTACAGATAATATTGATTTTTATTGCTTAATTAATTTTATAATATTATATATATTATAGCAATCAATTAATATTGATAATTTGATCGCTATATAATAGCAAATTTTAACTGTTATAATTTCTTTTAGTGAAAATTTCAATAATTGATCAATTACCGCGATTAATTAAAAAAATTACTGAATCTAATATTGAATTGAAATAATGAAGTTTAAATTAAAATAATGAAGTTGAATGAATTTTTATTTTGTTTGCGTGAAAAATATAAATTAATTTATTATTTTTTTAAATTTTGACATCTTAAGAGAAGTAAAATTATGTGATTTAAATAAAGTAAGAAAATGATTCGTAGCATTTATTGCAGTAATTTAATTTAATTTTCTTGATTTCTTAAAATCTAAACAATTCTTGTCTTTTGTCAACTTTTCTGTTTTAACTTATGAATAATTATTTTTTATACTTTTATAAGGAAAGTGGATATATTTAATACTAACAATAAGCAAAACCTTAATGTATTATATTTGTTTTTATATTAGTTCTCATTTTCTCTTTCTTATCATAGTTAATCTTTCAGATTGCTTTTAATTTGCGACAGAAAATTGTACTTACTTGCTCTCATAACAGTGTCCATCATTTTAGTTCCTCCGTCATCACTTTCGCATTCGCGATATGTGCCACGGGTTGTGTGCAAGTCACTTCCTGTCGTAACTGTATATCTTTTTATTTTGTGCTGCAGGATATCATAGCTCATGGCCCGGGAATGGTGTTCCACGTCATAAACCTCGTCGTGATGGTACTGATGCCGATGGTGGTCATCCACGTGAAGGATTCCGGATTCAGTCTGGGTAAGTGCCACTTTACGTATCATTTCATCCGCGAATTTTTCGTGTGTGTACCCGCAACACGATATTACTTATGTGACAGCACCGCGGCAGAGGATCGATTGGAATAACGTACGGCATATGTGTAAGTAATGTTCTCGAGTTATCTCGCCTTACGATTAGAATAATACTAGCGTCGTCATGCACGCGAGGAGGTGCAAGTTTACGCAGTCACTCACCGCGATTTGAAACTATTCATGACATTCACCAACCTCGCTTATCGCACGAATCCATTTTTTCCCATGACACATAATTAATTCTCAACCCGCTCGCGCACTTTGTTAGTGTACATATGCCATTCATATGTGTCTGCGAGCACATACAAGAGCATCATTCATAAAAGTGTTAACGCGAGCAAATCCAAAGTCTCGTATAACAGAGTATACAGCTTTTCATCAAACAGCACGTTTTTCTAATTATATTGCGGAATACTGTAATTTGCTGAAAGACTGAAGAACTATTCCAGTATCATTATTTTCAACAGATTATATATACATTTCCATTACGTGAAAAATTAAGGCATCAATATATTAATGAAATAACTGATTTTTAATTGTCCTCCATTTCTACATTCATTTCGGAGTACCATATTCATTCTCAGAGGAGAAACGTATCAAAAATTGCCGTGTCAAAAATTCTATCTAAATGCAATATGTATGGTTATCTGCGCAAATCGATGCATCGGGAAATGCCGCGGAGGGTCGTAGAATTCATATGCAAATGCAATTACTTTGTAGTCGCTTTTATCTACAACTTTATGAGTGCTCGCATCGTTCGTCTCGTATTAGCTTGTATATTAGGATACTCGACGGTTATACATATATTAGGCATTTTAATTCTGCATTTTTTTTACATTGAAAGCGCAAGATAATCGAATTTTGTTTAATCCCATTCTGGAGCGCGCGTCATCAATTAAACGAGATATCTAATCAAAATCTTATTCTTTTTCCTCACAGATTGTATGTCATAGTTTCTTTTTGTTTGGAGAAAAGTAATTAAAACGTGACTGCGTTTGCGAGCACTAAAGCAGCAGCGCGCTTGTCTAATTAAAAGGATTTAAATTAATTCTCATGGAGCAGACGCACTTCGTAAGCGATCGATTTATTCGATAGCTGTATTGTCGCGCGCGGCGATCTAATTTCCTTTTTCAATCTGAATAACGAGTAATCACAAAGAAAAGTTAGTACTTTATGAAAAATCTCGCCCCGACTTTAATTAAAAGATCTTTAATCGCAGTCGGCAAGAGACACCGAGCCGTAATAAGCCGGTGTTTTTCCGGTAATCTCATTCGAGATTAAACTTATAATATTTCTGTCATTTACATATTATATATATACATATATATACATATATATACATATATATATAAAGTAGTATAAATAAATAGTCGTGAAAGAGTTCTCGGCAGTTTCTCGAGCGAAAAAGATCGACGTATGCTCCTTTTGATATTCGTAAGAACACTCGAAGTGAATCTTGTATTGTAAACTTTATACTGTTATCGAATAATATCTCTATCGTCCGTCTTTTACGACGTTTCGGCGAGGTTGAAGAAGGTTTTGATTCTGTCGTGATATTCGACCGTCACTCGTCTACGACATAGTCGATGGCACGACAGGAGAGACAAGATCTGCCGATCGATCGCAGTTTGAATAAAACGTGGAGAATGCGGGCTTGCAGAAAATAGTATTGTCAAAACTCGAAGCATCAACAAAGAAAAATCTTTTAATTTCATGAGATACATCTGTTTTGTAGTAGTTAACTGTATGCATTCATATAGCGCAATTCTATATTAGGTATCTTCAGTTTTCGATAGATAACCGGACAAGTATTCAAAGACACGTATAAAGAAGAATTGGATAAAATTAAAAATGAAAATTATTTTTTTCCTTTAAGGTGCGAAAGAATGAATTAATTCATCATCTTCGTTAATTTTATAATTCTCATAATTGCCGATATGAGTATTACGACAGATAAATTTCAACTATAAACACTATTATGTACGAATATCCGTGAAAACATTAAGACATTAAATTGCGAATAATTTAAAGTTCGTGATCGTAGAAAGTTTCCTTAGTCGTTCTTTATGGCCGCGATTTCACACCAGAAAACTCGCAGATTGAACGAATGACAATGAAACTTCAAAGTTGGATCGAAGCTTTTGAACTTCGACAGGAGAACATATGACCTCCTATCATCGGGGATGCAGTGTAGCCGAAGGTGAAGGATCGTCATGCTTCAAACTCCGTTAGATTTACTTCACTACTACGAAACTAGAAGTGTTACCGTTCTTGAGGATATTGGAACATTTAAGAACTTGTTATCTAAATAATCATGATAGTTATAGAATATTATAAATTGGTATGAAGTATAACAATTATATAATAATGGTCGCGATCTCTGGGGATAATATATTGAAGAGAGTAAAAGAATTAATAATATTAATATATATATATATATATATATATATATATAAGAATTAATTGCTTATCATTTGTAATAACAAAAGATATCAGAAAAAAATATAAGCAGAAAGCTTGATGAAATCGCCATCTTAACTATATATAAAATATTTGCTTATACATATTTGCATATGATCAGGATAAAAAGAAGATAGTTCAAAGACACGTTAGTTAGATACAGAATGTAACAATTAAGAAGGAAACAGTTCTCGGCAAAAATCTAGGAACCTTAGACGTTTGAGAAATTTTTAAGAGCTTTATTCTCCTTTTATTTTCGTCCGTAAATCGTCGGGGACGGGTATCCTGAGAGAATTCTCGTTGGTGTGAATGCATCTTTACATCCCGGCTCGCGTAAAGACATCAAGAGACCTCCGGTGTCTACATGAGTGAATACACTTTTGAGTGCACACCCTCGTATACGTCGCATGTTGAGGGGTTGAACATCTCGGGCAAAGGAGGAATACTACCAGCGATGCAAGGAGAGAGAGAGAGAGAGAGAGAGAGAGAGAGAGAGAGAGAGAGAGGGAGAGAGAGAGAGAGAAACTTCTCGTGAGAGAGTCAGAATCGTCCACCCGGGTACTTGAACCAACCAAGCCACTGCACTCCCGCTCGCGAAGCGCGCTCGGTTACGGGAAGTTTTAAAAAGCGTTTATGCGGACCAAACTCATGCGAATCTTTGCCTTTCTCGCCGTTGCGACTTCTAACTTTCTTCTGCGCCTTTATGTCATCGATACAAAAGGATTTAACGGTAAATTCGTTTTTAAGTGCCGACGTATACATTGTTGTTTCGCATCGAAAATCCTCTTTTGGATTGATTGTATGCTATCATTTTTTTTTATTGATTATACTATCGTTGTAGTCAGTTTATTGTTTATTTCTTACATAATGATGACATGTTAATCTGCAGCTACTAAGAGAATTTTATTTTAATCAGAAAATTTATTACATTTTAATATATATGTAGCAGGTAACCGATAATTCGCTAAATGGCTTGTTAAATTTCCTCGTGATTTTATCTGTCCGTTATTTCGACATTGTCCGTTTCCACTTCGATAATTGTCGTTGCAGTGTACTCAGCGTTTTTTTTTTTTTTTTTTAAACGCGGGTGTCGAATGATTTAATTCTGGGCTCCTCGTCCGACTGAACGACGGAGTTAAAACACGCGAGACACTCGCGAAAACCTACAGTGAGAGGAAGGAGCGGAGAGAGGAGCGCGGCACATCGCCGTCGACTGTCGTAATTACGACGGTCCATGCGAAAACATCGACGACCATCGGACGTTGAATTTCGCTCATTCGGAAATGCCCCTATGTCGACCGACGAGCATGCTGCACTTTTTTTTTCTGTTGATACTGCGAAACGTGACACCCGTGATAGAAACGCGACATGGACCCCGAACCTTTCGACCGCCTGGCTTTCTCGCTTCTCCCCTCGGTCTGTCTATACGCGCCTCGTTGTCGCTTACGTACTCGTCTACTCGCATTTTTCCGCGCCGCTCGCGCAACAGCCGCAAACGCAGTAAAAGGCGTCGAGTGTTTACCGCAGTTAAGTGGTATTATATTGTACAAAAGAGGGCCCTCGTCTTCGGTTCGACGATTGGACGTATCGATCAATCAATCGATCAATTGATAAATCAATCGCGTGACAGTTTGTCGAAAGCTTTGTTTACTGAAAATGGAATTGTAACTATTGTCAATGGCAATTATCCAATTGATTAAAGATGTATTTTTTGTAGATGATACATATGCGATGCATAAATATTTTTAGAGAATCCTAAAGAGTCGAGTTTTTGTCAGTTTTTGTCAGAAGACTGCAGAAGAAAAGTCGTATAGTAGTCAGACACATGAATAAAAATCTTGTCGTATCGATCTCTAATTAATCTCTCTTCGATTGAAAGATGAACAGATATGATTTGTGTCACATGTTATCCGCAAATTAAACAGGTGAAATTATTATTAAATTAATCCAGATTATAAAAACTGGCAGAAAGTTGACAGAAACGTGAAACTTTTTGCTTGCTTACCGCGATCCATATCCCGTTCTCTTTAGAATATATTTTAATTAAGCTTTTTTAACACGTATTTTAATCAAATAGAATTCTCTCTTTGATTTACTCTGATGATACTTTGATTTACGCTGTTTTATTTTCTAGGTTATTAATGACGTAATTATATGTTAATTTATAACAATAATTTAAAGATCTCTCTTCTATTTCTTATTATATATTTGCGATTTCTATTATATATCTTTTATTTGAAACCCAATATTGCCGATATTTTTCCTTGCTTTCGATCATCGACGACTATCCATCTCGACGTAATAACTTCCATGCACCCGACGCGAGTGCGAATCCAGTCACCCGAAATTACCGGTCCCCCTCTCGTGGTATTCGCAAATTCTTGCTGCACACTCTTCGCGGCGAGCTGTCACGAGCAAGCGGATATACTCGAACATATAACCCGGGCGTTCTAATAATTCTCCGCCTCTACGCTTTCAATTTCGCAGCCGATCCATAAATTCGCCCCCGTGGTGCGCACTTCGCGCACGCACCTCGCAGCCATGTGTAAAGGTTGACTCATACATATCGGCGCGATATGACATAGTTCGATGCTGGATATGGACTGTAACAAAGAACGAGAAAATTTATATTTATCGTTGTTATTATTATCAAAGGTGGAGAAAAAAAATATATAGGTGTTGTCCGATTTCGGTCTCGTGTCGGTGACATGCGCTTTGAGATGTACGGTACACGTGTGTGTGTGTGTGTGTGTGTGGACCTTAAAAGTTTGCATTTACCGGGACGATCTACCCTTTCGGATATGCCGCTAACGTGAAGCTGTAACGAGTGCACGACAAGCCCGTAAAATCTCGGCGCGATGGCAGCCGCCAGTTGGAAATGCAATATCGCACCTCGCGAAACAAAGGCCGCGGTTGAAACTCTTTCGCGAATTAAGGCAGACGGACGTTTATTCTGCGCGCTTCTTGTTTACGCAGACGCGATGTTAGCGTTAACGTCCGCGAACGGAAACGTCTTCGCCGTATATTATTACGGTCTCGTGAAGCGATATTCCCGGTTGTCGCGACATCCGTTTCGCCAACGCTAATCCTAACATGAATAAGTAATTAGGCAAGAAGAATTCTGTTACGGAATAAGAAATATAGAGCATTAGACGGTAATGTGAGCAAGAATAAAATCTCGATGTTTTATTTTAATTTTTATAACTTTTTGATAAAATTATATTTTTATATGTTAGGAATAAGTTAGGAATGCTCAATTTTTTTCAAGTATAGACTTAACATAATACGTGAAACAGATGGAGATGAATGTTTTCTATTTCCCAGACAAGGTGAATAAAATTCATGATTCTCGTTTTTTATGTGATAACAATATATTATAGTATGAAATCAATATGATTTTTCAGTTTATTAAATTTATGCTGTGTATGAGCTGGTTATATATTTGCTTAGTCAGAGAAACGCACATTTTTACAAGCGTTTTATATGCATGCGCAATGCGGTCTTGAGAGGAAGGGGGTTAGATGAAGCTCGTCGCGCTTTCCTGACAAGTATGACGGAAGCTGCGCGGAGGTAAAAGCTTTACGTGAAACGGAAATTACGTTCGAACGTAGCCGGAAGCGCGAATAGGCGGACGCCTTTCCGCGAATTTTGAATAACAAATCGAGGTCCGCTACCTAATTCGACGAGACTTCCCCTCTCTCTCTTTCGTCTGTCCGGTTCCCAAGAGAGGACGGGTCGCGCGGAATAACTACTTCGTTATTATGCTTTAATCTACCGGCGTCTACTTCAGCAAATGAGAACTTCCGCTGGTGAATAACGTGAGAAGTCTGTTTGGGATTAATTCCTGTATGCAGTAAATATTTTACGCTTTTCGTCGCTCGCCATCTTTTTCTAGAAAGAAAATACTTGCTCGGAGAGATGATTCTTGATAATTAAAAACATTTGCCGATTTAAAAGTGAATTGAATTTAAAAAATACAATTACACAATTTTGATCGCTGACACGATTCTTCAGAAAAGTGAACTCGCAGTTGCTTTTTCTCTCATCAACTCACAGCCCCGTCATCAGGTCGCCTTTCCTTACCACATCATCCGCGAGCGCCTCGTAGACTCCGGTGCTCTTTGGAATTACAAATTATGCAGCGGCAGTTCTTCGGCGAGAGCCAGTTCTCCTCCGATGAGTTCCACCGGAATTACAAATTGCACGTCCAGACACTCGGTACTCTGTGTACAGAAGGGTCGCGCGGAGGCGCTGAAGGATACTGTTGGTTTAGGCAGGAACGGACGGAGTAGGTTGGAACAAAGAAGCGCGAGGGTGAATCAGATTCGAGTTTCTCCCAGAGTCTCGTGCGATCGACATGGAAAGCTTGACGTGGAAGATTGCTCATCAGAATGTTTGTACCTCTATTGGAGTTACGCGAGGGGCTGGTATGTAAACACGAATTGAGGGAGTGGTAAAACGGTTGATTTTTCAAAAATAGCACGCGGCGTAGAAAATAGACGTGGACGAAATTCCACGATTGACAATGACGTCCTTTATTTTCGGGAAATTTTCGTGAAAATTGTGCCCGACTCGAGATTTTCGTCCGCGATAATCGCGTGATGCTGAAGAGGTCGCAAACATCGGGAAACTACTGTGGAAAAGAAATAACGATGCATGAATAAATAATCGATCCCTATCTTGAAATATGAATAGAAATCAATACGATCTCAATACAAGAATTTTTGCAAATGAATTGCTGTTTTGCTGGTTTTATTATTATATAAAGACAGTTGACAGACAATTATTTGGCCATTCAAAAATTAAAGTCCCTTTGTTTTACCTACTAAATGAGACTCCGTCGGCTACTAAATAAATGCTTATGTCATAAAATCAAAGAGTTTCTTCTTAATTTTCGGTTTCACTGAAAACTATTGAAGACATAACGGTTACATGGACATAAAAGCAAGAAGGATAAAGAGAAAAATATAATAGCAGTAAATGAGGATACTTTAATCCAAGCATTCCTCTATTTTATCACGTAATATAGGCGTAGTTGTATTCACCGAGTTCAAAGGGACATCGAGTCCGTTCGTTATGCCGTTAATTTGCTCGAATGCCACTATTGAGCTCGAGAAGCTCATTTTAGAATTTGTAGTAATCAGACGAACCGTCGAAACTGGCCCGACAAAAAATGAGAAGTCTGTTCTGATATTGATCCGTACACGAAGATCATCTTTGACAAGAAAATTAAAAAAAAAGGGAGTACACAAACACGCACATACAAAACTAGATGGGGGGAAGAAAAAAGTGGTAAACAGGGGATGCAAGAATTCATCCCGTCGTCTCGCGGCGGAGCCCGTTAACGGAGATGCGCAGCCAATTTCGTAGACTTCAAACGAGCAGCAGACTTGACGTAGCGTGAAATGTCACGGGGTGGAGCGAAGAAGATGTCTACGCACACGTGATATTACACGTGTGTGCGTACGTGCAACACCTGTCGCGCGCCAAAATAATCTCCATCTGTAATCTCCATTTGTAATCAAAGCAAACTGAAATTTTGTCTGCCACCGTTTTCTTATTTTGGCGATAAGACGTATAAAATATAATTTTATTCTTTTTTTTATCTCTAATTGCATTGATATTCTAAATAATATAAATTGTTATATAAAAAAACCAGAAACTTAGAAAGAGATTCTTAAAAGATTAAATCTTTGTAAGACTTTGCTCTTGAATAATATCAGCATCACATAAAAATTACAGAGCATGGATGCTATTATGTAAGATAATCCGGCTAAAATTAGGCTACGAGATTGGTTACCGCATGGATAATGCGAGCGGAGAGAAGCATGCTTGCGCGCGTTACAACAGGGACTTCGATGTCGCGGGGAATTCTGTGGAAATGAACGACTCGTTGGTGGATTTCGTGGGTTCGAGTTTGCTGAAGTGAACCCGCTTTTGCCGACGCAACGTCACGGAGAGTCACGTCGAAATTCCAGTACACGTCGAAATTTCGGTACACGTAACCCGCGATGATCTTGGAATATTAATACTGACGGCTACGGCATCGAATTACGTTGTTTAATATCATACCGATAGCTTTCAAAATGAAGATTTTATTCGTAGATTTTTTTAAATACTTTAATGCCGATGTCGACAAAATTTGATATTCTTAAATCACTTTGTCGTCGAGATAAATCATATGACTATGCATAATTTTACTATTATAAACATAAGAAAAAATATATTCAAAATCCGAAGAAACTACTTGATCAACTTAAGTTGATTACTTAGAAAGTTAGAGGATGAATGAAGTCTACAATTTGTATGATTCACTCGAAATACCAAACATCTATAAACTACAGGTGTCGCTCCATATTCCTTACTCTTGTTCCGAACCATTTACTAAAACTTCGCATTAGGAGTTACGTTCTGGATCTCCCACGCATTGTTTCGACGTTTGCACCGGCGTGCCCCGCGAGTTTTGCGGCCGAATGCCGCTCGCCTATCCTTGCGAATTCTACAGGATTCTTTTCCGCCGCAAACATCCGAGCGGGTAGTAGCATAGTGAGGATGTCTCGAGAGCGTCTCGCGCGAGAATAGCCCGAATTTCCGCAGGGTTTCGGGTCAGGCCAAGAACGTCGTACCGTGAGTGTTTCGCGCTGCGGAAGCGAATGGTGTCTCTGATCCTGCGGATAGCGGCCAAGCCGTGACACGATACGTCGCGTGAACAATGCACAAGTGCGGTCACTCCCGCGATTCTGGCGTACATTCGAGCGTCTCTTTCCAGCGTCTCTAAAGCGTTCCAATTAACGCTTCAACTGCAAACGACGTATATATATATATATTCTGTTACAAAGTATCGAGAACTTGATGCATTGAGATAATGGCAAGTTCAATTTTGCGAAGTTTCCTATATTGGAAAATAATTAGAGAATTTTGAGCGTCTATAATTTATATCATTTTTATTAATTAACGTTGTTATACTTTATGCTGATTTAAATAGAAATTATAAATCTGAGCGATACGTTGTAATCACGATGTCTTTCGAATTTTTAATCGATTAGTTACGACATTTGAGAATTGCCTCGAAAGCGGAAATAGCATTACGATTGTGCGATCGCGAAACGGATGGCATTTTGTACATTTTGCTTGTGCGAGACTAAAAGCGCGCTGCAGCGTATCGAAAAGTCACAGAAAAATAACATTTTCGACCGGAGATTGAAAATATGGGGCGGGAAATGGGGATGAGGAGAATGAAAACGAGTTCGATGTGCTTGCGTTGGTTGTTCAAGGAGTCTTCCTTTCACGCCAGCTCCGCCAAAAGAGAAACACTTTTCCATTACAAAACGACGAGCCTGATCTGGCATTCTAGAGTGTCTATTGACTGCTTGGCAAAAGATGTCGCTCTCTTTTCCGGTAACGCGTTCCGGTGTGCGTTCTCCGATAAAACGAATACGCGCCGACTGCTAGCAAAAGTGCGTATCGCATCAATATCATATCACAACTCGATTGAGCTCGATATTACATCGTTACCGATAATAAAGAGTCATATCAAATTTATATTATTTCAGCATCACAGTAACATTGAATGCTACAGCGCTTCGTGAATTGTATAATGGGGGAATAATAATAATAATAATACATGCATTGTATCTATATGTTTCGAAGTAATTTTGTTATTAAGAATTATAATCAAACGAGAATTGATTATTTAACTTTTGATATCCGCAATAAAATCAAATGAACAATTAGAATCTTGATTTCGATGATTATTATTCTCTGTCACTTTAGGCACTGAAACTATCATTCTGTCGAAAAAAATCTCGTAGAATAGCCAATTGCAAGTCTCGACGACAAGATTCCGCGCGCACAGTAGACACGCATGTAGACGTGCGTGAAACGAATGCGTGCCGTCTGCCAAGATCCTTCTTCACGCACGGTAGCCCGGCGAGGTGATTACATCCCTGTGCCAACTGGATATTGTGCCAGAATCAGGGATGGTCTTGAAAGATCGGGGGGATGGCGATAGAACGAGCGAAGAAATTGTCAGGACATAAGTAGGGAATTACACATGCCGAGTGAATTACGAGCGGCGATCGATCCCAAAATACATACGCCTGTGTAAAAGGTAAAAGGCCCCCGAGACGACAAATTTATTGCTCGCATCCGGCCGGATATCGTCGAAAATAAAGAGCTCGCGCTTTGCCACTCGCATGGCACCGCTCGAGTGAGAAACTTACGTTGCGTCGAGAATTGTTTGCGACTTCTTCGCGAACATAATATAAACGGCCGGATTCGTGCAGATAATAAATTATCTTAATCGATGTGTATTTCGAAAGCTATTGCTGACAATCAAGATATTTCTGACAATGAAAATTATCCTTATTTTGTAACTTATACATATACATTATAACTTTTAACGTATAATTTTGGGCTTTTCTTAAAATTGGAGTAAGCTGTCAAATTTTATAATTAAAGCTTTTTAAATCTTTCAGTATATGATTAGAAATTTAAAACATTAAATGGTTTAAAAATAACGATATATCTTATTTATATTTGATTTATTGAAAATATTTACATGAATCTGTATTGATGAAAAGTAAAGTGTTTATACTCGAATAACATGCGATAATGCAAGCAAAAATAGAAAGGTGAGATGACATTTATCTGACAATTAAAATTTATTGAGAACTATTTTTCTTTCTAATCGTAAATAGGGGACTTTCAAATTGCTTTTCAAATATATAAACATTTAATTTCATAATTTGACGTAGTTTTATTTAAATTTAACGAAGGATTGGCCAGAATAGATCACGGTTTAATATTTTAAAGAATATTTGATTAACAATACATGTAATATATCTCTTATACATATATATATGGGCAATTTCATGTCAAATCGGACAAGAAATGACCTCGTATTTTTTAAATCGAAACTTTTTTCAGGTGAAATATACATAAAATAAGGAGATACGTATTTTTTTATTTGTCCGAAATATTTTTTTGCAGAAGTTATAAACAACAAAATTTTCGTAAAAAATGAAGTTGTAAACCTAAAAAATTAATATCTCTGGTTATATTTGTCGTAGAGATATTTTCGAAAATACATTTCAAAGCTAAGGAGACAACGTTATTAATAAAAAGAATTTAAGTTACAATAAATTGTTAATTCCAATTGTTATAAATAATTGAAATGTTTAATAAATTTTTTCATTCAAAAGTACACTTTTTAAAATTTTTGAAATAATACTATTTCATTCTCCACAATAATACTATTTCATCCTGAAAGTGCACATATTTTTTATTTTATGGAGAATCGATAGATTGTATTTTTTATATATTTTTAATAAATGAGACGCCACGCCGTGCTCGACCAAGTAGCGTAGCGCGTCACTGACGCGACCAGGTTGGTCGAGCCAGTGACACGCTACGATACTTGGTCGAGCCAGTAACGCCGCGCCGTGCTCGACCAAGTAGCGTAACGCGTCACTGACGCGACCAAGTTGGTCGAGCCAGTAACTTCTGCAAAAAAATATTTCGGACAAATAAAAAAATACATATCTCCTTATTTTATGTATATTTTACGTGAAAAAAGTTTCGTTCGATTTAAAAAATACGAGGTCAAAAAAAGTCGAGAGTTTTGTCCGATTTGATGTGGAATTTTCCATATATATATATATTCTCAGCTTCTACATAATTATAGTTGCATAAATAAAATGTTGCAAATTTTACATGTAATACATATCAGGATTAATTTTAGCGCGTTAATTAAATTTACCGAAAATACGCGGTTATAATCATTTGTAAAATATGGACTTGATTAAATCTGACAAGAAAAATAATCGGTTAATCATCGAAATATGACATCTTTCTCTTCGATTATTAGCAGATGCTTGTTGATTTGCTAGGATTAATTTATTATTTTGCCGACGACAAAAACTATATATGAATATATTATTTATTATCTATTTGAACCACAGATCTAAAAGAAATCTTATTGTCGTTTCTAACAGAGTCCGACAAATATAGTATTGATAAATAAATATCACAGTATATTCGTGCAAGTCAGTCTCATGGTTTATCGATTTTCAAGCGTGTTAGTTGCGATAGTCGAGAATCGAAATTGCGCGAGATATATACGAAGTAGTTTCGCACAGTGCGAGATATAGCTGTAAATACCGTTATCATGTTGCTTTCCCGTTTCCATCGAGATGGCTTCGAGCTATGCCCGTGACACATCTCGCTTCTGTAACGCATTGCACGGAATTATACGCTCCGCCGTTTACCGATAATTATACGCCTGCCAAACACCGCGAAGTTTCGACGTGCCGAAAATTTGTAACACGCAACTTTACTTGGCAAACTGATTTCGGCCTTTATTCATGAAAGTTGAGCGCCCACGTTAATTGCGTATTGTTTTATTAAATTAATGCGCGAGATATCTCGCTGCCGCATTAAATTAAGCTCCTTCGGCAATGACTCTAGATTAGTAATTCATCGAAGAACGCGGTAAAAAGAGCATCGAGGTGCGTGTAGAGAACATAATAATTTTGTTGTGTAGATAGCAGAAAATGCAGAAATTTTCAACAAGTATATAAAATTGCTATTCGAAAGTTATCCGTTTAATAATTAGTCAAGTCATAGTTTTGCTCTAATATGCATGTTGCAGTTGTAAATCTTGTCTAATATTCTCCAAACACTCCCTGGAATTTGTTAATATAAAATTCGACATTTTATGCGAAACTGAACCTTATATCGGATCGCATAATTTGAAACGTAAAGCTTCCCATCCCGGTTCTCCAATTTTCACGCACATCGGCGTGCAACCGGGAAACGCATGGAATCGAAAATGCAGCGCGGCGGTCTCCGATTACGATCGCGTCAGAAATATACCGTTTCACCGTAGCAGACAACTCGATCCTCTTTTTATCATCCTCTTTCCCGGTACTTTTTTTCCGAAAGCATCGATTTATACGTCGGCATCGGCTCGGAAATGTATCGGGCGCTACAGTTTCGCATCTCCACGCGTTGTCACGCCAAGTGCAATGCGCACGCGATGCAGAAACGTGCGGCAGCCGTAACATTGTTCGTCTCGAAGCGGACTTCGATACCGCCTGACAAAGGAATTAATCGAATTACACCGACAGGAGAAAGAATATCGGCCTCTGAAATGGAATGCGTGCGCGCGCGCACAGGTACGATTTCTGTACCGCGATATAAAATACGCAGTTGCGCGGAAATAAATTCTAGAATCTTCATCTGCCACTTCCTATCGTGTATCAGATACTACGAATTGCCACAGACAATTATTTATTGTGTAAGAACAATCGCGAGAGCTATAGGTAATATTTGGCGATGCGCAATGAATGCAGGTGGTGAATATTAACTTTGGGATATATCGGACCAGTAGTTCTCACTCTCTTCCAGCGTCCCATGGCGAAAAAGATTTAATGGCTATAATCACCGTTTAGTTTATATAATATGTGATAATCAAATACGACAACAAATTTTCTTAATTCTACAATTATACTCTTATTGTTAGTTCTTACATTTATATAGACGAGAAAGGGAGAGGAAAGATGAAGAGTAGGGTAGGAAAGTAAAGGAACCTTTCTCTGGGGAACAATAGCGGCCGAATTGGGAACCGATGTATTACGTCGAAAAACAAAGAACAAAATACCAGTTTCTCGATAAGAGAGCGAGTTATCTCGCTTCATAAGATTCTTCGGTGAGTTTTATTGTAGATCGGTACCGCACGCGTTTGTAAATTCACATCGAGTTCCATTGTGCTCGCTCGTGTTGGTATAAAGGATGAAAGCTGGATCTACGATCGCAAATATATCTCAAGAAGGACGTGGTCTACAGTACAGGTTTTTACGCTCGTCACCAGACAATTCAGCAGATTCTCAGATTCGTTTCAGCTGTGACGCGTAGAGATGGATTCTAATCGAATGACTCTTCTTTTACGGATCAGGATACATTTGCACATAGAGTAGCGTCGAATGCATCTAAAATGCGGCGGGATTGACGTCAAAAGCATGAAAAAAAATAATGCGACAGAGAGAAAATTGTAATATAAAAATGAAAAAGACTTTATAAATTTTATAATTAATATTTGCATAATTGGAACGGTTTACGGTAATATTAATACACCATCTGGTAATTTCAGTTTTTTATTTGTTTGATATGTATAACTGAGTATATTATATTTAATATACATATTATATTACATTTAAAATTATAAAATGTCGAAATTTTGACTTGTTTTATATTTAATACATATATTAATTTCAGACGCTTTGAAGATTTTTACTTGCAAAAATCTTTGATAGAGTATTCACGTATCTAGAATTTTCCACATTTCCTATTTTGTGTTAAAAATATTTTTAGTATCTTTTTTTTTACATGTTCTTAACAATATTTTGCGCATTATTACATTTTCATGCTAAAATGATAAGTGTGTGATTAAAATAATAAAAAAATAACAAATAATTTATCTTTAGATAATTTTTATCTCTTAATTTCCATTGATAAAAATTGGTTCATCGTTTTTATCATATTTATTTTATTGTTTTCTTCTTCCCTTTTTATCTCGATATGTCTGATATGAGAAATGCGAATTGATGCATTTTGATTAGAAACTATTTTCGTGTGCACTTTGAAACGAAAAAGTCCGTGATGCTTGAGCTTCGCAGACGAGAAAACGTATCGTCGAGTGTGTCTTCCGTGAAAGAAAGTCTTGATCATTGATCTGACTCTTTCTTTTATACTTGCCGTGCGCACGGAAGCGTGCACGATGAAATTCGCCGGGGAATGTTATACCAAGCGCGGTCTCGCTGGAAATTGTGTTTCGCTGTTTGTTCCTCCGTTCGTTCAGGAGCTGACATTAATTTAACCTTGTACGAGGTGTATCTAAAAAGTTCCGCCAACGCGAGCGCGAAGCAAAGACAGATGACGTTTGCAGAGAACTGAATTCTTACCTCTCGTTGTAACATATCACAGCGCGTGGTACTTGAAGAGAGAAGTAATACAAATATTAAATAAAAATGCTCCTTTGCGTTCTTGACAAATATCAAATAGATCTTATTAGCATCATTAGCTCCATACGATATTCTATGAGAAATTTTTATTTGATTAAATTATATGTTATGAAATTATATGTTATGAAAGGGGAATGATTATATTTATATTTTTGCCTCTCCAAGATAACAGAAAAACTTTTATTTGATTTAGAATCTCTCGATGTAATCAACTCTCGATGTTATTGTAGAGCGTATCAGAGTTCAAGGTTTTCTAAATTTCCAATGATGTTAAATTCTGCAGTTACACAAATTTGACTCAAAGTTTTATAGCGCGCATGGGGTCCTGTCGACATGGAATATCTATGGAGAGCGAAAGGGCTGAAAATGGGTTGGCGAGGTCGAAAATTGTGGGTCTCGAGGTGTACCAGACGACAATAGTCCACCGGCGAGAACTGGCAATTTCTCAGTTCGGCGAACGGCCGTGGAAAATTGAGGGACTATTTTCACACGCGGTACGTCACCCCCATCGGGCACCAATGGTAGCACAATGCACTCCCGTCGATACGCATCGACCATACAGGGTGCACCGGCGCGATAGTCTTGCTCACCGCTATCGGCAGAGCATTTCGTCGCGACAATTCTCTTTTTTTTCTTTTTTTTTCTTTTGGTATCAAGTGAAATATAGCCTTCGTCGAACATGCGGAAATTTAATGACTTCGCGAAGAGTGAAAAGTAATCTTCCGTCGAGCTGTACCGTACCTTTGGGGGATGTTCGAAGGATATCCATCGCATTTGCACTAAATAACTTTGCAGAACGGCTCACAGTATAGATGAGACGGTGAGTTTAATTCCCGTTACTCTTCGGACGAAGAAATATACCCTTCTGTCGAAGCAAGACAAACGGACAGGTAAAAATAAATGTTTGAAAAATTACATATCTTTCAGAAAGAAAGAGAAAGGCTGTTCGTGTCTTTTTGAAATGGAAGGAAGTAAATATGTCATAAAAAGAAGCGAGGCAATATTGTATTAAAAAATAGATGACATATTTAGAATTATATTTTTTTTAGCTTTTTAACTTTGAAAAATTCATGGATTTGGATTTTCCAGAAAGCACATTTCTTTCATTCTTTTAAAACTAAATGAATAAATGGATTGATGCGATACTTCACTTGACCTTGACCCGCTCAGCCAATATTAGAATTTCTTTTTATGAGGATAACGAGATCTCTGGAGATTGCGGTCTCCGCAATCTGGTAGATTCGTCGTCTGCAACAGAACGTATACGCGATATATGTATATATACATACATATATGCGCGTCACGACATTTGGCAATTATCTCGGCATGTACTCGAGTACTCGATACGCGCGTATAACATCGCCGGGCAAATACTCGTGCGGACGACAAAGCCATAAACGGTATAAGCGGCAACGAGCGGCGCACTAAAACGCGTCCCGAGACGCGTTTTCACTGTCGAACGCCCAATGCAGTTTGGCAGTTGTCGAACAAGATCGAGATGGACTCCGGAAAACATTTTAACTTTATTAGATTTCCCACTTACGATACTCTGGCATCTATCACTTGGATTTAGTAAAACTTCGGACAGTTTCTACGATAACGACGTCTCTTGCTCGACGATGGGGGAAGCGTCAGAGCGAAAAACGAGAAGAACCACGAAGAGCAAGGATATACAGCTCGTTGTTAGAGTGTACTCCGAGGATAGTTTTCGTTGCTTTGCAATGTATATTAGAGCTGTTTAGCTGGCGTGCCGCGGTCCTGCGGGGGTGGCAAATACGCGCATATTTCGCGGAAGTGCTTTGACGCTTTCGTGCATTGCCGACGAGCATGTATGCATTAACGAACGATACCATCGTCGTGTAATATTTGCTTCGGGCTCTCTCTCGTTTCCCCATTATCGCCCGTCGATGTTGTGGCCGGGGGTGAGAGAGGGGCGTGGAGGGGGAGGGAGCTGTCGCTTTCGATCGCTTCAACGATTGTGATTTGCGCCGTCGCTGCCGCCGATTGTTACATGCATATAACCAACGTTCTGTTTATCTGTTATTTTCCTGTTCGATAGTCCGCAAACTAATTCCAACAAAGTGAATGACGGTCCGCTTCTCCTCGTCGATCTATCACGCGCGATGCTTAATTTTCTCTCACAATCAGTATTTTATCGAATCCTCTCCCGCTCTATCGTCCTTGTGTCCTAAGGAATTAATATAGAGCGAGTACGGATATAAATCTTCTCGCTGACATCTTGGGCGCACTAAAGGGTGCAGGTAAATGAGAGTCAGGTTGCAGGTAGAGAAGTGAGGGTGCGTAAAAGGGAAAGGGGCGGCAGAACGGTTTCGTTCCATTGAAATTATGTCCTTCCGCCTGTGCGGAATCTCGTCACCTCGGGATCGGGATAGCTCGGTAGCAGGCGCGATTTAATTAAGATACGAACAATCCGGGACGCGCGAAAGAGGTCCACGCTCGATGGAAATATCGGAAAATATGAGGATCGTGCCGGCGTCGCCTTCGTCACCGCGTCGGCAGTTTTCCAACGACGCTATTACTCGCACCGCATAATAATAACGGACATTCTCGGGATCGCAATGGGAATATCGGATAGATAATTAAGTGGCAGTGGGCCACTTGTATAAGTGTCGTGGAAAAATCTACGGTCGTTATATATACAATCGTGTGTGCAGAGAGATGAGAAGTTATGGCGATTGTATGATATCGCGATTATGTGTATATATTGCTGCGAGAAAAAAAAAAATAGGATATCGCATTCTGGAGTTTAAGCGACGAGATTCACAACGAATGTGTGTACATGAAACATGTAAAAATAAAAATATTAACTTTATGATGCTTAAAATATTTCGCTTTTAATACTATTTTACGGTTTGTTGTTTCAGTTGGTGCGATGTATGTGTGCATGCTATACGCCACACTCTTTTTAAAGTTATGGTCATACATACAAGTCAACATGTGGTGCCGCTTGAGCAGCCGAAAGAAAACCACGCAAGGCAGAATGAGACGTCAGTTGTCCTACAATAATCTTCAGTGTAAGTATGAAAAGTTATATACATATATTATAATTTCTTTACATATATTTTATTAGCACCATATATTGACCCGTTCTATGCGCGCATATTTTCTGTGCGTATGTCTGCAATATAAATTTTTATCAGAGGACTAAAGATAAAACAAAAGAACGGAAAAATCTTTTTTATGGCATTTCTTGCATGCTCAATATTTACGATTTATTTTACGTATACTATCCGCTATATTATTCGTATGCTTCCGCGCATACGAATGACTATTTTTCACGTAGCATGTCGTCTGCCGTATGCTTTTTTTTATGGGGCTATGATGCTGTAATACATTTCATCGATGCTGTCAGAATTGTACTTAACCAGGATCTTCGCTCGCGCGGAAGTCGACGGCGTAAATCTTCGTCGTTACGAGCGTCGTTACGTGCATTTGCGCTCACAGATAATGCATACATCCAAGTAGTGCAAACACGTCATACGAATCGGTAATCCACTGCATTCGCGGTATTTACACGCTCCTGAAGGCACATGCACACATCGTCGCGGCATATAACATGTGTACATATATGCGCGATTCGTTTATGTGTGCGTCTGATTGTGCGAGTGTATACCTATATATATGTATGCACACGGTGTGGAGTGGAGGGAAATAATTTCCACCTAATTTAAACTGGCGATCTCTCTGGTCTGCCTATGTTTTCCGGTGCCGGATGCACCGTGGTCGGTATCGATTATTCAGATGCGATCGACAAAATCAAATTATATGAGCGGTCTTTCCCCAATAAACTCATCGCGCGAAATATTAACCCTTCTTCACAGCCTTCTGTTCTTTCCACAGCCGTAGTGACATTAAATCAGCGAGCTGGTGCGTTTGCACTTTTAATCGTGATTGCGCAAACGATCGATCCACACACCCGATGTGACGGAGTTGATTGGCGCATATATCGAATGGATTCCGATCGCGTTTAGGTCAATGCGCGATGATTTATACGATATCACGATATAAAGCTTGTTTTGCACAGTAATATCGGAAAAAAATTATTAAGAATAGTTAGATCGTCAAAATAGAGATTACTTGAAATTTTCGAATTTTTTTTCGAATCTCTCGACGCACGCTCGGGATTAATTTTAAAAAACAAAAAAAAATATTTATTAAACTTTTTGGTATTTTTGAATATACGAGAAAAAGCGAATCCGGATGGGCTTCCATATGCAAATGTATGCGTATGCTGTTGATTGCAAAAATACGAATGCGCGATAAGCAAGGTGTTCACGCTTCATCGAAGCGAGAATTTTCTCATGAACGCGTCATTTCCAACCTTCCTCTAAATTTGGCGCTTGCTAGCATTCAGGCTTTCTCCACACCGCGTTTTGCATCGAAAATGAAGATAGATATTCTCCGATATGGACACGCGCGTACTCGCGTTCGGCGTTTCATTCGCAGTTAATTAGCCCGTTATCCGCTCGGCTGATCTGCGTCGTCCTCTCGTCGAGGAGTGTCCTAATTACGGCGTAAAAAGTGACGTAGTTTGATATAATTATCGAGAGTCCGTGTTCGCGCGACGCTTCGACGAAGCGACCGAGGCGATGTGACGGCAATCGGCCGATCGATCGATAGACAAATGCAATCGACAAAAGCCCGCCCGCGGGACTCCGTTATTACGATCACGAGCTTCGTGTAATCTAGCGCACCGCGCGGACGCCGTGTAATTTTCGCCCTCTCCGCCTAACTCAGGTTCCTATGGCGCGTCGTATTATTACGTTCTGTAATGACGACGTAGAACCAGCCGTGGAGCCTGTAGGTAACCTAGCCGCGTATACGCATCGTGAAGGCGGGGCACTCTTCGCGTTTTTGTTCGTCACGACTCGATCGATCATGCGAGAAATGAAGCTTCGTCGGCTCTCGCTTTCCTTACGAAGGAGCTGGAAACTCCTCCTTTATTCCCCAGTACATCCGCACAAAAGTTTATATCTCTTGTACTTTAAATAATGTACATATATCGAATTTTTCTTTAGAAAATCGATCTACGATTACATTAATGTAGTAACTTTTAGGGGGAAAGTGAATAAAAAGTGATATATCTGGTACAATGATCAGACATAAGAGTAAATGCTATTCAAAAGGTAGTAGAATAAGCTGGAAAAATAAAAGAGAATCGGTACTTACTTTAAGCGAGTACTAGAGTTGAAGGAAAAATGAATGTCGATGTCGTTCTTAGGTCTGCGTCGCGTCGAGGATGCAAGACAATTTACGAGTCTGCAGGATTGCGTGATCAAAGATCGCAGGCAATCGTGTCTCTCGACTGGCTCGAGTCTCTTCTTCTTCCTTTTTCGGCGGTGCCGGTGCTTAATTTGTGAGACTTCTCATTCGAGCGGCGTCCTCGTAAGGTTGCTACCTCTTCTTCCACCCTCTACGGTTACCTCTGCTCCTCGATATCGATCCCTTTTTTCGCCCGTCGTTCGTCCGCCGCGCCAGTTTCGAGATATATGAACGAGGGTGGTCTTAAACGCGAGGCATCCCTTGGCACAAAAGACGAAATTACATCGGCCCTCGAGACGCCCTCGGGCCGAGATTGAAAAAAATAGAAATTACACCCGTCGCGAACGGAAGCTCGCTCGATTCCGCCACGTCCCCACGAGATTTCCTCCTCCCCGACACAACTACGATCCCCGATTTTCTTCCACCCTTCTGCGACTATCCACAAACGTGATAGGAACCACTAAGGAGACCCGAGAGCGCAGGTAGGCGGATCTTACGCAATCGGAGAACGCAAGATTGACCTTCATAACGTCATAACGTCTTAAATTTCTTGCCCGCATTCTCTCTGTTGTAGGACATAATCTTTTATTATTATTTATAGTTAATTTAAAATGCTAAGAAGGAGATCTAAATACATACAAGTATTACATATATATTTCATTATTTAATGCGCTCAAATTTGCGATACAAGCTATTGCGAATGCAATGGTGATTCGATTAATGACGTTACTGAAGACACTTGATTGCTCACTTGATTCTAATTTACACATGTATACCGCGTATAATTATTGTTGTGTATTGTACATCAGTGCTAGTAGTATGGCACATTAATACAAGGACGCGTTACGATGCAGCCACAAGCCACCCCTTAGCCATATTAAGATAAAGAATGTCATGCTCTGTCACAAGAATATATCAAGGAACATTTGTCGCAAGATAAAGTCTATCCCGCTACAAACAAAGAAACATTTCCTTAGGTCTGACACTATTCTATCAGCATAAACACTGAATAAAGCACGAATGAATAACATCAATTATCTTTTAATTTGATGATATATCTAAAACATAAAGTAGGATTTAATTGACTCTATGCTTAACTGAATTTGTACATGCTATAAATCGTAATCCGCAAGCAGAGATACGTGGTTTTTTATCTCTTATCATCTTAAATTATTATTACATAGCGAGTTTTATTACAAACCAGGCGATATTAATAGTTACAATTTGTAATTTTATGTGTCAATGAAATTGGTAAAAGGTTTGAGCATTTATATAATTGATCAACCGGAAATAAATACGAAATCCGAATAAATATAAGCAGTTTGTGCAAGTCGAGAGTTGGAGAGAACGCTTTGTAATTAATAATCCGCCAACGAACAGAGAGCGAGAGGAAGTGAGGGTTTACTCGTGTGGTGGTCGAAGATCACAGGCTTGATCAAACGAATTTACGTGGAACATTAACGTATCATTAAACCGTTTCCGAGTGCTTGCGCGCGATCGTGCACTCGCTAATTTTGTTTATTTGGACATTCGTCGAAATTACATTTTATTATTTCTACTGATGAGTGTGCACAATTCACAGTATGTTTCACTCAAGATGTTTTCTTTACGTGCGTTTATATTTTACTTGCAATTTTATCGCAATATTATAATTGTGACACACGATTATAATAATATATAAATATAGACATATATTATAATGTCATTGAGGATCATAATTATTTTGTATCTTACTTTTCATAATTCGAGAAATGTCTGCGAACGATCGCACGAACGGCTGACGTGCGATGTCTTGGACGGCATTTTTGTAACAGAATTTTTTTTCGTCCTGTCATGTGACAACGGATCTCGAAGGAAAAAAAAGAGGTAGAAAGGAGCAACGTTTATTTCGCTATTCATAGGGCGGAGGAAAAGTGGAACGCGACGAAGTAAATGGGGGGCATGAGGAATTTAATTTGGTCGAATTCTTCTACATTTATTACGTAGGGATGTAGAACGACGTCGGGGCTCGGTCGTCGACGTGGACGTCGATCGGTGTCGCGGAGAACGAGCCGCGAGTAGCGCAAAATCCGAATGTCGCGACGCAACCGAGACTGTCGAGTACGAGCAGCAGCAGCGCGGCGCGGCTAGACAGTCGGCGCAACCCGGGCTTATTTGAATTCCAGATTGGATTATTCATCGGATTTGGATAATTGAGGGGATTCTATCAGTTACGCGTCGGAGTGGGATTAGACGCGCAGATGGGAATCCGCGTGCTTAGCGCGGCGCTGAGGAATTCCGGGCTTCCCGACCGAGGAAATCGTGCGAGCGTTCGGTTTTGTTGTTTAAGGACCATCTGAGAGACTCGAGAGACGAGCGATTGTACGAAAGGAAATGTAGTTATGATATTTTTAGAAAAGCTCTCTAGAAACTTTTATTTTAATTTTTAACAGACTGCGATCGAGCGAGCATTTAGAACGTCAATCCTGCAAGTACTCTTCTTTGTAAGATACTTAGACCCTGTTAGTCCAACATTTTATTATGCTTTTCATCTTTCTGCTCTTCTCTTTGCTGCCAAACGTAAAAGTTTCCCTGCAAATGTTTATCGTCTGTTCGTCTATTTTTATCCCTGTCTTTTATGTTTCTTTGTCACTCGGCCATTGCTGCATATTTATTTATGAAAAACAAATTTCTTATTTTTTTGGAGTAAAAGCAGTTGAGAGACAGTCTCTCTTGATTTATTACATTGTAGATAATTTATTTTACTTTTGATTAATGACAATAAAAAATGACGAAAATACGATTTTTCTGTTGCAGCTTCCAGAATTAAACAAAGTGCAAATGAAGTCAACGACTTTGAGCACGAGATGAACGATCACGGAAATGCATTGGTACAATATCCTGACAACTTGAACTTTGCCGATCTTTATTACTACATATTGGCGCCTACTTTGTGCTATGAATTGAACTTTCCTAGAACGCAGCGGATTCGTAAGAGGTGAGTGACCTGGTGTCTCGGTTTTTATTTAGAATGAAGTTATTAGCGATTTTAATCGGAAACGCGAGTTTGGGACCTGCGTGTTTTTCGCAGCAATATCGTACGAATTTTTAAGCAATCATGGATTTCTTCCGGAATCGAATCATCATTGACGGTTTTATCTAATCATTGCATAAAATCTCCATAGTTTCATGGGATTAGAATTGACCTTTTGCCTGCTCGCGATATATCGAAAATTTTTACCAATCATTTCGGAAACGGTCGGAAAACGAAAGTATTTTGAAAAAGTTATACGAAAAAGGTTCTCCAGTATCCTCTCTATTCGACTTGTTCCCACAAAGCAATATAGTCTTGTTTCTGTTTACATATGTTTTCAAGAATCCTACTATAGGTTCGCTTCGATCGGGAAGCAAGTCGAGTGGAAACTTGATATTGTCTGAGTTGGGTCACGCGAGCGCATACATTGCGTGAGGCGTATAAATCCGTGTTTGCTCTCAGATTTCTCGTATACATTTCGCCGTGGCGTAACCCCGTGCGATTCTCTTTTGCGTCTTATTTTCTTTTCGCAAAGAATGTCAACAGATGCCAAAGTCACTGGTTTACGAAACTCCAGATTCCTGCAAACGAATTTCGAAACTCCGAGAAGAAAATTTTAAGGATTCTTTGTGATTTTGTCGAGAATATGAATTATTTGTGTAAATCGAAATTTTGTGGAAGAAGTTTAAAATTTTATATTGGGCTATATTGTATGTGCAAAAATTTCATTTTAATCTATTATGTGCTATTTATATTTTATTAACATAATTTAATTAGAAATGTGCGCAAAAGATCTGTTTATGAACCCCGATAAAAGAGTTACGCTACCTGCTTAATTTCAATATTTTTATAATTAAATTGTAATTAGCAGTTTGAGCAATATTATGGTATGACAATAATGTAAAGTAAAGATAAAACGTAAATTATGATAAAATATGTGAATAAAGAATTTAATATTATCTTTACATATATATATATAACTGGATTGACATCAATTAAATTTTAATTTAGATTATTTATTTAATATTAATTATATATTCTAAATATTACTTTAAAAAGGATTACATATCATATTTTAATCATAGATTTCTTCAAGTTTGTACTTCTGACTGTATCGCCATCCTTACCGGTTTTTATAGCTCGCTTTTCCCTTTTGTGCACGAGTATGCTTTCCGTGCAGTTGCGTTCATCGAAAAGTGCATCCAGACTTTGCTTGTCGCCGGCAGTTTACCGGAAACGAAACTCGCGCGGACGACGTGCCATCGAATGGGAGCGTCGTTTCACGCGACAGCACTCAAAAGTCGTATTTTCAATTTTTCGAGAATCGGTATATGGTCGAGAGAGCGGGTGGAATGGTAACGAGAACGGGGGTGGAAATTCATGGGGTTGGCCGGAAATCGGTTTGTGCCGTCGATAAAATCTGAGAGCAAATAGATGTGTACTGGTGTCGCGTAATGATCAATGTAATCGAATCACGTGGAAACGAATTAGGTCGGACGGCCGATAAATCCGATAAAAGGTACATCTGCGCGTTCGCTGTAATGGCAAAAATATATATCTAGATGTAAAAATGGCAAAAATATATTACTCTTTTTTTTAATGGTAGCCGTATATATATATATCATATTTCGTTATTAAAACATACAAAGAGAATTTGAAATTATATATACAAACTTTTTCCACAGAGTTTAAAAGCAACCAAAATTAAATGAAACTATGTACATGTACACACACATACACATACATACACATACATATGTTAATCACAGAATTATTTTTTTATATTAAGATAGTATTTTGAACATCTGCGTACCGTCTAATTTACAGGTTCCTTATAAAACGAATATTGGAAGTCGTTGTAGGATGCCAGGTGGTGATGTCGCTTTTCCAACAGTGGATGATACCTTCCGTGAAAAATTCATTGATTCCCTTCAGCGTGAGTAAATTTTAAATATTATTGCATTCTTATAAAAATATTTATTTTAAATATTATTGCATTCTTATAATATTTCAAGAAACATCTTGTTTTGACTCCTGAATTTAAAAAACTAATTTGCTTAAATCTTCGTAAATCCTCGTAAAGAAAGAAAGAGAGAAAATATACATTTTATATTTATAAAATTCTTCCAATAAATCAATTTTTTGTCCAAAGCGCAACGTATTGTTCGCTCTCTTATCAACTTTTATTCTTGAACAATATGGATAATGATCTATTGATGTCTCGTACGATATCTTGCGCTTTATTACGGGAGCTAATTATTTATCGCGGTAGTCATAAATAAGCCAGACTAACCGTCCGAAAGCGAAATAACTGGTAAGATAGGGACCGGGAGACGAGCAGAAGTGTAATTTGGTTTCGGCAAATAGGTACGATCAATCTTTCGAGTAATGCTTTCGCCCGGAAATTCGATACACACATACAACAAATTCTATGTGCTATCCCGAACACAAGTATCACCGTGCTACCGAATTCTCTCGCGCGTTAAAATACGCAGGAAAAAGGGAGCTGTTGCATGTGTGCTGCAATTCCAGTAATATTATTGCAAGTTGCATCTGTAGGCAATATATCCCTCCACAATATAACGTTGTGTAATATCACGAATACGATGTAAATTGCATTTCTTAAAATGCTAAACAGACGCGAAAGGAAAGGGGACTAAGAGTTTCAGCGACACGTACAAAGTATATTTTTTATCGCTTATATTCGCTCTAAAGTACCGCTGGTATATTTCATGATGTTAATAACTTTGTCGCGTGAAAATTCGCAGCGTCTCCATTTGTCGCGACAACAAAACATTTACAGCAGAAACAGTATATATCCAATTTATTTTTGCGTTGGTAGCGGTTCTTGATAAAAATAAGCGAAAGTGAGGAGGGAACGAAGAATATGTCAACGACACGTAGTTTTTCCCGTTCGCGCCGCAATAATGCTCGGGGCACGCCATCAGTTTTTATCTCGTGCGAAGTTAAATCCTTCTACCGCTATGATTTGCCAGTTATATTTGATGCTGCGGGAGGGTTGACGCGAGTGATATTTTCCTTGCAAATATCCCACGAGTTCACTTGCAGTTGGGCGATGTCCCGTCGGTGCGATAAAAGTTAAATACGTTCGTGGAATCTAAAATTGTCATGCGAGATTATTATCGATGTGAAATTAATCGTTTTTGAACGACATCCTAATTTAACTTTAATATATCTCGAATTAAATATTTTAATTCACAATGTCTGCGAGTATTGAATTGAGTTGGCTTACCTATAATAATTTTCTTCTCAAAATAAAGAAAAAGAAAAAAAGCAAGGAATCACGGATGAATGTACTCCTTTTTTCTATTCTCTTTATGTTTTGTAATAAATTATGTAACAAGTCATTAAATATGTAATATGCATCATATCATCTCTTTTTTTCTTTTTTTTCTGACATGATTTTTATTACATTTTTCTATGAAGGCAGATAATGAAGAGATGTAGCATATTTTAAATTAATTAAAAAAATCTATACGCGCGCGCGCATGGGGAGAGACGGTTAATTAGCCAATTATCAATCGTCGCCGATGAGGTGTAATAAACGAACCGCTTAATTAAATAAGCTACATCCCGAAGGTAAAAAGGGGCAGAGAAGGAAGGGGATAATTTAAAACGCTAATTAGAGGAGTACGAGGAGAACCTGATTTGATATTTATATGTACTTTTTAATTCCGCGCGCGCGTGTACTTATATAGCTTTGATCACGCGGTAACGAGGGGTATGTCGATACATGTCGCAAATGGCGAAAATTTTCCATTGCGTGCTCATGAGAGGACCATAGATTTAAATGGAACCTTTTACGTGGTCGAGCTTAACCGCAGCTGATCCGTGGCTGGCATCCGCGGTTCACCAGCTACGTCCATATTTTATACATAATGTTATCGAGAATCCAAATTCCACCATCGATCCGATAGAGTTACTGATCATTCAACCATTCACACGAATGCCAAATGCAGTAGCTTACAGTAAAAATTCACGAAAGAAATTCTCTTCGCTATAAATCTTTCCGATAAAACGCGATCGAAGATGTTTATATATTTATATTTCTTTCATTGATTCATTTGATATAGAAATTAAGAGCACAAATGGAAATATATAGTTAATTTTTTTGATAAATCTTCTCTTGCCTCATAACGCTTTTTAATTTGCAATTATTTGTGCAAATACAACAAAACACAAATCACAAATATGATATTTAAAGCACATTTAGATCAGAAATTCCAATTTATGCTTCCAACATGATTAAAAATTAATTAGTTTTGCGCTCGTGTATCTCATATAATTAATAAAGCTATAATGAAACAGATGCCGGGGTACAAATATGATAACGTCGACAACGCTTGCATTTGCTAAGTTCGTACATAATTAATTAACAACATGATATATCTTTCTAATAAAACTCATGTTGTCATTGGAGATAGCAATCTCTTTGAAGCGTCTACCGTCAAGTCTGGTCTGTGCACTCCCATGTTACAGTCGGATGCATTGTTCCGGAACTTTGCGAGAGTGCTAGCTGCTCCTTTCCATAACGGCGCTAGTCGGAACTTCCGTATTCGTGATTAGGCACGTTCCCTTTCCCCATTGTGTTCGAAACTATATCGCGTGTAGGATTATTAAGCGTTTCGAATCGCTTCGAATCGGGATCGACGCGAACCACTCAACGGAGAACCGGTTCTCGGCCGCATGATTTCATGCCGCAGATAAATTGCTTCTGCAAATCGCTTGACACCACCCTCTCACTTCCATCTCCTTCATCTTTCCCCTTCATCGTTCCCCAAAGAGACTCGAAGGAAACGCTTAAACGGGACGCACCGTGGCTGGAAACACCGGCATCCTTTCGCCACCACCGCGAAGCACTTGAAATCGCGATATCGACCGAACGTAAAGTAATTGCCACTGCTGCTAGTTAATGCAGGGGAGTTAATACCGGAGTCGAACTATTTCTTTGATTGTTTCATTTTTTTTCCATTCCCGATCGCTTTTCGCGCTCGTTCCGTTACGCTATTCCTTCTTCGCTCGGCGACAAATTGGATCTGATAATTGCGAGTCGCGATTACGACAGTCACGTCCTCGATCGAGCGTCCAGCTGGTGCTGTGAGAGACGACATTCGCTTCCCTCGGATTTAGCCCGGCGTGGTCTATCACTGTCGCCCGGCGCGGATGTCACGAGGGCGACAGGAAGAAAAGGGGATCGGGAGCGGGAGGGAGATCGTGAGATTAAGAAATCTACAAGGATATTACTTCCGTCGGGTCGCGAAATTCCGGGAGAAGAGGGGGAAATTGATAACTGCGGAGATGATACCTTGTCGGAGGGTAATCACTTTTTACCGGCGTGCTCCAGACTGAGCCTCGTTATGCTTATAAGGCGGATTGAATGGATGAGAAGGAGTCGGCACTACGCGCGACCGGAAATCCTCACGATTTCCTCTGGCAAGCGGACGATTAACCCTTCCAGCGCCGAGAGATCCGTCGCATTACGCCTGCTTAGTAACAACGTACTTTTGCATGAGCAATTTTTCACGTGCAACGCGTGTGAATAATTTCGTCCGTTTCAAATGTAAATGTATATAATATATATAAAACTCTGTTCATCTTTTATTTACTCACACATTGCTTTGTTTCCTATTTCCTTTCATATTTCTTTTTATTTTCTATTTGCGACATTTGTCTAATATTATTAATGTGATAATATGTCTTGCAACTCAACGGCGTTAGTACTATGAATGAGTCTTTTACATCGCGAAAATATAAGGATAATTACCGGCTTTTCTCGGGCTTTCGCCTATACAGAATTTCACCCTACTGATCGATTGAGCGATCGAGGAGTGGCAGGGGTTGCATCAAGTTTTGACTTATCGGCTTATGGCTGCAGCTTAAAGGGATAAGCGTTTAAAGGATTTTTGGGGATGCGTTGAAGGTCGTTATTAAAAAAACATGCGGCTATCCGTAGAACGTATAATGTATCGATCTCCTAATATGCTCTATATTGTCACGTATAATTTAATTATAATATAATCTAACATAATATATATTTGAAAAAAATATAGAATGCAAGAGAAGGAAATTTTTCTGAGAAAAATAGAATATGGAGAAAAAATTGTGTATTAAGAATTTAATTAAGAATTTGCAGATATTCAAATCGGTTATTTTTAAAAAATCTTAGTTATGCGCGAATTTAACATTCTTTTATATATCTTTCCTTATTTTCCTCGCGTATTGAATCAAAGTGCAAGGGTCAAGAAGCAACGAATCAGGAAAAGCTGCGCGGCATGCATTCCGTCCGCCTATTGCTCGTTTTTCTTGCCGTCGGCAAGATTCCAGACACTTGACCAACGTTGTCGAGGTGGAATTCGCAGAATACCGGAAGCCGGTCGCACCTTCTTGTATCGAAGTTGCCGGCGATATGCGTTCGCCAATCGGGCGGAAGTTCCGCGCCGAGTTATGACGCTGCAAAAATTCTTTCGATCCGCGCCATGATAGGCGAGCAAAAAGAAAATGCTGTCGAGGCGACAGCTAACAAGTAAAATCGCTGGTGAGACTGCACGTGACTCGAGAATCACCAGGAATCGGACTTTTGCGAAAGTGGCGTATGCTTTTGCCGCCAAGTCTTTTCTTTTTAAGGCTCGAAGAGGCCTGAGCGCATTTCGTTTTCAATTCCCTTTTCACGATTTCGACGTTTCAGTATATCAAGTTTCATAACTTTTTTCTCACTCTTTCTCTTTCTATAATATACTTCTTTAATTTATATCTTTTTAAAAAATTTCTATTAAAATTTGTGTTTATCTGTAAAAAGCTTTTCAACTTTGTTGTTGTATAAACCATTTTCGAGTAACTATATTGTCGGATCAAGACTTTAGTATTATTCTGAAGTAGTTTGGAAATCCGCTCACGTTATTACAACTGGTCGCTTAACGTTTAACAGCGAAACGTGCTCGCTAAAAGACCGAAAAGCGAGGGGAAGTTTTATTGGCAGCGTATCTTTGCCGAGACGAAGAATCTCAGACGATATTTCTCCGACTTTTAACTGACGATGAAAAGCGGCCGATGAATTGCGCTCCGAATATGCTGTGAAAACATTTCAATCTTGCAGCGTTCGTGTTCAAAAAAAGCGCGGACGAGACGAGAAAATCTTTATAAAGAAGAGACTCGACCGTCTCGGACTTTCGCGAGAATTGTTGCGGTCCCACGAGGGAGTTATTATTCTATTTTTTTTTATCTCCCTCTTCTCTCGTGTGTTTGTCGCGTCAAAGAGAAAGAGGATGCAGACGATATTTATTCGACCGCTAACTGGTACCAGAAGACATCAGTGAATGAAGAACAGCGAGAGTAGTTGTCCGCGGAACCGTCTTTTTGCCGACGCTCTGACACGAAACATTTAAGACCACGTCGAGCGCCTTTTAATTCTATTTGTCTTCCGCTGTACTTCAGTGAGCGTAGTCTGGAAGTGCGACTCTGGAAGTTGTCAGATCGGAGTAAATATTTTGGGGTCTCTGGAAAGAGTTGAGTTGAATTCTAGGGATAATTTTAGACGTTAATTCGCCGAAAAACAGATTTCTCGTGTGATGGAAACTCAGGACAGTGGAAACTTACTTGACAACAAGCATCGCTTAAGGTATTTTTCATATTTTTGATGAGGACATTTTTGTCGCATTTTTAATGTTAAAAGAAGAAAGTCAGATAAGTAAAAAAAATTTTTTTAAGAAGAAAGTGCGAGTGCTTATAAGTAAATGCTTATTCGAATACTTGTATCAAATACCATTTAATTTGATTAATAACGGCATTGAGTTGTGTAACAATAACTTCTGTCAGCGCTACACGTCATTCTGATTACTGTGATTTCCACTAACATCGATCGTTGTTACTTTGAGAACTCGCCGATTTAGATAAACTCCCGAGAATCTTCTATCGATGGATCGATTCACATCTGCTTCGCTCGTAAAAGCTCTCTTAAGGAGTTACTGGCGTGCGCAATGAAGGATCGGCGACGAAAGGGCGCGATGTCTACATAAGTACCTCTCGTTCGACGCGCGCTATTGTCAGTCGACCAGGATTCTATTCGACTGGGGGCGAATTCCCGGTATTTCGAGGACTCTTCCCGGCGGCAGAACAAAGTATTCGCAGATGCAAAGCCGTAAATCTCTCGGTGCTAATTGAAACGACGGCGAACGAAGGAAACGACTGGCGATGACGAGGGATTTGGTTGGGGCCGTTTTCTTGATGGCGAAAATCTTTTCTAGCTTCCTTCTTTTCTCTGTCCACGTTTATCTTTCATTTTTCTCGTCTTCTCTCGCATTCCGTGTATATTCATCACGAATGCCATGAGTAGCGCTTATTTTCATTCCGCAAAAAGGATGAGAACGCTCGACTATATCACCGTCGAGTAAAGATGACAGGAAAGGGGGATGAAGAGGGAGATGTTGCGAGGAGAAATTTCTGAACGGTATTAATGCATTGTTGCAACTTCGCACGCGGCTTTCAAATATATTGGCATATTTTCTCGTATCGATATTTAATGCATGTCTCACTAAATTTAACTTACTAACATCCAGCGAGTATGTTATTGACATAATTGCAATCATGACGCGCTTCCGCGCGTGTATTAAGTTATATTACTATTTATATTACATCTATACATTTGTAAAAAAATGTTTCTTTAATTTTTTACGACACGTATGAGGGTCATAACGTGTGGTCGAGGGGCATTGTACTTTTTTTTGGGGCGCGTGCCTCTGGTTCATATTAAAAAACCAATGTTTCGATCGCGTCCCACAAGCGCAGCGAAAAGACAGAGATAAAGAGAGAGATAGAAAGAAACGGACGAAATAGCACGAACCATCTACGTGAGATGTTTCGGACGCGATCCTCCGAAAGAAAATCCACCCCGCTTTATTTTCAATCCTTAGAACACCCTTTACTTTCCCTTTTCTTTGTCTGCGTCTTGAGTACCGCTATTCATTCGCGAAGACTCTCAAGCCACCGAGCACTCTGGCAGCTCTGGACGGAATGCAATCATTTGGAATGCCGTGATTTCGTGGGAGTACAAATTCAACTAGCTCGCTTCTTCTTCCGAAGCGATTAGATGAACGACTGATAATCGATAAATCGTGCGTGTCTTTAGATTTTTCATCAACAATTATCTCTCTTATTTTTGCTGCGTTTTTAAAGCACTTTTTTCACTGTCATATTCTTTTAAGGAGCTTCTTTTAATTATTCAATTAAAACACGTAGGAAGGCCACGTTTTATAGCAAATGTGCCGCGCAAGCCGAGCTCGCCACTTGTCCCGACTTGTAATTATCAGACCGCGTAAAGTATCGCGGCCTCATTAAACCAGGCTGTAAAGTTGGCGCTAAGGAAACATGAAATTCTCGTTGGGACAACTTGTTGCTGTCGTAAAAAAATCATTTTCTCCAGGACGTAAGCGTTTGTTTACGATGCAGTCCTTAAATTTTATTGCCACTCTCTTGAATCGCGTTTTTTTTAAACCAGTAATTCGCCACAATTAGTTTCCAGGCTTCTACTTGTAACTGCAAAAGCATTGTAATAATCGGACATATTACTATGAAGTGCACAAACGAATGGAGTAGATGATGCGTTAATCATTTCATGTATTATATATTGACTCACGCATCACCAGAGATAATAGCATCTCTCTATTTCGCCTTTGTTGTTTTTCTATTCAATTTGTTGCAACGGTGACATAAACACGAATGATTCAATTAACATCATAATATTACCACAGCGTATGTGCTGCAGAATATTAACTATAATAACGCCTATATATGTCATGATAATTATAATTAACCTGATCCAGTTGTATACGTTGTCATTAAATTTGCTATTTGTTGCTAAATTGAAAAGTGAAATACGTTGTCTCGATTTTTAATTCTAAATATTATTTCTGGATTTATACATACATATGTATATACATATATATAAATCTCTCATAAAACACGCATACGTACACACGCATGCTCGCACACAATAAAAACGAGATTGCGTTTAAAAATATAAATAAAAATATTTTAATTATAGCATTTTATCAAAAATTATATTGCAGAGTATTTATTTATATTTATCGTTTCATTAAATGTGCAATGTATGATATATGTATAACTGAGTGATGAATATACAAGTTGTACGTATGTTGAAATTCACGCGCGCACACGCACAACTTGTTACATGAAGTATATATTTCGAGACTCGTAATTTTCGTTTATATTCAACGAAGATCACGAGTCTCGAAATATATGCCATTTTTTAAGAGGAAACACGCGATCACTGGCGCGTGCATATACACGCGTTAATGACGTGTTGAAGTCGCGACGAAGCTCCAAAGATATTTATTTGCAAACCTGTTATACAAGCGCGGCTAGCTGTTGCAGCATTCGAAGAGACCTCTCGACAACCGCCACTTAAGCGGAACACCGGAGGGACGATTCCCTTCCCTCGTGTTCAATTAGCGCGCCAATGAACGAAATATCAATTCTATCGGCGGAAAGCTTCTCATTCATACATACACCGAGTGCAAGTTCTGTATCAGGAAAAGGACACTCTCGATTGTCTTTGGTGACGAAGCTATTGTTAAATCAAATTAAAAGTTAGTTGTTTAATTTAATAATATCCCTTAAGTGCGTTAACAGTATCTGGACCTCCGTTAAACTTTGTGGATTAATTCTATCTCATTCGGATTCGAATATTAAATTTAATTTTGTCGGACATTTTAGAAATTATATTTTGAGAAAATGTAGTTTATTTCAGTTTGTAATATATCCTAACTTGTGTTGATATCAATGATACGATTAAGTAGGATTAAATAGATATTCACCGTTCGCATATTAAAACATAGGTCAATCCATAAAATAGTTTATTAATAAAATTGATTGTTTTTAAAATAATATTATTCCAAAATCGCGAATTATAAATTAATGAAATAGTACACGATGATATATAGTTTTGATTTGATATTAACAATTAAATAATTCAAAATATTTGAGTTATGTGCAATCTCGATCAGGAATAACGAACGTGTAAAAATTTAGATGGCATGTATTTTAGGTTTGTGTAGCGATTACACTAGAAATTTCTTTTTAGTCACATATTTCTATATATTTAAGAAACACTTGACGTCATCTTTTAAAAATAGGAAAACTACTACACTTCGAAAGATAAAGCAGTTAATCGAAATGCTTTGAAATGGTAATTCCTGAGAAATATTTTAAAATAAGCAAGGATTCTATTAATTCTATAGATATAATCACAGATATTGGATATCTAATAATAATCGGTCTAAATTAAACGGTTTGAAATTATCGATTATCTTTGCAATGATTAATAACTTTTTACGAATATTATTCAAAGACTTAGTATCCGCTATTAACATTTATCACATTTATATTCTCGATCTATGCACGACTATCTTCGAATTTCCGGAGATATTAGAGAGCTGGCTGTCAAAACAAAATTCCTCGCAAAACAATGTTCCTCAAATAAAAATAGAAGCGATATATCATACAACCGCATTTTTTCGACACGCGGATTAAATATTGCGGTTTGCTTTCTGGATGCGTGACGTTAATCTAATTTCGCATGGACGTTCGCACGAAAATAAACCTTCAATTGTATTGCGGCAGAGCATAGCGCGTTGTATAGAAACGCGTATAAATATTGCATCCTTTCAAAAGAATTGACGATTCATTGATTCGATTTAAAGCAACGCGCAGTCCAAAATTTCCATCGCGGCGTACAATCACGATATTTTTTTGCGGATTCCGAATTGTGCGATATGCGAAATAATTCAGCCACGGCGATCTTACGCCACGGTTTCGTATTTACAATTTTAAATCCACTTAGAGAACGTTACATTTTGTAGTTGGTTTCGCCCTCAACATGTTTCGCTCTCTCACAACCACCCGGCCTCTAACTTGCATTTGTTTTGCGTTCAGCTTTAAAGCATATCTGCTTCATTCCTGCCCCTTCTTTCTCTTAACGTTTCCCATGTATTTATCTTCTACATTAATAATCTCGTACCTCTCTCGTTTGCGTTGCAGAATATGGACGTAGCCAAGGCCTCCGAGCGTCTTCTCAAGTTAGCGGTGAGTATACACATATATCTATGTATTCGCTTGCAAATTTATAAGCGCGTACCGGGTGTGTCCGAAATACACTAAGTCGATGATTTGTAAAACTTTGTCGTGAAATAAACGGATATCCTAAGACTCGAAGATATTCAATATTTATCAGTTAACGTAAGCATGGTTGCTACGTAAAATACAACATTATTAAACATTATTTCAATGTAAAATCTTTCCTTTAGCGATTCTTTAAGCTCGTCGTCATATTGATACCATTCACACGCGACCGTACTTTATTTGCAAAACTACGTCGATAGATACTTCCAATTTTTCGCGCTAGATTTTCTCTCTTTCTACAGCACACCTTTTACGAGGAAAGTCTCGAGGCAATATTTGCGAATTCAATCTCTCTCCTTCCGCAATAGAACGCAGTTTTCGCCTGAACTTTGCCACGACTACGAGGTTCATTCGACAGCCAGAACGCGGGACAGAGAAAACTCATATCGAACTACGTGTCGTCGATAAATGCCGTGCTTAATACAACGCGTTGTATAAATCCGTTGCATAAGTCTGCAAGCTGGAGCCAGCTTCCTTGTACGAATATTCAACAAGAATATAATCCAGAATGTGTAAGACAAAATTTTCGGTTGGATACGTATATTATTCGGGAATATATACATTTGGGATCGTTAATGAAGACCGCTTTGTCGCGATACAATTGTTGGTATCTTGCGGATGCTTTTACTTGTCAATTTATTCATTTACACTGTTCCTACGCGTGCCGCATTTTTTATGTGAAAGAATAAAGCGTAAGAAACGGTTAACTTCAATATTCTCGGTTAGAACTCTTTGCTTTGCGATAACTTGGATCTGTTGCATGTCGGAAAATAAACTAAGTTATCCACGGGAACATGAAATAGAAATGTTGTGTTTCTCTTCAAGAAAGAGCAAGTTTGAAAAAGATATATATATATATATATGGGGGGGGGAGAGAGGGGGAGGATTCTGTAAGAGCTTCGGGCGCTCGCGGAAAGTACGCCGGAATCTATGAATTCCTGATTTAAGTTTCGTCGTGCATCGGCCGTATTCCTGTGACGCTTCCGGGTAAAATATGCACGCTCGACGATGGAAAAAGGTCGTTTGTCGCCAAGTCCGCAGGGAGATCGATACACAACGATACGCGCCAAAGATGTTGTTTTGATACTTTCGATTCACCTGTTTTCTGTACCGCTAATAAAAACAGTTGCTAGAAAGCGAATATCAAAATAGTAAATCTATCTAAGGAAACATAATTCTTTTGAGTAATCGTACATGTATTTATAGAATTTGCAGGAAAGAAATTTACTTATTTTAAACGATAGTTTTGTTGAATTTATGAAACCAATCTTTTCTTTCCAGTCATTTTAATATCTAGAATATCGTTAAAATAAATTCGAAAGAAATTTCCATCGAGACTATCTGAAATTAGCTTGACATTACAGAAGATTAATTCCTCTCGCTATTCAAACAATCTCTATTTTTCGTATTTTAAACTCCGATATCTGCAGTTGAGAGAATGTACGATTTTGTTTTAGAACATACCCGGCGCATCGAGAACATACGTAACGCAAAAAAGAAAAAAAATTTAAAAAAAAAGAACCGATATGCGCAATGCAAAGGTTCATTCATGCGAACGCTATAGCACTCATCGTGTCCTTTTATTCGCGTTCTCCTTGCAGCGCCGACACGCTCTGCTACTCTTCGACGTTCAGACTGGTCCGAGCTATTTCGCGTCCGCGTCCGTTCGTTCGCCGTTGCTCGTTATTCTCTCGTTAGCTCGGATGCTTCGGATCGGAACTAGCCGGTCGTAGTGTTTCGAATGCTGGGCGGAGTCCAGTGAACCGAATTCAATTATATGAATTCGTCCCAAAGCGACTGTCCTCGAGAGTATGTATAGCGGCGCGCGACGGACTTTCCCGTCGCGTCCGGCCAGTTGGTAGATGTCGATTATTCGCGATTAAAATGGTAGACTGGTGGTCGTGCATGGCCGAGTTTTGTTATGGAAGTTTCGTATTAATTGAGCCGGCTGTACTGTTAATTATTGATCCACTCGTCGATTCGTGCCGCCGACTTTTTCCGTTGAGACACGCGATTCAGATAACTGTGATGTGAAATAAATATAAGCTTGTTTATGGAAAATTTCAATATGCACGCGCGCGTTGATTGTACAGATAGTATATTATTTTTATTATTATTTGTCGTAGTGCATAATCTGATTGCGTTTGTTTTAATCCGATTTATCTAGCTTGGTCTATGATGCATGAATACCAAAAACGGATTGATACAATATGAAAAACTTAGATACTAGAGATCGAATATGGTACTAGAATAAATTTAAGCGCGAAGCAAAATTAAAAGTCATACTTGAAAATAGATTTCTCTTCAATCCCAGAACTCTTTTGAAACAGAATAAAGCGATAAAATCGTGGGCAATAAAAGCATCGGCTAAAACAGAGAAAAAAAAATCCCTCGGCGCGTTCTTTAATAACGCATGAAGAGAGGAAAGGGAGGCGTCTCATTAACCCCGAGGCAGAATAAATTTCGCTACGAAAAAAAGAAGATTTTTTTTTTCCGCTAAGGCAAAGGTTGCTCATTCGCGATAGTAAATTGTTTGTTCTTGCGCGCGTGCGTAGAAAAAATAATTGTTTACCAATTGTGTCCGACCGAGATCGTCTCTCGATCTTTCGCGCACAGTCTTACTTTTCGTTTATACCGCAAATAGCCGCAAGGGACCGTGGACTTCGGGATCCGTGTGACCGTCGAGGGTTAATTGCGGTTCTTATATACGAAGTCGGCCCGAGGGTGACGCCGAAGAAACAGAACGGAACTGCAATGCGGGACGGGACTTTAATCTCGTCGTAATGGGAAAACGCAATTTTCCCGCAGTCCAACGAGATCCTTCCTCTCTTCTCCTCTCTTTCTCTGTGTCCCTCTCTTTCTCGTGGCTCGATCTCGCCTTTTACACACGCCCGCGCCCTTCGCGCGCGTCAGTGCTTCATTCCGAAATCCCTTTGCCTTTGAAAATCATCCGAAGTGTACAAAACGACGATTATAACGGCACCGCCGTCGCGCGGTCGCTTCGCCGCTTTTACCTGTCGATTGGGTGCGCAAAGGCTGCGCATGGCGATGGATAGCGATCTAATTTTCGGCGTGTAATTCTCGACGGTGCAGAAGATATTTGCGCGTCAGTAAACATAAGATAATGGATGTTACATACATCTAACATAGGGGGATAGGGACATAGGGACACTGTTGCACTGGGGGATCATATAGCGAGACGTATTAATAACGCTGTTATCTTTACATTATTTTTCGATAGTGATACGTGGAAGAATCATGGAATATTCGCCATCGATCAATATCTATCTTCGGTACCAAGATTTTTTCTGCATAGTTTAGAAGTTCGATTATTCAACATTTGCATACTTATTCGTGAAATATAGCTTCACTCTTCTACTCGCAGGTCAATAGCTGACTTTCGATAAAGTTAAAAGATTCAATCCCCTCGTATTTACATTCTCTATCCCAACCATTATTACTAGGTTATATCTTTCATATATTAATGCCCTTCGAGACCTAGTAAGCGTAAACGTCTTCGATAGACAGGTACACGTCGAGCGCTCTCGGGAAGAGAGAATGCAGTTGAATAAGAAGATGAGGAAGAGTCACTGATCGAGAGGAGAAAATGGAAAATATCGATTACCAACATAATGTGATGCACGCGGTTAGGCAAGTCGACTTATATACTCTCGTATTTTTTTTTAAAACGACTATTAATGACGCCGATATGGTCGATCTGTACCGCGTATCGATACGCGCATGTAGAAAATCCCGCCGCGCCTTGTAATTCGATATTCTTGCATTATCGATGAAAATCGACTGGCGGATGGTATACGTAAGCCAAGCACGCATTAATGTTATGCAGCCGGTGATGGGATCAAGCACGAATCGAACGATATTGCTGGTTTCTTGCGTGGGGATCGATGTTTGAGCCGCGCATCAATATGAATGAACGCTTTCCTGTTCGCGCAATTCGCGCACGTCGTTTTGTAGACTCTTTGCTGATCTCAATATTAGATCTTCTGTATCCCTATATCAATATAATCTGTATACGACTTGGCGTAAAAAAAGCCAATTTCTGATTTGAAAAAATTCTTTAAGATGAAAAAGAGGCATATTACAGCGACAGTGTATATTTGCATTATGAAATTTAAATTTTTTCCAAAAGACTTATGAATCCAAAGATTGGTACGTGTGTATACAAAGATTTGAACTACAAATAAAAGTTATCAATACTAAGAGATAAGGTTTGCAAAATTTTACAACATATAAATATAGACAAGAATTTGAAGAATTTCGAAATCAATATTTTTCCACCTTCAAAGTTTCTTACTACCGGCGAAATGCCATGCACATACATATTCTGTTTGATCGCATTTGTGTGTGATCGGCCAAGATTTTACATCTCTCGTATAACTCCTTGAAGAGAAAGCGCTTCCTTTTCAGATAGCCTCTGGCCAAGGAGACAGCTTAAAGTTTACCGATTTTCCCTTTGTGGTATCGTCGACGTGTCTCAAACGATTCACTGGCTTCTGGTCTGCTCCCCCTCCTTCCCTCCCTTATTTCCTTCTCGCCATCTTCTTCTCTCTTCGCAAATTCCAACTCCGTCTGTCTTCCTTTTTCTCCTACAGTAGCATCCCCGAGTAAACGAAATTAAAACGCCGAGGTAAGTTTTCCCGGACTATGCCGGAAAAAGCTGCTAGGAAACGGGAGGAAGTACTGAAGGGCTCTCTGTTCTTTTTTTCGTGAAAGTGCCGCGGATGCCTTGCGGCGCAAGAGACTTGACCTTTGTGCCTGGCAACATTATTAAGTCCTTTGCCTCGTGTGAGAGAGCTCTGTGGAAGCATGCGGATGATACCGGCGACTCGGCGGCCCCGAAATGGCATCCGAAACGAAACAACTTCGGAATTCTTCGCCATGAAAGTTGAGAGAAATTTTCGCGAAAGTATTCGTCTGACGTTAGATCGAGCCCATATTTATTTTTTTTTCCTCATTTTTTTTCCTCGCTTTTATCCCTTTGATGCGAAAGCATTTATTTCAGTTGTCATTTCGCCACGAGGCATGTCAACGTGCGTCGCGGTATAGAAGGAAATAATCAATCTTAACCTGGAGATAAAAGATAAAAAAGTGACACAAGGCGATATATATATTATACTACCTTTTCTTTCAATAACATTAAGAAAAGGAGGATTATTAAGAAAATGGATAAAAACTTTGAGAGCTGAATCATATTATATATATAATATAAGTGCGCGATAAATGATCAAAGACTCGGTCTAAGTTACTTACTTCCATTAAGGCGTAATTAAAGGAATAGACGATATACTTTATAAGTTCGTTATATAGTTGCTTCACTTTCATCTGCAGGTGCGTAAATAATACCGCAATACATCTTTCTTTCTCTTTGCACGTCGATCATACTCGTTCCGGTTAATTTTTTCCGACATCATCTCGAGGCATTGCATTTTGTTCAATCTATTAAAAACCTGACATATAATAAGAGAGAGACAGAGCTTCGACAATTTTCTTCTACTTTTCCGTTAATCGTGGTACCTTTTTGCGCTGTATGTGCTTCGGCTACATTTTTCCGCTTTTACACGTGTTTCTCATTCACGAATTTTATGAGAAATTTTTATGCAAATTCCTGACAAAGATAGAATATAAAGAAAAATGTAAAATTGTATTACTTTTTTTAATAAACAATATTTTTTAATTCTGAATAAATCTGAAGATTTTTTAAAATACACATCGCTAAAAAAATATCTTATTTCGTAATGTTTATTTAGAATGTTTTATAATTGAGTATAAAACAGTTCATTATTTAAGAGATTTAATAGATGTTGTAGAAATTAAGAATGATTATTGCTAAAATTATATGAATTTTCCGACACTTGCACTAAAGAAAACTTGCATCGTGTTCTCGAAATAACATTCTAAACGTATTTATGGATCAGATGGAATAGAATCAGGTTCTTAATATATTAGAAATTGATATTTTCGTCTTATAACTGGGATTTTATTTTCGAAACGGAACAGATGGGATTCGGAGCTTATAAAATATTGAAGTAATCTTCTTAATGAAACAGAATCCATTTCTATTCTTGGCACACAAGATAACTTTTTGCACTTATTTTTTAATTCGTTCATAAATTACGTGATTGTTGTGCAAGTTTGATTCTTATAAATCGAAAATCTTTATTGTTCCAGATACCGAATCATCTAGTGTGGCTTTGTTTTTTCTACTTGACATTTCACTCCTTTCTCAACTTGATGGGCGAGCTGCTGCATTTCGCAGATCGGAATTTTTACTGCGACTGGTGGAACGCAAATAACATCGATACCTTTTGGCGAACTTGGAACATGCCGGTGCATCGCTGGGCTGTGCGGTGAGTAAAACGATTTTTATTTATATCAACGTTCAATATTAACAGTTTTTTATATATTTTAGCTATTATTTTAAATTAATTTAAAATAATTTTACGAGTTTAATAAAAAATATCGAGTTAAGTAATATTTATAAGTTTAATTTTAAATATGAAGCGACAGCTGCTAGAGTTTCTTCAATTTTTCACACTTTGAGTTGTTGAGCGATTATTCTTGAAATATCGATAATTGGCTGGTAAATATTTATATTTTTTGTACCAAGTATTAATGGTTATTATCTTTCTGGGAAATATTGATTATTGCCATCTTCAGAAACGCAATAATGTGATTAAATTTTTTAAATACTCATACTTAAGCTAAAAGATTTGTTTTAACGATAATTTATTTCGAATTATTAAAAATCGTATTAAGATTGGATATCATCGAGTTATAATCGAGCAGAGTTTAAACGCCATTTATTATTATGAATCAAGCAAGACTTAACACAATTGCGAAACTTAACCGCGAAGCAATCAGATTCGCAGGAAGTGCATGCGGTTAGATGTTTCCGATTCATGGAAACTTCTCTTTCTTTCCGTCAGATCAGACGGGGATGCCAGATATTCGCGAGAAATGTAATTAAATCTTCTTAAAGCGGGGCATACTTGTTAACGAAGTTTAACCCCGGTTAGATAGAACAGAGAAAGAGTCGATGAAAGGTCCGGCATGTAGCGAGACGCGACGGCCTTCATCTCTTTTACCTCCTCCCTCTCATCTCTCTTTCTTGCACTCTTGCGCTATTTACCCTCGCCATCTCTACGCTTCGTAATACTCGGCCTCTCGCGTACCTTTTGCTCCAAAGAAGGAAAAACTTTCGACGCTTTACTCCGCGCACTTTACACCTTTGACTCGGCTGTGTAGAGGTAACATGATTATGTAATAACGCAATACGCGTCTCGCTGAGGTTATTTCGCAGCTATGACCGTCATTTCAACGCGAAACACTCCGTGTATCGCCTTAGTAACGTCGGTGCACCTTACCAATTACGTAAAAACATCAGGCGAAGAAGGAAAATGATGTCATGTTGCACTAGCTATCTAACATTTATGTACAGGGGGAGTCTTAATTTTATTAAATTTTTTAAATTACAGGATTCTATTTATCTATATAACAAACTCGATTACATTCTGTAGAATAAATAATATTTATTTTATACAAATTATTGATATATTATTATGTTTATTATTTATATTCGAATTTTTTATACTATTTTATACGAAACTGCAAGAGCAATTTGAATGTTCGTGTACATATCAATTTTTATTATATTTTATATAGGGAGAGAGTGTGTTATTATAATACGTTTTTGAGGGATAACATCTTATTCTTTTACAAGAATGAGCTGAAAACCTTTTATTCCGCCTAAAATGTCTACTTCAACTCATACATCTCGGCTGTCGCCGCCACATTAGATTATACATCCTCCGCTCAATACAATCAGCGAACTTCCGAAAGACTTTTCCAGCGGGCCTTCCATCTTCTATACGGTTACCCATCGCACGTGCACCTAACAACTCGAGCCCATAGTGACGACCTTCTTTCAAGAGCCCGCGCCGGTTCTTTGTACTTCGAAAGTAGCCCAAAAGAAAGTTTAAATCCCTGTAAAAGTGGCCGTACGAAGTTCTTATTATGTGACCGAGAGATAAGGGAGCCATCGGAATTGCCACATACAAACTACGCGGCGTTCACCATGAATGTCGTATAAAGAGCCAATCTACTACTCTTCGTGCCAGATAGTAGATGTTGTAGATATTATAAATAGTAGATATTGACGAGATATGTACTTTGATTTGCTTAGATGTTTTACATATATATTTTTTCGATATCCTGGAGATATTTTTTTTTAATGCGAATTATATCGTGACGGAAACGTTTAATTTTATCGCGCTAAGAAGAGAGACGTTACTCGAATTAATCATGACAGTCGTAACACAACGTAGAACAGTAGCTAACACTGCACAACCAAAACGAGAGGGTCTTATAAAACGCGACACATCCTTATAAAACATGACACGTACTATGAAAATGACCAGCCATGTCCTCTTTTTAAATGATATAAAAACGAAGGAAAATGAGATCCGCTAAAAAGACGCCGCACGAATTTCCGCGACACGGATTCCAAAGTCTCGTTCCGACGCTCGCTCTCCTTTTTACCTCACGACGCACCTGCTCACTTACGGTCATTTATTCCATTTTTTTTTCGCGCTAACCGAGATACGCAGCTGCAATTGCAAGCTGCGACTGGCACGCAGTTTATAGTACGTACGGAGAGGGAGGGGGCGGTCGAGGTGAAAATGGAAATGCTTCCCAGACAACGTTAGACGCACGGAGGTGTATCGTTGTTGACGAGAACGCTGAGGCCGACGACGACGCCTTTTCAGGTTTGTAATGGGAAAAGCCGATACGTATCGCGATGCGCACTTAAGGCTGTTTATTCCCCCCGGCACTTATAATACCTCTATAACTGGAGATATTCTCGAGCGCCTTGCGCGAAGGAGATGCTCGCCTCTGTTGGAGAAAAAGAAAGGACGCGCGTAAAAGGCGGAATCTCGAGTCCTGGGACCGCAGCAAAACGTGCACGGTCTGAAATCCTCAGAACTGTCGTCGTCCTACCTTTGAATTTTCTTTCCTTCCTTCCGCCTTGTGTCTCCTGGTACTCCTTTTTCCATCTTCCCCTCCCCGCCCTCCCCCCTTCTCTACTCTCGTCTCCTTTCCGATGCAGCTCCACCGATAACCAAGCGGCTAACGATTCTTTCCCGAGTTGTCTGTTTCTCCTTGTCCTGTCATACAAACGAAAACGGTAACGGCAAAGTGTTGCCAATCCGGCGAAACTTTCCTGGATATCGCTTTAATTTCTCGGAGCGGAATTCGCGCCTTTGTCACCATCGTACTTTTTATCTATCTTATCGGTCTAACAACGTTCCGCGTGTATTCCACGGTACAACCGCCGTCTAAGAGCGCGGATACTGTGGAAATGTCTGTTCCCCTTTGTGACGCCGATAATGATATTGTCGGCATAATAGGCGAACGTGCTCCAAATGGATTCCTTGTTATCAGGTTTAGAATCAGGACCTTTAATCGACTGAATTGTTTGGAGCATTTTCTATTTGAGCGAATGTGTGCAACTTAACTAGACTGAGCTGTGTGGCTAATTCTTTTGTAAAAGCCATTGCTGGAAAGGAGCAAAAAATATATATATATATTTTTTTGCACACTTTATTTTTGTAAAGAATTTGCAGATAAAAAATTTATCTTATCTTTATATATTTTATATTCGAGAGATATATTTTATATGAATGACATATTTATGTTACAGACATCTCTATATTCCGATTGTAGAGATGGGCTATAGTAAAACCACGGCGTCGATGACCGTCTTCTTCATCAGCGCTTTCTTCCATGAATATCTCGTCAGCGTACCCTTGAAAACGTTCAAGATATGGGCGTTTATGGGTATGATGGGACAGGTAAGAGTTCCGCGCGTTTACTTCGACTATGTATTGTTGACTGTGCAAATATTGACTCTAGCGGCAAGAAATTCTTGTTTATCCTTCAAAAACTGTACGGCTTCAGACAGTTTCAATACACATTCTGATTTCAAGATCGCTATTAAGCCTAGGAAATGGATCAGAATTCACTCGAACTCTTAAACCCCAAATAAAGGAACATATTTAAAGAATGCTCTATGTTAAACACGTGTTAAATTATATATAATGCCTTCAGTTAATATGCCTTATATAGAGATTTCAAGAGGCATCTCACAGACACTGCAACATTATTTGCTATGGGCCTTTGCATGCAAATTACGTTGCGTACTACATCTTGTATGCGCGTACAAGATCCATCCTGTCCACCCTTAAGTACGGAAATTCCGGTCGTGCAACGCTAATTGTTCATTCTAGATACCACTGTCGGTGTTAAGCAAGATGGCGGAGCGATACTGCGGCGCCAGATGGGGTAACATCGTCGTATGGGCGAGCCTCATCATCGGGCAACCACTTTGTATAATGATGTATTACCACGATTACGTTGTAACTCATTTTGGCGAGACTCTAATCGAGGACTATTCCGTGGTATAAACGGGGTAAAAAAATAAAAACGCGAAAGAAGAACTTTTTAAATAGAAGCTCGCGATCAATCTATCGCTTCCTCTCGAAGTTGTCGATTTCATCGATCGCGTAACTATTCACTTGTATTCTAGACGCGAAAAAATTCCTCGAATTATCATCCTAATGGTTTTTTTTTTTTTTTTTGAAAATTCAACAATGATGAAATGTCTCAGGATATATGTATAATTGTCGCGTTGAATGAATGATGCGTCACGAATGAACATTAAATCAAAACTGTTTCGGGATTGTTTGAAGATACTATTACATGCGTTTTATAAGGTTGTTAATATACAAATGTGCGAAAAAACTGTAAATAATTGCCAGACCGTTTGATGTCAAATGTATAGCGGAACTTAATAATTTTTGTACGGTAATTTCTTAATCGCGCTTCCGTGACGCCGGAGGCGGAACTGTTTTCAAATAAACGAAATATTTTTTTGTATAAGTCTTGCGGAAATTTATCCCGCACCTTGGGGATGGTCACGAGGTTACCAGGGTATTATCCTCTCAGCTGGAAACTGGAGGGCTGTCTCATGGATCGTTGAAAAGACAGCTTTTTAAGGGCGCGCCCACTCACGTTCTCTTTCCTCACCAATGAAGCGGAAATCATATGTTTGAGTTTATTTTTCTTTGATACACACATTATCCTTGGACAATGAGAAATTATATCCTCGTTAAATTTTGCATTAGGATATCAAGTTAGAAAATGTGACAGAAAATTATTTAATTACTTATTTGTTAGCATTGTCATTTTATATTTTCTAAATCTCCTCGCAATTTTTTAACCTTTGCATTTTTCAAAGTTTTTTTTGTCTTAGAAACGAAGATGATTTTTATTCCGATATTGTGTGCTAATTTATTATACAATCTTTTTAAATATTTTACGTAAAACCCGTCACAGAGTGAGAGAAAACAAAAAGATGTTTAGGTGAACAGCTGAATAACCTGCTGGTTGCTTGGCAGAGAGGTAGTTAGGGTCACGTCACGAATAAAGAAGCCTAACCCTCGAAAGAAACACTTCTTTGAGCTCTGACCCTTGAGTTTTTTTTTCCTCTCTGATGAGTCTGAATACTGTGTCTCCCTACGATGGATAAATTAATCATGTTGAAGACTGACGGTAGAAAATACATCTGTGTCAGAATGATAAATACAGGTAAGATTCGTAAAAAGCATAGATTAGCAGCAAAATTTTCAGAGCTTTCAAAGTAAATTGTAGTCAATTTGCGTTTGTAACAAACTCATTTATTTTACATACTTTCATGGAGCTAAGCGTTAATGTATTATTTAAACAGACAATTACGCTACTCTCTCTATGTTATCTTTAATATTACACTGCGATACATATCTTCATCTCCTACGATATTAAGCACATAGGATTTTTATAGGCACTCTACATAGGGCGTATGCGATGCGTGTCGAGTTCACTCGGGATCGCAATCTCCCAGAGCATCAATGTTGTACAGGTACAATATGTCTCGCCGTAAAAGAATATAACATTAATTGCGCGCGTATAATATGTTATATGTTATTATTCATTTAGCACAGAAACATATTGATGTCTGAAAAAAAGGATAAAAGATACGATTTATTCTTAAAGAAAAAAAAAAGTGTTTCGACGAGTTTATTTTTAATTGAAGATAATTCAATTTAGCGCAGCGCTAAATGAATTCTTTCCATTTGTCTATACAAGTCTGAATTATTTTAAACTTTTACTACTGCGTATTCTCATTTACGTTTATTATCTGTCGTGCGTTTAACTGCAATTAGAGAATCGTTGAAAGAAATGACAATTCCCTCGACAGCCAAATTTTGCGATATCGAGGAAAAGCTTATAAACCAAGTTTTTTGTTATGTATTTTCTCGCGCTAGTGAAGAACACCGAATGTCTGTCGTGGCGCTCAACAAATTGAATCTTATCAGATCGTCGGTTTGACTTTAGCGTCAATTATATATAACGATTACTCCTTAGAAATTAGCATTTGCGCCTGACGCGGTAAATAACTTTGTTAGCGTCGAAATTCTGAGATAGGAGGCACTTTTGTGTTTCCCTCTGGCAGCTGCATTGTTCCGTAAACTGATATGCTAGTCCGCTTGAACGTGCCATAAAAGCAAGAATTACTTCTCTTGATATGTTGGGACTTTAATTTAATTGCCTCCACACGGGTCGCGTACTCGCACGCTCTTAAATTAGCTTTATATAAAAATGAAGAGAAAGTACCCGCGCGAATATCTCGGCAATTTCTGAGGCACGTGGCTGATTTGTACCGCATCACAATATCGCCGGAAGCGCTTTATGACGAACGTTTGCAAAAGCGAGACGTAAAATTCATAATTTGCAGCACTCCCATTAACATTAATTCAGTTGAGTGTCAAGTAAATATAACGGTAAAGAAGAATATTTTGTGTCTTTTTATTGTCGTTGGGCTTCCATTCGCATTAATGCTTCATATATCAATTTATATATTAGTATAATCAAAATTTGCGCAATAGATTAATCACTCAAGTCCCGTCAGACCTTTGATACACATATTCACGCTACAACGAAACGACGACAAAGTGGTATGTCGCGAGCACAGAATACGACAAAGCGTATTTTTCTGCTTTAATGCAATTGCAAACAAAGGATTGAGTAACCGAAAGAGAGCAATGAAGGGAAGACCATTCCTTCGTTCTTACCTATAGCACGCTGCACGACGAGGCATCCTCGAAGAATGCATCGGTTGGTCTCTCCGAGCGAGCGCTCGCGTTATCCTGTATAAGGTGAACGGGGTTGGGGGTTACGCGTCGAAGAGGGGTAGCGCAGAGAGGATGGCGGGGATGGTGCGGCGGACTAGGAAGGTGGAAGGGTGGTCAGGGGGCGCAGGGGGCGCAGTGCGAGCGCAACACGATGCTATAAGGGCGGGTACGCGGCGGAGTCTCCGCAGTGAGCGTCGCGACGCCTCCGCGGAGAGTATCGCATGGATCGCACGATAGGTGATCGCCGGTGCACGAGGCGTCCCGCTCTCGTCGCGTATTACGCTGACGGTGTGCAGTGACGGTAGGAGTTGTTTCGCCTTTATCGAGCCACAAGCCACCTGGACGGGAAGAAGGGCGGCGCGACCGTATCCCGCACCGTGGAAGCTGCAGCTGCGTTTCGATCCGCCCGGAAGAGGAGCTCTTCGGATGACCTAGGACGTACTCCGCGCTGGAGCAACCAGGTTGGTTTTTACAAGATTTCGGAGGAGACGGGGTACGCAAGGGACGCGGCTTTCAGATAGCGAGGCAGCGACGTTATGTTCTGATAGAAATAGAATGTGTCTGCCTTGTGGAAAATGGTACATACGTCTCGCCGGGAAATTTCGCATTCGTGCGCCAAATAATTGCCGACATGAATGCGACAAGTGTAATTTACATTCCATTCAATTTAGACGCGGCACCGTAAATGGGAACAGAATGAGATAGGCAGAACACACACACACACACACACACACACACACACACACACACAGAGAGAGAGAGAGAGAGAGAGAGAGAGAGAACAAAGCACACACGTTACATAATTATAAAAATAGTTATCAAAGAAATGCATTTTCTTATTCTTAGAAAAATGTGAAGAATCTTTTCCCTGTGATTATTTAACGACATTAAACAGATTTATGATTCTATCTCGTTTTATTTTAGTCTTAGCCCAGTTTACGACCCCTTATCTCGATATCCTATTCCAGCACGCTTTCAGAAGTACTCAAAATACAATAGCTTTTCAATACTTATAGTAAAAACGAAGACGCGATTATATTATAAATCAAGGATTTGATTATTTATTAAGCGAATATTATTAATTATGCAATATGAATGAATGAGAGGCAGAATGCAAGCTTTGTGCAAATGAAATATTCAACACCAATAATACATAACTGGCAGATAAGGCTATCGAGTTGAACGTTACCTGATGAATAGTGGAGATCCGCAATGTCCCTGTTTACCGTGAATATATGCCGCTGGGCGGATGAATTCGATTCCCCCGCGATATTTACTCGGTACGAGGGACGTGCGTTCGAGTAAATCGAGTCGCAGACGGTTAACGAAAACCGGATATCCGAGAGTGTCCTCGACGAGCTAACGTACAATGGGTCCTTTTTGCTTTCGCTCTTAGAGATACGACGTCGTTCCGCGTTTCTCTTCCGATTTCAATTACGATGCTGCGACGCAGCGTCGCGGTGCCTTGTCGGACGAACGTGGAGAAAAATTCATCGTTAATTTAAATGCGCATTGAGCTATCCGTGTTACATCGCCGCGAATTTTATTCTTTTCAGGATGTACATTTGCATGCTTTTCATGCAAGCTTTACAAATTTTATAAATGCAGAGAATTAATTTAGTTGCTCTGCGCGTTTATAATAACCTGCTTACATAATCTGGTGAGATGTACGATATCATATTAGAGTATCTTTTAGATATGCGATATACAAACACATCGACCTTAATAGATAGATATTTATTTCTTGCCTTTCTCGGCTTTGAACAAAATTTGACATAAACTTTAAAAAGGATACAGTATAATGGTGATGTGAATATAAAATATATATAAGTTTGATATAACAATACCGCTTAGCCTAATTATTTTTTATCTAGTAACTTTGATTTGATAGCTAAATTACATTGCACTAGATTTTAAATTATTTCTAGATTTGTTTAAACTTATTTTATTTCCTCTCTAAATCTACTTTTCTAGACAATTTTCTTCATCCAGCTGATTCCTTCTCCCTTCTTCTCCAATAATTGATTCATTTTTCTATTGTTCCTTATCTTTACGATACAATTTGTTGCTGAATGCTCTAAAGTTTTGACTTTACTCTGACATATTCTACACATATATTTTTCCTGTTTACGCCAAAATTTATCACGGAGTTCTTTATTTCCACATCTGAATCTCGCAATAAGTTTTTGAAAATCTTTCTGATCCTCCTCGATGTTTTCTTAAGTATTCTCGGGTTCTTGTCTCGTATATAACTCTCTATATCTTATTTCATATCTAGAATTCTGAATTTTATTATATTGCATCTGTTTTTGGGTCTCTACATCTCTTTCAGATAACTTATGTACCACCTCGATCCCTTCCTTTCTTAATCTTTTTACTTCTATCCCAGACATTTCATTCCTACGAAAATGCATTTCTTTATCCGTTTACCATCTATTTTTATTTTCTCTATTTTTTTCTCTATTTCTTTAAAATATTCCTTCAGTATATATTATTACTCGATTTCTCTCTAATTTTTTTCCTCGAATCTAATTGTTCTTTTCTATTCTCAAAAATTGTCTTTTTGTTTCTTCCCTAATAATATATCCTAATGTGTTTTAATCTAATTCTAGCGATCATTTTATAAATTTATTCTAGCACTGTTTCGTACTTCTTCCATTTCCAAACCTCTGCTCTATACATTATAAGATATTCTGTACCAAGTGATCAAACATCCATATCTGTTTTTTAAAGTTCGGCAAATTTTCTTAGCCTTATGTCCCATATCTGTTTCATAGCATGCATAGGCTTTTTATATATTAGTCTTCTTAATATGTCTATTTGTACCATTATTTCTTTGTAACGTATATAAAATAACGTATTTGAAATGATCGATTTCCTCTATCTTTGTTCCGTTCTAGAGCTATTGTTCTTTTTTTCTTCTTCCTCTACCTTTTCTAAAAATCATTATCTTCGATTTTTTTACGTTAAGAATTCTTTTTTTCTCCAAAAATCTGGAAAAATTCCTCAACATTTCCTTTATCATATTTGCTTCCTTCGCTACTAACACTATATCATTTGCACATACGCCATACTCTATACATCTTCTCTCTTCTTACCACCAAACTTCCCATCTGTCTACATCGATCTCAATAAGCTTTTTATAATTATACGATCAAAAATTTTTAAAAATATCGTATTCTAAAGTAAAAATATTTATATTTATTTTTGTACGTTTCTATTTTGTAAGTTTCTATTCGGTCTATTCGAATCTTCTATTCGGTCAGTACAAATAGAGTTCATATAATGGTTTCATATGTCAATCTGAGGCAGATTTCCAATAGCTATTATAAATTCATATGCTTCTTTGGAGTGCAACCACATGCAATATGTGTAATCCACTATTAATATTGCAAGCAAGAATATCTACCCGAGAAAATTTTCTTGGAGAAGAATTTACAAGGTCCGCTTAAAAATTAATTACTTAGCGCCTGAGTTTTACTTGCGGCACTAAACGGCGTCGGTTAGTCCGCCTTAATGCGCTTCGTTTATAAACCCGTCGAAAATAGTCCAAGATCGATTAGCTCTGCTCCTTCGACTCATCGGTTTTTCTCCCGCCGCTTCTTTTTCGTCCCGGGAAAAACGTTATTCCCGTTCCTTCATTCCGGACGTCCGATAACAATGACTCGACGTTTGTTAAGAGCCACGCACAGCAATCTCACTGTAAGAAAAATGGTACCGCTCATCCGAGGACGTTCGCAACCGACACATGGAAAATTGAAACGATCATCATCGGTCGAATTATCGTTCTACGATCGACGATACGTCACGAGAGCAATGACGCGAAGATTCTTGCGGAAAAAGATGGACAAACAAGATAGATGAGAATTATGCGATTATTTTGCTTAGATAAAGTTATTGTTTAGATAAAATTTGTACAATGATTGTAAAATATACAACTTTTAATTTTTTTCGGCGATGAAAAACTTAGTTGAATATGTTGATGTATAATTTCCAAGGACTGTATACTATTTTTTAATCGTGGATTTTTTCCCGTTTCTCGCTCAAAAATATAGTTGTGTGGTATAATTTCTTAATTCTAAAAAAAATTTAAGATAATATTCTATGGAGAATATCAAAATATCGTATTATAGGATATTCATATTAAACTTACATGCATATTCGTCATACATTTATTTATATATTATAGAATTGTTTGATCTGCGATTAATCTTTATTAAAGAAAGCACCATATAAACCGGAAATTCGATATCTTTACGTAAGCCTCTTTGCACTGCCTCCTGAGATTATAATTCAAGTGAATTTATCTATATGGGGTCTCGGTGAATGCCCTGAAACCATCTACGTCATGACGGGTCAGATTATGCAAAATTTCAATCGATTAACCCGTTCGCCAGTGTTCCGCGAACATTGTCGCTGCGTGATTCGAGAGAATCGACTAAGATAACAAGTATAATTTGTCTCACTACTATTATTGTTAACAGCTACTGTAAATCTATATATCGCAATGCAAAATTTTTAAAGCGTAAGGTATTGTTGTTTTTTAATTAATCGATTTTTGTGTAATTCTCTGTTATCCTAGAATCGATAAAGTAGAATATGTGATCCTGTTGATCGTATAGCGCATTTAACACAGAATAACTTTCAACTTCGTATCGTGCAAGCGAAAATGAAGGCCGATTTCACGCATAGAAGTGCGTGCGGTGGATTGCATTTCCGTGCATGGAATCATCACAAAATCGGCGCTGCACGAGTGCAAGTGGGAATAGTTATTTGCCGTTCGATTGCCGAATGATGGCTTGACTAGGCTTTTGACCTAAATCCCGACGGTCGTTACCGATTCCAGATTATCCAACGTATAGATAGTCTTGTTAATGGCGGCCCATCAAACCTGGCACTATTCGCTTTACGAAACAAAAAGCGATATCGTGCAAAACGCCCGCAGACAGTTCTGGTAAGACATAAAATGGTGATTGCGTCTCGTATTTTAATATTTATTTCATCTGAAAATCCGATCCACGCGATAGAATATCTGTAGCGCGAAGGCTTAGAAAGATTCAGATAATATTAAAGAAGATGTAAAAGCTTTTTTTCTCTCTAGAAAAGAATAATAATAAATAAAATAACAAAAAGATAAATATATTAAATGCAGATATATATTTTTTCTAGGATATAACAATTTAAAGAATTGATATGAAAAGACAACACGATTCCAATTAAAATTATTGATGGCTTGTTATTGAAAAGTGTGATTACTTTTACTTAAAAAAGCATAAAAATAAAGATAAATTCTAATATTTCATTATTCAATTATTATTTAGTTTCACGGTAAAAACTAATTACTCAAGTTAGACAATTAGGAACATATTCAACAACCTCAAAGTTCGAAGGCTGTACAAAGGTTTGCCACACAACAATCAAGCTTCAATCTATTTTTGATCATCAATTTCTCTTCATTAATCGGACTTGGTTGAATAATTATTTCGCGTTCTATATTGATTATATTCTTCTTTATATTTCAGAAACTATTGATAATTTTTTTGTTTTTCTATTATATTAATATAAGAGAAAAAATGCAGCATTTAAAATAATAAGTCTCTAGCAAATTCTCTTTGATATTAAAATTTGTTTTTGTAAGTACAAAAATTATTTAAGAACGATATTTTCGATTACTTTTCTTCGTGACTTTTCGGCGTTGACGAAAATTTGTAGGGAAAGTCGAACGAGCCTGAGATATGAGATTGAGAAGCGGAGTAGGATGTGAAAAAGCGATATGAACGGGCGTGAGCTGATCGAGAGACAATAGAGATAGTGATGAAGGTTGTAAAAGCGAGTGGCTACGAGAAGTGAGAAAGCGTGCTCAATACGTGTTTCCTTTATCGCGTTTCACCGACAAGTCATGAGACGAACAAAGCGCATTTAACATTTTGAAGTACAGAGATCAGTCCGCGATGTCACTTCAATATAGTATGTATATATAGCTTCATTTAATTTCAATATTTCCATTGCTTACAAAATAATTTTTTCATTATATGTTTCTTTTTCTCTTTATCGCGTAAATATAAAATTTTACTCCCTCTCACAACTCTTCCTAAAATCTGGCTACATTATTTCACAACAATTTGTGAAACAATTCCATTCGTCACTGTGCCTGTCTGTTCATTCTTTATTACCACACTTTATTATATTTTTATAAAATTTTACTTTTCGCCGTTTTAATTTTCTACGCGCATACATTTTTCGCGTACCGCCAAAATAAATCCACGTAACGTCCGAACGTAAAATTTACCGACCATGATAAAATTTTAATCGCGAAATCACTGGATCGTTGCCACGCGCGAATTCCTGAATCCTCCCTTCGTTAAACTCGTCAAACAGCCTTACCAGGGAGTACTTTATCAAGGGCTCGGCTGCTCAGCACACATCGACCGTCGACGGTCGACAGAAGCCTCTCCACATCGGCAATGATTTCGACGAGGGGAAATAAAATTACGAACAGCTGGACGAATCAAGAAAGAAAAAGCACCGAGAGCGTGGACGAAAAAAAGAGGTCAATGAAAAAGGGTGATGAATCTCATCGCCCAGCAGCATCGGATCGTAAATAAAAATGAGTCGTCGCCGACGTGTCGAGAGCGATAAATCAAAAGGTAGCCACGAAGATCGAACAACGAGAAAAATAAAAGAGAATTATTGAAGAACGAAATAAATCAAAGCCTCTCCTCTCTCCCGTCCTCCGCCGCGCCGTTAGGATACTCGACGACGCGATAAAAGACGTATGTCATGACGGCATTAGGGCGACTACACTCTGCGGTTCAAAATGAACGCGATAAGGAAAACACGTGTTGAGCACGCTCTCTCACCCTTTCAGGGATGTTCCACAAGCTCTCTTTCTCTCTCTCTCTCTTTCTCTCGTGTTTTTTCTCTCATCTTCCGTATTTGTCGCATATATATATTCCGCGCTATTTTTGCGTTTTTTCGCAAGCTGGGATATGACCGACACGCCCCGGTACTTTTCTTGACATGTATTATGGAAATCCTTTTGCCAAATATGTATCATTTAGTAAAAATTATTTCGTATAATATTTTACACTGAGCGGAGTGTACGAGTGGCGAAATTATCGAGAAAGTTATATATGAAAGTAATAGAATCATGCGCTTTTGACAATGGACCTCTTTTCAGTGCGAATTTCAGGCTTGGTTAACAAGAGAATACTGGAGATTAATGAGATATAACAGGAGGAGGTATAGCGTTAAACTTTCTCGCGGAAAAGTTTAAATTCGTAGGAAATAACTCTCAAGTGCTGTCTAAAACATCCACGAGTTTTTAACCGAATTGAAAAGTTTTGGTTACGGCATTTCTGTGTCAATTTTGTTTGTTAGCTACATTTGACAGTTCTAATAAACCTAATATCTATAAGCTCGTCTTCATTCACTTTATTTGTACTATTTTTAAAGATGTTGCAGAAAACAGAGATCACTAATATAAATCGCAAAATTGCGGAGATAATTCCGCGATTTGTCGAACGATCTTGCAATTTCGTCCGCAAACGAAAGGCGCGGCATTTACATAAAGTTCTCGTTAGCATCGACGACAAATCCTCACCAATTTCGATAACAATGCGAACAATTGTGGAACTTCTATCCGAGGTAGATCGCCTAATCTCCAAGACCGTTTCGAATGTTTTTAAAGATACAAATGTTGCTATTTGACGAAACCGAGAATAACGAAGCTTTTTTATAAGGTCGACAGGCGCGATTTTCTTGTGGAAAGCATTTTTAAATTTGACCGTTCGAATTTTATTTATTTTCCCTAGGTGATATTTATTCGTGCACTCTTCTGCGTGCGACGCGAATACATTAATCTTTATTCATGGCACGCGTTCGAATTAGCAAAGTTTGCCTGCATATTTTAGACCCGAGGATAACAAACGTTTGCATTATTTACACATTTTCGAGGAAAATGACGATTCATACGAGTATGTGGCTTAATTCTCATGAGAAAATACTCGCAATTATAAGCAACGATGAAAATAGATGACGATATATAGAGTGTGCTAGGCCGCGTCTCGAATTAGATTTCTGTAACAGGATTTAAAAAAGAAAGAATATATTTGGAAGATAGTTGTAATAACACTTGTTCACTTTAATCCTCGAAAACAAATCCCCGGAAAATGCAAATACACGTCACAGCTGGTCTGCCCGATCTTTGTTTTGCAGTACATCTGCATTCCGAGCTTGTTTTATTACGTTCGTCGAAAACGATGCTATGTAGCTACATGTGGTAAACGAGCAATGTCACCGGTAAATTTCTAACACCCAACGTAGCGTAAGGGATGCAATTTCGCGCGCTGCGCCAAAAGCTTTCCGAAGGAAACGCGTGCAGAAGAGCGAGAAAAGGGACGCCCTCACGGATGATCGCGTCAATGAGGAAGGGCCAGGTACATTCAATCTTTTGATCCCGATAATATTGGATGTCTCTGTCAGTCGAGTGATCTTTTGAACTGGATATCTGTACAAAGTTCGAAAATGTTAATTGATTTATGATACAGAAATATTATTAATGCCACATACAAATACAATATACAGATTCAAAGTTTGTTAAATTAAAAATTTCTACGCATAATTTTTGAAAGATAGTATTTTTGTATGTGCCTCAAATTTAGAATATTTAGAATATTTATATAAATATATGGCGTATAGAGAGCATACACAGAAAAATACTTTTGGCAGTATTTCATTGATTAAGGGGTTTATTGCTTGTGAGTTGTTGCGCGTCGCGCGTAGTAGAGAGACGCGAAAGTAACGAGTCATATCGTTTTACGACTTTATCCTTTCCCGTCCTCGCCGATGTCAATTTCGCTTCTGGACGTGCCCAAAGTAACCTGAGTTGTCACGTATCCAATAATTTCCCGGGGCTTTCGAAACATACGGTCCATCGCTCGAAACTTCTGTCCCTCCTGTAAATCACATTAAGCTCGGCAAGTCCACCGAGTGCGTGTAACTGGACGATATATCAAGCCATAACCGAGCAAGAGACCCGACATGTTTCCCTCTCGCTCTCTATCCCTTTCTCTCTCTTTCTCTCTCCCTCTCTGCCATCGAGTAATTTTTGCATCGAAAATTCTCGCTGTATAAAACGTTCGATTGTCGATACATAAATGAACTCGCGCTCGGCCTTCGTAAGCGAATGTAAATCTTGGATCATAAAATTGGCAACGCAGCCGCGTCTGCTATAAATTTGATGAAGTTAAATCCATTGATAATAAATTAGAAAAGTCACGGCACAAAATTTTATCGATTTCATAATTAATAACGGTGACCGAAGTTATATTTTCATTCATTATGTACTAGCAAACTGTAAATTAAAATCATATGTTTTTTTAATACATTAATGCACACGCGCTTTGTTAATACTCTCAGCTCAATTTCAGCGCGTTTTATCATTCAGCACCGCAATCCGATATTCCAGCCAAAAATATTTCCACCACAATTCGTTGCCGATACCATTTAAATTATCGTTCTCAATACAACCCAATATACAACATCTTCCGTTTCGTCTCCGATGCTGCATCTCAGATCGAACGCTCGATAGCACGCCGATAAATTACTGAGAGAGAGAGCATCGAGGCTATTTTATTTATTCATCCAAGCGATCTTGAAGCCTTACCTTCGAGACGCGTAATTCGGAACAGGTCGATCCGATGCGGATATAATCGTTTTAGTGTAGCGCTACTTTGAAGGTATTAAATATTGGTAGTATACAAATTATAGTAATATTAAAAAATAAAATTTTTAATGTTATTTTAACATATAAAGTTACCAAAATTATAATCTAAAATCTTATAATGTAATTTTCGAATTCTGCACGCGAAGAATTTTATATGTTTTTAGCAAGAGAACATCTCGTGAAGAATTAATAAGAGTGCAAATATAGAGTAGGTCAAAAATATAAAAATAACATGATTATATTAATAGTCTTGCGTTTATGTCGATCTCTTAGCATTTTGTACAATTAAGCGCAACATTGTGCGATCTCTCCTAACATCGTACGCTTAAATATCTACAGAAACTTGGCGCACGCCTAGTAATCAGATCAGAACAAATACTTGGTATTTAATGTTTCGACACCGCCGCCGTTGATGTCAGCGTCGATTTCCAGCGAATCCTAGTCTGCGACGTTTATCTGTCTGGAATTCTGGAGGAGAGAACGCGCGTCGTGAATCCTGTGTGACATTTCTGCCGGAAATAAATGGGAATCTTAAGCGCCGAGACGACGGCGGCGCAAGTGCTGTTTCTCTCTCTCTCTCTTTCTCTCTCTCTCTCTCTCTCTCTTTCTCTCTCTCTCTCTCTCTCTCTCTCTCTCTCTCTCTCTCTCTCTCTCTCTCTCTCTCTCGCTGAAGCTATCGGTATTCTAATTACTCGCAGCGTGAAAATAGCGAGGAACTTGGGGCGCGTAATTACACCGAAGGACGCGCCGCCTTATTAAGCTATCTCATTTTCTTTGGCGAGCGGAGCAGGTCGCTCGATGGCTTTGCCGGCCGTACTTCTTTCTCGAGTTTTATCCGATAAAGAACGTCGCGATCTACGAGCCGGGAAGTACATGGGGGCACCTCACGATAGCGAGCGAACGATGCAGGATGCGGAGGGGTTGAAAGCTCGATGGTCATCGACGATTACCGCACGGAAGCAAAAAAAAAGAGAAAGTAAAAAACGCCGTCGCTCTTTCCGAGTTTATTTAATTTTATCCCTATCTATCGAGCATAAACTCGAAACTTTACCGTCTCCGGGATGAACCTCTAAATATAAGTTTGAAAGAATGATGCGGACCTGAAGTTTGTGTGTGTGTGTGAATCCTGAACGACATTAATAACAATGCAGTCGCCTTTGTTTCCTCGTTTAATGACAGTCGCAAGGATTGTTCTGAATCGAAATTAATGACGCGAATTTGTCGTAATAAACTTTTTAGAAATTAGGCGTCTTGATTAAATAATTCGTTGATATATTTAATATTCGGTCAGGCTGCATGTATCCGCCGAAGAATAGATGAAAATAATTGATGCAGTTCACTTTACAAAAAAGTAGTTATAGATTTATAAAATCGCAAGAAAGTGTGAGAAAATTATTTTCGTGCCGCGACAAAAGAAATTGCCAAGATTAAAAAAGAAAATTTTTTTTTTTATTTTTAATCCTCACATTTATGTCGTATTACACATGAATTTTTTAGATTCATTGATTCCTCGCGAACGTGGGGAATAATTTTCGTGTTTCCAATCCAGATACGGGAATGCTTCACGCGACATATTCACGCACCGATACTATCGCGAACGACTATGCGGGGCAACTCCGGTGCGAGTTCGTCACACGAACCATTCATTCCGCGAAACTTGCTTCGAACAGCCACATCGCGGTTCGCCCGCACTTAACAACTTTTCCACGGAAGGCCCGGTCCGTATCTAAATCACTTCTCGCTAACGATAATCGCAGCCTTAAAGGGCATAAGCTTAATCGCGCCACGCTAATTCCCACTCGAAACTCTCCAGACTGCAATAGTCGTAACATTCGCATGAGAGCCCGCGTATGAGAACGTGCCAAGGAACCTCACTATTCTGGGAGCTCGTTCTTGGTCCCCCTCCGTCTCTCTTTCTGCCCCTGTGCGCTTCCAGCCAGCTTAGGAGTACGTAGCTTTTAATCGTGAACTTAACGCGAACACGAACGCCATGTTAAGGTCATGTACGATCCGTGGAACTTAAGCCCTAATACGGCAGATCCGGTAGTTACATCCATCGGCCATTGCGATGAGCTAATTAGCGCGGTCTAATGCAGAGCCGACAAGGCGATTTCGGTCTCCGGTATATTCCTCCGGTTTAATTCTAACGACCGGCACCTCGCTAATCTCCCAAAATTAATCACCGCTGATATAAGCCAGAAACGCTCGCGGACCGCGTGCGACGTAATTTCCGTCGGTGAGAGCTCCATTCTCTTCCTTTGTATCCACCATTGGGATTTTCAATAGATATGTGGCGCCGGTATTCGAGAACATTTCGTGCTCGCTCTCTGTGCCGTCCTGTTATCTTATAAATGGCGTTCCCGTCACGGCCACGCGGGTTCGCTTTGAGAAGTCCTCGGACTGCGAGATGATATTATACGCGGTCTGATATTGACCAACTGCATTTATTATAAAATAGAGATCAAATAAATTTCAGACAAATTTTTATAAATTATTTATTAAATAAAAGAACGTATAATGAGAAAAAAATTAGTTCAGATATTCTCTCGTAACATACTTTAAAATAAGATCGTATTTTTAAATGCATGTAACATCTGTATATTTAAATAACGAATAGATTATTAGAATTCTACTACTAATATTATATTATATTCAGAGTTAAATATACTTATTCCTTTTACATGCATTCATAAAATTTACGTAAAAAATGTACAGAGATGTAACGCATTTATCTATCTTTGTAATTCTCAATGAAATGACTTTTTCCCAGAGCGACGTGACTTGAAGTATCGAGGAAAAAAAAAAAAAAAAAAAAAAAACAATAAGACCACGGGAAACGATATATTTGTACGTGACCGCTATGAAATGGAATACGGTCTTCCCTCAGAAGTATAATAACGCAATTACCAGCGGGGATTCGAGATTAAGCGGGAAAGAGTTACGGAAAAGAGAAGGAGCCGGAACGTCCGGCCGGTCGTCCGGCGCGGCGTGTGTACGAAGCGGACCGAAGCGGGAAACGGGATGAAGCGGATGGAATTCGAGAAGCGGAATCCAGGATAATTCTCACTTAATCCTCGGATATAGCCCTTGCGACGAAGCCGTTCGTTACTACACCCCGCGACGGCGAGGAGTATTTTCGTCGCGGTATCGCCGTCCGAGGGCGGATAATCTCATCTCCGATATTGCTTTCATCTTTAATGCACTCGCGAAATCCATCCACTTTGAGGACACATTATACTCCGATACGACGGGCACCGGGACCGAATCGCGATCGTCGATCGCAGTTTGGGAAACTTGCCGAACGATCTCGGACTATCTTCGTCTGTTTTCCAAACTGAACTTTATGGCAAACGGAATTGCGTCCCATATTATATTTATTATGCTGTCAGTGGCACTGTTTTCGTACCCGTGGATTGGAGAAAAATCGACGGTGTTCCTTTTCCTTTCCTTTCCTTTTCCGCTTGAACGCTCACTGTAATATTTTTTCCTCTACATCTTTGATATATAAAGCTTAATCGAAAAAAGTGAAATAATAATTTTTTTATATTAAATAATATTGCACTAAAAATGAAAATTCGATTTATTTTAACTGTTCTTCAGGCATACTTTAATGTTAATCGGCATGATAAATTTTTCGGGGCACTATTCGCAAGTATTACACGTAGACGCAAAATTGTCAAAAACGCAGATTAGTTGTACGCACAAAATTGTATTTGTTAATTTACAGATACCACGCAAGGAAATGGCAGAGCCGCAGCATTGTTTGGCCATTGGGGACTTATCCACGGTCATAAAGGAAGTCTAGGAGATAAACCGTGAAGGTGCCAATATTTCGCGAATAAGAGTACGTCGACTATACCTAACGTTATACAGAAACGGATGGTCTAGCCGCGCATTGAACGGTAAAATCGAAGCAAAATTAACGGCGCCACGAATGAGCACGAAAGAATATGAGACCGTCGTGTGAGAGCCTGTTCGATCGACGAGAATTAATTTTCATTCCGGTCATCGGGTCGCAGCGAAATGACCGAGCTATCAAGATTAATCGTGTCTTCATGAGAGCGCGGATCTTCCATTAGTCGCTCGATCAGCGAACAACAAGCGATCCTTTCTCGATCCATGAACGCGTGCGAGAGACACGCCAAGGTAAGAAGACAAGCCGCATCGGGCAAACTTCTCTCCCGGTTAATTCAGAAGACAAAGACGAGGACAAGCAGATAGTACTGACTCAATAAAATGTGTAACTTTTCGCATCAATTTTCCCGAAATTCCATTTGAGAGATATTACTCATTTTGACTTAACAAAAGCGGTGAATGGCCCTTTAAGCGACGCAATATAGATTTTTTTTGCGAAAAATTGACGGTACTGAAAGCCAGGACAGATCGAGGTAACGAAGAGTAAGTCCCGGATATCATCTAACAAACAGTAAAATCCGGGGATATAGTATCATCCGACCTCTAGGCGGCAACCCTCTTTATTTGGCCGACAATTCCCGTCACTCTTCGTCTCTCCCGGATTCTCATTCGAGCATCATCGCTCCGCTATTACGTGCCCTGCCACGTCACGAGCATAAAAGTACAACTTAGGACGTGTTATGCTTACGGTTTACGGAATAAAAATGCGTGTAGAGCTTCGCGATAACGCGAAATCGTTTGGTATAATTTCGTAAAACTCGTGAAAGAGCTCACACGAGAACGGCGAGGTCAACGACGTTCTGAACTTGCAATCCAGAAATTGTGAAATTTCCGTAAGTACTATTTTCGAAACAGATAAAACAATTGCAAACGCAATTTTCGAATTAAAATAAAACGAGGAGGTGTTAAATCAGATCAATTGTGAAGAATCGGATCGACGGTAATGATGATAAGTCGTATTCATTCGTGTAACTCTTCAATTTCTATATTAGAAGTGCGCGCAACGTGAGAGTGATAAAATACACAGTGCGGTGAACCGTAAAGCTGGTCCGGCAAATTCCAAAGAGACGCTGACCCGACGTGCTCGAAGCGAGGGAATTCAATCGCGAAATGGACCGCGCGATATTTGAATACTTCTGTGAATTGTAGCGCCGGCGAGTTTAATGAAACGCCCACAAGCCCTGAAGTGAATATTGTAATCGGGACAGAGTCCATTTCCGGATACCGATACTTGGATACCCGTCCGATGTTCGTTCGCGCATTGCTCGGTACTCGGACAGATTGCAAGCAGCCGGAGAGCTTTGGAGATCTCTCTTTTGCAAAAGAATCGGGCAAGTTCGCGCATATAATTTGTTTCGTGAACGCTTGAGACGCGGAGATGGATCACGTGCACGTGAAGTCGAGGTCAGCTTCGAAGAGCAATCCGACGAAGATGGCCTGCGAGAAAGCGTCGAGACGTCTCAGGACGATCCTTGTGAGGGCGTCCCGCCTCGGTATCTCCACGGCGGAAGTCGCCAGGTTACCGGCGGCCAAGAAACTTATCCCGCAAAGAGATCACGGCTGGAAATTGGCGGTGTTTCTCCTCCTCATGTTCGGTGGTGGGGTCATTGTCGCCTTAGTCTGCACCGCCAGGAAAGGATGTTCGAAACTGGAGGATATCGTAAGTTGAACTTTGTCTCTTTATTTTAGGAATATTATGCTTAAATGCTCGAAACACACCTTGGAAAAGGACGAAATATCGATGTATGAAAATTATACGCTCGTAGGAAATTTTAATTTCCAGCGGCGGTTATAAGTACTGCGTGCTAATTTTTTAGTTAATTATTTTAGTTAAGTTCAAGAATAACTTTATTAATGTGTAAATAATTTTACGCAATTATACGTAAGTATACATAATATATAATTACCGTAAAAACGTAAATTTATGTAAGCAAAGACCTTTGAGTCATGAACATTTAGAAGTTGAAAGGTTAAACAAGTCGCATTTCCGTAAATTCGCTCCGACGACCGCACATACGTGACTTTCTAAAGAATTTCATGAGCCTGAGAGAGTGGTGGAAATGTGAAGTATATGTCGTACGTAACATGCGGTTGACTTGAGTAAAAGTCACACGTCGTACACATTTTCCAATGAAAGGGACGAGGGTGAAGTTTTCCGTGCACTCAGAGAAACTATTTCCGTCAAAAAGAATTTGATGTCACGCTCTAGTCGGACAGGAACTGTCAGATCTTCCCTCGGAAAATATATTTCACCAAAACTCGCCTAAATTTCAGACCACCTGTAGAATAAATCTCTCGTAACCAAAGATATGCTCCTGTTAGTTTCACTTTTATAAAAAAAAAAGACCAAGCAAAGAGAATGTGTAATAATAGAAAAAAAATATGGAAAATTTTCCTAATTTTTACAAATAATTATATTTTATATTCTCAAATGTAAAAACTTGAAATTTTTATATTATTATATGTATTATATTATTGTATATTCTATATGTTTTTGTAACATTTTATAATAGGTCTAGTATTTTTTAAATACTTATTGTTATTCATTATATGATAGTATTGTAAAATTATTTCAAAAAACATTTTTGCAATTTTTTTGAAGATTTTATTTCATGCAATGTATCTTTCAGATGTTATCCTCTATATTTTAAAAATTTATAAAAAGATCATATAAAATTATTAAGAAAAAGAGAATAGTAGTTTGAAATTAAATATTTTATTGCAGTAATATATTAATCAGCGTCAAATTCATTTTGCCTCTCGCTTTCGCATTCTCTTATTGTCATTCATTCAAGATTCCCGACCGCAGGCCGTTTCTCCGAGCGCATCGTGTGCACCGATTCCTCGCATACCTCGTTCAATCTCGCGAAACAAACTCCTGCAGAGTGGAACGTGCGAACCACGGATTATGCACGCGCGAGAGTTCGCTGAAAGGGGAGAGAAAGAGAGAGAGAGAATAGTGGCAAGGCGATGGGATCGTGTTAACGATGTTACGCAGGGAGGATAGTCGGGCGCGCTCTGAAATTACAGATCAAGGGGTTTCTAAACAATTACGCTGTCGACGGGAGGTCAAGCCTGGAGTAGCGTGACGTTAGAGGCTACGGCTTGTAGGAACCGAGGCTTGCGGCCTGCGGCCGGTTGCGGACGAGGGTCGAGGCTAACAGGAAGTGCTCTCTCACTGGCGGCCAATGGGCGGCGGTGGGTTACGTCGACTCCACCGGCGAGAGTAGAGAAGCGGCTTCGCACTCCTCTTCTCTCTCGGGATATTTCCCCTCGGGAAACCGGCGGCGCCGCTCCATTGTGCCCCCGGGCAAAGCGGCACGGACATAGACGCGTATAGGATTGGCGGATAGGTACCTCACCCGCACCCCCTGCTACCATTACATCGAACGCAGCAACCGCAACGCGGAAAGTTCGCCTTTGAATCGCCGCCGGCATTGACAGTGATTTTAACTGACGTGGTTGAGCCGCGATTATCGCGCCGCCGGCTGATTGGCGGTCAGAAACATCCCCCGAGCCCTCGTGGGACCAACATTGCTTTACGGTCGAGAGGAAGAGATAGAGGTAGAGAGATAAAGATAAAGAGAGAGAGGGGGGGAGAGAGAGAGAAAGAGAAACCACGATCCCTTAGGCGTTGCTTGCTGGATGTTAAGCAGAGGGTCATCGCTGATGGGCCTGCTGGAAAATCACGGATTCTCTTTGATCGCATCGTCGGTAGTCAATTGCTTACGTATTGCTTATGCAATGCTCGTTAATGCGAATGGCTTGATCTCTAAAGGATATCGTTGTGCTAAGTACGGGACGTTTATACATAATACATCTAACACATGGGAGCGCGTATTTACTTAACTGCATATAAATGGTTTGTGCGGCCTTATTACAAAGTATATATTCATTGATAAAAAAAATATAAAGCAAATAATATTACATAAAGAATGAATTCTAGTCAAGATATATTAAAAATTCCCCATAACAGTCTACAAATATTATATTAATAGGGATTTTAAAAATTATAATAAAATATTATCTATATTATCGAGTACCTTGCGGAGAATTTTTCTTTCGACAGCACAATTTTGCAAACATCGAAACTTTTAATCTTCATACTGTTCTTTTGATTTGCGAAAATTATTTCTCCTCACACGACACGTAGTGCAGTTCTCCGATTTGCTTCATTGGTCTAGCTCGTTGCGCGAATTGTTCTACCGACGATGGATCAGAGTGAAGAGCATGGGTTCTCTTTGATGTCGCCGTGGTTGGTAGTTGCTTGCGCCGTTGCTTATATAAAGCTTGTTAACACTGCCTTGCCTAACCAGAATCGCGTACCGTCAATTACACGGAAACAATTATGACGAAAGCTAAAAGGAATATCTCATGCGAATATTGTCGACGAGAATGCGAGGCATGGAAATGATAAATTTAAAAAGGAGAGTGTATTGTTGTATGTGTTTTACACAGGGGGAAAATTTTATTCTGCCTTAAACACACATTTTCGCGATTCTCAACATTTATTCTATTTAATCGGTTCTTTTTTTTTCATCAAGCGTTTTAGTATTAAATTATTGCACTCGCGTGGACGAGAGCGTTCATCAAGAACCTTGAGCCCCATCAAGATAAAACCTGACGATAATTATGCACGGCTTTATGCATTGAAAAAGGCGATCAGCGCGGAGTATGTTTTGCGTCACTATTTATCAGGCAGCGGCGTACAAAATCTACGGCAACGCTGTCAAATCCCATCACACGGCTGCGAAATTTTGTCGTCGAGGGACCATCACCGCTCCGTTGCACTCTATCTACTCTCCGGGTGCGTCAATCTGCGATTACCTTCTCGCGGCGCGTTCCTGTCGCGGTCGCAGCGATCCCTCAAAGCGCGTATCGGACATTCATGCGTGCGTCCGAACGCACCCGGGTCTGGTTACACGCAATATGCGAACACGAAGACGCGTCGGACGTGCGTGACGGCCACCTGTGCGACAAGGGCGCCCGTGTATAAATACATTATCAAGCACGCGACGGCCGAATCGACTGGGAATCCCGAATTCCATTTGAAATCCTTAATGCTAAGGCAAGTAAAAAAATTGTCTGGATAGGAATTCCACGTTTCCGAATGAGGCCAAAATTGATAGAGCTGCGCGAAACCGACGGGAATAATATTTACCCAATGGGATTGACTATATACTGTCGTTGAATACAGAGCAGTTTTACAAATGGAATTCGCGAATTTTATCAGAGTAGTACGGGTAAACGATGGTAGTCACTGTAGGATTACGTCGATGGGATACGCAATATTTATTCAATGGAATCAATCTCGGTTGTCGGCTTGGAATATAGAAGGTTCTTTTGTAATGAATTTACACAGGCAAAACCGATGGTACACACAAAACTCGTGTGAATATAGCATTACTTTGATAGATTAACATTTTTGCTGTATCTTTGCTACGTGTGAACTTGGCACGAGACACAATCTCGTCTCTCTTGATGAAATGCTAGAAACATATAACATTTATCCCAGTAATGTTCTTGTAATTATTCAAATTTTTTATAAAGAACTTGACAATCTTCAGTAGTACGAGTCAATCTGCCGCGCATGAACTTGGCACGAGACACAATCTCGTCTCTCTTGATAAAATGCTAGAAACATATAACATTTATCCCAGTAATGTTCTTGTAATTATTCAAATTTTTTATACTAAACTTGACAATCTTCAGTAGTACGAGTCAATCTGCTACGCGTGAACTTGACACGAGACACATCTCGTCTCACTTGATGAAATGCTAGAAACATATGATATTTATCCCAGTAATATGTTTTTGTAATTATTAAAATTTAAATTTATACTGAACTTGACAATCTTCAGTAGTACGAGTCAATCTGCTACGCGTGAACTTGGCACGAGACACAATCTCGTCTCTCTTGATGAAATGCTAGAAACATATAACATTTATCCCAGTAATATTCTTGTAATTATTCAAATTTTTTGTACTGAACTTGACAATCTTCAGTAGTACGAGTCAATCTGCCGCGCATGAACTTGGCACGAGACACAATCTCGTCTCTCTTGATAAAATGCTAGAAACATATAACATTTATCCCAGTAATGTTCTTGTAATTATTCAAATTTTTATACTGAACTTGACAATCTTCAGTACTACGAGTCAATCTGCCGCGCGTGAACTTGGCACGAGACACATCTCGTCTCTCTTGATGAAATGCTAGAAACATATAACACTTATCCCAGTAATGTTCTTGTAATTATTCAAATTTTTTATAAAGAACTTGACAATCTTCAGTAGTACGAGTCAATCTGCCGCGCATAAACTTGGCACGAGACACAATCTCGTCTCTCTTGATAAAATGCTAGAAACATATAACATTTATCCCAGTAATATTCTTGTAATTATTCAAATTTTTTATACTGAACTTGACAATCTTCAGTAGTACGAGTCAATCTGCTACGCGTGAACTTGACACGACACATCTCGTCTCACTTGATGAAATGCTAGAAACATATGATATTTATCCCAGTAATATGTTTTTGTAATTATTAAAATTTAAATTTATACTGAACTTGACAATCTTCAGTAGTACGAGTCAATCTGCTACGCGTGAACTTGGCACGAGACACAATCTCGTCTCTCTTGATGAAATGCTAGAAACATATAACATTTATCCCAGTAATGTTCTTGTAATTATTCAAATTTTTTGTACTGAACTTGACAATCTTCAGTAGTACGAGTCAATCTGCCGCGCATGAACTTGGCACGAGACACAATCTCGTCTCTCTTGATAAAATGCTAGAAACATATAACATTTATCCCAGTAATGTTCTTGTAATTATTCAAATTTAAATTTATACTAAACTTGACAATCTTCGGTAGTACGAGTCAATCTTCAGTAGTACGAGTCAATCATATCTTCCACTTATGATTCCAAATTGAGATCTGTTTCGCCTAGATCACACTCTTCCAATTTCCCGCAGATTCGCCGATCTGTGTCGTTGCGTGCACGAACATTCGGACATTCATGATTCTATACGATCCTCATCGCCGACGGCGATTGTTGACGGTAGTAACAGTGAGTGCATATTCGTCCGGAACAGTACACGCGCGCGCACGTGTAAGCACGCATCGGCGCACATGTGTGACGGCTGCTACGTGTCAGTGAACGGGACAGGTCGGCGACGCGAGACAGTTGCTATCTACGTCGACGTGCCACGCACGCGAACCTAAACGGGGGCCGCCCCATTCGCGGACAGGGTTTACGCAGGCTAGCATAATTCTGGGATAACTCGGGACAGCTGCGTGTGATGTCGCGTCGCATCGGGCGTCGCGTCCCTTTGCCGGCTTGCAATTAATTAATGCATTAATTTATCCACTCTCGTTACAGCGTGCGAACGGAACTCGAGATTCGTCGCCGGCGCGCTCTGCGGAGCGACGATAAACAGGATGTAAACCGAACGCTGATCGATATTGACTCGTGTCATCAAGGTTCTATTTGTCATGCTTGTTTGCTATACCGGAATATCCCGCTTGACTCGCATACTGGCTTTAATTTTTAGAAATTATTATAGTACAAACTTGAATCGTTCATGCCTTTTTCAATTTTATAAATAAGATGTAATTTTTGTATATGATATATAGCATTATTACTGCTATATCACACACAATTTCTTTTTTCAACGTATTCATTTTTAATCTGTTGTAACGATTCAATTTGCCGCAATCATCTTGCTGATTGAATACCATCTTTACGATGTGAAGAGCGAGCATGCAAAAAGGATCATTATTTATGATTGTCAAGATATGGACAATATGGAAATCGATGATGTTGACGGAACGATGCCTTTCGGCTTTGTAGGAAGAATCCGATTATCGCATGAGCGACGAACGAGTATCACCGGCCATTAACGGGGCTTCGAATTTCAAATCCCGTTTCCGTGATTATCGCGGCGGAAACGAAGCGGAGGAAGAGAAGAAGCGGAGGAATTGAAGGGAAAGCTTGAATCTGCGGCAGCTGGCGGGCGTTTTAGATCAGATCCCTTTCCAGAAAGTCGGCTTTCGAATGTCAATTTCGGCCGCCAATGCTGAATTCCCGACATTTACGGCTACGTGCCGTCCTGACTTACATCGATAGCCACCGCGCCGTCGTGAGGGAATTTCTCAGATTTTCCGTTTGAGCATTCTTTCCGCGATCATCCGATAGTCAGCTCGACGAAAGCGAGATTTTATTCGTCGAAAAAGACGTTTCTCTTACTTTTTATCTTATCATTATTACTGAACGGATCTTGAGCGGTTGGAATTTTATCAATATAAATTATCATAATCGTTATAACAAAGTGAAAATTTATTTTTATCATATTTCCGTAATTATCCATTATATCTGAATAGTATAATTAATACTTTATAGATACCACTCATCAATTTTCTGCGCTAATAATACGTGAGAATACATTTTTAAATACCACAGCTATTTCCACGTCGCAGGGAAATACTTCACACACGATGCTTGCGGAAAATAAATTCTCCCTTGAACTATCCTTTCTATTTTTAAAACACGACCGATTGCAAATCTTGCGTTCGTATCAGCCGAAACGTACGAGCAGCGTGACATCAGTGGCTGTTGTCGGTATATCCCGAAAACGTTATCGTTTGTTCGATATAAGATAGCAAGGGATGGTAGCGGTGGGAGGGAGCGGAGAACGGCAGAGGGTGGACGAACGGAAAAGCCGGAGAGAATCGTGGCGAGAGATTCGAAGGGCTGGCGGATAGATAGGCGCCGGAGCGTAACTCGATATAGCTGCCAGCAAGCTGCCGGTGTCGCAGCCCTCCCTTTCCCATCTTCCGTTTCCTCTACCAACCCGTCCCGGGGTGCGCCACCCCCGTCGGGGTCCGTCCAACCCTCTCGCTCGCTCGCCCACGGATGCAAGGTTACCCGGGAATATTCTCCGCGTAAATGCAGCATCGATGTTTTCTCAGCGCGACGAGGCCTCTCGATGGCACTCTCCGTGTCTTGTCCTCCCCCTCCGCATCCTCCCTCGCGTATGTTCCGCTTCCCGTATATCGCACATCCTCCTTTCTCGCGCGTTCAGCGTTTTATTCCTCGATCTTGGAATACTGCAGCTGTTACACCGTCGCTGGGACTGATAGGGGACAACTGCTCGATATTCTTCGAGGTACAGATCTTGGTGCATCGACCTTGAGCTTAGACGGTATTGAGGTACTGCAGAGCCGAGACCGATGTCGGCGGAAAAGAGATCCGCTTCCCTCGGCGATTCGCAAAGCGAATTTTCGGGGATATTCGGACGTTTTGACTTCGTATTTTATTCCGCGTATATAAAAACGTTCACACACAATTCCAATGACGAGAGCTTGTTCAATAAGCATCGTATTTTTAAAAAGGCACTCTTCAATTCTCTAATCTTGCTAGAATTATATTAGAGTTCGGTAGAGAATGAATGAAGGAGATCGCCCAACGTCTCTCGAGGGACATTCGAAAATACCAAGTCAGAGCACGTACACGATTCTAACTTTGCGATGTTATAATGATCGGCGAAGCGAGTGTCAAAGTTAGAATTCGATCCAACGACGGTAGCGTCACGCGTCGCACTGAACTTAAACCTGCAAGTTCGACATTCGGATCCGAGCAGATCGCATCTCGGTAACATTAATATGTAAGACGTAAGAGCCAATTAGCGGCATAGTTCGGTTCATAGCGGTAGTCCATACTTCTCCATCGTAATGGCGGCTTTGACGCGATACGCGTTCGCCAAAGTTTCCGAGACGGCTTTGTCTCGTCGTTTGCGAAAACTCGGCAACTACATTAGAACCTCGCGTCGCGCCACGAACATTCCCGAAAATGGGGACCCATCCCATTGACCGAGATCCTTCGGGAAACTTCTTGAGAATGAGCCGAAATGGCCTTGAACTTGATTAGATTCTAGCGTGTTCTAAGATCTTTTTTTCCCTTTTTTACACACGCGAACAGATTTACTCTTTGAGGAATCGTCAAATAAATTCTTCGTGTTTGACGTATCTTCACATTTAAGTTTGTTAATTTCGTCGTCAAGTTACAAGTTGCGCGTTATAAATTTGTATATTGAGGATGTAATTGTGTGTATCCATCTATTTTTCTACAATATTACATGATGCTCTAACGCTGCGTAGAGATTTTAGCTACAGCTATGCGCTCGAGATTCAAATATTCTTCGTTTAATCATTTATCCAGATACACGAAAAAATAAGAACAATTTCGACATAGAATGGCCAACGCGCGTGTCGCTATGGACGGAAACGTCACGATATTCCAATGTGACGGTTTATAATAAATTCCGACGGCAAACACATTGCGTGCGATATTTATACGCATCTATATCGCGCGTCACGGTCGCGCCAATATTGCGACCATCCCGCATCCCCGACACGTAGCAATGAAATTACGAAATTTGCAAACAGACGAGATGCAATGGCGGATGGCGGCGGCCAGACGTGTGTTTTCCAACATCCGCTTCCAGCTCTCGCAGCGGCGCGCGGGATCCTTTCATAGGCCCGAAATCGAAGTGGCCTCGATCAAACGGCGTATCTACGAGAACATCGTGGTTAATTAGTCGCGCCACACGTGGGAGTTCGACTACATCGTGATTTTCCCCGAATTTCCTTCGCCCCGGGCTGCTGTTTCCGAGAAAATACCACTCGAGATGAAGTTAGTATCGACCCGAGCGTTGCTCGACTAATTACTTTGATACGCGTTTGACCGTGTTCAACCACACTGTACCGTGACTATCGTTACATGAAAATCGCGCGTTATTTACGCCCTTTTGGAGCAATGCCCCAAATAGAATTGTAATTTCTGTTTATCACGATAACAGCTTCATTTGATACTTCAAGATAAGAAGGTTTAAATAGAGTCGCGTTATGAATCTCAACATCGTAGATTTTCAATTATTCTTTTATTAATAGAAAAAAAGAATATTAAGTCTACTTTATTTTTTGAACTTTATTAACTTTATTATTATCTTTTTTTCAATAACTTTATTTTAATACCAACATGTTTTAAAATATATTAAATATAAAATATTCTTTCAGCATAATCTCCTGACGCGCACGCAAACAGCCTTAATCCAAAAATAATTTGCGCCGTTTTGTCGTCGAATAAATTAATTTTTATCTAATTAATGCGTTTTTATGCGATGACAGCTTCGTGCTTCGAGATAGACGTGCAACATTAACTCCCACAAGGATCAAATGTGCAACCTTTTCGCTAGCAAGGTTAATCGCTCCATAAAACACTGGCGTCTCATTTTAAAATCGCAATGCAGGCCAAATTTATAGGGCCACAAATTTCTGTCCTGACGCCTCGGATTTAAGTGGATACGACCGGAGTTGGACGGCCAACGCGCTCGCTCGTTCGTTTGCTCTCTTGTGAAAGTTGCACCTCGACACGTGCGACAAGAAATCCGTTGATCCACGTGGCACATCTATCCGTTAATTGCCTCCGTGCAAGAAACTCCTCGTTAAGCGCCCTTCGTCCTCGTAAAAGTTTCGCGCGAATTACCTGATCGTTGCTACTTGCTAATCTCATTATCGCCGATTCGTCAGATCGAGATTCGATGTGCGAATTAATTGCGAAGTGCTTAAACGCTGAATGCAATTTATAATAAAAAAAGTTTATCGAATTTTTTCGTAGGTATTACAGAATATGAACGAAAGGTATCTCTGCCGTTTAATAAATTACAGAATATATAGATATAACGCATACAGTTATGTACATACAAAAAATTGGTATATATATATATGCATTTAATAGCCCCAAGATGATCTCATTTAAAAACTAGATATATAAAAGCGTCCTAGTTGCAGCTATCATGTCTTTAACGTCCTTTGCCAGGATCGAGCGAACGTAAACGATAAAATGACGAGACCGGGGCCAGCGGACAATTTTGTTCTCGCCTGACGAGAGTTTCAAACGAACCGAGCAACGGCAGCAACGATCTACGCCGGCTTTCCTGGCAGCAGCTGCAGCGTCGGCGATGACTGCATCGGGAAACGACGAGGGAAGGGGAGGGTGAAAGTCGGGTCCGTACTTCCGGTATGGTGCGAGTGCTGACGCGGAAAACTGTGCACGTATTGCAAAATAACAGGCACGGGAAGGCTGAAAGAAATCTAACCAGAAGAGAGACACTGCCTATCCTCGCGCATCTGCTACATTCGTCTAAATCTAATTTTTCAGCAGAAGCATTTAATCTATTCTATTACGCAATTATGGCTAGTTCAACTTTTTTTCCTGATAAACAAAAATTAAGACAAAAAAATTATTCCTTCGAAATTAATCATAATTTATGCAATGCATCATCTCAATCTATTATTCTATCTTTCGTCTACGAATTGTTTATTATAATTTAAAATAAATATTTTCACGAGTACGTGCGTCCATAATTTCGACAGCATCGAGGAGCGAATATCGCACGAATAAACAACGCGTCGCGGATGTCCATTGCAAAACGTTGTTTGCATAGCGACAGTCGATCGGCGAAATTGCGACGGACTGTGAAACTAGTTGAACGAAGCGTAATTACAAGCACGACACTACCCCTCCACGTCTTCCGTCTTCACGTCTGTCCCTCGCACAAACGCAAGCAGACTTTGTTTCGGTGTGCGTAATTGGCCGAAAATTCGCGTCGATACACATCGCATCGAATCGAGCGCTCTCGTTGTACATTATGCAACCTAATAATTCGTCGAATCCACGATAGAATGTCGGAGGTGAGACGGCGAACTTATTCACGATGAACTTTGAAGCGCGATTTAGTATGCATTGAAATTGGTACGCGAATTTAACGAGATCGCGTTTGTAGATTACGTCGATAGTTGAAAGCGTAAGTTAGATGCAGCATTTGATATTAGATATTCCTGTCTCTCATTAAAGATTAGCGTGTTATCAAATTTAATCTTATGTGTTATTTATTGAAATTAATCTCACAGAAAGATATGTATGTTTAATCTTCACTATATCGCGTGAGAAAATTGTGTCCACTAATTAAAATGAAAATTTATAAATACCTAGACTTTATATAAGAATAAATCGACAAATTTGTAAAGAATTATTTATGGACAGACTGATAAATAATTTCTTGAAACAATAAAGAAATGTATAACAATATAAAAATATAAGTTTCAAGCCAGGGGTTATACAAACTATTTCTTTCTATCATTGCGAGTCCTCAGAAATATCGATATCAGTAGAAGATGAAATCAGACCCGAAATGAGGACGAAAAAAAAGGAGCAAACTGGTCGCGGGCAATGCTGAGGTGATTAAATGGTGACCGTAATAACTTGAAGACGTCCAACGTGGACGTCTGACACGATCGGGAAATACGACACGAAGGGTTGTAGCCGCAAAATCAGTGCCAGCTCGGAGGGTTGTCGGGAACGTGCCCCGGGTTACACAAGGAGAGTCCCGTGGAGAGGAATGGTTATGGCAACAATCCACGGCCACGGTGACAAAGGGGGAACGCGGTCGCACGAGAGAGAAAGAGGGTGGAGGGTGAAAAGAGTAGAGAGCGCGCGCGAAATGGATAACGCCGGGGCAGAAATCAGCCGGTGGAAATATTTTAGCGCCACGGGCGAATCTATCCCTTGATGACAATTCCAGAACGCGGCCAATGTGCGACAATGGCGATTTTCCGCGCGGCTCTTTTTGCACATCGCCGCCGCGTTTCACGCACGTTTCTCTAGCCGGAAGCGAAATTTCCGTATTACGCTTCGTGTGCTTCGATACCCCGCGGACGCTCTACTCTGAAAGCTGTTGCTTTGATCACCGATCTCCAAGGGTCGAAAGGACATCGGGTTGCTGCGCGTCGTAGCGTTTTGTGCATACAAAGACAATGTAAAGGCTTGTTAAATTGAAACGTGTATCTTTGCTTTTTTTCACGAGACTTCGCAAAAACATAATACTTATATGCGAAGGAGAAGGATATCTTTGAAAAAATATCTTTTTACGACGGATGAGAAAGTTCTCTCTTTTTAATCATTTTTTCAAAAATACTTTATCTTGCCATGCGTGAAAAAAGAAGGCGTCTATATTTTATAAATGAATTTTTTTTTCCATTGTGACTTTCAGATTTTGAAAATTCTGTCAGTATTTGAGCGTATATCCGGTTTTAAGTTATAGCCTTTAAGCCCGTTACAGTTAATCAATAAACAGCCTTTGCGAGTGTCTCTCTGCAAGCATTATAATATGAATGTTTGATAGTTGCGAAACCGAAACGCAGATTGCACGTGCAGTACATTTCGTTGCGAACATTTACCGATGGGAGAAAGGCCACGTTTATAGGCACACGGAGGATGGGCGGCCGTCGATGCGAAATCGAGTGTAGTTGGTAAACTCGCGCGGTTGGTGAAAGCTGCGGCACAAAGGCTCCCGTAACACGATGTCGTTTACTCGAGAGCGCCGATCAAAGCGTCCAAGCGGTCAGTCCAAAGATATCGAGACACGCGTCACGGAGCGTAACACAGGAATTTTGCTTCCGGGATCGACGAGAGCTCGTTTATTATTAAATCTTTTTTGCAACCTTCCCCTCTCAGAGCGCCTGTATTGAAACGTCACTTGGCGCTTGTAATTTTCCCCCTTTTTTTATGAACCCTACCCATGGAGCTATATTACATAGAGTCCTTGTACGCAATAAATTTTTTTTATCATCGTGGATATTGATATTTATTTATAATTTTGTATTTTAATTAAGCGAAATATTACAAAAATATTTTGAATAATGATGTTTAATCCAAATATGCTATTAATTTCGATCATTTGTTATTGACATAATAGAATAGAATTTTACATGTGAAAAAATTAATGATTTATATCTGACATTAACCTATTTATCAAATCGAAAAAGCATTACAACTGTGATAAAATCGTATTGTTCCAAACTGTAACTATTATTGTTTTAGCCTACAAACATGTAAATTTACAGGTTTGATCTGTCGGTTTCCCTGACATTAATAAACTGACACGTTAAATAATTTAGGGGAATGTGTATTGATTTTTATTATTAGATAAACGGACTGTTTTATTGTCCGTCAGGTTTATCGGATGGTACGCTGTATTAAAATAAATGAACGTTGTAAATGAGTTGCACAGTATAAAATCGAAAGGACGGATTGCGTAGCGATGGAATCTTTTGATGGCCGTAAAACTGGCATTGCAAATATTGGTTTATGGTTTAATCTTCGGGTTCTCCGAGCTACGCTATGCGCATAGTACTATAACCAGGGACTGTAAACTGAAGGCGATTGCATCGATGAAATTACTATCGCATATGGCGATGTCAATATTTTAATTTGATGGAGTTTCCGTACGTGTACGCAGCTGTTTTCTATTAGGGATAAAACGAAATGATATTAATGTAACGCAAGGTTATTGTATAACGACGAGAAATGACGGGGTAATAAAATTTAAGACAAATATAATTTTAGCATAATAAGATGATAGGAGAACGTGAATAATTACTATAGCTATTTCATATCTATCTGATAATTTCAACGATAATGTTGGTATAATCGTGTAACTATTCTAATGCAATCAATATAATTGCCACCGTTATTATACTACACTAAATTATGTTACGTCGTTTACAAACAAGAATAATATTATAGTATTTGGTTAAATATGCTACTGTGAGAAGAACGTGCAGCCATATCGTAGCCGCAAGTAGATCTGCATAAATATTATTTATCGCGTTCAGGCACGAATCTCATTAGATGTATCATTTTTGCGTCAAATGATAGCGAAATTACCGTTCGCAAACATCGCATCTTCTTTCTTTGGAAAGCGGTAAGAAAAGCCGACAGCACGTCAACTGGCAGCGATTTATTGCTAATTATTGTTCTGCGTGTGGAGTCCGGTAAAACCGCAAAACGAGCGAAATGTCTCGCGCGCGCGCGCGTGCTACGTGCACACGTAAAGCCCTGACACGCGACCCTGCTGCGAAGCGTGTATAAAATCGCCGCCGACATTGATGGATGCGAAATCGGACCTTAAACCAACCCGCGCAACCCCAGCTTGGTCCAGTCTGATACACACAGATATTAGAATAACAAATGGCCGCCCGGAGATCTCGCTCCTCTAAAAAAAAAAAGAAGAAAAGTGCCGAAGGAGAGATTACGTTTTTGCATACTTTGCGCGATTTTTCGTCTCACGAGTTGGCGCTTTTACGGTGACTCGGAGCTCCGAACAGGCGAGAGAATATTTTACGCGGCATTTACGAGTAAAAGCTGCTGTAAGGAACCTAGATGCAATTTAATTTACAATTCGATTTTAATTAAATTATATTATACACTGACGCACACAAATTACAATCGAAATACAGCTCACGCAATTATGTACATATATATAATGCTTTTAAATCAGTGTGAGAGAGAGAGAGAGAGAATTGTTTTTCTGATTTTTTCATTTAATAATTCTTTTCTAGAAGAAAAGACATCTTGGACATATTTCGAATTTCGTGGCTCGTTTGGAGGGAAGTCATGCGTTTTAAAGGAGGCTCAAACTAAGAGTGGGCCGACTCTGAACGCGACACGATATCAATTTGGGCAATTAAACCCCATCTGCAGGGGATTAAACGTGTTATCTGCTCGGTTATATCTGCACCACAGCCGTGTCATGTTGCCCTCTTACCTCCCTTGCTATATCCTGCCGCGAATCGGCAACCCCGCCGAATCCTAAGGGGATGACGCTGTATCTATCGACTCCACGAAATCTTGTTACACGTACGCGCAGTTGGCGCTACATTCTCATATCGTCCTCGGTGATGTCGCTGTGGTGTTCCTGAGGGCATCTTTAAACCGAACGAGACCTCGGAACGCATCCACAAGTGTCGTTCGGGAATGCGCATTTCGTACGTAATGTGTAGGAGAGAATTGACGCGATGAATTATAATAATTCCAAAGAAATATTGAAGCGCTTATTACAACATGTCTTGTGTATAATAAGACAGTGCCTAACTTCAAAATTAATTCATAATTAAATGAGATTTTTATTGGACTTTGTGTAAACCGTCTTTTACTTGATTAAATTGACGCAATTTTTATTCTTATTATTTATCAATTATATTAATCCAATTTTATTTATTTTGATAAAAATGCCATTTCTATATTGAATCTCCAATTCTTCCGGTGTGACGATAGATCACGCGAAACTCGCAAGAGATACTTATCTCGCGAAGTAGACGCAACCGGAATCGGAACTCGCTCCGGCGTCGCAATTTGCGCAAGTCACCGTCACTTTCAACTTTGCCTAACGAATTCGAACAAATTTTAACTAGATATTCGACATTCCGCGTGACCACGGAAAACGCAAATATTCTGCGCTGAAAGGAGACATCTTTTTCCTTGAACTTTCATATTCAGCTACGACTCGGCGAAGTTGAATGATTTTCGAAGCATCGATCACGATGCATACTATCGTATATTCCTTCCCGCATATCGAGCATTGATTTCATTCTCCTCTGGAAATTAAACACATTATTTACTGGCTCATATACATATAAAAGAATGTTAGACTTATGTGAAATATATTTTAAAATGTGACTAAGAGAGCGCGCATTTTATTTCAATAATTTTGGCAGGATGCAATATAAAGAACATTGCTTTCTCTAAAAATCGGGAGTTGTATCTCGAATGGATTTAGAATCCCGTCATTTCTTAGCCGAGCCACGGAAGCGCAAAAGAAAACAGATACCACGAGTTCAGGAAACCGCAATTCTCTGAAGTAACTGTTACATTTTAATGTCGTGGCCGAGGCCACTAAAATCACGCTTGCTTAAAAATCTGGAGCGTTTCTTAGCTCTCCATTATGAAAAAGTCCATGATTTTTTCACAATCGTGTCATTGAAGTCACGGTCAACAGGCAGGCTGTAAAATTTCTATCAGAAAAAAGTGAGTGATCTCGAAAAAAGAATGTTTCTTTTTATAAAAAACGTGAGTGCCCTCACAATGGAAATGCTAGAAGGATAACGAAAAGGAAAAAACGACAGAGTGCATGCAATTACTTTGTCACCATCTCTATAATCACGCTAATTGCCTGCTTTGTTAGAGGATTGTGCGAGAAATAAAATGTCTAAGGATTAAAATTCGCTCGGCGTTCAAAATAATTCTTTGTTATATTTTTTCTTAACATCTTTTCTCTATTCAAATTGACAGCAAAAACATATTTTTTATTAGAAGCAAAGTTTATATTATTTATATTAGTCTAGATTATTGTGAGAGTTATATTTTTATGAAAAATATGCTAATTTCGGAGAGAAGTTGATGGAAGCATTATTTATAATTAATCAAACATGTAGTCTTAATAAATGTTGCGTACATAATAATGATTATTACACTATATTACATTAATATTGTGTAATATATATTAATAATGGAGTAATCATTATATATCAATTATCATAATCTCAAAATACACTTTTTAAAAGCAGGCATTATAACTGTTGGGGAGGTACTCCCTAAATAGGCTATTATCTTTATCTTCTGTTCTTAGCCGTTAGATTAAAGAGAACAAACAACGCCAAGGGTGCGAGTAATATCTTCGTTGACCCTTCATGATAATCGATGTCCGGGCTCGTTTGCAGCTGAGAATCGTGTTTACGAGAATGCGGAAATTAGTTTTACGAACCCCTCGTTTCTAGAGAGTCAAAGAAAAAAATAGAGTAAGAGAGAAAAGGAGAGAGAGCGAGAGAGAAGGATAGATCAACGATGCTGATCAACTATTAACTCTCCGTGTATTTCTAATATCAGCATGCCAAAGTTCAAACACGTGCAATGAAGGTTAATATAATATCATCCTCACTTCCCTTAACCTTTGTTCTTTAGCAATAAAGGTAAATTTATTTAAAAGTTCTACGTAAGCTTCGAAGTAACGCGCGCGAACGTATCTTTGCATTATTGATCGAAAGATTGTTCTGAAGTCGTGAAACATTCATTACGAATAAAATTGTAATCAATCATCGACGGTCACATATATGTACCTGCAATTTTCGAGAAATTTTTTATTATTGATTCGAAAATATTGATATTAATTATACACCGCAAACGATATTGGCACTCGAGAATTTAAAATCAAAAGGACATAAATTCTCGTCTGCGCTTTTAAATGGAATTCTATGCGATTTGCACCGTTTATATTCATACAAATGCGATAAAAATTATAACACTTTTTTATCATATGTTTTAAATTGTTGAAATATAAGGTAATAAAGTCATATTACTATTATTTACATCTTAGTTGTTCGCTTTGGTCATAATTCTTTTTAGATGTTTCAAGCATACATATTCTTTTAATAGCCGGCTGTGCTCGTATGCGGAAACGTATAAATGCACTTTTCTCCCAGGCGACGTGCAACGCAAAAACTCTCGACCATCGGCTGACCTGCATTTTGCGTGAAAATAAGAGCATCATAATTCCAGCTCAAGAGAGAGAGAAGCCTTATAAATAGATAAAACACTGCGACTCAATAGACATCATAAACGATTTACCAATAAACGCTGGCACGTCTATTCGCATGCTTTCATCGCCCATTGCGTTAAGTCATCGACTCTAAAGTCATTTCACTGAAAAAAATGCTTTAATGGCATAAAATAAAAATACTAATATTTTTTTATTATTAAAAGCAATCAAATATAAAGTACTAGAAAATATATATATATATATATATTGTTTATATATTTATTATTTATATCATTATATTTCGTCTATATTCAACACTCTTTCCCTAAGCAGAATATTGCTTTTATTCTTGATATCTTGTATATGTGTAAGGTGGTGTGTGTGTAAGGTGGTAGGAAATAAATGGAATGGCTGGTGCTTATTTCGTGCAGTATTGCAGGACGATTCGAGCTGCATATGTGTCTGCTTTGGCATTTATGGGGGCATTTATATTGGCTGGCGATTATATAGCGGCGCAGCAGGAGTAGTTAGGGGTGCGATACTATCGGCGGAGGCGCCTCCAATCATTTCCCAATTAGCAGCTGATTGCGTACAGTCCCCGGTAGAACTTCGAGCAGCTATAGCTCTGGTTAACTGAGAATTCTCGCAAGAGAGAGCGAGAGAAAATAGGAAGAAAAGAAAGAGAAAGAGCAAGATAGGTTGAAAAGGAAGATAGGGTTGGAATAGGGACGGCAGAGGGAGGCGATTTGCAACGTTAATATCCAACGATGCGTAACCGCTTGGGCTCAATATCGGTGATCGCGCAAATTGCGATCGGCAATACTGATCTTTATACACGGATTCGTGCGAGAGATAATATAATGGTGTCATTAAAAATAGCGCCGCCATTCTACGGTCGTATTGTTATTGGAAAATCGTCCGGCGCCGCCATCCTTCGGGGTTAAGTCTCATTTTTATAGCCCGCCGCTTGATCTCCGCTTTTATAGACGCGGATGATGGATTCCGCTGGAGTTTTCATTTTTGCGGATATAGCTGATTGCTGTTCGAATGCGAAAGATTTTTGAGGAAAGAGAATGTTATTAATCTGTTATTAGTTTGATATAATTTAATGCTTTTATTGTATTCTGATATTTCCTTTATATTAAAGATCGCTATACGTTCAGGAATTACTCGTATTCAGCAGTTGTAATTAATACTATTAATAGCGTTAAGATAATAAAAATACAACAAAATAAAACTATTTCAACAATATAATATAATAGACAAGGCACAATTATTTTTATAGCTGTAATTTACGTAAATTTTTTTATCGTGAATCACGAATATACATACATATCTCATAGTCACGTTCTAGCACACTTCATAGTCATCGAAAATTGTTTTCATTTCTAGCAAATTCAATTAAACAAACCCAAATTCCTCCACATGGAGACAAACTATCATGCTAAAAAAATAGATGACGAGCGACCTCTGCAAATATCAGTTTCACGATTTGATTAATCTTGAATCTCTTGTTAACAGCGATCTCGTCGATCTAATTTCTTTTTTTTCTGTCGACGCCGGACAGAATCGCAAATCAAATTCTGCCAAAAATATACGTTGCTTAAAAAATAGCAGAGAATGGAGGAATAGAAAAACTCGATTAACTCACTGTATCACGGGATAGGAAACGTACCATTTATATAACAATTTCGATCCATCGACATGTCATTAAACTGTCTAGACTTTTTGAAAATATCTTTGGCTATTTTCTGTGATAAGTCCATATTCTCTGAAAGATTCTATCTATCGATCTCTCTCTATCAATCGATTCTAATGTGTGTGTATGTGTGTGTGTGTGTGTGTGTGTGTGTGTAAAGATAATAGAGACTCTGCAATAGCGTGTTTCGGATACAATACACACTAATAGTTGCTTCACACGCATATGAAAGCTTATGTTCGTTTATACGGTATTGGAAGAGCAAAACAACCCTAATAGCCGCGTCGCGACGCACTAACGTCGGCACTTCGTGCGTCACACTCGATTGGGACGGCACGCCGTTAGTCACATCAGGAAGAAAAATAGACTAATGGCCCGAGGGGTTAAAATGCCGAAAGTGGTACAGCGCCATCCGAAAGGCGCTAACGACCCTCTCTCGTTAACGTCCATTGTGTTTTAGGCGGATTAGCCGTCCATTTGTTTTGTCGCCCTCCTTTTTCTTTCATTTAATCCGCGTACAATAGCCGAGTATATTCTTTTGCCGCCTCCGATTAAATGTCCTAACGAGAAGTGCTGCGTTTTATCGTTCTACGTTTTTTGCGTGTTGCAGAGCTTGGCGACCTAGCTATTGCGGCTCATCATACCTCGGGGACCGATAGCGACGGTGAAGACGACGACGTTGTCGCCGGTGTCATCGGTGGCAACGACGACAACGATGAAGAATCGTTCGAAAGCAAAGTCCACCATGTGCCAACGCGAATGCAGCTGGTGGAACAACGATCCCGAAGCGAATTATTCAGACAACTTCGAAAACCGCTTCAAGACGGCGGCACATCACGCTCAAATGCTTCCGGTGGCGCAATTCGTCGTCACCCGATGGTGTCGTGCTAAAAGACAACAGTATGACGATACTGAGAGCGTGTGCCTGCAACCGCGTTCGACTTGATAAGATGCGCCCGTTAAGGGTAGTGATACGCCACTGAATTTTTTTACAGGTAATCAGACGAAGGATAGTATTGTGTGACGTTTAATTCGGAATGTTGCGATAAATAGCGAGTGATGCAGTGAGAGCAATTTGTATTTTGAAACGAGTTGAGGCTTGACATGTATCGCGTTTTGAAAGATTTGATTAGATTAGAAAATATTTATTGCGTTCAACACAAGAAACAAATCCGAGGATATTATCGAAAAATTCTATGATGACAAAATTTGATTTTTAATTTCTTATATATATATTTTATCCATGTAACTATTTATACATATAATATGTTATTCATCGACATGCTTAATATTTTAGATATAATTTTAGAAGCTTCCAAACATAATTCACATTTTATTATCGCTCTTTGGCACAAGCAATTTTACAATATAACTAAATTACTTTTTATCAAAATTTCTTTATATATAATTTATTTTCTCAGATGCATATGATACGTTGTATTTATTACGGAAATTAACTCTTGCTTGCTTATATTTTATTTAAAGAATTTCTTGCGAATGTACGAAAGGAGAAAGGTATTATTACGCGGTGGAGAACAAAATATTTTTAAAGATGAACGTTTCCCTTGAAAATCGAATTGAGTTAATATTCGCTGTGGCGAATGAACACACGATGAAACGTAAAATTAAGGAAAACTACAAGCAAAGCAAACAAGAAAAATGAAACTTTACAAATCCGCGTGGATCAAGCACGCCTTTTTGCGTGCTCTGAACGTATTACGAAGATATTCTTACGTATTTATATTTGTCTCTCCTGACGTTTTATTTCCGCGATCATGTAAATCACACAAATTATCGCAATTTCCCTAAGAATCTACGCCGTATAATAGCGAATATCCAAGCAATTTCGGGAAACAGTGAGAATAATAATCAACGAAAAAAACGCGCAGAGATGTTCATTGCCTCTCTCATTTTATCTGCGCACATCAATTTACATAAATTATGAATTTCTGGTCTCTCTCTTAAATAGATTCCAATTAAAAACATATTTTATATATTTCTATATTTTTTACAATTTTAATCAAGAAAATATTTCACATAAAGAAGATGTATGTATAACCAGTCATGTTTGATATTTTTATTTATGGTACTCTTTGACTTTATAAAAAATCCGATATATATATATATATATTTCTTTTTGCTGCACATAATGATTTAAATATAAGAAAAACTTGGCGATAATTTTAATGATAATCATGTTACGCAATGTCTGATTGCTTACGAATATTTTACAAGCCAAATGTCGTTTCTGGATTCTTGGATTCTTGGCTTCTGAAGAAGAATCAAAGCAGTCGTGTACAATAAATTTATCGAACGTTATATAGATATGACACACAGAAATGCGAATATAGAAGAAAAAGAGAGAGGGCCAGAGGAAAGCCGTCCAACAACGTAGAAAAAGTCGATTTTCCGTCGACTTGGACACGCGTCATCGCGTGTCTCGAACAAATTAGCGATCCCTGACTCCGCTATGGCTGATATATTCGTCGCGGTATGCATCGTTCAACGAATTATCTCCGTCCTCGTCGTGCACGTAAGCCGAGGATTGAATATGTGCAAAAATCCGGGAACAGCGCGTAAAAGTTTCATAGACGGAAGGGCTTTAATCAATTCCCTCAGCGTTAATAGAAAGCAACTTTGGTATAAAGTAACTTTCATCCGCGCTAATTTAAATTAATAGGAGCCTCGAGTGCTGTAAACTATTGATGCAGTATTTATTGATTTTGTGATTGAAAGAGAGAATAAATACTACTTCTATTAACAAATCGTATCTAGTATATGCGCTTCATTATCTTGAGTCAAAGTGTAATGTTAATTTTGCCAAACGCCAATTTATTTTTGGTTTATTAATTGTTATTTTTATTTCACGAAACGCCAATTATCATTTTCACTCGTCAGATATGTGTACGAGCTATATTTTCGAGTTATAGTCGAGGCATAATGTAGACGAGGGGTAACGAGACTAACGCGCTAACGATGCCAACGTTAATTACCACCCCGAATAGACCGCCTAATCGTCGAGCGAGTGGACGCACTAATTACGCGCCCTCCTGATAATCGAGCGAATCCCAATTTAGAATCGGCGAGAAATCGCGGAGCCAGAGATTGAATTTCTCGTTTATTATTCGTTGGATATTCGCAATATAGTTTCGTACATTTTATACATCATTCGCATAGATTCCCTCGATTCATCAATATAGCCATTAAATTAAAAGCAAGGGATTTATCGTTCTGTTAATAAAATTGTCAATAACGCGCAACTGTGACGTATTTTTAAGTTATAATCCCATTGTTATTGATTTATCTCATTATTTACTTAATCTGTCTGTTTTAAAATCTCAAATATCGACAGCGATTACTGGAATGAAATTCGCAGGTCGAGGAATAACATCGATTTAATCTTGCACGGGATTAAATGTGCACGAATGTTCAGTTTATTGACTATTTGGATAATATAGAATTTGTGTAATGCGTGATATATACGAGCTATTTCATTTTACCGCGTTACGTGATGAGTACGGCTGAAACTGGGGTTGCATACATCTCATTTTATATACACCAGGGAAAACGTTGCATCACATACATACGCACACACACATACACACACGCACGCACGCACACACACATACACACACATACACACCAAAAGTTTTGTTATAAAGCTTTTGTATAAAATATAGCAAAGTGAGCGACAAATGTGAAAGTGCACTAGTTATTAATCTAAATAAACCATTTATCAAGAATTTTGAAATAGCATTTTATAAATTATATAGCGCTTATGTCGATAAATGACATAAACAAATATCATTGGCCTAAATAAGGAGCGATGCAACGCTTTTTATGTGTGTATACTTGTGATAGATGTAATTGCGTTCACAATTAATTTTCTTTTTACTGGTACAGTTAAAAGAATTTGTACAAGAGAACGCAAATTATACAATATATATATATATATATATATATCACACCGCGAATTTTTCATCAGAATGTACAAACGCTTTCCTCTTCAGCCGACAAGCGAATTCTCAAAGGTGTGCGCGCACGTGACGTCCGTAGATTCGCCGTTCGATAAGTGCTCGAAGACACAAAAGATACGCGGCTAGAAAGAAACACGGTGTTGCAGATCTAGATTTGCGATAGATAAACGAGACACTTGATTCTTAAAATAGAGAATTTCTTATATAGGTGGCACGCGAGCGAGATGCGCGCCGAGTCTAATCGCTTAAGGCACACACCGATACTAATTTACATCCACAAGCGTGACGCAGCATATGTGATTTTGTAAATATGTGTGAGTGCAGCGGGGATAGCGTCGATCCAAAGAAACGAGGACGATATTTCGCTCTATTCTTTCCCATTATCATCGTGGTAGAAAACGAATCAACGAAGAGAGCCGCGCGAAGATTGTACTGTCGATCTCTTCCGATGGAAGATCACGATCGCGTGAGCTCGCGAGCTTCTTCTCGCGTGTGTACGCGTGTATGTGTGCGTCTGTGTGTGTACGTGCGTGTGCGATAAACTCGTCGAGAGCGGATACTGCAGATGAGCAAGCGTAATGTCCAGGAAGAACGAGCTCTCGCGATCGCGGGAGTACTTTTCCGGGCTTGTCCAGGCGTGCGTGATGACGTAAGTGATGAAGAGGTAAGAGAAGATGAGCGCGTGTAACACAGGGTAGACAATAGGGACCATCGAGGGAGAGACTGCTACCAGGAGCGAGCGAGCGATGGGGCGGGACGGCGCGGTGTTCGTTTCATGAATATTTCAACATCCGTCGACGACGGTAAATACCGAGCGTCGTGAAATTATGTTCTGCGAGTCAGTCGACCCAAATATCGCGTTCTTCGCGACAAGAGGTTTCCTGCGAAGAATATTATGGCGATAGCGTAAAGACGTTGGTGAACGAGAAGAGAAAAATTTACTTGGAAACGTTGTCCTTAAACGGCGGATAAATATGTTGAAATTATCGATATTACGTGTGCAAAGGAACGTACTTTTGCATACTGCATTAGGAATATTGATTTGCGCTAATGAAAAATTGCGTTTGTTAATCTTTCAAGAACTATTACTTGCGTAAGTAGTGCGGAGAGAGATATTATTTTCAATATTATTTTCGAATCGCAATACTATTTCTCGAAATCGTTTCTTTTCCGAAGACATACGATCCGGGAAACGGTGATATCCATTGCGGAGATTACAACGCATATTACATTTCGAAGTATAATGGAACGTTCTCGAAGAGCCGGCTGCATGCGCGGCGTATTACATTTGGAAGTATGAAATTGTTTCACGGTGCCGAATCTTTGAATTTTCTCTCAAAGCTCCCGTCCTCGAAGGAGCGCAATCTCTATTCAGCGGGCGCGCCGTGTATACAAGAGACGGGCCGAACTTTATTACGGAAGAGCGGAGCACGGTCTTTCTGCGGGCGGCTCTCGATCGACCGTGAACGAGAATTCATTCGGCACCGAGAGATCGGGCTTATAGTAAACCCCTTTCGCCGTCGGAGGAGAACGGGTCAATAATAACGACGAGACTGCCTCGACTCGACTCGTGGTTGAATCGCGCGTCGTCGAGAAGAAGAGCGCGAGAGGGAAGCAGGGAGAGAACGTGCCACCTGTTACACCCTCGCCTCCTCGGACTCTTCCCTCCCGCCGGATAGGCGGCGTGAACGAACGTAAAGTCGAAAGTTCGGGGTTCCTTTCGACGCTCCTCTTCCATTGGAAACCGGCTGTCGCGGAGTGTTTTTCGAACGACCGAAAGTTTTCGTTTTAGGGGAATTCTCTCTCTATTTGCGACGGCTAATTCAATCGTCTTCATCCGGCCATTACTGCGATTGCCCTGTGATTTATATCATTTGCGATTTCACGTAATAAAAATTAATAGGCGCGATTACCTATATTTGCGATCTTATTTACGTTGGAATTGTTCGTGTTTCTCAACTAGATTTTAGAGTTAAAAAATCTAAAATAGGTTTGAATTATTGGTCGAATTTAGTCTGCCATTTCTTTGCTCGCTCCTGAGCACCGACACGATCGTGACGCACCAACTATCTATTTCGTGAGAATTTCTTCTCCGAGATACACTCGCCCACATAAATAAAGTGGATCGACTTGTCTCGGCGAGGCGAATCATGAAATTGTGCGAGATGGTCAAACACAATAAGCTTGGAACTATGTACTTAATATGATAAGCCACGTTCGAATAAAAATGTCATATAACATGGTATCTACTTTATTATCTCGTCCGTAAATATAAGTGGTAAATGTAAACCTAATAGGATTAAAGTGGCAAAGAAATTATCGATATTTCCACTCTGTGACATTGCAGCAAAATGAAGTACGTTTTAATTTTTCATTCGACTTATTCTTATCCATTTAGCAGTTCATTACATCTTGTCAGCATAGTGTCGCGCGTCTGCGATTATTCTTTTCATAGAAAGCGTTAAAAATGATTACAGTTAAAAATAATATTACAGCAAACAGAATCAGATTTCCTGGAAAAGAAATTCTTTAAGGGATAAAAAATGCAAAGAAAAATTTGACACGCTATATCTCTATTTTTTTTTCCAAGCCGCACGTTACTTTCTATAAAAATGTCGAACGCCATCCCGACTGATATGCGATCAATGCAGCTCTCACGCCCGGCTAGGCGATAAAAGCGGCCGCGAAATACAAACGCGTCGGCCTCGCCTTTTAGCGCATCGTACTTTCGAATGTATCGCGGCATTTATTGCGTATCGATGCGTTTTTCATGCTCGATCGGCATGGGAAACTACTCAGTATATCCAACCACCCCCCGGCCTCATTCGACCGCATTCTTGTTGCGCCATAACCGTATAACCGCGTTACTCGATAAACTACCGCGATCGATCAAGTCGGCCGAAATATGTCGAACGCAACTGCATTTTTTTTTTTTAACATCGCGAATGTTACGCAGCTTTCAGCGCGTAACATTTTCCCGTCGCGGAAATAACAGTGCATCGAATGGCGCGGCACGTGCATTACCGTGCTCTTCACGCCTGCTCTCGTGAATCAGCAGAAAAATTTGTCGATACGGCCTATGTGTTTGACAGAAATACGACGGCGTTTGCTTTCGGCGATGCTTTGTCCTGTAAACACGATATACTCCACTGTCGATTGCGCCGATAACAATGCGTCGCTGAGGCGCATCGGAGCCAAAGCGATTATTTAATAATCGAGCGTATCCAGTCCTGATCGATAAAATCTGCCGCAAACAGAGAGCTCTATCGAAAATTTTATCTTGCATTAAAATACCTATGAATTAAATATTGATGCGCGTTTTTGGAGCTTTGCCACTCTTGCGTTACATTCATCTGTACAATAATCTGTATTTTTAAATGATACGTGAATGATAACGGGAGTGATTGCTGTAATTATCGGAAGATTTATTAATTTGGTATCATTGATACGCGCAGAATTAATGGCAAACATTGCAGAAATTGGTAATCGTTTTTATCACATTAATGTTAACTTGACAAGCAAATTGAAAAATATTCAGCAGGTTAGCTTACATTTTTCTATTTTTTCTAAATCTATCTTCCTAAAAACTTGATATTTGCTGTAATAATTTAACCATTTATATCCCCCGAGATTTTCTTGGATTTATAACGATGTTACATTGAGAGTTGTGCTTCTTTTTATTCAATAGAAATTTGATTTTATCTTGTGTATATTATTATGGCATACCTTAGTTGAAATTCAGTACCAGTGACGTTATCTTTTTCAATTCAAAACATAAGCTGCAGCCGCATCATCGTGACGTAAGTATATATTTGAAATTTTATTTCGTATAAAAAACATTCTCGATGCTCTCTCTCGATATGGGCGATATGATTCAGTCTCTCGTTTCCAGCTACTTCATATAAACCTTTGTAACTATGTTACCCTCTGTATAGTTTCCCTTATCGATCAAACGTGGGAAATATGTTACTACATCGAGAGAGAGCCAACGTTCTCCCAGCGGAATATAATACATGACTTTCATTGTACACTGCTATATTTCCGTAATCAATCGGGAGAATTTTTTTCTTTGATGTTTCATGCATTCATTTAAACTTTGCAACCTGCACCCGGCATTGCGTAAATAATAGTCTAGTAATCTTGCATGTAAAATATAGTTTTACAATTACTAAGCATCCCGATCTAATTGACTGCGCTCTTATTATATGCCAATTAATTATAAGTAATTATAAGAATTAAAAGAATTAAAATATATCAGAATTGATGAAAATGACCGAATGCCAGATTAAAAATGGTTATATATGAATATCCCATTTTGTCATTTTGGAGCAAAATTGATTTTTCAGAAATAAATAATATATGTCGGAGATTTATCCATATTTTTTACAAGAAACATCTAAAAACATTACATCTTGCGTTTAATGCAAAATAATTTCTATTTGACATGTCGCTAAAGTTATATGTATGATGCGGTAATTGACTTGTATGAGCCATCAAGATGACTGAATGTTTTCACGGAAGAAGAGTGTGCTTTAAAGCGGTTATAATGGCAATGGAATTTTGCGGAAAACCAAAAGTAAATGAGAAAGGTAGAAATCACGAGACCTAGTATCGTGTGATAGTATCGCGAGAAGTCGTAAAAAAGACCATCCGGGAATTACGGAACATGGTTACGACGCAAACAAGTTCGCGATGGTTAATAAATCATAAAATACGCGAATGGACGTATATGACCGCGAATATATCCTTGTATCGCAAAATGCACGCTCGTCAAGAAAGAATTCATCGCGTTCTGTATATAATTTTGTTTTCAAACAGCGCATAGAAAAAGATAGAGCTTCAAGAATATTTTATTTAAATATGTTAATATAAATTGCAAATTTTGTTATATAAATAGGTATATTATTACTCTTGTTATATAAATATATTATTACTTTTCTTCTCTTCAATTATATATTGAAATATCTCATTTTAGCTATTGATTTCTAATTTTTTTAGCAAAAATTTAATATTTGACGTTATATTCTTTAATATAAATACCCAATTCCTTTATAAAACCTACATACAAGAATATAGTTTAATAATAGATAAGCAACATAAAGCAATATATAGAGCATATGTATATGCGTGTGTCGTTTATGTATAATATACATATTTTTATTGCATAACTGATTTTAGAAAAATATAGATATATGAAAGCGAGAAGGATAGAATGTGAGGCAAGATGGAATCAGATGTTACGGCTTTTTAACAACGATCGTTAAGTCAATGTTTCCAACATGGCACTGGAAACTCGGAATCGGTCAAACGCTGCGGGGCTTGATTTCAAATTTCGCATAGAATCAACGTGAAATTGACATACTAAAGTTAATCCACACACACATACGGTAGTCCTGTTCTGAAGCTGATAGTCTCTTCAAGGATTAACGTCCAACTTGCAGTCTATAACGTACAATATATGTATACATTAAGTCTTGAATATAATTTTCATTTTACGAATTGAATTGTTCAATATTACGTACAAACTGCATACAAATTCATTAATTTAGTACAATCAATAATAATTTCATACTTTGATAGATAATTCACTAATAAAGAAGATGTTAGTTGATTAAGTTTTCGAATCACGATAAAAGACTTTCGCGAATGTCATATATAATTTCTGTACAGAGAGAGTTCATGATATAACTTTGAAATATTTTATTTATTAGTTTTAGTGATACATTTTTTATATTTGAATATGAATTGTATATCTGTCCAATCGCATTAAAGATTAAAGTATAAAAGCTTTCAAATAATTGAACAAAACATTTCAATACTCATTGTCAGTTCTTGTCAGAGTGTAATAAATGTATGAAAAGGAACGATTACTCGTCCAAAATACATTTTAGGAACAAAAACAGTATGCTGTAATTCTGGTGTTCCCGATTCGAGCGTGCGATTCGAGTTACTCTTCGTGTTAATAATAACGTTTACATTTCTCACAGTGACTGCATAACGTTCTCGTCGAATGCCATCCATTTTTCAACGGCACTGCTCCAAATATTACATGTGCTAAAAATTTAATTAATCCCGCGTTGGATATATTTCCGTACCGAACTTAATAGTTTTCAGAGCACTCTTTCCTCGCGGGACAGTTGCAATAAGTTTTTTAATAACAGTCGTTATGTTGACGATCCCGCTGTGATGTTCTTGCCACATTCGAGATATCCAAAGTCGGTCAGTGCCCGCGGGGCAGTTTTAACGCTGGAAAACTTGTCTATGTTGCATCGTCCTATTAAAATACAAACCGCGCGCGTGTACGTACGTGCGGAATCGCGTTTGGCGAAATTAAAGGCCTTTCCAAGTCGCGAACTGCATTTGTACAATTCTTTGTGCATTTTTGACAGATACGCTTGCGAATAAATATGTCTTGGAATGTCTCAATGTTGAAAAATGCGACTTATAATTAGACATCTCTGATAAAGCACGGGACTTGGGACAACAACCGCGTTAGCAGACAGCAGAAGTCGGAAAACACATTAAACTTTGAATTCCTTGTCAGCAATAATGCTCCGGAAATGTAACGTGTCTGGCATGCTACTTCCTCACCGGTAATATCTTGTTCACGGTTTCACGTGCTGGAAGGTAATGCAAGTAGTACTTCGTTAAGGTCGTACGAGATTTCTGATGCGTGCTACGGGCTAACTGCGAGATATTGCGTTCGCAAACGCGAAAATTAGTAGACTGACGCTCGAGAACTTTCCGAGATAAAACAAACCAACGAATCTCAATCGTTCTTAATTGATCGAAGTAAAATTTACATATATCTACTTTAATTAATTACACAATTATAAGCAAGAAAACTTTCTCATTTTATCTGCTATATTTTACTACAGGAAGCGCGGGTGGAATGGATCAAAGCCCCTTGGCGGAAGTTAGCGAGGAAGTAAAGCGCGCGACCGAGTTGGGATACGGAAAATTTTCCCATAACTCTTCCTGTAGCACATTGCGAAAAGCGTTTTCAAGAACGCGGGAATTGTTTTGGCTGCGCACTCGCGGTTGAATGCCCACTTGTTCGCCCATCCCATTTTGACGTAAGTTCGCGAAGTAATTGCTACTCCGTAACGTCAGAGCTCGAGAATACGCTGTACACGAGGTAACTAAAAAGCTATTACATCAAACTAGCAAGAAGATGCGCGAGAAATCTTTCGTTGCGGAAAGCCTCGCACTTCTCCGGCTTCTTACCAGCAAATCCGACGTTGTAGAACTTTCAAGCTCCCCTTTTCTGCCGCATGCTTACAAGATGCTTAAACGAAACTTGTGTCTGCTTACACAATACATCGCTATATTACTGGGAAAATATATCTAAATATATATCTCTCGCATTTATATATATGTATCGTACCTCATAAATCTGCGATATAATGAATTAAATCCAACACAGAGCGAAGTTACTTAATAGAATATTTTCCAAACTACTTCAGAATATTATTCCCTATTTTGCAAATATAAAGCAACTATTAGTATAACGTCATCGCTTTAGTCGCGTACTCGTCTCACGTCGCGGTTTCGCTCGTACCTCAGCTCGTGTCTGGAAAGACGAATGACGTACTTGCCGCGTGTGGCATATGTCGGATGTCGCGCCGATTTCGTAGCGCGAAATGCGAGGTGCGAGACAGACGCAGGGGGTGCACACGCGCGGGTCCGGGATAGTGCTCTGAAATTTAAGCAAGCCCGGGCACACGAAACCGATGAAATTGAAGCGGTGCATGGAAATAGCATGGAGTCACCCCGTGACAGAGACGCATACAAGGGGCTCGAGGGGTCGACGGTTTCTGTCGCGTGAGCGTCGGGACGCCGCGACCCTCTCTCGCGACGAAGGCGATCCGTGTGGCACGTTTCGATCGATCGGTGACGAAACTGGTCGGCGCCGTCACTGCTTATATTTCGATACGGAAGAGTATTTTATGAATTTTTTTACAGCCGCGTCCCTCGTTCGGCGCATCGATTGTGCACCGGCGAATTTACATGATTAATCACCGTGCGTCGCGTGCCGGTATCGATCGATCGGTTAAACGAACGATGACGAATGCGTCCGTAACGAATCTGGTCGTGCAGAACGCATCGTCGGCCAGTGAATTATGTATTTCTGGAACAGCCGCGGTTCAGATCGCGTGCGCGTGTCGGTCATCTAGAATTACATTACGGACATGTCCGAATTATACAGTCAGACATACAGAAATAAACTATCGCCGGTTCTAATCCAATTATATCTGCCACTTTTCCGTAAATGAATGAACATTGATAGTATTTTGAAGCGGTGTAATTTAATGGTGTGAATTACATATATATATATATATATATATATATATATATATATGTTGCGAATCCAGCAAGTTTGCTAACTATAAAATGTTGTTACTAAACGAATAAATTCTCAATAGCTTGTATCTAATCGTCTAATTTAGAGATGTCAGTGTGTAGTGTAATATGTATTCACGATTTTAATCAATTTATAGAGATATTATTTCATTTCGCAATTTTTTTGTCATATAAAGGTATAAATTTTACAGTAATAAAAACGTGACTGCACGATAATATGTATATCACATAACATGTGAGAATTATTTCAAAGTGTGTGTGTTTGTTTTCAGAGACTGAGAATTCGATTTAAAACTACTACTATCGACAACTTCCATTTGCAATTAATTATTAATTGCGATTGATCTTTACTTCGTGAATTATTAGCGTAACGTGCTTAATTCATATAACTTCCCGGATGTTGGAAATCTGTTATGCTTTCGTTTATTTACGTGCAGCTTTCACACATATTGTATATATGTCCTTATATATGTCCTAATTTAATTAAAATTAAGTGCTTCTATTATTCAATTCTTACTTTCTATCCTTGTCCCTCATCCAATTACACTAAATCATTAGCGACTTATTCCTATCTACGGGCCATTAGATCCATTTTCATTATCCATTACTATGTCGTGTGCACGGTATTTGTCGCACCGATATCCTCGGTGGACGAAAAGTTATTTACACCGATAGCATAGTGCCGGTTCGTTGAGAGCGATACATATGCACAGTATATACATATACGCACACATGCTTGCTTGCGCATGTGTCATGGGGGCTTAGCATGCCGTCTACCGCGGCTCCTGTTCTGGAATTCTACGTAGATGTATCGGCCCAGCTGGATCTAATGGTCATTTCACGGACGAACACGCGTCTATTCCGCGTACAGTAACGGCCAAAATTTCCCTTATCCCTGTGCTTGCGGTAATGCGTGTGTAATCGCCGTAAAATTAACTAGCACCTCGGAAATCGGCTTAATGCGCGTGTTCAGTCCTCGCGATTATTCTTTCGCAGCTCGATATCTAAAGCCATTTTTACGCGCATTAACGCTATTCATTGATGCGAATCTTATTCGATATGAGATGAAATGTCTGACTATGAACGATTCTTATCTACTTAACGCATTGACTTTAAGACACACACAGATCATGTTTCGTTATTCTAGAGATCACAAAATCACATTTGCACGAATCATATTGTACTTTTGTTTAAATACAATAATAACTTTTTATCATGATACACTTTACGTTATTATATATATTGATTTTATTTAATTTATCCATCAAACTTTATTTCAGGAATAACGAAGAAGCTCTTAATTTCTATATTTCCGTGAAGTTCGATTAGAAGAGAGATACCGTCACAAAATAAAAATCAGCGAATATTGAATTCCGCTCGCAGTCCGATGTTTCTCAATCCAATTACGATCAGTAGAAAGTAGCTTGTACCTTTCTCTTTACTTCTTCATCACTGTTCCGCCCTTTGCTTCTTCTTCAACGCTGCCTTCCTCGCATTTCGATTCACGGAAACGAGCTAGGGACAATCGTGGTAGAGCCAAAGCCTTTACGACGTGCTTCGGTAAGTTCGTTAAACTTCTTCATTGCGTCAATCCACGGATGTTTTACCTTCCAACTCGTTCGTGCAATACGTACGAAACGACGATGGCATATTTTCGTCGTGGTAAACCGGCGGCGGTGGCCGCATTTAAGCCCGACGACACTTTGAATGTCAATTCGTTTCATTCCTTTTAAGAGATGCGATTACGACCGTGCTACACACTAACATTTCAAACCGACGCCGACGTTAGAATCGAGTCGTCGCGATACGCCTCAGCGTCGGCGACGTATGGATCATTATGTGGAGTAGCTCTATTAAATTCTCCGACTATAACGTGATCGAGTGACAAGTAAACGTGTAATAGTTCACGTATCCTTGTCTGTTTACATATTATGTTCGTGCGATCGATAGAAAGTCATTATACTATTGTATTACGCAGTAAGTATCGTGTTAAATGTACTCCTGTAAATTATTGCTGCGTTTAGTTTTAACTGGCAATACGATCAATCTGACGTATATTTGTAAATAAACGTAATATATACATATATGAATGATTTGTCAGTTATTGCCACCGGCACTCTATAACAAAACAAAACCATTATCTTCTAATTACTGCTACAGATTTTTTATATATATAGTTAATAGCCTGAATTACATTTTCACGTTTATTTGTTGCATCGCAAGTCAAAAAATTCACGATTAGCGAAATGTGTAATTTTCGCAAGATTTAATTAAATATTTTGCTCTCGCGTGCTTTGTTAAAAACTATGTAACGAAGGATAATTGTATAAGATCCTCCAATGTTGGCAAGGCGAACCCTTCTGACGGCGTATCATCCTACCGCGTTAAAGGAATATCATAGCACGTCGTGCCATTGTCAGCGGCGCCGTGGTCGAGTGTCAGCAAGCATTTCGTACACGGGATCGGGATCGTGTTACCATCAAGGGATTAAGCCGGACTGAAATTGCTTGGGATCACCGAAGGATAAGGGAAGGACGGACGAGTGATTCTCTCGGTCCCTTCCTTCTGCTTCTCTTGAGATTCGAGTTTAGACGATCATCCGGGAAGAGGGTGAGGATCAGATCCGGCGGAAACAAGAGGCATCCACACGGGGTAGGGTTCATCAGGAACGAGGGAAGGGTTTTCTATTCGCACTTGATGAACGGGAAACAAGGCGCAAACTTAAATGACAGTTGAGAAATATAATTTTTCCAACTGTCAAATGTATAAATCAAAATGCTGTCGTGAGATCTCATCCCATCGCAGCGCAACAGCTATTACGTCATCGCTATTAGAACAATTTTGCCGCGAATGCTCTTCTCTTTGTCTTTCAACCCTTACACGGTCTACTTTCAACGACCGACCGGAAGTACGCACAATAAGATTCAGATTTGAATTAAATAATTACATTGACGTGTTTAATGACACGGAAACTCTCGCGTCGGCTTAAAATCATCTCATCCATATGCGAAGAAATTAGCCGATGAACGAAAGTTGTCTCATCTATCGTTCCCTCGACAAAACAACATAAGTGTTACTTTTATCGCGGTACAATTACATATTTATCGCGAAAACCGTTCAGACTTTATGGCGCACTTTAACAAATCACGTACTTCACAATATATACTGTAATGTCGCGGGACATTTGGAATTAGAATCGCAACACTTCAATCCGCTTGATGGCTCGCCATCGTAATCTTACGAATTCAGCCTGCGGTCGTTCGAGACGCGATTTCTGCGTAATCTCCCGCATCGGCAAACGAATCCGTCCTTATTCTCTCCTTTCCAGTTGGCCCTTCCGAGCGACCGCAGTCAAGAAGCCACTCGATACAGTCGGTCAATTTTACGACCAACGCTGTTTTACGATGTACTTTGAGAAAACTGCGAGCGGTCCCTTTTTCAAACGGCGAGCTACCTGATCCTGCATAAACGCGTGCCGGCAATATCTCATTCCCGTTTTTGATAAACGTTTTGCGTTTCACGCACGCGGGATTCACTAATGAGTTTGTGCACGCATGCAAGCGATGATTGTCTATTTTTCGCTTTTACTAATGAGAAATTGGTTTAATAATGAGAAGCATATATCTATATATAATATGCCGTAAATCTATTTTTACAGTAATTTCATAATTTAGAAACTAGAGAGAGATAAAGCGAGGAGACTTCATCTTTCTCGCGTCGATCGCAAAAGTACTATTACGGGGCAAACAAATAAAGAAACAGTCGTCAGTGATACTTAAGCATAATATATTTTTCCGTGCACTCAAAGATGGAAGATTGATGGAATACGATAAAAAGACGAAAGGTCTAAATGAGACTGTATTCTTTTCATTTGTTTGAAATTCATTGAGCAACACAGGATAAAAGAAAATAGAAATGTACGAAAACGCAGGAAGAAATAACCGGGAGATGTGCTGCCATGTATCAAACTTTGAAAGAGATAAACTAACCAGAGGCAGAGCGATAAAGAAATGAAGGTAGAACAGGTTGAGAAAGGAGAGAAAGAAGGTACAGCAGCCGCCGGATTCCATGTCCTACTCATACGGTGGTCCGTTCATTTGTTTTTTGCGTCTGGCACTCCCGGTAAACCGCAAATCCCCAATTCCCACGGGCTCAACTCGTCGGTAGGGCAGGCAGGAAGGTAGGAAGGACGATAAAAAAAAAGGGAAGTGTCGTTGGAAAAGGAAATCCAGCGGACCGACCGCTTTCATCCGAACGGTGAGCCGCCATCCTTTTGAGGACAAACTCGGTGAACAGTCCCGGTGAGATTATTTTACTCTGGGCCCGAGTTTTGCCAGTAAAATCGATTTTGGTCGTCAAGGTCGCCGCGAGCGAGTCTAGACGTCGTCATCGAGTCTCGCCGCGAACGTCTGACTATAGTCGCGCCGTAACTACTGTGAAAGTGGAGCTACTTCTGTGAAACCATTGATCGCGTAATCTTTTCATCACCGTGCTTTTCTCTCTTTCTCGCTCTCTCCCTCTTTCTTTTTCTCTTTTAAAAATTGTTATATGATATACCATTTTCGAGCTCAAAATATATAAATCAAATATGTATATAGATCAAAATTATATCAACCTAAACAATAAGCTTCCGCGATTGACACACGACTCATAGAGCATAAAAATTTAAATCAAAATAATAACAATAATAAAAATATTAATTTATTATATGAAATACCATTTTCGATATCAAAATGTATAAATCAATACCTGTGCAATTAATCAACTTTCGCAATCGATACATGACTCGTAAGCGTACGGCTATTTATCAAAGTATTTCGCGCGAATTATACATTTTAAGCAAGAATCGAAGGGACGGATGATAAAAATTATAAATGATTGTTTTATTGCAATCTTTATGAATGATAATTGTCTCTTTAATATTTCTGGAATTTTGCATAGCGCCTTGAATTTTTTACCAGTTCGAAAGCGAATATGCAATTAAACGCGTCATCCGCGTTTCTGCGTTTCACGCATACGCTATTTGCGTCAGAGTATCGCTTTCAAAAACGTCGACGCATTACCGCAAATCCGGGGTATAGGCGACCATGGTGCGGTAGGGGTAGTTTTATTGCGGGCGCGTGAGCAGTTTAACGTCGCGCCCGGCCGACGTGATTCGACCAGGATCGTTCCTAGCCAGCGCGATGAATTCGCATACAAATTAATATAAAAAATAATATAAAAAAAAATATTAAACAAAAAAAATTAATATAAAAAAAAAATATTAAACATCTCTTTTTAAAGCACAAACATTATGTCAACATTTCAAGTTGTTAATTTATTACTTTTATATTTTTTTAAACAAAAACATGTTAGGTATTGTATAGGCATTGTAATATTCTACTGCAATTATTACGTTGAGATTAACTGAATGATACATTTGCATATTCCTTTGTTTCGCTTTTTGAATCTACGTACATTTGAATCGTATTTCTGAAAGTTAATACAAAATTCTGTTAAAATAAATTGTGTTTATATTTTATTAACGTTAAAAATCTACGTTTCGCACAAGGGTGTCAAAAAGCGCAGAATCGACCCTGATTTCACAGAGTGAGTATTTCACACGTGTGTAAAAGACGCGCGTGCTTGCAACGACATCGACATTGCCGCCGCTGGAATGAATGACATTAAATTTAACACTGCCAATTTATCGGGGCGCACGCCGCAGCGCGTTGACATGCCGCACACTCTCGCCCTCTTCACATACGTGCGCAAACGTATGCTCAGGTTTAATTCACATTTGCCTTTATACGGTGACGAAGTTTTATAGCCACCGTATGATACTATGGTATGATACAGTGAAATTTTGATTAAATGGAAGTTTGTGATGTGTCATGGTAACATAATGTAGCCATTGACTTCTATAGCGCAATATGTCATTTTTTTATTATAAAATTTAATATTTATATATTATAAAATATACTAATATATAATTATAATAAAATGTTATGTATGACACACATGTTATATATAGAATTGTATATAATATATATAATAAATATCATATGATATGATATGAATTTATGATATAAATATGATATGAATTTATGAACAATTATATGAACTCTTTTTGAAAAAATTCTTTGATAGATTTCTTCTGTAAAGCATTGTGCTAATGTGAATAAGCCTTTACACGATTTGGACGCTCGCGCGAGTGGCACGAAGCTTGATTGCAAACGCATAGGTATTATTTGACAGGGCATTCGATGTGCATAATATATGGAGCGCGGCATGACGCCATCGTAATTGATTGTAGCGCTATGCGGTTTGGCACCCGTTGGCCGGAAGTGTTCGCAATTACTACAATGGAATCGCACAAAGTTAATGACAAAATATTCATTTCCGGAATGGTAATTCGCGGCCGGCCGCGCGACGGGAATCCATTTTCGACGAGGCCTTTCACAAACGGAAACCACCTCAAAAATCTGTCCAAAAGTGTAAGCACACGCGCGCTTCAATTCAGAATTTTGATCGCACTCGATTGCGGCGCTCGGTATTTATCCTCTATCGCGTCATAATTTTATTACAGTGGAAGTAAATCTATAGAGAGAGAAAGAGAGAGAGAGAGTGAAACACTGTTTATCAAAATATACATAGATTCTGTTTATATAGATAATGTTTGATAAATATTACATACATATCTTACATAGTATAAAGTTCATTTTAAACACATAATTCGCGACAGAATTCAAGACAGAAATCTATTTATAATTTTATGTGCCTAATATCCTAATGTACATGTATTCTGATTATCTATTTCGTACATATTTTATATATACTTCTTTTTAAATATTTTTTATATTAGATGACGCATAAAATTATGAATAGAAATTTATACCGAAATATCCCGCGAATTGGAAGTTAAGTCATCTAAAGTTTATACTTAACACAGTATAATAGAGCGATTTTATCGAGGAACACGATTAATCGAAAAGTATATTAGATGTTATCGCTCCACGAAAGAAATTACCTTTCTTCTCATCTTAGTTGGCTTCATTTACACGATTTCCCTCACACCTACAAACGATGTCTCTTTTTCTGACAGCGAGAAATGGGATTCTCTAATTTCTCTCAAGCGTAAATCGCCGCTTGCTCCGTAAACTTTTATGTCACTCGACACTTTTTAAGTTAATTTCTTGAAAATAATTCATTAAGAGACACGACGGGTGAAAATTGCTTCTCTAGGATAAAAAATTTCGTTTAACGGGGTCGATTTAACGGAACGTGTTTAATGTTAATTACTTGTTACTTTTAGTCCGTCGAATCCCGAATTACTTTCCCGACGAATCCGCTTACGTGGCCGATGTGCCACGATAACATAATTTCAGGTGTAATCGACATCAGCAAAATCACGTCTCGCTCAAAATAATTGCAATGAAAATCGAGGCAGATAATAATAAATCGCGCGAAGGATTCGCTACGAACAAACACTAAACAAAATATACTTGGCTGGAAACAAAATATTTTTTTCCCGTGTTATTCTTTCGACTTTGAAGCCGCAACCGACCGCATGCGCGATGAATCGAAAAAGCGGATCAAGTTTAAAATTTAAGCCGGGCTCAAATTTCCAGTTGGCCAATTAGCGATGCCGAATTGGCGTTAATACCGGGATTAATGCACTGATCAATTCTCGCGCGACAGCTATGAAAGCGGAACGAGCACTCTAAAACAACTATTCTCGTAACATACGCACGTACTGTTGATTTTCGATATTGCAAACGAGTCTCTTTCAATGTTATCGATAGGAATGAAAGGACGCGTTCGCGTATTCCTCGGCTATTCGTAATAGCATCAGAATAAACAAAAGACTAGCAAATTAGCACATTGGCAATGAGGATAAACTGCCAAGAGCTGTGAATAAGCTCTTTAGAAAAACAATTTTAGTGTATCAAACATTATCACATATTACAATCTTTTACGAAAAATTTTGTGCAATGCTTTGTCGCTTCTCTTAACAATAAAGACTGTTCTGTGTGTTTTCTCGAAATATTCGCTCAGATTTTCATTTAATAAGAATCAGAGAATCACATTTAATGTCGAACCTATTGCTAACTAAAGATAATACTATCGTAGAATCACAATATAATGTTTTCTTCTCGTTATTTAAAATAACGACTTCAAATGCATCCTTTGTGTTTGAAATTTTTGCAAAATATATGTTTCATGTTGATACATACAGTGATGTAGCGCTTGTTAGTGCAAACAGGTCTTCATCAATCGAGAACTCGTATAGAATGAAGGAAATAAAGGTGTACACGATTTCTCCAACTTGATGAAATCTTCCGAGGGAACAGACGCAGTTATTCCGATTACATTAATCAAGATTCGGAAGGCTCGTTTCCTCGCGTGCAGCCTCGCAGATGCGCGCACGTGGGCATAACGCCGAGTGGAAACTTCGGTACCAACTATTCATTCGACTGAGGATTAGAGAGGGAGGGTAGAAAAGGAAGGGGGATTCGCGTAGGGACGTTTAAACTTACGTCGGAATCCCTTCGCGTTACCTCGTCGGCGCTCATAAATCAGGCAACTTTACAGAACATTCTTAGTTGACGACATCGTCGCGTTTGTCGGGCGCCTTTCTCACGGAGAACTAGAGTGTTACGAGCCGACTTTGCAGTTTTCAAGTTTCGCTAATAAGACAAGAGTGGGGAAAGCGGTTCTATGAGCTCGATACTATCGGCTCTTTACACCTATGTAAAATTTCTTGGCAAATTTATCATCTCGTCTAGACGGCTCAATGCAACATTTAACACGCGATGTGAATTTAATAATAATAATTTTATTGAGTGCACACAATAGCAGTGAAAATGTTAAAAAATAAGAGTATAAAGTATAGAATGCCGCGTGTCAAAAAGCAGGACGTCAGCAAAAAAGTGCTGCTTTTAAATTTAAACATGTATTAATCTATAATTATAACAGTACAAGATGAGATGAGAAATATTCTGCATATTAATGTACGCAGACCTCCTTTGATAAATTAAACCCATCAATAATTTAACGTTTTCTCTTTGTATGTTTAAAAAGAGATTATTTTTCATTATCCCCATATCAATATTATTCATATTATAGCGAGACTTTATCATATCATTTTATACGCGTAATTTCTTACGTATCTTTACGCAGAGCGTATAAAAAATTTCTGTTCTTTTAAAATATTACACCCATCAATGAGAGATTTCATTTCGTAGCGGTATTACGATCACGAGTTACGGCAGAAACGATCAATGATCGAATTGAAATGTGATTGTAGCTCATTAATACGAACGCTTGCTCGCTCGTGGAGAGATTCAATCATCCAAAGCGGAGAGGGAAACTAGGTGGGATTCGACGATGCGAATGAAGAGATGGTACGAGGGAGCTAGAAAAAGAAAGCTCGATATATGGAGCACGCGGTTATACATACATATACCGTAATTGCGGATAAAATGGCGAACATTGTTCGAGTCCCGTCACGACTGGCAGTGAGCTGTGGTTTAATACAGGAATTTCAAGCCGGTAACCGGCGGCGTCAATCGCGAAATCACGCAACATTGGCTAAATAAAAGTTTCACTGTGTATTATTGGCTAAAAGCTCAGCTGTCATAGTTGCATCTCATCTACAGTTTTGTTTACTTTCCTCTCTTGATTGCACCTGTCAAACGATAAGCGAATATAATCGGCCCATATAATGCAATTTCTCGCGCAAGATGCAGTTGAAAATAATAATTGTTAAACTGAAATTTGGAGACGTTTGATCGATTGATATTTCCAATGCATATAACGCTATCCAGCATATCTAGAACAAAAAAGAACTATTCAGAGAGAACTCATGCAATGTCCCCGTGATATCGTGCAGAAATACAGTATCGTTTGTCCGATATTGAACAAATTTTAATCTTAATCGCTGTAATTCGTATTCAGTATTGATTTCAGCGTCAAGCATAATCGCGTGCAATCACGAAGTGATTAATATCATTTATTTTTATATTATTTTCTTTCTTCTGTGTACAAAGAGAATGAAATTGATAATTCAATATTGCCTATAAGTATTTCTACTTCACCGTAAACGGATATTGATCTTTGTAACTACAAAGTAAACAATTTTCAATGTTTAATATATGAGAAGAACTTTAGCTACGTTCTCGATTAATTGTTATTTATCTTATACATTAGGCTCTATCAATAATGGAAACATAATCGAGTAATCATTATCATGAATATATCGGAGCTTACAGACGTTGCTAAGAGGGCATACATAGGGGAATTCAGGTAATTTGGTGGATACGATCGATGGACGGGAGGACTAACGGCCCAGTTGCGAATGGATCATCCCCGAAGCAGGTATAATTCAAGCATCCTCGTCCAAGAGTAACGGCTGTGTATACTCAAGGTATTAGTTTCCGAGCTGGGTATTGACTTGATATCGACGCATATACGTCCGCCAATGCGCTGTCGTGAAATCAATTTTCTGTTACGAATCGATAAACTGCGGCGCATTGTTATTACAGTCGAGTTATTGATGTTTTACGTAACACGCGGCATCGTTATCAATTAAGTCGCGGCAATAGTCGACGGCGTTTGTCAGTTCTCGACTACTCTTTTCAAATTCACATTGAAACGACATTTCGATATTTCGCGCTGCGGTTATTTCTAATATCTCCCGTATGCTCGATATAAAGCGGAAGTCGAAGCGCGCCGCCGCGCCGCCGGAGTGGAAACAGACAGAGTACGGACGGCCGAACGTCATAGATATTCCGTTCCGCAGAATTCGAACGATACGGCTGCAACCGAAAAGCGTATCTACGTGAGATAATGTCGTTTACACTGTAAGAGCAAATCTCAGCAAGCCAACCGACCGTGGTTTATCGAAGTGGTAAAACTTCGCGCTTAAGCCCTCTCCAGAATCGATCACATCCCCGGTTTCAACCCTGCGATCGAGCGCGTCGCGCACAAAAAAGCACTCCATGGCAGGATCGATGAATAGCCGGTCGCAAATAAAGGAAAATAACGGTGGTAAATAAAAAAAAAAAAGGAAATAAAAAAAATTTGACGACAATTCGCTTGCGATGGGGCAAGGGGGGAAGGGGGGGGGGGGGGGGAGAACGGATCGCGAAACAGCGCGCGCGGCCAATATTGTTTCGCCGTCGAGGAATTTTAACGCACCGCGGAACCCGCATTAACGTTGACAGGGATTTCGTCGGACGGGTTGCTCTCTTTGTAACGCAATGTAACGGGGAACGTGCGCGCTTGTTTCCTCTCCCGCTCGCTCCCTTCCCCCGTCTTTCCCGTTCGGTTTTCCAGCCCCCGTATTTCCACCCCGGCGTCATCGTTCCGAAGCCGCCCGCTCTTTGTACCGGGATATTCAACGCGATGTGCGACAGGCGCTATCGCGCATCATCATCCCCTCACTCTCTCAGCCTCTAAAACGACGCTCAGCGACGCTAAAATGCCGAGTCCAGTGTGGCAAACGCTATTCATATATTTTGTCGACAAATTTAGCGGTTTTTAACTGCACGTTTTACTCGATACCATTTCGGCATTTCGACATGATTTACAATTCGAACTCTTTTGATTCGAGCTCTTAAATAACAGGACTAAAAAAAAATCACGTACCTCCGAGCGGTGATGCTCGGTCTATTGCATTCGAAATATCTAATTTGTCAATAATGTAAGAGGACGACGCGCGCGAGAGAGTGCCAATGTAAAGAAACGAGTTGTGACAAAAAGGTCCGGCAAGCCTGAGATAAGGAAAAAGGATGGTCAAGTTTGGCACTAGGAATGATTTGCGGTGGACCACGGAAGATAAATCTTATGTTAGACGATAGAATAGGTGTGAATGGGACTTCATGGTTCTCGATCTTCCGACTATGCCCTCTCTTCAGATTTCAGGGCAGTGCTGTCCATAAATGCTTCTATATGTATATATGTATGTTACAGACTACGACACAAGTGAATATACATTGTTACGTGTCAGACAGCGTATATGTAGGCGAACTATCGATTGAATTAAAAGCCGCTCTACATAAAATACGAGCTTATTTGTTTCATCATAATTTTACTTAATAAAAGAGCATTTGACGTTTGCATCGAATTGGAATAAAGGGAACAAAATGAAATTGGAGATGCGCTTGAATTACAAATGTAATAATACACAATTTTGCACAAGTTGGAAACAGAAGTTGAAAATCACGTCCCGTAGCGCGGATATTTTCGCTGCAGCGAAGCATTGATGCATTTCTTATTGCATCAGAGATACCTCTCGCGATCGATAATCGGGAAAATACGCGAAATGGATTCGCAACATTATGATATGTTAATTTCGAATAATTATTTAACGGTATTTACGGAGAGTAAATATAGATCATTCCGACTGATATACAGTAAATAACAGACTGAGGAAATTGACGTACCAATGTAAGTTAATGTTAGTTCTGTATTTGAGATATAACTGGCCGTACATTACATAACTAACTACTCTGATAACTTCGTCATTTGCTATCTTGCACTCTCTGGACTTCAAACACAGAAACAATAAAATACCTTATATAATCTCTCCAAAACGACATTGCGCGCACGCAAAACATCATCAAATTTCACCTACATATTGGCGTATGCAGTTTAACACTCGGCGGCCTACCTGAATCGTATCCAATGTCGCGTTCGCGCAAGAGGGATAAAAAGGAGTACATAACTGGGGCAACGCGATGCGGTGCGGGTACTCGCCGTAAAACTGTCGTTACTTCCGTATAAGCCGCGCGCGCGACGAGCTTCTGGGTGCGGATCGATGAATAGAAATCACCCGGGTTTCCGCGCGCACGTGTTACGAGGACGATAGCGGGCGACACGCGTGCAGAATATGGGAATCCATAAAGCGTCGTTGTACCGGAGTAAGACCTTCGTACGATACGTGCCCCGGCGTGATAAGTGTGCGGGGCAACGGGTATGATTTACTGAGTGTCATTGTTCGTGAAAAAGGAGCGGCGGCCGCAGCGCGTATGAGAAATGCGCCGTTTTCTCGGAAGACATGCGTGGCTTCAAGCGGATGCGAAGCATGTCAAACGCGGTTAGATCGGTCGGTCTCGTAGCAATCACGATCAAACAGCGATTTGTTACGATGGAGTTTTGCGTCGCAGAAACGCGGGCCTAATAAATCGTCACTGTGTATCCCATACGTTGTTATGATTTATTAATACAAATGGCGCAGCAGCTTTAAAGTCGACGCAAACATTTGCGTGTATTTGCTAATTTTTTAGATTGATGTGTATAACGGATTTTTTTTGTATTTTAATTCGAAATTAATATGTAAGATTAGTGCAATATTATATTGTATACATCAAACAATTTCTATTATTTCTATTATTCTGAGAAACGATTAGAAAAGTATAAGTTCTGCCAGGAATTATACGCCGAGTCGTTTACTGTTATAGCAATGCAAGGCGATAAAGAAGCGTGATGGCAATAATAGGTCGAAGGATAAGTAAGCAGTTATAGAAAAGCGGATAAAGTAGCTGCTTTATTATTTCTCTTTGAGGCGTAAAGCTGTCCACTTAGGAGCAATAAGCAAGAAACCCCGACGAGAATGAAGAAGAGGAAAGGTTCGACTTATAACCAACACAGCGTTGAGAATCTTTCGTTTTCCAGTCCGCTTTTTTGCTCGAGCGCCTTTCAGTCGTTTCTCCGCGCTTGTTTCGATCCTTCCGTCGTTTCTTCGTTCCTTCGGTGGCAGCTCGTTAGGTATCACCAGTTGGTTGCTGTTTTCCGGCCATCATCGACGATATTTCTCTCTTCTTCTTTCTTACACCATCTCAATAAGAAGTCTCTCATACTTTGCCAGAGTGTACGAAAGAAATATCGTAAACGAAGTGTCGTAAACGCGCAATCGAGAGGAGCCATCGTAGATATTTTATGTGCCAACTAAATGGCTTTTCTATAACTCATTATATAATCGAAAAAAGCAAGATTATCCTTTTAACTCCCATTCATATTTGAGCATTTTAATGAGAGCGTCCCTTTCCTTATAAATTGAGCTTGCGCCGTTATTAGTTGTAATTCTCATTCTATAAATGCTTCTTCTTGTTTGAGAAAGTTATATTTGTTACAAATCTGTGATTCAATTGTTTCTGCTAAATTCACAACTCTAGCTATACATCTTCACTCTCGATGTGTCTTCCTTGTTCTTTCGTAAGTTGTCATTACGTATCCTTACGTATCTAGCATCCTGATCTAGGATCCTCGAAAATCGATCTTGTTAAATCGACATATTAATTTAGCTTTTGTACAGTCTGTATTTACACAATATTCTATGAGAAATTCCTTGAATTTTGCTATCATTTAGATTCCGAGAATTCGTCGCTTTATATTTCAATCTTATTCATAAATTTATTTACGCATTGCACAAATGCTGGTATACTCACATGTTTTTAGTCTTTATTTCAAACGAATTTTGGACAAAAAAGCTCCCAAAATATAAGTATATCGTAACAATTATAATAATTTATTTGAGAATCTTATTATAAATCGTTATAATTGCAAATTATGTCTTATAATTCGCGTTCAATTTGTATACAATTTTTATCCTATTTTAACGCTTTGGCTGAAAGAATTTATATAAACTTTTGTAAAAAAATATTATAAAAAATATTACAAAAATATAAAAATCTAATTTACATATACATATATTTAATAATCTAAATAATGTTATCAATATTTTAAACGCAATGTTAAAATATTTTATATGTATCAATATGTGAAATATTGTAAATATTAAATATTAAATATTTGAAGGTATTGTAAATATTAAATATTAAATATTTAAAAATTTTTAACAAAATTTATATAAAACAAAATCGAGAATATTTCATATACATTACATTATATAATAATGTAAAATAAATCACTATCGCAGTACTTTTATCTTTTATACCTGCAAATTGTCTCAACTCGCTGCTACTCTTTTGATCTGAGATACTGACGATCTATGAGTGAAGGTGCGCAATCGCATAGACACGTGAGTCACGCGAGTCGCACATGTGACTGAGTTATGTGCTGCCACGCGCGTAGTAGTTGCGTCCTATTCTACTTCCCGCACCCCCGAACATGCCACGCGCGATCACTCATTCATAAATCGAGCGCAACTCGATAATAATTTTATATAATTTTACAAACGACAATAACTTTGCGGAAAACTGACATAATCGTGCGAGATAAAGACGGATCTCCAGGACTTGCGATTGCGCATCCTCTCATGCGTCTCGTAGATTCGATTATCATAATTTTTTGTTTGTGTCAGAAGAAAGGGAAAAATATCATTATATGTGAAATTAAAATATTTTCGATTATGGAACTAATTGAATAATCCAGAGCTGAATGATCCTCGAGCAAATTAACAAAGAAGAATTAACCCCTGAGGAGAGAATTTCAGCCGAAATGTGCACACACAGTGTTTTACATTACAACTTAATATTTTAAAATTAAATAGACGGAGCAAAAATCCTTTTCATTGAATCGTCGTGAATAGTTTTAAATCGTCTCTTGCAACGGGATTCGTTACAATGAAAACGCACGCGGTTTATTTTATTTAAATTCGAAATTCGAAACACTTTCGTGAGATTAATTCGTGAGAAATACATAGAGATATCGTGGTTTGCGAGTAGGCAAATTTGGCGTCGTAACTGAAACATGGAGAAATAAGCACATCAAAAAACTGAGTTAGATGTTAAGGTTTCGTCTGAGCGTATTAAAAGTAACAGTTCCTTCTGAACGGAACCTTTCTTCTCACTTCGGAATTACAAAGTTTGCCTCTGCATAGCTTTCTCATTTTGTCTTCGTCGAGAGTTGGAAAAACATTTAAACATTTATTACAACTCTAAAACACAAACAGTCACGATTCGTACGATTGTCATCGTTTTCGAAAAGAATCATTATTATGTTATTTAACTTTTGCTTCTATTATTTTTTGCAATTGTCAACCGTTTTCGAAAAATCACAACGGACGGTCGCTTTAAACTTCTCTATATACATACGTGAATTAAAAATAATCTCTCTCTCTCTCTCTCTCTCTCTCTCTAATAGCAATAATAAATATATAAACGAAATTCTCTCAAATTATCAACGTAATATTTGCCTCATATTTGTTCGGCGTACCTCGAGAGGATTAATATAATTGCCACGATCATTGTATAACAAACGCGCCCTTTGACATGAGAATGATCAAACTTCATTGGTCACGCCGGAAATGATCGCGCGGATGAATTTGAGAGAAAATGGTAAACCACGTAACTATGCACCGAAGCTGTGACGAATTGCTATTTCAATACCGGCTCGATTACTCTTCTGAATCGAGCCGAGCTGGTGGAATTCGATTCTTCGGCGCGTGGTGGTGTACCGCGGCTGGTGTGTATCGCCCGTAACATTATTGGGTATGCGGCCGTAGTCGTATGTCTTTTTGCGGCGTACCTCCGTGCGCCGACAATAAAAAGCAACCGGAAGACGTGGATGGAGTGCAGAAACGACGAACGACAATGCATCCCGGCGAGGCAGCGGCCAGCGCTTCCTTCCCTCGTCCTACACCGACACCCGGGCAAAGTCATAGAAACTTTTTTCCCGCCACGAGCAACACGGAGGTGATCGAGGCAGCGGTCGAAACTTACTTATTTCCTGCAGACTACAAGAGCTTCGTAAATAGTTCGTTCTGGCGCCGAGGGAGCAGAGTTCTTTTCCTTCGTGAGCGATAAATAAAGTGTCGGTACGAGGGGTAAGTGTCTGATATATATATTAGGCTTACGAATAAATAAGTGAAACAATAGGTATCGTAAGAGATGGGGTTACATCGAACGAACGTGTGGATAATTTTGCGCGTCACGATGAAGATTGTAATATTATCTTTTATCTAAGAAAGAGAGCAGTTCTTCTAAGAGAGTTTAATGCTGTTATTAATTTTTCCGATACCGGTATAATTCCTACATTATTCTTTCTTGTAAAATTATTTTTATGCCCCGTTAACTCTATTTTACGGTGATACAAATAACCGAATTAGACAGTAATCTCCCTGTTATATATATCTTGCAATTTTTCTAACATAATAGCAAGAGAATCCGTACGATCGTGAATAATTCATAAAGACAGCACTACAAACACGTTCTAATTTTCAATGCTATATTTATTACGTCATTTATATCTCAGTCTCTTGCATTCTTGTGTTTCAAAATTTTGGTACGAAATATAATGCGTAAAAAAATTAACACGAAATTAAAATATTTATTCCAGTTTACTGACGAATGTCATCGATACAAATATTGATAGTTACAGATCGGTGAATCATGCAGTGAATATTTTTTCAGTATTAATACTCATTCATACTCGATACGATTCACGTTCGATTAGCATTTGCAGCTGTCATCAGTCGATGAAGTGCCGCGCGGTTTCCGGCGAAAAGGGATGACCTGATCGCGATATCTTAAGTGGACCAGAGATTTTGTCGATGCGCGAACGCGGAAGCTACGTACGATATCGGCGGAACTACCGCGCCCATTTAACTCGTGTCGCTATGTCTGGGGGTTTTATCTTGCGAGGGGACCGTTATGGACGCGTCGGCGATAAATATCCATCCGATATAATGGATGGTATATGTATTCGGCCGCAGCGCAACGACGAAACAAATCCTATTCATTTCACGCGCCCTTCCGCCGGCGCACATATGTAACATCGATTGCAAATCAGATATCGGCGAAATTGATATTAGCGATAAATTTATACTCTTTATGACGACGCACCGATGTCGTCTACACACACATATTGTATATACATAATGCACGCCGTATTTGCGCGCGCACACTTTGTGACTTATTTATTTTTCCATCCGCGAATAAAACTATACAATTCGGGTATAATAATATATTTATCTCGTTGAAAAGTCAAAGCTATATAATTTCAGTATCATTATTAATGTGTGTATTATGTAATATTAATTATTATTATATTCATCATTTCCTTCTTTATTTAATAAATTGGTGTTTGCCGGAAACACTGAATTAATGAATACTGAATTTATTACAGCACACTGTTTCTGAATATAAAAACTTTTCATCGAGCGGCATCTAAAAAATGTACAAGTCTGTTCATTTTTTTACACTCTATTATATCGTGACCGCGAAAACGTCTTCCTTTAATAATGTTCCGGATGCGCCGGTGATTTGAACCATTCGCGATTCCCAACCCCTTGACAAAGTTCTCGCGAAATCGTGCAATAAGTGATCTCCTGATCCAACTGTCGCGCATCAGACTCATAACTCTTCCGACACGACTTGGCCGGTTTCCATCTGCGGAAACACCACCGCGAAATAGGACGTAGCGGAGTCCGGAGAATTGCAAGCACCACAGAGGACGATGACGGGGAGACAGGCAGGGCACGATAGTTATACCTTGACTAGACGGCGCGCTTATGATCCCTCTCTTCATTTTCCCGGATAAGGTTATACGTGATGCAACAGTCAGCCTTGCGCTATAAATAGCATCGTAGTCGTGATACGATCTCCAAGATTGCCCATTTAAAGCTGAATCAAAGTCTATTACGGATGTTATCGGTGATTTAATTATGCCGGATATGTCATTGATATTTAGATGTTAATCAGATTTAGTCGGCTGTCAGACCTAGATATTATGAGCAGACAAATTAATTCACGGTGACAATCAAATTTAGATACCGAAGCTTCCATTTTAGCGCGTATATTTGTATTAATATTGAATAAAATAATCTTAATATATCACAGTCATTCTTTTTGTCGTTCTCTATAATCTGACTCTATTCTTGTAAATCGCTTTATAGCACTCTATATTCGACGACCTCGTTACACAGCAGTTTTGAGCGTAAGTGCGAACGATGAAACCATAAGTCACCGGGGTGATAGGGTGAGAATTATGGAACTCCCTGCAAAAGGGGTGTATGATGCAAGCCTGGTAACACCTAGCCGTGTTATATCTCGACTAGACATGGTGGCTTATGATTTTGGCCAGCAGCGTCGTGCGTCATGCGAAAACCACCCTCGTGCTGCTATAGATTACATCGTGTATGTGTGTAGACCGCGATATTTCCATTCATCTGATTACATGACATCGGTGGAAAATATCGCAAACTAATAACGCTATGTACAATCAGCATATATATTTGCGATGAAATATGTCGTGACGTAATAAATACATTCGCAATCTATGAACAAACAAATGCGCTTTACACTGTAAGATAAATACTTAATGTAAATGACGAAATTACAACGCTTGCCGGCAGCGATAATTACATCGATAAAACGTATTCTGCGGATCATGAGCATGTTTGCGGATGATGACGCATTCGCGTTTCCAACTATGTATCAATATTAGAGAGAAACATTTAGTCAATCTCTCTATTATTGACATTTTATTTTATTTTAATGATAATTTTATTTTAATGATGATTTTTTAAATTTATTCGGTAATCTTTCAAATTTATTCGATTAATTATATTTATAAAGATGTGATAGTAGAAATTTAGCTTTTACATAACTTTCGTGACTTATGATTTTTACTCTGACTCTTATTTTCTTATTTTTACCCTTGCGCGATTTCTTATCCTTATTTATTTCATTTCATTTTTCAGTTAGGAAGGAAATGGATAACGATAAGTGTAGAAATAACCAAGTTATAGAGTTTCTATTACGGAGAGCTTTATATAAACAAGCACACGATCGACGAAAGAGGATGTCGAGCGTCACGTAATTCTGTTTAGCGGTGTGAACGCCTGTATATATTTCGAAGAGAGAAGTATCGTGTAACAATTATGTACATTGTCGACAACACGGATGCGATTGTTACGTCTGGACGAATAGCTTATGATTCCAACTAGTCACCTCCCGCGAGACATAACAGTCCTATCCGCCTGACATGCCGTTAAATCCATTGTTGCATCACGCAGATCGTGAATTACGATATCATGATTTTTCGCGCGCCTCTGTTCAACGTATACGATTACTTTGCAGGCATCCAAATAATTCGTGGCATTGCTCAATACTGGCGAAATTAATTGTAATTGTCTGAAGGTACGCATATTTAATCCCATTATCCCCATCATTAAACAAAACCAACGAGATTTATTTATTGAGTGTGAAAATAATTCTTGAATATAAATTTAGTGAATATGTACATTGAAAAACTTTATTCAAAATTGTCGACTTTTTTGAAAAAAAATGTATTTATTTATTCAGTCTTCTTAAATTAAATATGCATTGAGAAAACGATTAATATCGGCATTACTTAGCGAATTTATTCATTCTAATTTTAATTGTATGCATATTTCCTGTTAGAAACAAGACACCAACAAATTAATTAAACTTCAGCTTAGCAATCAACATTTTATTTGTACATAACTAGACGAATTGTGTCATGTGCTAATATCGTAGAATCAATATTCCTGCAGTGTATCGAATTAATTTTGCTTGTTTACTGATGTTTCTAATCATACATAGCTTTCAAAGATTTAATATGAATATCTGATGTGCTTTCCATAATGCCAATATTATGAAATTTGATGCAGATGGTGTTGTCCCTATTGCAAAGTTTGATGCAATATATTTCAGACGATTTCTGCCATATGTCCCTGCTGTTTCGCTATAGAAATAAGAAACGCGATTTATTACAAAAGATAACGTAAAAAGATCTTAAATCTCGCTTGCATCCAATTTCGACAACGATAGTAATAATAAATATTTCATTCCCGTTAAGATCATATTTCTGTACAAGATATTGATTTCGTCGGTATTTCTTTCTGAGGGGGTTTACTTTTAGTTCAGATCGTAAAATATTTCAATTTGTGAAACTAAACTTGAAAATCATGGATAATTATTACAAATTATAGAAAATTTAATTCAAGTCTACGATAGAAATTTAATGTCACTAAAAATAATTAAATATTCTAAAATTTGCATGCATTTGTAACTCTTTTATTTTAGTCATTTCATTATTTTTTTAATTCTTCAATTTAATATAATTCAAAATAATTTTGTAGACATGCTATAACAATGCATACAGAAAGATTCATTTATTCGAAATTGCAAGATTAATTTAAGAACCTAATGAATCCACCGTGAAATTGTAATTTTCTCTTTCTCTCTCTCTCTCTCTCGACAAATAATGTAAAATTACATTCGTCAAAATAACAATTTCTCCTAAAATATTCAGAGTTTATAAGAATTCGTCGTTTACGCGATCAAATTTGTTTTAATTAATTTTCGTCGCGTTCAATTTCTATCGAATATGTATCAAATGTATAATAACGTATTCGTCGCGCAGATATATCCAGGAAACCGGTCAGCCACGTCGGAATTCCCAGCGATACGTTATTAATAATAATTCCGTCCCGGGTGCGATACCAGACCGCGAATTCCAGACGGGTTGTAGCGGGCCTTGGGACGACGATCGAGCCACATTACAATTTGCACTTTGACGCTACCGGGGGAGGGGGGTTGGGGAAGGGGGAGTGGAGATCCGGAAAGCACGTCGGGCGAAATTTTCGAGGTGATGAGTGCGCGACGCGACGCGCGAATAATACGCACGTCATCATGCGTGTCATGATCGAGCGAGATCGGCGTGTGTCGCGCTTTGATGATGCAAAATCGATACCGCGGACATCATTATCGGGGCTTAACGACGCCGGGCGCCGCGCCACGCAGATCAGTTTTGCCGGCAGCCGCGTCGTCGGCCAATTAACGTAACGACGGCGCGACGATTAATGCTCGCCATGCACGCTCTTGTGCGTGTAAATGCATGTATATATACATATATATTATATATGTACTCGCCCGCCCATTCGCTTCGAATCCGTTATTTCGATCGACACCGTTGAAACAGTGGTACGGATTTTACGATGGTCCTCGGTTCGTCCTGTTGCCGTCTTGCCGTTTGCTCGTCCCACTCGTTACGTTTTATGGCTATCGTCTTTATGAGTCCACCACCTGGATCACCGCAATATTTCGCCGAATATTAAATCAATGTCTCATATATGGAAGATTCTTGCGAGACGACAATCAAGCGCGACGCTATTGTGAATATTTCTTCAAATCGCTTACGATAAACTGAAATAGATTCGATAAAGATCAATGTTTCGCGTTCATATTTTCCGTTCATGATTTTTATTGAAGCATTTATGACGTTAAATAAAATATTAAATTTTATCGCAACATAATTTAGAACGTAATAAGCATAATATTTTAGCACACAATACAGAAAATATAAAACGTAATGTTGTGTCTGCTCGTTAAGCGTCGATCGAATTTGTGTCTGACCAAGAAATGCTTTTACTATTGTCACTGAGTAATTTCTGCACGCTAATTTTATTGTTTGCATAATTTCATATAAACACTACGGAAAGTACTTAATATTATAGCATTACTTAAAGATTTTTTGGTAAATATTTTAAAAGATAATGCATACAAATACGTGCGCGCATACACACATACCAAACAAAGCACAACTCCTTTGCTTAGTTAGAAACTTTCGCTCATCAAAAAATTACTCTTACTTTTCATTTTCTAGCTATTCAAAAGTCTCGATGCCTTACATAGGAAATAATTGAGATTCAATGGATCGGTCAATTAATGTATGTATATATAACGTTTACAGCAAATAATGCTTTGTTCTAATACTGTTGGCCACAATATTGTAAACACGGATATACACGACACAGTCGTAAATAATAATGCCCTGGGAGCGCGAGTGATAATTTGGAATTATTTAATTACCTTCGGCGAGAACACAAAGGATCGTTTGTCTCTAGTATTACGTTGCCGAGAAATTTTGCGATTAATCCACCAGTTGGGAATTATTGATCATCCTGCCACGGTAATTATCGGCGTTCTGCACTCGACGTGTCAAAGGGTTAATCACGGTTCATATACGGCGAGACGGTAAAGCCGCGATATGAAATTTTGTGCTGTTTATAGCCGATTCGCAGAATCCCACAATTGATTTATATATCTCGATAAATTAATCAGGTATAGAAACTTTCACACACTGCGCGTGTTGCCTCGACTATAGTATCCCCATCGAATTTAACAAAGTAGACGATCGGTCGTATATAATCCAGCTTTGCTGGCATTATTCAAAGCTCTACAGTAAAGTTATTTAATATCCAATCCTGAATTATTCATAACCCATTACATGTTATTAATATCATAATTTCTTGATAATATCATAATTTCTCCAGTCTGACGTTAGGGGAGATATACATATTGAACGAGAATTTATACGTGACATACTTGTTCAATATATTTTGTTTATTTGTGTGTACATATATATATATATGTATATATATATATATATATATATATATACACACATATATACCTATATATAAAGATATTAATTAAATTATTGTATTGCATAGTTAATTTTACAATTATAAGTTAATTTAATAATAATTTATAACGTATAATAGTTATCAAATTGTGATGTTTAATATTCATATGAAAATGTATTCTATAGGTTGAAGATTGCAACTGACAAGTTTCCGGGAAGTGATTTGAGGTATGTCGCGATAAAACACGTGTGCAGCATATTGTCTCGTATCTTTCTGTGCACCTATCGCGTGGCAATCCTCGTTCTTCTTCCAGAACAATCGATCCATCGTACCAGGAAGCAGAAGGTACTTTACGGCAACTACGGGGCGACAAATTATTCAGCGCACGGCGATGTCTCCGCGTTAACGATGAATGCAAGCCATTAGATATTCGCGTGATAGGACGGCTCGAACCGAGACAGCTGTAAGAATTTTCGATGAGGGCCATAATCGTCGTTCATGATTTCCGCCACTTGATAAGCGGCGGATCTGATAACCGCGTTCTAGAAATCGCGGATGTTATTTATATCTAGAAATCCGCCGTTTTATGACAGTAAATTTCAAACGAGAAAATTCACTATTATACACCTTTCACATAAATTACATTATAGTCAGTTCGAGTGAATCAAAAATTGGTTACAATTTGTTCTGGTTTTCTTTTATGCATAATTATATAATGTTTCAAAAGATAGCAGAACGATGAAAACATTTATACGAAATCAAAAGAAATAATAAAAAATATGTACATAAATATTCTATATGTATTCTATTAAGTAAATTTTCTTATTTTTTTGATAACTGCAATTAAAATTTATTATTTTTTTTATAAAACGCAAGATCATTAATTTTTAAATATATTATATCGAATTTATGCATGAGTAATAAATTAAATAGTGTAAAGGGATAGGGTGTTTTAACCGATTTAAAAGATAATTATTAGTGAAAAAAAATAGGATTTAATTGGAATACGAGAAAATGTGCGTTACATCTCACGAACGTTTTAACCGATTTAAAAGACAATTATTAGTGAAAAAAATATGATTTAATTGGAATACACGAGAAAATGTGCGTCACATCTCACGGGCGTCACTCGTCTGACTTTTTCTACTTCGCGTGTTTTGCTTGTTTAACGTTATATACGTGGCGTTTTACAAAAAAGGCTAGGCTACTTTCCTATTACAATAGAGTCTTTCCGGATCCTTTTGATGACTTTTAATAAATTATGTTTTTTTTATTGTAAGGAATCTCAAAGAGTGCTATAGTACTTGTATTTTCGACACAAAATGCATGGACAGTCATCAGGAATTTTTAATGTATATTAATTTTTAATTTTAGATATTAATTCAATTTTTTTACAATTGATTGAACACAATTCGAGGGTTATATTGATAAATGTATAATTAATAAGCTTTTTTCCTAAAAATAATTTAAATAACTTTTTTTAAATTTTCTTAAAAATAATTGTAATTCAATTTATAAAAATTGTTTATCAATAAATTTAAATAAAATATTATTAATATTTTAATCTTATTTCTAGCATTTCTAATATCCTAATAACCCTAGCATTCCTAGGGCTATTGGAATATTTAGAAAGTCCTAACGGATCCAATAGCTTTAACAGTCTTACTTGTTGGTCAAGCCATTGGGAACCCGCGATTACCTCAGCTGTGGACAGCGTGCTTTAATCGCATGCCCTAATTGCGTGCCCTAATCGCGTGCCATAATCGCGTGCCCTAATCGAATGCAATGGTAGCATTCCCGATTACGTGCCATTGCACGTTGATAAAATAGAAGATGCAAAAAATTATGTTTTAGATATTAATTCAATTTTTTTTACTTTAATTATCTTTCGCCACACTTTCTGACCAGTATTGGTCACCTATTTTGCATAGCTTCTTCGCGCCATTATTGGACTACCTTTCATTGATCCTGATCATATTCATGTAGCTATATCTAGCCATATAACTTCACGCTGAATATTCTGTATTTTATACTTCAAATTAAATTCTATATATGAGATATCATCGTAAATAAAATCTAAGGTTTATTCTAAGAATAAAGTTTATTTTATTTCAATTAAGAAACTACTTATTATTACAATTATTATTATTATACTTACTATACAATTATTAAATTAATTTAGTATTGTCAGTTTATGCTTTATCAAATTTTGAATTTTTGAAAGGAATGACTTTATTCAACGTTAAAAAATCAAGAATTTCTGTTGATTTATAAATTGATTTAATAAAATTTAATTATTGCGAAAAAGGAGATAACTTATTCTTTTTCTTTTTTAATTAAAACGATATAAATTCCAAACGGTGTATGCAATTAAAATTAATAAATTATATAATATTTATTATGCAATAAAAATCATTTTTATTCTTCAAATTTAAATTTAATTAGATTTATTAATTCTATTTAAATGTAGGGGTTATATATATATATATTAATTAATTAATTAAATTTTAATACTCTAATATCATTAGTACTAGTTTTGTAATTAAAAATATTTGGTCTTCATTTTTTTTTCTACATATAGCAGCTGCTTATTTTAATACACACTGTCTTATCAAAAATAGTTGATTTGGATAAATTTATTATTAATAATAAATTGATGCAACTTTTATAATATAATTCTATATTCTTTATTTATTTTTATTTATTTATTTATTTACTTCTGTTTTATCATACACGTGTTTCGCAAAAAGCTTCGTGTAATAAACGCGTAAAAAGTTTTACATAACAAAGTTATACACAGTAATTCGCAATATTGTGAAGATCAGGTATATATTCATTCGTTTGATGTTACAAATCACTTAACAAAATGTGTCTGGTGTAAATGTATTCAATGTTTTTTCAACATATCTAAAAATTTCGCAAAATAATGATCAAAATTAAATATTATTATTTGAAATTTAAATGTCCGGATTATTGTAACCGCAATGATAAACGACTGCAATGTCTCTCAATTACATCACGCATAACATGTATAAAAAATGGAAAAATTCTTCTTTTTATAAATGACATTTATAACTGAGAAATAAATTTTATAAAGGCGAGATTAATTTGCATGCAAAATCTAGATAATGTTTTAGGCCTCATCTCGAAAACGCGAATCCTTCTTCCTTGCGATTAAACAGGTTCTTTGTCCCAATTTTTACGTAAAACGCAGTCCTGGCACGTTTTTAGGAAAACACATGAACCCGAGGCGCGGAACGACGCTGAGTAAGCGTCGACTCTTTGCCGCCTTTTCCGGTCGGATACTCGTCTTCCGGTAGAAGGAAAAAATCATATCTTTCTGATTTACTGTTCGGTCAAATTTCATCGTGGCATTCTTCGAGCGCGCGGAATTTTCCAACGACAAAAACGCAGTACGCGTTCTGTTCCTGGCAAGACCCAATATCTTTTTCGCTCGCGAGCAATGCAGCAGAAACAGCATATTCTCATTTAGTCGATTATGCACGTTGCCTATAAATAATAGCGCGTGACATCGAACACCGTTTTTCCGTTATAAATAGCGAACAATTTAAAAATCGTTACTGATGTTATATCTAAATATCGAATTGTCTGATGAAAGCTCGCATTTATGTCATTTGAAATATGACATCCAAAATAAACTCGAATGAAAAACTAACAATAGCGTACTTTAGATCGTTAAATTTAAATCGGAAATATTAGTCTCAAATATATTTAGCAAAATAATTAAAAATTTTATAACGCTTGAAGAGCACACGAAAAATAAAAAGCTGAGTATACACGAGTATGGGTTTGCACTTTGCAATGTCACATCTTAAATTTATACCAGAATATTACAAAACGCTATTTATTTCCTTGCGCTACATATTATTTAATAAACTGTAATTTAAAAAATCACAATTTTAAAACAAGAAATATGTCTGTCGATTCGTAAAAATATAATGATATACTGTATAAACACATGTCGTTTAGTCTACAGATTTATATAGTTTAAGGCAATGATTCAAAATAAGCGTGTTACAATCTTTTTCATGGTTCGAAGGCACACATTTGATATAAAATTTAGATCTAAAATCGAATAAAATCGCATAAAGTTACTCACTGCAGAGCCCCTGTATAACCCTGAGCTGTTAAAATATGTAATCTTTGCAATAATAGCCTTTCCACATGTTGTTGTAAATCAAGAAGAGTGTATTATAATTTTCTTCGTTTTTCAAAAGCAGCATATTAAATTTGCATGTATTAAACAAATAAAATTATTCACATTATTATTATTATAACTTCTTTATTACTTTATATTTTCTTCTTAAATTTTTAACTATTTTGTTTTTTTGTAGAAAATAAATTAATCGTTTGTGCATAAATATAACCGTCACGAGTTATATTTTACATTATACTTTACAAAAGTCCAATGAGACATTTATACTTTATCCGTGATTCTATCGGCGATGCGGTTTGGTAGGATGTTAGACCGAATGTCGACGGAGACGGAGAACACTTCCACTTCGTTGTTTTGTCAGTCGGATCGATAGGAAGTAGTCGGAATGCCGAATCAACAATTATGTTTCAAAATTCGTGAGTATTGTTAGTAAATCTTCATATTATACATATATGTATAATCATATTATCATAAGTATATAACACTGTTATAATATTGAATAATAATAGCATAATTTTTAATAGTAGATGTCATATTAGCGATTCACAAATCTCTTTAAGTTCTTGTATCATGATGTTTCTACGGAATTAAAATTTTACATATTCAAAAGTGTAGAACTCGCAAAATAAGATTAACCTAATGAAAGCGTAATAAGCGCGAAAATATACGGACGGAGCAGATGAGCGCAGAATATAACTTGCTGGCAACTATCACCTAGATAATTCCACTTCGTCGACCCCGACGCCCTTTAATTCCATTCTCTCCGATGGCGTCTTTTACGCCCGAGCGAATAAACGTATCAGCCATATGCTCGAGCACCGGATGAAAAATATTGTTTCCCGCGACGTTATAAGAGCGAATCTTCTCCACGAAGAGGACAAGAGAGTGTCACTCTCGAAATACAAAGTTCTTCGTAAGCAAGGACAAAATTAAAGGGAACTCAACGTCCTCTCTCGCTTTCTTGAAAGACTTGAAAGATTTAATTTTTTTACGCGACAATGTGAAAAGCAACAAATTACAGGTTGCAAAAAATACATTATTATAATACACAAAGAATAATTAAATACTAAAGTATATTAAGCGAATCTAATTAATAGGTATCCTTTATAATTGTTATTCATACAAATTTTACAATGTATATCAAGTTTATTAAATTGTAAATTAAAAAACAGCTTTGGGCATAACTATAGATATATTTTATGAATATATATTTGGGCATAATTATATATATATATATAAAGAAATTAACAGAGATAAACAATATAGATATGTGCAATCACATAAATTATGTACAATCGCTTTAATGAATGTATATAATATTACATATCGATCAACTGATTCTCTTGTAATTCGCTCTAAAAGCAAAAGAGATTCATCACGATGACGTTCGTACACGTGTGTCGCATCTCGCGGAGATCTTGTCGCAGAGATCGGAATTCCGCGACATACTTCGCCCGGGAAGAATGACCTCATAAAAAGTTCATAAAAACGCCATTGCGAGAATATGCCTCGGAGATTTCGAGCGTGTGCGGGACGATCCCTTGAGTTACTCCGCTGCAGCAATGGCGCGTATCACGCTTCCGTGTAGCCGCGACATAATGGACCGAGGCATTTGCTGGAATTTTCATTTTTCCGGTCGACCTCGCGGAAAATCATAACCCGGACGCGCGAGCGACCGTCGCCGCGGAAAACGCACGGCTGACCGACCTCATCGTCGTCGTCGTCGCGCAACAACAACGATGTCGCGTCGTGGATACCCCGGTTTTGCCACAAGCTGAAATGCACACGCTTCGCAATTCTTAGAACAATTCCCATAATCACCTCGTAAAATCCTGACGCATAATCGCTACCGAAACATCTCATGGCTTTTTTTTTATTTTCCTTGAGAAAAATTGCGACTACTCGTACTCGGATGAGGGCGAGCGACAAAATAGAATTTATGAGTTTGCGGAATGTCTCACGGGCGCGACCATTTTTGTAATTTGGACAATAATTTTCAGGTATAATTCTTTCAGGACGTGCTTTTTTTCGCGAACGCGAAACACGAGTTAAATCGTTTCCTGCGGCTTAAATTCTTAAATTTAGTCGGATTAAGCTGGCCTCTGTAACGCGGAGCAATAGATAGTGAGAAAAGACAAAAATTATGCGAGTAGTTCGCGCTGCTAATTTAGAGTGTGAAATTAGAATGTGAAAGAAAAGGATTTCGGATACATTGTCTTCGACTTGGCATGGCTGTTCTAATATAGATCGCAAGGCATTCGTATTATGAAAATATCTCTACCTAAATCTGTCGTTCCTATAATGAACGGTAGCAATAACCAATATCCAGCCGTAGATTACACGGCATAATAGTGGATAAAATTTTCATGGCGCAGCATATTCAGAATGAATGTTTTATCGCAATTGTAGCCGGCTGACAGTGAATCGTTTCTCTCATTGTGTTCGCATTCTTCCGCACAACCGTACAACCGTATTGATCGTAACGTAATAGGATGCACCATAGTTGCCGTGACATCTATCATCCGCAGACTCTTTGACAAATTTGTAGTCGATTTGTTCTGAGTGAAAGTTTATCGCAACTTCATCTTGACAATCAAGTTTTCTATTAAACTCTTATTAAAGTGGAAGTACACTGGAAATTGAAGAATAAATCTTTATTCATTCTTGTTTCCATTTTTCTCCTTGAAATTAACGTAGCCAAAGCTCTTCAAATCTTGTTGATGAAGTAAGTATTAGGATATTTCCTCGCGCGCAATTTCTTATTTCCATTACAAAAAAAAAATATCACGGTATGAAATTCAACAGTAATTTAACAGTCAACTATTATTATAATCTCCAAGCATTGAATTTTGAATTATACGACTTTATGCAGAGAGAGAGGAAATGACAAGTTTGTTAGACTTTACGAGTATAATTTTCCCCTCATTCTTTTATTCTTATCATAGTTTTTACATTGTAAAAGTAATCTCTAATCTTCGAGCAATATCATCGCATTTTCCAACGTAGATGTCACATTTGCGTCTTATATTTCACCGAGCAGTCGCGGAAGAGAATGCACTTTAAAGTTTAGATTTTTCCGCTGTCTCGTTCACGCGATACGGATCTGGCGCGTCACTGCTCGCGCAAATCGAAAGTTGAACTACAATAGATAGAGTTCGAACATGTTCCTTCCTGGTTATTTCTTCGAGCTGGTTGAAAAGCCCGAGTCGCGGCTTGCAACGACCGTTTGATTTCCTCGTGTCGTTAAATCGCGTCGAGAAAAAGACGCGAGAAGGCGTATCAATCCTTCGATCATACTTCCTGTACACGTTCCGCGTTAAAGTAAAAAAGAGTGAATCCAGAGGATCCATGAAGCTTTACGCGTTTCAGCCCTTGCGGAGCTGCAATAGAAAAAGGACTGCATCGTGCATTGCACGCGCACTCTCGAAAAATATGACCACGACGTTCATGAATGACGAGATGCATTTCTATAGCGCAACGATATCTGATATGATCGCGTGTAGTACTAAAACAGATGCCTGATCACAGCAAATAAATATTAATAGACTACTAGAGATGAAAATTTTTAGATACATATTAAATCTGAATTTAAAAAAACATAGCTGCGTACGAGAACGATATGAGAAGAAGGTACTTTTTTCTCAAAGTGGAATAGTGAAATGACCAAAAGCAAAAGCAAAAATACGTTCTCAAATCCAATAGAAGCTATTGAAGCTTCGATATACATAGAGCCATATGATATTGAAGACGGATAAAGTAAGCGCAACGAAAAAGGAGCGGTCGCTTTTAAATCGTTGAGCATGAATAGAAATGAAAAAAGCCGCGCTGCAAGGTAAAAGATATGCATGCATCTAAAGACGATACAGTTCAAAATGTTCAAAGGTGTAGACTATATTGTCAAAACGCGCATCGCATGGGCGTGTCAAAAATTCAGCCAAAGAGCAAATGTGTGTAGCAACACTGCGTACTATTCAAAGATTCAAATTATTCCACGAACATCTTCCACAGAGCGAGAGTCAAGTCATGATTTTCTATAGCTACCAATTGCGAGTGTATGCGGGAAAGAGGGAGAGAATAAGCAGAAAGAGGAGAAATCCGGTTGGTATCAAGTGGGTACGAAAAAGGAAGAATAGGAAGGAGGAAAAATGCGATATTACGAGTTTATACCGGATTTCCGGGTCCGGTACAAGAGTTTGTTCGGGTTCGAGTATTCGATTTTAAAGCATCTCTCCTGGGCCAGCATAACTGTGCTATCCGTACCTTTTCCCGCTCGCTCGGAGGTGGGCACTCATGAAAATATATTGCACTTTCCGCCGCGGTTTACACGTTGCATTCTCTGACGATTGAATTGAAAATCGATCACTCGCGATTGGAGCCGGGGATCTCGACAGACAGGATGATACTTCTTATCGTCTACTTGTCCTTCCTCTTATATCTCTCTAGGTACGTGAATCTCTCGCCATAGAAGCAACAATTTAAACTCTTAAACCGCTATCGGACTTTTTTCAATTCTATTTCTCAACTTTCCTTCAACTTTCGCTAATTATTTCTTGTCTAATCATTTCTTCTCCGTTCTTCCAAAGTATCGAGAATATTCTCTACATATCTTTCTCAAATATTATCTATAACATAATTGGATTAAAATTACCTAAGATTAATTAACACAAAATTGCAGAAATTAATGGAGAAAATTAATAATTATACCGTCAAATCAAAAGAGATATAATTATTTATATTCATTGCATCCAATATTTCATTTATTAATTCACAGGAAATATTAACAAAATCTTATTATTTGTCTCGGAGTTGTTGGCTTTAATTATGACAAGTCTTGCAATCAATTTCGTGGTCACGCGAGGTAAAAAGTGACGTTCACGACAATGCCGTAAAACATTCACAAGCGTAAGAAATGCAGTCCGAACATATCGTATCGCGGGCACCATATGCGCCAGAAGCAGCCAGACCTAGAAAAGCTCAGCCAGTGCGATGCGGCTGGATTCCGACGCCTAAGCGAATAGTATACCTGCATAATACCGGGATTGAGGATATGCAGACTATAAAATGCCATGGGGTTGGCAGGGGAGAGGAACGGGCAAACAAACGCTCCGTGGGGCGTAAAAATCTGTCGTAGAAAAATTCGCGTACAGTTCACCGTGCGATTTTCCCGCCGAATGGCACTTAACGCGGGATGAATATGCACGTACGCAAGCAAGCATGGGTACACACATGCGTGTAAACGCGGGCACGCATAAATACACGCATTACCCTACGGTTAAAAAATTAAATAATAACGCATTGTATACAGGCGTATATGCGGGTGCATTCTAATGTGACGTTTTTTTTAGTTTTTTTTTTCAAAAAAAAAAAAAAAAAAAACACTTTGCACTCTAATAAATTTTCAGGCGCCCGACCTCTGTCATTTATTAGCTACTTTAATTTTTGCAATATGTAGACTGTCCACGGAAACTAAAGGTAATAGAGGGACAGTATAATTTTTATTTGGCTGTGTGTGGTAACGTCTAGTTATTTAATCTATTATATTCAGAAAGTTGAATAAAAGCAAATGCGGCGCAAACAATGCTATGCAGCGTTCTACGATGCGCATACATGCACATGTATTTTTATTACTGATTTTCTCTCAAATACAGCTGCGGCCTCAATATCTCGCTGTTTACTTTCCGAGAAATTTATATCGAACAAGACATGTTCGTGTGAGTTCGATTGAACGTTATTTAACATAAGCACGCGCGTGTGATTACATGAGCTTTCATGATACAGAAACTGTATCTGCGCTTAATGAGAGGTAATTTATAGCGGATACTGATGATAATTAAAACATTGGTGTGGAAAACAGAAATTAGCATTGCGGTTAATGAGTTTTACGTTTATATATTAACAGCTCACAAAGTGAAAGACTGCTATCTATTTCAATTAGATGACTAATTTCCTTCACTCACACACACACACACACACACACACACACACACACACACACACACACACACACACAAGAATCTGCATTCATATTCTCATCGATTATATATACTAGAATGCAAACAAGATTGATCATAAATACTATAAGAATATAATTTGCGACAAATCCTGAAAGGAGTGTCAATGTTGTCTCTCTGTCCAAAAAAGTTGAAATAAAAAATATATAAATTATTGTAAACACACAAAAAGATGCTACATAATACACGCGTTTATATAAAGGAAAAATTGCACAGATATCAACACGTGATATATTTCATATTTTCATCCATGAATCGCCAAAGTAACGTCGACGTCATCTTGCACATATGTGCAGACGATAAATTGCGGTTGAAGCTTACGTGAGGAGAGGATTGGTCGCGGTGAAATAGTTCTGAGAAAAATCTAGGTCGTTAGGCGTCGCGGCGCCGTGTGGTGTTCAAATGACGCGTCGCCTCGTGACGAATTTCTCGGATAGCGGTAAAGCATGCTGAGCGAAATACATACAGTACAATATGCATTTTTAAATTTCAAGTTTTCCTAAATTTTACTCTTTGAAATTTTAGCCGAGCAAATCAAGTAAAACGAATGTAAATCAAGTAAAACGAATGTAATCAAAGAACAAAGTGTAAATTATAAATTATTAAAAAATCAATAAACTTATTATTAATAAAAAAAATAATGCGCTATATTATATTGTAAATATTAAATTACTGGGATATAAAAACATTGTGGTTTCGCTTCCCCACGAACAGAGGACTATTTACCGTTATCGAGATCGATTTGTTTCTTCTTTTTGACAAATAGTTATGTCTGCTTTCAGTGATTTTGTTATCTCGAGTGTCGCATGCACTTTAGGTAATACGTAGAAGATAAAGGACGAACGTATCGTGTATGAAAAATATGTCATATTTTTAAGTATGTATGAAAAATTGTCGTACGTGCAGGATCGGCACTTCGCAAATTGAGGAGAGTTGATTGGCAGGCACAGATTAAGTTCTCTCCAGCTTTTAGTTTAATGGAACGCCAGATCGGATTTGATATTTCAGATTACGTCGATGAGTTCATACTGATTGACGCCACGGATATTGCTAAGCCTCGCGTAATACGATTACTAAACGAATACGCTGGAAACTCGCGATGACAACGCGTAGGAAATCGAATTTACGTGGCGAAAAGGGGGAGGAGATGCGAAGATGGCAAGCGCGTATCTCATAATTTATTTTGCACCTTGGGAGAATACATCGTGTAACATCGTTCGATGGATAAGCGATCACATTAAGGTAGTCAGTTTTTTGATAAATGTTACACGTAATTTATTTAATACATTCAGTGTAGTCATATCGACAAGTTGTCTTGAGTTTATCAAATAACTTTCGAGATATATTTGACGAAGATATTTCGATTTTTCGAGATATTTGATATTAATGAAAAATAAAACAATAAGACAATTGGATTTGTACAGAATCGTTACATTATATGACAAGTTGTCAATCATATATTTTTTTTTTCAAAACTGTCAGATTTCTCACCATTTTACGTATGTATTAAAAATGATTCATTTAAATAAATTCTACTCATTTGAGCAAATTATATCTTTTAAGTTTGCTGAAAATACTCATTCCCGCAACTTCTGACAGCTCCACGAATCTACGTAATCTCTGTCCATGGTTTCGTATTCGTCAGCACAGATACCACTGAATATTGTGGAAGTAGGAATATTACATACGAATGGTCAATGGAAACTGTGTAGAGAAGAGAAGTTTAACGTCATGTAGAAACATAACTTGAGGAAGACAATCTAACTATCTCGCGCGCACGTACGGTTGAAGTAAGTAGCTAGTACATCCAACACGTACTGAAATCTGCTTGAGAAATACTTTTCTCACTACTGTATATCTCACTACTGGATATCTGTCTCCCTGAATCATTACAATAAAGTATTTGCGTGTAATTCATATGTCCACATTAATATTAAAGAAAATTAAATATGCGATTTAGTCTGTGTATTTAAGATGATTTAAATCAACGTGCATTTTTTGGATAAATTTGTGCATCGGGGATGTTTTTAAATGTATTTTAAAAAGTCCTGAATTTTCTATCGGCTAAATTTTTGTGATTCACATATAAAAAATTACTTCTAACATTTTTAACAATACCCCCAAAGTCGTATTTTATAAATGAAAGTAAAATAGTATCGCAAATATTGAGAATATTGAAAATAATTAAATTCGCCTGTATAAAATAATACAGATGGACAATGATACAATATATTTCTATCAGTTCTTTAACGAGGGTCTCTCTCTCTCTCGAATCGGATGACTATATTTTTCTTCTCGGATGTCTGTCGAGGAACACGACCGATAGAACGTTGTGAAATTTGCATATTGAAGGCATCGCAATTCCTTATCAGATTGTCGAGAATACAGAATCATCGTCGAGAGAGCGTTTGTTTGCATTTCTCTTGGTGCAAAGAGTAACGCGAAGAAGTAATGCTATATATATCTAGTAACACAGCGATACACTAGAATGTACGATTTTATAGGTGTCTCATCTTGTGATAATAAAGTTCGACTTGAGCTTGATATTGATATATTGATATAAAACGTTTGTTCTTTACGTTTGTTCAATTTTCTGTTCGAGAAAACGGCTAAATTGAGCCACTCCCTTTTACTATTGTCTATCTGTTATTTATAAATGTAAGGTGATTTCTTTACTTTTCAGGAGACCAGGAAGGAGGGAGAAAGTTGACGAGAGAGAGCTTTTGAAAAAAATTTCCATGATATCCTTATTTTTTCTATAGTTATCTCTGGTACAACGAAGATAGACACGCATCCGCGTCGTCATCGATCAATGATCGGGCGCTCCGGGGAAAAATTCTACTCGAGATATCCATTCAATGCGCTCCGGCCTGTACTTCAACAATAAAACCTAGTGTTGAGAAGTGTAATGGATGTTAAAGGTTAGTGCGCGCAAAACGTCCTCTCCATACACCAGCTTACTCCGTCCTGGAGTATGCAGCCTGGTTTTCGGGGAAATGTACGCATCGAAAACTTCCAGCGGACAGCTGAACACACAGGCTTAACTGAAGAGGAGAAAAATCACACGCACAACAGTACCCGCGAGCGAAACATTCAACAGTAAAACATTAACAAAACAACAATACTCTGATATCGCAAATCACCCTCGCGTTTATTCTCTCTCGACATTTTCCCTCAGCGTATACTCATGGTCATTCTTGTATGTCGGCACCTCGCTAAAGAGCGACTCTAGTGTTCGTATAATATGTGTATATATATCGTGCGTATATGTTATTGTTTTCCTCTCCCTTAATACGGAATACCACGCATTGCGTAAATAACAAGAACAATCTTTGTTCCAAGTGTATCAAACAAACGTTTCGAAAGTTTCTTGCATTCCAACACAAAAGAAAATTAATGCCCCTGTTTTACACAAATAAAACTCATATCGCAGCAAAGTCATTGTCATAGCTGCAATATTTAATTTTGCTATTAATTATTTGCTATAGAAAAAAAATAATAAACTTGCCTGTAAGATATTACACAGATAAATACAAAACGCATGTAATGTAAAAGTAATTCTGTACATACAGAACATTTTACAATTTTGCCTTCGTTGAACATACTTTGATTCTGATTCAAACGTAATTAAAGACGGTGCCTCGACTTGACTTGAAGCGACGTTTTAATCTCGCAGTTTTATTACGCGACGCAAACACATTTCTATAAAATAAATGACACGACACCGACGTCGTAGTGGCGCGCGTCCTCGCACAGCTGTTTTATTATGCATTCGCGCGTATTTACATGCGCCATTCATAACTAAAAAATCACGGGGAACGAACGATTCATAATTCAGTTCGTCCTCTCTAGCAGGATCCAAAATTATCTGTCTCCTCATTTAAATCTCTCACCAATCAGGCGAGATCCCCTTCGCCTTACAAGAGAATCCGACGTTATTCGATAACTAATTTACATGCGATTCCATGAAGTCCAATGCTACGCGAAGGAGGGGGATGGGGAGGACGCCTAAATAAAACATCCCTCGCCGAAACTTCGGCACTCTCCTCGCCGTTGACCTTTCTCGCCGGGTTCAACGACACGCTACGGCGACGTTCCCCGAGGACGCGCGAGTATAAAAATTGTAAATCGCTGAATATGGACGGAGGTTTGTATATCCCTGCGGGAATAATCCCGCATTGCTGTCGGCCTCGGAACTTCCCGTCTCGGTCATCGTGAGTTGTGCGTCTAGGAAGATGCTACTAGTCGAAGGGAGAACGGAGAAGGCGTCCCCTCGACGTTGTGCGCCACCAGCTTCTTCATTAATGATAATGATCGCGCGGTCTTGGCAGTCTACGGAAGAGCTCGCGAAAGGAAACGCCGCGATTTGTATTCAGAACATGGCATATACACACGGCGAGAGCCAAGAATCGCGGGGCAACCCGGTGGATTCGCGAAATAAACTCTCTCGCGTAAGGAAGAGAGAGGCGGAAGCGACGATGCACCACCGGCTCGACGTGACAGGAACGAGGGGGAGAAAATCGAACTGGAGCGCAAGGGCGCGCGCTCCAGTTCGACTTCCGACAATAAAAGTGAGCTAAGACCTACGTACACCCTCCGACGCGACGACCACCGAACGGTCTTTTATTCGACGACGACTGCGGCGTTTGCTTCGCCGTGTTCCCTCGCTTCGTATAATCAAGGGACATTGGAAAAGAATCATTCTCCTAAAGCACTATGTTCTACCAAGCAGAACAAACCGCCTGATAGCATCCATTCACTATTTACTAAACGTGGATAAAGCTAGGTAATCCGATGGAATCATTTTCCTCTAATAACAACATGTCATTAATTTTAATGGTATGATCGTCGTGCAATTGCTCGAATAACACGCTTCCTCTTTCGTTGTCAAAATTACTTATGCATGATTTCTCAATAGATTATGTTGCCGAAATGTTATAAAATAACCATTTCTTGCGCTTTATGCACGTAAATCCACGTCTACTGCTTGTTCGAGTTTATATATAACATTATTTTAATTTTTATGAGAGAAAGAGAGAAAGAAATAATGGTACACTCTTAAGTAAAGATATATACTAATGATAGGAACAATCTCCGATTAGCTATCTCTTACTGCAGAATGCAGACGCAATTAAAAATACATGCTCAGTTAATTCTCAAATAAATCCCAAGTTAAACTTTCGTAACCAAAATTTTTTCATTGGTGGCATAAAAATAAATTATAAAAATATACAAAAAAAAATGATTGATATAAAAATAAAAGAAACTTTTTTTAATAATAGTTTAAAATAGTTTTATCAACAGACATATGCTATTTTTTATTGTATAAAACAAATCCATGATTGATGATCTTTCGGCTTACAAACTTTTATTAATCTCATATATCCCAATAGAAGAAACTTATTGCAATAAATCTTTTACGTCAACGGTCGACAAAGTCACATGTATAAATTAAGAAAAAAAGACGCAGAAATCAATAGTTTTATCGTTCGTTAGTAGTGGACGCAAAATAAAAGAGAGAAAGTTTGCACTATTTGAATGCGACGAAAGTCTATGCAACAAATTTATTTTCACTTTATCGTCACGGTTCTCTGTTTCTCTACTATCTCGCCAGAATAATTATCACTAAACTTTACGCGACGGGGTATACATGTACAATTTCACCAAGTGCCATCTGATAATCGTGAATTGGAAAATAGATTGATCATCAACAATCGACGACGATTGTTACATATAAAATTTAGGTTTCTTTTGTCAATGCTAAAAATTGAATGATCGACATGAAGATTAAAACATATATTAGATTACAAACTAAATATTTAGAATTTACTAATACTAATTAAATATCTAGAATTGTATATCCAGAATTTCGTTATTATAAATAATTATTGATAATTTTAAAATATTTTATAGTATAATATAAATAATAATTTGATTGCAAGCATAAAAAAATTATATAAAAAATATCAAAATCATATCACATGCGTGTTTTAAATATCACGCTAATTTTCTTTACACAGGTTAATATTAAATAGGTTTATATTACAAGGTTAATATTAAAACGTTTGTTAATGTTAAATTTTAATGAAAAAAAAAAAATAAATTATAGATAAATATGTTTGCAATATTTGTGCTGAATATTATGTATCAAATATGCAATGTGTCCGAGTTATTTTAATAATTAATATGTATAAAAAATTCATATTACACGGATTTCTTTATGTCTGTTGACACGATCTTTCGGTGTCTACTACTTCCACAAGAAGTTTCGCGTATCTTTGGAGAACGCAGTTCGAAATGCGCGACATGCAAAACGCGCGAGTTTATTTTCAGTGTATATCCTACATGGTGCGGGGCAGCGTCCGATCAGCTTAAAAAGGCACCACTATGCCTCTGTTGCGTAGGATTTTCAAGAACACGGAGAAAGCTTCTCGGGAGACCGTTGTATCGAGTGTCGTGTCGGTTTTGGGAATTTTGTCAAAACTCAGACTCTGATTCATTCGGCGAAGGAGCAACGTCTGGTCATCGCTTCGTTCGTTCATGCCCTCTCACGGGATTAGTCAAATCCAAAAATAATATCACGCGCGAGCCGCGATGCAAATGAACACGGCGATGTAAATCAGACGTTCTAAGCTCTCAAAACTTGAGATACAATATCCGGCGCAATAGAATTATGCTCCACTGAGCACAGATAATGCGGAATTATTACGGAAATAAATATAATCGAGCACCGCATTTGATACGATGGACTTATCGAGGACAACGTTTATTCGATGCCTTGAAGATTTCGCACATCAACCAGCTATTAATATGCTCAGCTGTGACTATCGGCAGCTGAAAGTATGAGTATAAAACACAGGCTGTGAGACCTGAGAATATGATACAAAAATAGTTTTACGTTAGCATCTTTAATATTATTGCGAACTAATAGCTCATCAACCGATAATGAATAAGTAATGAGTAAATAACGAATAAATTATGCAATAATTTACATCGATTATCCTAATCAATGCTACTGTTAATTAGCAGTTTTTCACTACAGTTAAGTAAAATTATTATATACTATGCTTCTGAGCTAGAACAGAAACCGACCACACATTTTATTAAATATTCATTATTCCCATTTAAACTTCTCCAAATATTCCGATGCAGCCTTATTAAAATACAGAAACGCAAACTATGCGCGCAGAATCGCTCATCACTTTCAGTTCAGAACATTTTTGCGTGGAATGAAACCCGAGGCAGTCGCAACAGTATTTTTTTTTCGCGAAACCGTGCATTGGAAGAGCACGCGCATTAAACCCGTATTTCTCTGTTTTGATTTCGGTCGGCGCGCGGTGTGCAAAGTGGACTTGAAAATAACCCCGCCACGGGAGGACCACCCAATCTATTAATAGATCACCGACGTGAGTATCTTTGTCGCCGGTTCGGCACCGACTACGCACGGTTTGACCGCAAAATCCGCCGATACAATTCGCGTGCGTGCACGTGTATCCTCGTCCGAAGATGCATCGCCGTGGATGCACCTGACACCATCGTCGTTCAGTGAAGTGCGGTAAAGTCTGCAGCGGACGGATTCTTGAAGTCTATGAATTGGAAGCTGCCGGTTAAAAGTGGCGAGAACGAAAATCGAGCGAGAAGAAGTGAAAGAGGAGAGAAACAGTCGTGTCGAGGAAGTCTGTTCGGGCACGTCCGTCGTTGCGAGACTCTCCGAGATTTCCGTCGAGGTTTTTGGCTTTCACGTGCGGCAGAACTGTGGTAGGAACTTAAAACCACGTTTCGAGTGAATCTAAATAAAGAACTCTATGCAGTGCGAGGACTGAGGCCAGGGGGGGCGCGTGCCTCCCGGGATATGTGAGAGTGAGTAAGCATGGTACAGCGAACCGCATGCAATAGCGAGACGAGCGCATCCCTCAATGGTGCACCGAACGGCGACCGTGAAGGAGGAGAAAGAACGTCCGACGTCGTCGTCGCGACAGACGCGGTGGTAGCGCGAGAAAACGTCGATGGCGAGGCGACTTCCTTGACACGCGGTGGCGGCAACGGCAGGTTCTCCCTCTTCAGATGGTTCAAATCGCGAAATCGCGATTCAACCGTGGAGAAGCGACGAAGAACGTGCGTGAGATCGGACGATGAGATCGGCGTCGTCCGACGACGCAGCAGCGTCTACTCCAGCGTAGAGAGCATAGACACCTTCTACAGCACCACCACGGTCCGTAGTTTCGCGTTTCACACGGGAACTCTGGACCGTTGTAACGTGCTGTCTCTGGACATCCTCAGACAGGCCGCCGAGGTCGGCCCGTTCGCTGCCGGAGCCTCAAAAGTATCCGTTGGCAACAAAGAGAATAATAACGTTGCTGCCTGCACGTTACCGATCAACGTGCACTCCAGGAGACGAGACATCACTGCCAGATACTCGCTGCATCCGTCGACGACCTTCAACTCGTGCGAAAATTTCCCGTCGTCCGAGAAGGGCTTGTCGGGTTCGTCGAGAGTCAGTTACAACGGATCCGTGCGGCGGCGAATACACGTGAAGGGAAAACGAAAGGCGCCCAATCCTCCCGCGGTGATCAAAATCGTGGAAGTCGATGTACGCGAAACGCCCGCGAGGAACAGTAGCAGGCGGAAACGACGGGCACCGCAACCGCCGGAGAAAGCGACCGCGGAGAATCGTTCTACCGAAGAGCAGTCGAAGCTCATCATCAATGGCGACGGCATGGTGCTGAGGAATGACGACGAGAGACAATCGATTAGCAACGACACGCTGGTTCTTCAGGGCGGTATGCTGCTGTCGAAGAAGGAGGTTCGCGGCAGTCCAAAAGCGGCGAGGAACAACAAAGACGGCGATGCTGGAACGTCCAGCGTCCCGATTCCTCGCGAGAAGGCGCAGAGTTCTATTGGCGCTACCTTGAGCGCAGCTATGCCGCGACCTTGGTATAAGCGCAGCGTCTTCGAGCACTCTCGCGATGTCGGATCGTCCAAGAGAGGAGGCATGATCTTTCACGGTCCTGCGACATCCTGCGAAGTGAAGGAGAAGTGCATTGGAACGAACATGAATTATTCCGTTGATTCTTCGTCGAGGCGAAACTTTTTCCATCGCGGTGATCGGCAGAGTGACGATAAGAAGCGACAGGAGGCTAAACGAAGATCCGGCTTATCCATCCTGACGAACATCAGCGAACTTGACAAAGAAGCGGCGGCGATCGTGCAGGAGGAGCAAGCGCGAACGCGGGCGTCAATGTTGTTAAAGACATCGAAGTTCGCTGATGACTTCGAGAAGAGGAACGACGTCAATGAGGAAATCGTTCAGGACATGGTCACCTCGGCGATGGAGAGCTCGTCGCCTCGACGAGGCACACGCGCCCTGATTTCAAAGTTTAACGCCATCAGCAACATCACCAAAGTCACGGTTAATGCAAATTTCTTCGCTAAGAAGGATCAGTCAGATTACAAGCTTGATCGCGACGTAACAAGGAACAGCAGATTCGAGCAGATCGGAGACTGGAGGAGTCAGAGATTCTCAGCACAGCATGATCTCGGCCATAGTGTTCGTGTTGATAAAGATATCTCCAGATACTTCTTGCCTCAGCAGAGATCATCGAGGAATAAGACGGAATCGACGCATACGAATGTAAACTCAGTAGATGTCAAAATCACCTCTAGCAAGGAGCAGAACAATCAGCTGATGAAGGATGCGTCTAATAGAATATCATTTCTGCAAAGCCAGCTCGCTGCGAATCGCACGAGCGAGTCTATAGCTATTCAGAAAGACATCGCGTTATCGGAAGAAAAAATAAGATTGCGACAGGAAATCGCCGAAGGAAGAAAAGACAGAGAATCGCCGAGACTAAAGAATGAAACTAGTAGAAAATTTCTGCTGTCCCGTGCTCGTAATTTAGTTGAAAGCATGGAAAATACGTTAGATCCCGTCAGAGAAAAGGCGAAAGGAAACGGAAAACAGATGGAGGGAGCGCAGAAAGAATTTTCGAACATCTTCGACGAGATCGACCGAAAGCTGCGTTCTAGAGAGTTCAAACTCGAGCAGAGACCAGCAGTCGAATTCGACTGCAACAGAGACAAAGTTCCAGAGGATGAAGCCGTATCGAGTAGAGTGGCTAAAGTGCTCGATATCCTGGTGGAAGCCGAGAAGGATGGTAAGACGAGATCTGCGGTACAGCCGGAAAGATCGATACAAGACAAGGAAACATCGCGTTTGATTAATTCGAATCAGAAGGCGAAGTCTGGTAAGACAAAATCAACCGTTCTCAATACCGTCGAGGATCCAATTACCGCAGATTTGAAGGAGATGCTGAAGGAGATGAAGCACTCGTTACCGAAGCGGCCTAAACCGAGGAAGCCTATGTCAAACGACGGCGACGTTCTCGAAAAGGTTGATAAGCGCTCGCCCGTATCTGCGAACAAGACCTCGTACGTTGCCTCGATCACGACGACGAGGATGGAGGCAACGTCGTCGAACGATTACGAGGCAGATAAGCAAAAGGTGTCCTCGTCGGCCCAAACCAGTGGAAACATCCGTAGATTAAATCAGCCTTCTACATCCGCCGAGCGACCGTCTACGTCGGGTTGGAAACACGAAAACGTGCTCTACAGAACTTCTGGCAAAGGTTCGGCCCTTGTCAAGAATACTTTCCAACTGATACGACCGCGCGATTTCGCCGAGATAGAAGCTACGAAAACCACGAAGGAAAACGCTTATGCCAATATGATAGAACCGTCGCTGTATGTCAATGCTCACGTTCCTCCTGCCTCCTCGCCGAAACAACGATCACCAAATTCGACACGATCTAAGGATATTTCGTTAAGTAATCATGTTAAAGTATCGCCCAATACTGTAAACGAAAGTAAAATTATGCCGAACGACGAAGAATTTCCAGAAGAAGGTAAGCTCGCAAATTATAACTTCAACATTTAAAGCAATATTTTGATAATACAACTACATATTTATTTGAAACGAAAATCATATTTGAATTATTCATCCTAAATAAAGTAAAGATAATAAATAAATAAATGTATAAGCTCTAAAAGAGAATCAACAGCTTCGGAAAAATATACCGTTATATTTTTAATTTACTTGCCTAGATTTTTTTTAAATATTATTTTTGTAAAAAGAATTTATATAACAATATGATTACTGTTGCAGATGATAATTCAACGGCGAAGAACATGAATACTCTGGATATTAATCGATTGCTAAGAAAGCTGGAAGGAGCCATCGCGTCGGGCCATCATCAGCAAGCAGCGGGATTAGCGAAGGAATTGGCAAGGCTCAAGATCCATTGTTCCGTGATAAGACAGCGTTCGGCGGCGCGTTTAAAGGATCAATCGATTAAAGTCAATATGTATATCGAAGACAAACTCGCTCACCAAGGGCCCATACCGCTTCAGGTAATTACGACTGATGATTACTCAATATACAAAATGTTTCATGAACTGAACTATGATAACAGCTGCCGATGAGAATGACGATAGCCGAGCTGAAGACAAAAATACATACGGAGTTTGAAATACCCACGAATGTGCAGCGCTGGATCATCGGGAAAAACTTGGCTGATCATGACGAAGCCACCCTCGACGAGTTACATGCAGTGGATGGTTCACCAGTGTTTCTTTATCTTGTAGCACCCGGTAATTCGATTCATACATTCAGAATTCTATTCAAACAAAAACCTGGTCTTCTAAGGAAATATAGAAATGTAATAAAAAATAGAAATGTATTTTTTATAAAATATAATAAAAAAATGTAATTATTATAATTTATAAACAACGCTTTTCTCTTGTTTATAAATTATAATGTATCATTTTTTTTTTGTGCAGAATTGCATATCGACAATATAACGCAGAATAAACCATCGTCCGCGGAAGATAAAGTTCTTGAGGAATTGCCGCAAGATTCGTCAACGGAAGTCTTGCAGATAATCGAAAAAAATCAAGAGGCTGTCGAGACAGAAGAAGTAACATTGGCAATAAACGAGCATCAGGTATATAACAAATACGCAACAACATACTATCTCACATCGAAATTTTTGTTTTGCACTACTGCACACAGCCTCGTCGCTCATTTCCTTCTCTAGACTAAGTAATGCACATTAACTAAAGAGGAAGATACATAACATACATTTTGATATCCTTGCAACAATAGCGAGAAACGGCAGAAACAGACGTATCGGAAGATGTCAAGATGGCACGATACGAGGAACTGATATCGTTGGAGAACTGGGACGTCATTCCGAATTCTGAGCCAATTGAATGCCCAATATGCTTTGTTACATACGGTCCGCGCGAAGGTGTAATTCTGAGGGATTGTTTACACATGTTCTGCAGGTAGAAACCCCTTTAATCTGCTTCATCCCAGCTTTAATTATTGTTTAATCTGTAAAGTACAGGAGCCAATTTCACACAGTAGCCGTATCATGCTCTTAGATTTTTCTCTTGTGTGTATGTGTTTTTTTTTTATAGTGATAATTTATAATAAATCACTTTCGCTCATTATAACTATTTGCTGCGATCACTCATCGATTTTAATTTGTCATGTCGCGCGAAATACATTACATTTAGTTCGTTCGAATGTCTAAATACGTATATATTACATCATGTATATGAGATGCATCACATTTGTATGTTTATCTGCTTTATAATACTGATTCATGCTGATTCATGCGCATTACTAATGTGGCAATAATTATGCTAGCGCTACTGCAAAACGCATTACACCCATGAATATGGTAGATTGTGCAGAAAATATTTCGTAAAAAAAAAAATAAATAAAAATAATGCACAACCTACAATTGTATTTTTTATTTGTGCACTATAATTAACAAAGCAAACGTGCGTGTTGGCGTATAACAAACGAGTTTCATCACGAGTTATATTCACAGGCCATGCATTGCCAATACGATTGCATACTGCGAGGAGGCGGAAGTGAAATGTCCATACAGAGATGCCGAATATACATGTGAATCGACTCTTCAAGAACGCGAGATCAAGGCGGTGAGCTTCTCTTTTTGATTGAAGCACCCTAAATTTTAATAAAGTTGATCCTATTATTGATTACACCTAGCTTGTCGAACCGGAAGTTTATCAGCAGCATCTGGCGAAATCGATCGCGCAAGCGGAGAACAACGCCGGAAACAAGGCCTTCCACTGTAAGACACCAGACTGTCCTGGTTGGTGCATTTACGACGATGATGTGAACAATTTCCTGTGTCCTGTGTGCGGAGCCAATAATTGTCTCACTTGTCAGGTAAGCGCTAACGTAACATCTACCGCATGAAAATGTAGAGATAAATTTAGAAAAATCAAAGTACGCGATGATGGAAATAAAATATCATTATTTCTTGGTGCGGAGAATCAACATCTTTCTTATGATATAAAAAAAAAACTGTGCGTAACAAAAATTCGAAGTTTTATTTACAATATTATTTTATATATTTTTTTAATAATACCAAAGACTATATTTTAATTTACACAAATATGTTCGCTCGCATTTGAATCTGCCGATTTTTTATTCCGTTATTTTGTTTTCCTGGGTCGAATAAATTTACTAACTTTTATTTCAACTACAATTGCATAAAATATTGACAAGACTTTTATTAAAATTGACACAATGTAAAAAAGAAAAAAATGTCTAAAAACTTGATCCCTTCTTTATCAAACTTTATCGTCTTTTCTTTTAGTGGAATATTATCGCACGAAATTTACCAACGCGTATACTCAAATAATAATCATTTAAAGCAACCGAAGATCTTTAAGAGCACATGAATTTTGTTTTTAAAGGTTGTTCATACCGGGAAGAACTGTAAGCAATATCAACAGGAGTTGCAACTTTCGAAAGAAACCGACCAGGAGTCTAGAAGAACAGCTGCGATGCTCAAGGAGATGGTCGATAGAGGTGAGGCACTTGCGTGTCCCACGTGTGCCGTCGTTCTTATGAAAAAATGGGGTTGCGATTGGCTGGTGTGTTCCATGTGCAAAACGGAGATATGCTGGGTTACCAGAGGACCGCGTTGGGGTCCAGGGGTAATTGGATTAATTTATTTTTTGCAATTTATTACGGTTATTAAGGACTTTTATATAAGCTCTAACAAACGTAGACTTGTTAACAATTAACGACATCGTTACGTTCCGCGCTTCTATTGATCGTACTTGTTACTTGTCACAGGGTAAAGGGGACACATCCGGTGGCTGCAAATGTGGTGAAAACGGAGTCAAGTGTCATCCCCGTTGCAATTACTGCCACTAAAAAGTCATAACTGCCGCGACAATGAGCGAATGCGACGTTTACGGTGACAATAAGATGTCTTATAGAAATGCTTTCATATTATTATTTATGTTAAAACATAACGTGTTACAAATTCGATCGTGCCTTTGATATGCGTTTAATATAAATTAAAACTCCGATAAATCAATGTGTGATAGAAGTTATATACTGCTTGCTCAATGATTAACTTTATTGCGGCACTGTTTTTTTATGGAGATTTGCAAGTGAGATTATAATAAAAAAAGGAATTTGTACCAATATTTCTTATTCTTACCGTAAATACAAGATATAGAGAAATAAACTGTACTTTACTTAAAGCTTTAGATAAATCTGAGATATATAATAAATTACTGAGTAAGAAGTATATATATATATATATATTTATATATTTTGCAATTATACAGGCACCGATTCTTCGTTCTCACCGGAAGTTGTTTCGTTTGTACCAATCTGTTTTAATCGAGCAACTAATGTGGATTGATGATGTGTGAGCTGCTGATTTAAGTTGTTACCGCCTGCATTCTGTAACAACTGAACAAGCTGCATCCGTGAAGTTGTAAGATCCATTTTGCCGTATCTCAAAAAATCATCCCTGCTTAGCACTTGTCCCTCCAGTATGCCCGCTGTAAAAGACAGATAGATTATAATTTATTTATTTTTTAATTATTTCTTTATTTTAATACTTCTTGAGAAGTTACTCTTACCCAATAAAATAATTTGTGGAAACTTTTTTATAATTTTTTGCAAGTCAGTGATATTTGTGTCAGAACCGAACACAACACCGTGTGATGCTTTATATAATGGCAATGTCGCCGCGTAAGGTGAGTCGCTCAACGCTAATTTCATAATCTTTCTGCTATATTGCTTGTAGTACATATTCGCCCTCTTTAATGGAACTCGGAGCTCAAACACTTCCTCCATTGTCATAGAATTTTGATGGCAAATGGCAACTAGTTTGGAATTGTCAAACCAGTTCCGAACCTCACGTGCTATTATTTTTTGGTAAGGATTAGCTATCTCTCCCAACTCCTTCCTTTTTCCGGCATTTATTGCTTTGTGACATAGTTCCTCTAATTTCTTGCCTTCATTTGGAGGTGGATAAAAGGGCACCATAAATTTGTTCACCAATGCTCTGAAATAATGTGGTGCTTTGGGTCGTTGTATATTAATTTTGCCTCGAAAACGTTTCTGTTGGTAAAGGATTATGTTGGGAGTAATCTGAAATGCTGAAACACATAATAAAATAATATCGTTAAACTCTAGAATGAATTATTTGAGAAAGAAATGAAATAAAATTGTATACCTACCATGACTTTCGTGACTTTTTTACAACATTTATCCTCAATGTCGCTCGACGTTTTGTTACGAATTTAACAAGTCGTAATAGGTACATTATTAGATCGATGAGAACGATGCAAAGTTTCGGAAATAACAGTAATCCTACTTTGGAACTATTAGTAATTTAATTTCGTATAAACTATATGCAAGTGTTTTTATATCAAAGTAAGTACATGATCCGAATATCGACTAAAGACGAGTACAAAATTATGTACATATACAGAATTATTTTCTTTAATGATATAAGGCACTTTGGAACAGACCGTGTGTATATATATATATATATGTAAGTAGATAAAATATATATTTATATATGTGCAAAAATGTGTGTATATATTTGCAGATGCACGAATATATGATATGTATACATATATGTATATTATTTACTTATACAAAATTCTATGCATCTATTTAGCAAATTATTTTTGCGTTTACGCGATATAATTGATCGTTCCGCTGCAATAATTACTGGTTTCGTGCCTCGTTTCTATGCTATCACCGAAATTGAGTGATTTCCTGTTTTTGCCCAACCGGAGCAATGCCGACCGAATGCCGCCTTTTTTCCGCGAGCGTTTATATCGATCGTCTAACGCTGAATTAAGAGAAGCCTGCTTTACGTCACCGCGACTATTTGAAAAACCTTCTCGCTCATCTTTGATATTATTGCTACTCGTGACTTGGCCGTGCACATCATCCACGAGCCAATGTTTCCTTGGCGAAAGAAACTTATTATTGCATCCGGGTATAGTGTACATATATTCTGATTGAGCAGGATCGACAGACTTTTCATAGTGACTTTTCATAACGTTATTGTCGGTACTTGTATTTTCAGCTAAGGCCCCTTTACTTTTATGTTTCTCAAAGTTGTTTGACTTGCTGCTCCTCTTCGAGTAATCTTCTAAATCACTTGAATGATTGCTCGTTTGGCTGGTCGATTTCTGATTGGTTTGTTCTGCGTTCTTGTTTTCTCTACCTTCGCGTAACTTCTTATTTCTCTTGTAGGTATCCGTGTTCTTAGCGTCGAGAGCGGCGTGTCGTTTCTCCGACATACTCTGTCTACCAAGAGCATCGCGAGAAAATTTGTTGGATGAAGAATTTAATTCTTCCAAGGATAATTGACTGTCGTACGTGGGATCCCCGGAATATTGGCTGTCTTTGTCCTCGGTATTTCGTTTGGCGTCGTTTCCTTGAGAGCTATCGTTGTTGGATTCTTCTAGCAATACTGATTCAACTCGATCGTCGCGCGATCCTATAATTGTCTTCTTTAGATTACCACCAGGTTCTATCCATGTATTATTGGTAGCAAGACAGTAACTTTCGTTTCTTAGACTATTCTTACTATATTGCTCTGTTAATCTATCAATGACAGGATTCCATGGCGAAGCTGTTACACAGGACAATAGTCCCCCGTTATCCAGTACATCTGTCTGAGAATTTAAAGTGTTTTTCTCCTTGACTATGCCATCGTTCGCTTTAGTTGAGTCTGATATGTATATGCTACTAATAGATTCTGGCTTGCGATGAGACTGTAAATTATCTACAATATTCTTCTCACTTGTATCATACGACGATACTCTCCTAGCTATTATAAGATTAATCACACCAGTTACTGAGCTGTTTGTATTAAGCATTGCCCTCCTTAAAGTTTCCATTGCCTCAGAATTAGACAATCCCAATAAGGACACACCGTTAACCCTGAGCAATTGATCATTGGTTCGTAAGCGACCATCCCTGGATGCTGCACCGCCATGGATAACGCTCTTTATGAAAATACCTAAATCCATATTAGTGTTGTCATCAGAACTGTTGGTCTTACCTTTGACACTGACACCTAAACCAGCCTTCTCAGAATCATGCACTGGTATATCTAAATTCATTATCACGCGATTCTTCCGTAAAGATAAGACAATGTCCTCAGAAGACTTCACTGGTTTATATGTGCATTTGTCGTAAGTGTGGGTGCTTAATTTATCTTGTATATCATTCTTCTTCGTTGGTGATCTGTTCGATGCGTTCCAATATTTTGAATTATCCATTACCTCGGCAGTTGAGGTAGTAGATGTCGCAGTACTCTGAGAATCTGGAATGTTTGAAGAAATTTCTTCTTGCCTTGATACTATCATCCTAACTTTACCTCCAGGAGGAATACTTCTGAGTAGTGACACAACCTCTGCTTGACTCTTGCCAGTCATCTCTTTGTTATTTACTTCTAACAATCTATCACCCGGTCTAAGTCTACCATCCTCTACGGCGGCACCTTTTGGTAATATATTCTTAATGTATATGGGACAATGTCCTCCAGCAGGATTATCACGTGTGGTAACGCTAAATCCCAAACCATTAGTTCCTTTTATTAATTCTATCTCTATCATCCGTCCAATTTTCCTAGTGTTTGCAGTCTGTAGAAGATTATAGTTGCTACATTGAAGTCTCTTGATATTCTCATCTTCAGTTTTCTCTGATCCTCCGCTGGTATTTCCATAATTTTTATGCAAAGATTTTTCGTTCCTCATTTTCTTCTTGTGCTTAACAATGGAAATTTGTAAACAAGGATCGTTCATGCATGTTCTGAAAATCTCTTGAACTTTTGAAAATGGTATGTGTAACAAATTATGACCATTTAATTTTATAATATTATCGTGTAAATCAATTTGCCCATCTCTAGCAATACGGCCATTTGGTTCAATACCTTCAACTCGAAGACCTTGATCGTTGCCTAATAAGTCGTAACATGGTACTACATGGAGTCCCAGTGGTCCTGCTTCATTTTTTATCACAATTTCTCGTACCTCCTGATCTCCAGATTCGATATTATTACCAAATTCATACGAAGTCTTGGAATCTTGGCCTAAGGGTTCCCTACGTCGAGACTCTCTAGGTAGGGACTGAGCAGAATACGTTGCGAGACAAGGCTCTCTGGTCGACAATGCGTGCATTGACAACCGCTTGGTGCTTTCTCTCTTAATACTACTAGTAGGCATAGAGGAATGGATATCGATTGGATAAGCCTGCTCCTTTCCATCCGTATGGAAGAAGTCAGGGCTATTTGTGCCGACTGAGCTTGCACCATCTCCACCAATATGATTGACATCGGAGGTAACGAAATGAGCCACAATCTGCTCCCTGTCGTCGGCTACGTCGCACAATCTGTCGTCCGGATCCAGCAGGCCACCTCCGGTTAAGGAAGACAGGCTGTTGATGGTCAGGATGTTATCATTCTTGCCAGTAGCCTTCTTATATCTCAGGATGGCCTCGTGCATCAGATCTCTCACAAGCAGAGTTCCATCTCCGCATGGGACCACCACCCTGACGTTGTCGAAGCACACGGTTACCTTCATGCTCGCTCCGATTTCATATTACGGAGAGACACACGCGCACGGAGATGCGTGCGCCAAAGGATTATCGCGAGATCACAATTGAAAATTTGACAGTCCGTCCGCGGCGCCGAACGAACACGCGATACGCACACGTTGGCACGTATTCCGGAATGTGTCGCGGGATTGGCGAGAGTAATGCAATTAACGCGCGTTATTCCAGTCGCTCCTTTCCATATCATGGATATGATTCACCGACACGGTACGCTGCGCGTCGCGGCGACTTTTGGCGGTAGAACTGTCGCGGAATCGCGGACCGAGTCGGCGACGCGGAAAGAGAGACCTGACTGAAAAACGCCCGCGGATAACCGAATCTCGTCGGGATAACTGATAAGGGCGGACGCGTACGCCCAACTTTATCGCGACATCAAATACGCGGAATAGACGCACTCGCCATTACGACATTTTCAGTTCCGTCGTTCCCCCCCGTTCAATGAAACCGGAACACCGGAATCGGACAATACAGATGGCGGCGCAGGAAGTGTGTATCACGAGCACCACCACCAGAAACTTCTACATACATAACGTAATGATTCTCGAGCGAGATATATGATTATGCTGGGTGAAGATCGATATGAATTATACATACTCTTCTTCAGGTACTGCGTCATTCTTGAAGAATTTCTCCACTCAATTGTAGTATCAATGGAAAAGATATAAGAAACGTTCCTTTACGGCAGCATCATATATCACGGATCACGCAGAAATGGTTCTAATCCGTCGTTTCTTGTTCAGGATATAACTAGAGGTAAATTCTCAATGAGCGACTGTTGTCGCGATTTTGTCCATTTAATAAAGGAGCGTGTTGTATATCCATGTGTTTCGACGACAAATTGTAAAACTGCGTCCTTAAATCAAGTGTGTATTGAATAATTTTATATATTATTTATATTTCTTATATTCATTTCTAGATATCGTAATCTTATCCAATATCACAATATATATCTTTAATATATATATATTTCAATATCTTTAATATGAAACAAATTCGATGAATCGCAATGATATATAATTAATTATATAGCCTAAAATATTTTACATATCTTTGTTATAAACTTTCACTCTATTAAAAAAAAACAGTCGATCTTATGTCACCAATAATCAGGCTAATATAAATATATCGAATTGTCCAGAAAAATTAAAACGTAATGTGTTCTGTTTTGAATATTGATGAGGTATTTCTTATTTTTAACTAGAATATTTAATTTCTCTAATTTGCAAATATCCTAATTATCATATATCAAGAATGAAAAGTACACATCATATTTCGAAGATTTCACAGATGGGGATAAAATCATTCAGTCATCGGATAACAGTGATGAGTGGCGATTCATCGTGCACGTACCTAACCTACCTGAACCACACTCTGTGAATTTGAAACGTCAAATCCATCTTTAAATTTCTAGTGTATTCATTCTGCAATTTATTACGTCATCGTGATAGATTAAAAAGCATAAAAACAAAGCGAAATATATAAATATTCTCATATAATGAAGTGGTTCACGGGAAGCATTAACGAGGCGGTTACGACATCAAAATCGAAGAAGGCAGTTTTTGTCGTATTCGTTGAAGGTGCGTAATTACAGTTTTAGGTTAAGTCAATTGCAAAAATCATTCTTTTTAATCTGATGCAACGAGTATACGCATATGTGAACAAAACACAAAATGGATGCTTTAATGCACTAGATATTTGCATGAATTTAAACTATGTTTACATTAATTTGGTTGTTCAGGTAAAGATGACACATCGGCACAACTTGCCCAAACAATTAATGCTGCAGAAGTGTCTTCTCTCTTGGAAGAGGAGCATTTTGTAGCTATAAGATTAGAGAGCGGGTCTGAGGCTTACAGATTCTTTGCCCAGATTTGTATCCTTTTATATAATATGTCTTTTTGTTTTTAGATTGTGAAAAATTTCATATTTTCAAGTTTTTTCCTTAAGTTTAACAATCAGATCAATTGGTACCAGTACCATCCTTATTTTTCATTGGAGAAAATGGTACACCACTGGAGATTGTTGCTGGTAGCATAACTGCAATTGAGTTGGCATCAAAAATTGATAGCGTGCTGACAAAGGCAGGAAAGGGTAGTAAACAATCTTCGTTAAACTTAATTGATGCAGAACAGAAAGCTACAGCTGCTAGTAGCAGTAGCAATAATAATGCTACTGAAAATGCTACTGCATTGAATATAAATGATAATAACTCTAATCCAAACATAGATTTAGCTACAACTATAACAGAATCTGTGGGTAGCTCAAATGATAACAAAGATGTTATAGAAAATGCAACAAAGACAACTTTATTAAATACAGAGAACCAAGACAATAATGAGGCATCAAGGAAAAATGTTGAAACTAAACAAGCAAGTCAGAATCAGGATTTGACAACTGAAGTATGTAGACTATCAAACACTTTATTTTGAGTTTGATATAATTTTTGACCATATAAATTATATTTGTTGCATATTTTTAGGAAAAGCTGGAAAGAGCACGACAGTTAATTGAACTTCAACGAAAACAACGGTTAGAGGAAGAACAGAAAAAGGAACGGGAACGCGAAATTGAACGGCGCAAAATGGGGCGCGATGTGCAAAAAATGCGGCAAACGCAGCAAGAAATAGAAGTAAAACAAGCTCATGAGGAAAGGATGCGAGAAAAGGCTGCAGAAACCGCAGCTCGCGAAAAAGTTAGACAACAAATTGCTCAAGATAAACTAGAGCGGAAACAAAAAGAACTTGCGCTGCAAGTTAGTATTTTAATCATTAATTTTCACTTATCGATTATATTTTATTATAACTTTCATACATTATTCCTGATTAAATTTAACTTAAATTTTTTAAATTTTATTTAACAGCAACAAATGCAACAGCAGCAATGCCAAGAGCAATCTAAATATATTCCAGCACCCAGTAATGCAACTGTGACCAGAATTCAATTTAGGTTACCATCTGGCTATTCCCATACAGGACAGTTTGAACCATCTAGTACTCTGCGCGCCTTGCGTACTTATGTTATAGAAAACATCGAGTTGCCCTTCCGACAATTTGCTATGTCGATGTCATTTCCAAGAAGAGAATTGACTAATGAGGAAAATGACAAGACTCTTATGGAACTTGAATTGGTCCCAAGCGCCGTTATTTTAATTCTTCCTTTGAAAAATGTAAATATAGGTCCTCTTTTCTGCAAAATATATTTTTAATTCATATTTTCTTTATTACTTAATTCATATTTTCTTATATTTCCAGTCTAATGTCACAACAGCGGTCACTTCGACGCAAGATGTTGGCTTCTTTTCGCGCTTTATATGGTCCTTTTTCACACCCGTTATTCGCATTTACAATTATGTGGTAGGTTACTTTTTTGGCACTAATGGAGATGCGAATCAGCAACGCGGCAATTCCGGTGATGATGCCATAGAAGCGACGAATAACCCCGATAGAGCTATTTCACCGAATCAGCGAAATGTAGTTCAGTCTTCGGGGTAGGTTTTCTCAATAATCACATTAAATAATCTCACAAGCACAGTTATAATTGTATGTACTTGTACTTGCACTTGTGATGTAATAAGATTGCACAAAATATGGGATTTTTGATGTATTAAATAAATGTTTTACTCATGATACAGTTTATTTAGAAGATACTTGGGTAATCAAGGAGGGACAACTATCAGGGCGCAAGGGAATATACACAGACTACATTCAGGTGGGGATGATAGCGATGAGAATAATACTTGGAATGGTAACTCCACGCAGCAAATGTAAAGTAATCCTACTCGAATTGGGTCACAGTCACATTTAATCGATCACTATTCTCGGTATATAAATTGCTGTGTTGTAATTAATATTCAACACTTTTCACTCTTTGTTGTACAACACTAAAATCTATCTGCAATTTTTTGCACGAGCATTATGTTTCGCTGAACGAATTCTGTCATAACATTTAAATATTATACTATATCAATAGCATTGTGAGAGAGAATATATTTGTTAACTGATATTTTGCAATTAGCAATAATGTGAATATTATTTTAATTGCTATTATAATATAATGTTTATTATAATATTACACATGCTATTACAATATGTTTATTATAATGCTACACCAACGTATTTTAAGAAATGATAGAACATTTCAAGAGAATCATAGAAGTGGATCAAGCTACAGGTGATATATGGACCAAATGTAACAAGTTTCATAGAAATTAACAGGCAAACTATGGCAAAATCTCACGTATATTTTAAATTTAAGTATTTGAAATTTTAATATCTATATTCAGTACTCTTTATTAACCTTGTCTTAAGTTTGATGATAATGCAAATTTCTATAACATTTGTTTAATTGAAATGTCTTGTCTTTCTTTTTATAGATTAAAGATAATGATATTAATTATATTCAAATAGAACATATTTTTGGTGTTATATAGATTATATAAATTTTAAAATATTTATTTTTTATTATACTCTTGATAAGGGAATGATTATGAGACAAGAATATTTAATATCGTAATTTGTTTATGTAAAGGTTTTTATGCAAATTTAATAATAATTAAGAGTGTTTATTTTTTCCGATGGTAGTTTGTACGGCAAGATAAATAATTTGGCAATTGAAAGGTAAAGGGTCCGATTCTGTCTTAATACCTAAAGAAATAAAAGTTTGTGGCATCGTCTCTTTTGTTTTGATTAAACTAAATCCTTTTTCATATAGTTTAAGATGCAATACGCACGTTTTCCAACACGTGTAGCAAACATGACATCGTCTTAACCTTATGATGGTGCGAACATAAAATTGTAATATGAAGATTTTTCGTGCATCCAAACATGACTCCAAAAATATATTCAAGGCGAGAGAAAAAAAAATGCCAGAGAGAGAGAGAGAGAAATCTGTGTTACGTATAGCGTATCACGCTGCGGACGCGTTTAGGAAGAGCGAAGATTTAACTGTCGATTGTCATTCGTTAATTAGGCGTGAAATTAACAAACATTTTGACTTAATAATACCGCAAAGGTTTCCATTTTCCAGACGTGAAATATCGCAGAAGCGGCACTACATCAGTAACGTGATCTCACAGCCATATCCACTGACAGATTTTAGGGAACTTTGTCCATGTTTCAATCTCTTTACTATAAATCAAATTAAACGACTCTCCATTCGGTCTTTATTGAGATAACTATTTTAAAGAACATTCTTTTTTTTCAAAAAATTAATTTATTATTTGTTATATAGTTGGAGGTTTTTTAAATGTATTTTTTAATGAATTTTACAGTTCGAAATTTATTTAAGAGATCTATTTGTGCAATGGAGTAACAACAGATTGTACAAAGTTAAAAATAAATCTGCATAATTCACTTCTCGTTAGCTCGTATAAACCGCAAGTAAAGCAGCAATTTTTATATTGGTACATCGTGTATATACATGACTTATGGTGATACATGTATACATGATCAAGAGTATAATAATCTCATTACAATCACACAGTTTATCCTGAATTGCTCTGCGAGAGCAAAATCGTCGAAATAGCGATATGATGGAAATACGCGGGTACCCGCGAGACGCTGCTTCTTGGCGGTATCTAATAATATAAGTGAAGGCCCAGTTTTTATGTTTATTGGACAACACATTCGAAACGATCTCGTTATTATATATGATAATCTGTAAATATGTGCGTCACACGTAGAAGATATGTTTCTCGCTGTTTAACTATCGCCAGAGCCAAATGGTCACCGAAATAGCGATTCCTGTGACATGAATATTATTTCGAAATTGTCAAACAATGATATAATCATTAAATTAGATGTTATCTATTTTCGATACAGAATTTATCAATACATTTTTGTATGTAAATGATCATACTTCCGTCCATCCCCTAATCAATCAAATAATTTTTTTACATGATAATAATAATAAAATACGTAACAATATTTTTCCAATTCAAGTCTCTCTAATTCGGTCATTTAAACGCGTTATTTCTATAAATATTTTTGTATAGATAGTCGGAATTTCTCTCTATGATAACTCTATTAAATCATTAGCTTCATAACTGAATCAATTTCGCATCGCATCTGTTCCCTATCATGATTATTAAACGGCGTTCCGTGGCAGTGACAGAAATTTATGGTCACCTCATTACCACCGTTTAGTGGTAGCGTCTCGCACTATGAGATCATTAAAAGCTCCTTCCAGAGATGCACGTGCTTGCCAAGATCCGCCCAGAAGTTCATACGATTGGTTGATCTCGTGATGATGTTGTGAGCACGTGGCTTCAAGATACCGCCTTGAGGAACGAAGAATTTGACTTGAGTGCCAAAAAAATATTGTTGGACACCGTGAGTAACCCCGACAAAACAGTCGATGGTTTCGGCTCTAATCTCTCGAACAGATCAGGGGGTCCCAATGTAACCAGCCTTACTGTCGATTCATTCAGTCATCGATAGTACTATTGTTTTCATATCTGATTTTTCAATTCAAAAAATGCAGTGTATTATTTATATGGTATAAAAATGCTACAGTGATATATTAAGTCGTGCGGTCAAACTTTAGTGAAGTTCTATCGTTTATTGATTGATCTTTGGAGTGCCGATTAAGTAGTGAACTGAGTCTTCTTTTTCAAACGTATAGTGAGTGAGAAATCGAAGATTGATAAAAGAAATTTAGAAATATAATCCTTGAAGAACTAGTAATAGTTAAAGAATTAACTTCAATGTACGCGAGTATTCACTTGAGGATACCAACGATTTTTTTTATAAATGTTACTGATCAAATATTCTGAATCTTGTTTTAACGAAACGAGCTCAAGATGTCCGATGAACAGCTTCAAAAATCTGGATCGTCGAAGAAAGCGAGCGATTCCGCGGAAAATTCGAGGATATGTTCTTTCAGTATCGAGAGATTATTAGCGCCAAGCAAAAAAAATGAAGAAGAGAATAAGTTTGCACAACAAACCGATTTGTCATTACTTTGCCAAGAAAGTAAGTGGTAGCAAAAATGCATTCTAATTGTTATAATCGATTAGCTTTTATTTATCAAACATAACTTGCTTTTATTTTTTCTACAATGATCTCTTCAAAGATCATTTCTACAATTCTACAATCTCTTTAAAGATTTTATCGCTGAAATGATTACTTATTTTATTTCGTAATATAATTAATGATAATTAATGAGAGATCTACTAAACTATATATGTCATGGTTATATATATTATATATAATTTTATATGTAAAGAATTTTACATATATATAAAGAAATATATATGTAAAAAACTTTTTTGTTATATATTTTATTATTACGTAACAGAAGATAATTCTCATCTAAAGATTGCAATGTACATCTTCTTTCCATTCGGAACTGTAATAAACTTTGTAGATAATTTTGATGTAGTACAATTTGTGTGATGAGGATTAAACAAAATAACTGCACTTGGCAGGTAATGAGTCGGAGACGAGAATGCTTGTTGCACCCGATTCATCCATGTCAATGACGGAGGAAATTGAGCTTGACGATACTGACATAGTATACTCAACATCTCCCGAGCCAGAGATGTATTATGGTAAGTTTCATTAGTATCATTACACACTATTACACTTTCAGACAGTCGCACAAAGAATTGCGACAAATTGCCCTTCTTGAAAGAACGTTTTCTCGTTATTTTAATTTAAATTATGTTTTTTTAATATACACAAATACACCGGTCAACAAAATTATCGCATAGGTAATTTCATGTCAAAATTTCACATAACATCAAATAAGCATAATTCCGCCAAAAATTGTCGTATTTGAAATTTCTTTTTTTCATTCTCAAGCTTAAAGTCTGTACTTTAAAAAGCATTTGTCAGATTTTGAATTTATCCTCCCTCCTTTCCGCCGTCTCTTTGAAAATAAGGACGTGTTACGTCTCCAAAAAATTTCCAGCATTAGCATTACCTGATGCGCACCACGGTAACTGGCGGCAACTGAACAAAAATGTATGGGTAACTTTGATACGTCGTAACTTCGCGAAAAAAAATCGTACGAACCTCATTTTTTTTTAATTTGCAGAGAAAAGTCCATATTTTACGATGATTATCATGAGATTTGCGAGGAAAATTAATTCCACTCCGTGGAGTGCGTCAAATTATGCAATTTTTTGGAGACGTAACACGTCCTTACTTTCAAAGAGACGGCGGGAGAGGGAGAGGATAAATTCAAAATCTGACAAACGCTTTTTAAAGTATAGACTTTAATCTTGAGAATGAAAAAAAGAAATTTCAAATACGACAATTTTTGACGGAGTTACGCTTATTTGAAGTTATGCGAAATTTTGACATGAAATTATCTGTGCGATAGTTTTGTTGATCAGTGTATTATAGAAAAAAGTTTTTAAAATATTATTAATTAAATTAAATTACTATAAATTAAAAAGAAATAGTATTACGTCTTAATTATAATCGTGTTTGCTTAGACAATTTTTCAGCTTGATGTAGATAATCATAGAATTAGGATGATTATCTATTTATACATAGAATTCTCACAGAATGTCGATTTATTTACTATGACAGATTTATTTTCCAATAAAATCCGTGCTTTAAAAGCTTATACATATTTCTATAATATTCAACAGTTTTTTATTATATAGACTTTTACGAAAATAAATTTGCTTATGTGTGTGAACGTCAATGCTAAAGTTTGCACGTTACACAGGTGTGTAACACCTGTATTTGTTTTGTTAATCGCTTGATTAATAAAGACATTTCGAACGAAAACAGACGGAATAAAGATTTCGCGAATATTTAAATTTATCGATAATAACCATTAAAGTTGTTACATCCGAGAATGCCGTATCGTTGTGGAAATACTTACTGTACGCGTATTTGCTCCCTCAAATTAGATGATTAATAAAGTCATGTTCATCGATGGCAACACTGATGTTTTTACTGTAAAATATTATTAACATGTGATACGTGTCGAAGAGAAATTACTTATTATTAATTTAATTTCGTTGATATATGCGCGCGAATCACCATACATAAATCTAGTTCAAAAAAATTAAACCTGATATTTCAGCAATTTTATTAAAGAACAATCAAATTTGGAAAAATATTATAATTTCTTTATATTTAATTGTATAATGATATAATTGGTGATTCATGTTCCTCAGAGAAAAGTTTCGATTTAAAAAAAAAATATTATTACACATTTAAAAAAATACGAAATAATAAAAAAATAATAAAGAAATTTGTTTTTCAAACAAAATTTATTTTGTCAGACGACGGCAATTCTCTATATCTCTTTATTTTTATAGTAACATGAATAATAGATAATTTTTTTTTGCAATGTATTTTTCACAGAATCTTCATGCTATTAATAGAAAAAAAGTAAAAGTAGCCTTGTTTTAACTAATGACAATGCAAATGTCTCTCTTTCTCTCTCTCTAAGATCTTCAAATATTACTTTAAGCTTTTGAGCCTGTCGAGAATTGCTATCCACCGAAATTGCACCAGTTAGCCGACAACATGATCTGATAGGTACCAGATAAACTGATTGTTATAAAATTCATATGAGACTTCTTGCGATAACGAATTCGTAAGATCGCGTGAAAAGGACGTCGCCTGTGAGTTTGATCCATTACTTCCTGCAGGCTCCACGCCCACTCAATGTTCTTGCTCTTCGTCCACTATTTATCTGTCTCCTGCTAATTCTGCCACGGAAATCTGCAGTACTCTTCTGCTTGTAATAAAATGAAAAAGAACGATGCTAGAGCAAGACTTCTCTGAGATTCTTCCGAAATGTTATTTGTAAAACGTTAAGGATCATTGGAATGGTTTAAATTTAATTACAACATTTTATAAGAATCTTGTAGCTGTTTCAATTAAGAAATTTTCTGAGTTTTTAAAATTTCAAAGTTAAAATTTTAAAAGCTCAAAATTGAAACACGGTTACAAGATAAGACGTTATGATTAAAATTTAATGTTATTTTCCGTCATCTATTATGTATCACTATAAGTTGCTCAGCATATTGCAAACCGTTCATATAAAATTATTTCCGGGAATAGTCACTGTCAGAATATAATCGCTGGAGGCAATACTGTCTTTAAAATATTTCAGTCATCATCCGACGCGACGTAATGGAGAACGATCTGATTTATGTTTTTACGGATAATTAATACAAGAGTAGAGCGACTCAATTTTGTGGTATCTCGCACGCCCTCGAGGGCCTCAACGACTAATTTTCATCCGAAGGCACGTAACTGCGTCGTGATTTACACACTGTAATGGCCGACGCGATAAATTCGAGATCTAAGGAAAGGACAATTCTCGTTTGCGTCGTGTGTTGGAGGCTGAGATATGTGGGATGTCGCGTCCAACTACAAAGCCGTCAACGCGACACGTAAATCTTTGTGAGAGAACATAAAACATAAAGGAGAAGAAATGACACGAGAGAAAAGCACTTCTTCTTGAACGTACTCATTATGATTTTGGACAATAATTTTGCATCCATATGTGACACGTTTTTCGGTATAATTTTACTCTTTTACTCTCGAATCTCATCTGTCGAGATATTAATGATGTTAAGATAGGAAAAACTGAAATGACATTTATTTCAATTGTTTTTAAGTGATAGATTGTATTTTAATGACGCCTTTTCTTATCCAAATTTTTTAACAATTTAAGTAAATTTATTATTTGAATATTAAGATATTAATATTAATTAGCAACGAAGGACCTATTTGTAGAGTCATCTTCGAGGCAGATTTGCCAATAGTTGCGAGTCGCACGCAAATTAATTATCTTTACAGTTGATCGCCAGCATGAAATGGCCAGCAATGTCAGACGAATAAGATTTGGCTGCACTTTATCGCGCCCTTCTGCGTGCTCTCGGGCTATTCGTCACCGAATAATTAGGGGACAAGTTCGCTGTGGCTCGCAGCAATTAGGTAAACTAGAAGGCGTGGTATTCTATTTCCGCAACGTCCAACGTGCCTCTGTCCCTCGATTTTGGCTCCCCTTCATCCTTCTTGTCGTCGGTTCCTTTTTGTGGTTGCTTCCTCTGCATCAATCCTTTCCTGCTCCTTTCCAGAGCTCGTTCGTCAATGCAACCGAGTCAGAAACTCGACGACAAATGAGCCGTGCGAGACTCACCCCTTGCAGACTCTTTTCTTCTCCTTCTTTCGGCGTGCTTCCGGTTACGAGCAGATTCTGATAATTTTATGCGCATCGCATATTGACAAAGAAATGAAGAAAATTTACTAAAATGTTTTTAATTTTGAAATTTATATATTGATAATAATCCACAATCTTTTGCAGTATGTTATTTAGTTTTATTATTGTGTTCTGTGAATGAGATATATCGTGAATGTTTAACTTAGATTCATCATTTATATCAATGATACATTTATAATATTTAATAAAAAAATAATGCTGATGCGCTTTTAGAAAAACATTTGGAACATTTTCATAATACATTGTCAATGAGCATAAGTCTCGGTATATCATATCATGTTCAAATACTCACTTGAAAGATATGACAGATGTGAAATATTAACGCTGTCTCAACAGCTGACATGATCTTCTTTTAAAAGTGCGAAACGTAGAGGGCTGCATCGAAGTAAATTACAGATGGTACAGTTTTAGCCGCTGATGCTGTAGTACAGCTATAGCGAGAAAGCGCGAGAAACACGACAATCACGTCGTCATCTGACAATCAGTAGCCAGTAAACGGCACTCTTCGAGATGATTCCGCCGTGAATAGCTTTTTCGAAATATTTATTATCTTTGCAACATACGCACATAAAGCTCACCTGAATCAATCGTTTTCTCTTTGTAAAATTACACGTCTTTCGCTTCACATCGACACTGAAAAATTATTTAACAAATTGTTCAAAAAATATTGAGATTATATTAACGTGAATGACTGTAATGCTTTCAACGTTAGTCGCAAGTGTGAAAGTTCGGTCGGCGTCGCGGTGCCACGCTTTTTCGTCAGATGACGAATGGGCAGATAATTAGAAGATGATCTTCCGACGCTTAAGAGAGCGCGGTCTTGTTCCCAACCGCCTAAAAGTGAGCCCGAAGACATTTTTCATGACACGCGGCTCGACGTCGTGTACGACCGTGCTTTTAAGCCGAGATAAATATAAATATAAACAACTTCGACGAAAAAAAAAATCCTGAGATTGATGAGGAAAAGGATTCCACGGTGATAATTGGAACCCTGCTCATACTCAGCGGCATGATCTGATCTCTTGAATGATCTCGGACACATTAACTTCATTCAAAAGCGATTAAAAGAATAAAGATATGGTGCTCCGAAACGAAAGCAACGGGTTTCGAGTGAATAATGACGCGATTTCGGTGTTCGCATCAGTTAAACTGCGCTCCGCCAGCCGTGATACTTTCTCATTTACATGTTCAGCAACTTGCGCTTTATAATTTGCAATTACTTAATCAGGCCGTGTTTGACAGGTTACTTCCGATATACCGGCTCGATCATCAAAAAGCATTTACATCATCATAAAGCAAATTTTATTCGATGATTAAGGTCGAATTGCGCTTTTCACGCTATCATTATATAATCAATATATGCGATTGCGGAATAGCTTATAGAGTATATTTCAGAAGACATGTTGTTTATGTTGTTCATCTATAAAATACGGATATTGTCAGCTATAAAATACGGATATTGTTGCAGAAGCGTGCACCAGCAGTAGTGGTGCAAATTCAACCACGAGCGCGGACAGAGATATTCAAGAAAAGACCGCCGGCGCTATTAGTGACGACGAAAGGAAGAAAAGGCCACGCACAGCGTTCACCGCTGCGCAAATTAAATCTTTGGAGGCGGAATTCGAAAGGAACAAGTACTTGAGTGTGGCAAAGCGGCTGCAGCTGAGCAAAAACTTGAAGCTTACAGAAACGCAAGTAAATATCTTAATGTTAAAATATACACTCCCTCTTTTTAAGAGATTGTATATTTCTTTCATTTTGACTTAATAATAAGCAACAGCTGTGCCTATCTCATTCTTAAAAACACTGGCAACAAGTCTCCGACCATTCTAACGTATTCCAATATTAAGTTCCGTGTCAGAAACGTATATAATTGGAAAAGAACACGAAAAATTGGAGCGGATATATTCAAACATAGGATAATGCATTCAATAAATCGCGATAAATGCCTTCTACTTCCGTAGACTTTTTTCAACACCTGAAGCAGTTTAAGTGCCTTGTACTCCGAGTTCCTTAAAATCAACTGACTCTAAATTATGGACCCATGGAGCACCATATGTGCAGGCGCCAGATCGTGGCGCCAGGGGGAGGATCGTCCTTTTAAAACCAATTAGCACTTGCTCACCCTTCCTTCTCGCGAACTGTTACGGAAAGAAATTTTTTACTAAGTACTTAATCTTTTCAGAGAGAGAGAATTTTTTTTTACATATTCAACGAAATCAGGGAAATCAGCTATATAATTTTAAAAGTCAGATGTAAAAAAACCTTCACAAAAATATTTCGTGAAATTTGGAGCTCTATATGTTTGGAATTACTGGCATAAATTATCAAGTTTATATAAATGTGATTGTTAATGTGTTTGTTTAATTTCATAACGTATGAAATGTATTCGAAACAATTTTTCGTTTGCATTGTTACTAAAGTCTCGCTTTAGTTCCAGCATCGAACATCTCCTCGCGAATCTTTCGCGAGCATTATCTTCTAATATTAACAATTCTCCGCGGCATGACGATTCCTCCACAAAACGCATGGAGTGCGTCAGTTGCATAAGTCTCGATCATGCACTTTGTAGCGTGCGCTTGATATTCCGCCCGTGCTTTAAACTAATTAATTTACGGCGAGCACTCAGAATATTCGCCATCACGGAGATTGCGGCATGCCGTCATCGCCGGTCGGTTGTTTACCGGATAATAATTGCCAGCGATGGTCGAAATATCGCGAACGAGCCGGATAATTATCTCCGCGATCGCGACCGAAAGGGAGAACGACGATCGGACGACGGATCAGAGGCAAGAGGGAGACGCGTCGTGCCGCAGACATAACTGTCACAATATTTCTCGGAGTTAACGAGCCGGTTCGGGAGGACTCCCTTTTCTCCCCTTCTCGCAGGCTATCTCGTATGTTCCGTTGTCGCGAGGTTTGCATCCGCCGCGGAACGAAATGTACCGAACGACGGCTGCTGCGCGCCGTCGAGGCGACGAACCGGAGAGGCGTCGATTTTTTAATTAGAATACATGGCTGGCCGTACGTCTGCGAGCCGCTTTTACCATAAACCAAGAGGGTTCGTGTTTTTCTCTTTGGGAAATTTCGATCCGCACAAAGAATGATTTTTCTTTTCTACGGTATATCCATTTACTGAGATCGGACACTATAAAAAGACAATGTATTAGCGATTTTATGACTAAATAGATTTAATAGTAAAAATGATAAAATAATTGATTATATTTCCGAGCATTATTATATTGAATATTCATGAATTAAAATATACTTGTATCATTGAATCATCATTGAATATATCATTGAATTTTTAATTTAAACTTAAATATGCGATTAATATCAATCTCGGTTAATTTAAAGACTTTGATTAACTGATAAGCTCCTATATCTCATATATTATGCGTGTAAATGTTGATTCGATATCTTTCGCAGATAAAGATATGGTTCCAAAATAGACGGACCAAATGGAAAAGAAAATACACTAATGATGTCGAAATATTGGCTCAGCAATATTACTCGAGTCTAGGAATTCCAGCGCCACGACCTATTTTCGTTGGTGATCGCTTATGGTATAAATCTGAATATATCAAGAAATGTATTACTTCATTATTATTATAAAAAACCTTCTCCCTTTTTTATAAAAAAATATATTATAACATCTCTCTGCGAGATTTTAATGCTAGATATATTTGAGGCAAGACGCTATACTGTGTTTTTTGATATGTATTAATTAAACATTTTACGCTCTTGCATCCATGTGCAATACTAATATATGTCTTTCCGTAGGTTCTTCAATTACCCGGGACAGCCACAACCGGGAGTATCATTGATCCCACAACATTTAACACCGTTGTCCTTGCCTCCTGCATTACCAATTGTTCAATCATTGCCCAGTAATTTGTCGGCGAGACAACAAACGTCTATTTTCCAAAATGTACCGATTAATCATCTCGCGCACCATCTTACTCAAAAATTGGACTTCAGGCATCACGATGCTTAGTTTCAGGTAAATAAATTATTAGTGACAGACACAATATCAAACATTAACATTTAAGTCATTTAACATGCAGTATGATATTAAATTAACTAAAAATGGAGATGTATTAGATTATAATTTGAGATTTGTGAATGTATTATGATTAAGTTGAAAAAAAATAATATGCGCACACGTGTGTAAATAAATTGATGCGAGATTCGATCGTATCCCTTGATAGAGTAGATGTATCATGAAATTTCGTAAAATTCCGAGATATAAAACTTAAGGTAAAAAATAAAATTATGTCATTAAAGTAAATGTGTATCGATATATCTTTTTATATATGCATTTATATTAAGGATACATAGAGAGGAAGAGAATATACATATAAAATAAATAATTATTTAAAATACTATAGTAGTTATAAATTTAATATAATACGAAATATAATACGATATTTCGAGATTTTGCCAAAAGAAACACGAATAATAAGGTAATATTTACATTTTAGATTAAATGCAAATAAATAACAGTGCTGTGTAAGATTCTACCTAGTACTAAAAAAAAAAGCTGTAAATTATTTGAGGAATATACATAAGTTGTAAAGTTATACAATATACTCCAACATAATTTCTTATTAATTATTATATAAAATGTACATATATCATTATAAAACAGAGGGAGATAAGATTTTATTAACTCCTAGTATTTTGTCATCATGGGCCGCCTGATCCTGAATAATTTTTGCATATCTTTCATTATCCTGTAAATCCTCTTCATCTAGCATTTCTTGCATTCTCTGCTTGTATCTAAAATTTTCCAATCTTGTACAAACAATCTTCCCTAAAATATGATAATGGGACTTATATATAAATGAATAGAGTGAAATGTACTTACATTTCACTGTCAGGATTATTTTCCTGATTTCTGCATTTATCCAGTTTTTTCTCCAAAGCTTTTACTACTTCTCGCGATGGTGGTTCAACACATTTAGCCATTGAACGTATTTCTATAAGAATCAATTTTTGGATATAGAAATAACCTATATCATAAAAGCACATACAAATTCATTAATATAAAATGAAATTACTTCGCACAGCTTCTATAATTCCTCCCAATTGCTCTCTTGAGAACAGTATGTCAGTAACATAATTATCTAGGTTTGCAGAAGCCCTGGATGCTGCGTGCAAAGTTGCTGCCAGTGCAACTTGACTTGGAGCATAAAGAAGAACACTGTCTGTGAGGAAAACTCTTTCTAAGAATTCATCTATATGTTGCCTTAATTTTTCAGGATTTTCCAAGGATGTGTATCTTGTCTAAAAAGCATAGGTAATATATTTATTCCTGTCAGACAAAAAATGAAAAAAAAATCACATGTACCTTTATATCAATCATTAATCCTTCCACAGGCCTAAAAGGATTGTGGACTGTAAGATTATAATTCAAATGTTGCATGAGAAGCAATTCATTATTAAGTATTATATCAGACGCTTTATCCCTATCTCCCTTAATATTTGCTACAAATTGAGATATAGAGACATTAAATTCTTCAACCTAAAATCACAGAATTCATATAAGAAGATTGAAATTACAAATGTAATAAAAAATGATATACCAGGAAGAATAATTACCTTGCACGCTAGATAAACACAAGTAACCAGGATTTCTTTCGGATGATAATCCATCACACTGTTCTTAATGTAAAACCTTTTAAAATAATGTAAGGCAGTGGCTACAGTAGCACGAGGCATTGGTGGATTAAACCGACGACAGAAGTCTCTTAATTGTAATTCGTAGAAACGGAGTAATGTACGCTCTTCTGTATTCGAAAGAAAATATTCCTCCCTTTGTTCCGGCTATGTTATAATAAAATAGTCATAATTACGTCGTGCACAAGAAATTTTCGATTTTAGTAAACATTTGGCATTGGAGATAAATATAGCAAGTTTGCAATAATATTTTTTATACATATACATAACCTATACATAACCTAAATTATCGACATCAGCATTTCATTTCATAAATTAGTATGCGTAGAAATGAAAACATAATTAAAAAAAACGATAGGCATAAAATTGGATTAAATAATGTATAAAAAAAATAAACTCACAGTCATGTCAGTTCCGTGTTTCTCAATAAATTCAGCATTGGTTTTTTCCCTTAACGTGGTCAAATCATTTTCATCGCTGAACATCCAAAACTTCTTTTGCGAGCTCTGCGAAAACATCTTGATAATGCTTGATTAATTAAAAAAAACAGATCTGCTTAATTATCAAAATTCACACAACGCGAACTGACGTTCAACTAAAATTATAAACTGAAGGCATGTAAACACACTCGTATAAACACATCGCTACTCGACAGCTTCGACAGAACTAACGATAAGTGGAGTCATTATAAATTGTGACTGGGTACACATTTATCGTTTGTTGAAAAGGTAGAAATTTGCTAAAATTTTGTTTGAGAAGATCGATTCTAGAGTGCAGCACGAATCATATTTTCAAATTCAAACGAGTCTTGTCCGATAGTCAGAGATCCTGCATGTCTTCTCATTCATGTCATTAAATCCTTGAAAAAATGTTGCACGTACACAAGATATTTGCATCCAAGTTTTTAAGGATTATCATTGCATCAGGTATGTGCATAAAAATTATATAATGATTAGATTCTAATATAAGAAAAATATATATTTTTCATTTTCTTGAAATTTATATTTTAAATGTCTGTGTGTGACTCATGTCGTCATAATCACTGGAGAATGTATTTACTCATAATTAATTAAATACGCATATTTACTTATACATACAATTTTGAGAAGAATAAACAAATACACTTTTAAATCTTTATATTTCTTTTTGTTGTAAAGTATACAAAAAATTCCATAATTACACTTATCAAATTTACAATAATATGATATTATTGCCATACATATGTAGATCTTGTGGTTCTTTAATTATCCTAGGAAAACTTATAAATATTAGCTATAGTAATTAAGCGTTATATTAATTAATCGCGATGAATACAAATTTAAAATTGCAACGAGTCATTAATCGTCTAAACCGCCGTGCTTTGAGCCAGCTTGCAACATACGTCGGGAAAGGGTTGCCGCGTTTTCTGGCAACTATAACGTGTACGGCGAGGGGGTAATAAACAAGATCGCGGGACCGGTCGATGGTGGGGCACGATGGGGGATAACAGGGATGAAGGGAGGGAAGGAGAGACGGGTGGCCGATTTTAATATGGACGCCCCCGCAAGCGGTTGTGCGTCCGATCTGAGTAGGCGTTCCTACGACCCTTTGTCAACCGACAACGCCGCTGCATCTTATCGCGATCGCAGTCGGGGATCTCTCATTCCGCTCTCCTCCACCGCGTTCTCGGGGCCCTCGAGGCCATCGCTATCGCTGCCGCTTGTTCAAGCAGAGAGACGCGTCGTGCTCCTTCTCCTTCCGTTACACACATCGACGGCTATAACTCTCCACGTCGTTTTTTCCACGTTGGTTTATGTTGCCGCGACTTCGACATCGTCGTCGTCGTCGTCGTCGTCGTCGTTGTTGTCACGTCGCGATCTGGCCCGCCGATCTTCGCCCGGTACACGGTTGCGATCCCGCATCGATCGGAGATAGAAACTGGTTCAGATGCTTGTCACAAATTTACATACGAAGAGAGCGCAGCTCGCGTGGGTAGAGGTGCAAGTCTGATGATTTACGAGTTTCGAAATTTTTTGATTGGATAATTGTATTTGACAGAGAAAAAAAAAAGAGCAAGAGGAAGAAAGAGAGAGAGAGAGGGAGGCAATAAATTAATATTTATGTGGATTCACGATTATTCCTGATTTAATAAGATAAGAGATTATAAATCTCTCTTTTTTTTGTATATAGAATATAACAGATAGATATCTCTAATTCTTTATTAATTCTTAATATTATTAATAAACACAGCTTTTTAACTTTTTTCAATATATCCTTATTATATGCAGAAACAAACTGATCCAACTTTAAATATCTATAAAAATATGCTGATTTGTTTCCTCGCGACGTATTTTCTTAACATTGCAATGCACAGTTGTCATTCATGTCAAGGACTCGCGTTATCGATTCACTGTATCAGTAATGTTAAACGGCGACGCTGAAAGAGCTCTCTCTCTCTCTCTTTTTCGAACTTGGCTATAAACACTGAAGTAAACTATCGAATTCGAATTGGCAATTTACAAAATCTAATCGACGGCATATTCGAGGAGCTTAATTTCCGTAAAGATTCCATGATGGGCGCCCTCCGAAAGTGAAGTACATCCGCCATTAATCTAATATTGCGGTCGCCGCCGCCCTCGACATTGCGTGCCGCAACCTGGCCGCGTCAAGCTTCGCTCCCTTTGTACGAATGGAGTCGCGGCGAGAGCACGTGAACGTACACGTGCGCACTGTGTACATATCGGTATCGACGATGAGGAAGAGAAGGAGGACGGAATGGACGCGATGTGCTCTAGTCGCACTAATGCGAAATCAATGCCCGGCCTAGCTCGCGAGGTGTGACGAATAAAGTGGATTACCTTCGCACCTTTCAGGCACGTCGCAATCAAGAGGAGAACTTTCCAGCGAATAGGAAGAAACTAATAAATTACCATTTCCCATGGCAGCAACAACGGACAGCAGCATGGACAGATATTGATGTCAGTGAGTATTTTTAGGAACTTTTGCGGAAAAAAGAATGTTTCGACGTGTGGTTAATGTTGCGTTGTCATATATCTTGGCTCTAACTACGGTATTATACGCGGATGGAATAGATATAAATGAGCGTATACTTTATAGGCCCTCTAGAACGAACGAATATAAATTGCCTTAGATGAGATTTAAATAAATTATATCAATTCGATATTATACTCACAAGGGTGCATTATTCTATCGTTTATATTTTGACAATCTTATGTGTTTAAAGTAATTAAAGCGCGCTCTCGTTATATCACTAACTTCTAATGTTGGGCTCTCGTCAATAAGACTCGGTCGAAGCTACGGTTTTCCGAATCAACACGCAAATATGGACGCGCGACTGGTGCATTGCATGGTGCGGTAGAAATATCGTCGGTTAACCAGGCAAAGATCGGCCTCACGCTCGATTTTAACACTCCAATCGGTCGCGCACGCGAGCTTCTGGTCGAAAACGCGTCGCTCGATGCATGGCAGATGTCATATTTGCATAATACATCGAACCGATGATCATGATCTGTCTCTCCTTACATATGACTCCATGCGTATGTATTTTTACAATCGCGTGTATTTTTTTTGCAAGTCGATACTTGCAAAAAAAATACTCGATAGAATATCCGTAAAAAAAAACAAATAGCAGCATCAGCTGTATGAGAAGATAGAGTACAGCTTGAGAATATATCATACGTAAGTGTTTCTATGCTCTCAATTTTTTTTTTGTTCATAAAAAATCGACTTTTAATAATAAAACTTTTTCAATGGATTTAGATTCAACAATTTAGAAAGACAATTATGTAAAATTAATCACAAGGATTGTTAGTTGTTTGATATATACATATGTCATCTTCTATATTAGCGAAAATGTACATTATCTAAAATTAAATTAGCAGATATTTCCTGCTAAAAGAAAGCATAAGCAAATAACTGAATAATTAATTAAGCGGTCTGTAATTATAATAATAATGACAAAATAATTTTTTAATTAGATATTAATATGTTTTATCATCGTGAAGTTCGAGACATTGCATTTGCGTGACATAACATAAGTAATAAGCTTAATCCGTATAATTATCGAACGGTTAATTAATTAATTACCTGACGCCTGAAGGGACAATACATTTAAAAATATATATCCCAGATGTATAGATAAATAATAATGATACCGCAGGGAGAATCGCTATCGGTCTTCTATACACGTGTAAGAAAATTAAAATCTATGAGCCGAGGAAACGTTTGCCGCTAAATTACGGTTAATTAAAAAACTCATTGAAGGGAACAGTATTCAGAGGCCGCGAGCACATCTCGTGTGCACAGACTTTGATGTACGCGAACAAATATCTAGATAAAACAGAATACATAATGAGAAGAATAAACCGACGAGAAACGGATTTGTGGACGAGAGAGCCTCGTTAATTCTTTAATCCACCGTTATATTCGTGTTAACAGGCAATATTTCATGGCGGTAGCAGACATTGCGCGCGTTATCTTCTTATCGGGTGTCTCGGATAGCGTTAGTTCATTAGTGAAACGATTATATACGTTATGGAGCGGTGTCTCTACACGCGTCGTTGCGTAATAAAGCATAAATCTCTGTGCCTCAGCAAACGTGTACATAACATCAAACGGAGAACGAAGACGGTGCAATAGTTCGCGCAACTACACATGCATGCATATGTATGTTCCGTACGTACATTGGTGTTCATTAATCTTGTCTCGAACCCTTCTAGCAGCTAATCCATATATTTTTTGCGAACAAAAAAAACGTAGAAATTTTTGAATTTTTAATTGAGAATTAAAATTAGCATGTAGCTTTATAAAAAATTTTGCAATTCTTAAAGATTGAAACTCACTCTGATGATAAATAGATAGATAGATAGATAGATAATCGAAAACAAGATTCTTGAGTCATAAAAATAATTGAATTTCATAAAATATTGATTTGCTTGTGCTATAAATGTGCTTGTAAACGAATAGAATTTTTGTAGCAAACAAATTATAATACAGGAATAATCACAATAACACATTTTTGCAACAATTTATTATTTAATAAGTATTGTATGCAAATCGTCTCGTACGCAAATTCCAGTGTTAGCGTTGCGTTCATCGATGATATGATATGAGTTACAGAGCATTTAACTGAGATTGCTGCAATTTATCAAGACTACCGTAGACTCTCCTTATAAATCGAGCGATGTATATAGTTTAGCTTGAAACAGCTGGTCAAACTAACGTCATTGATTTTTACGTTGACGTTCTCGCAAGATTAGCTTTTTTTTTTGCAAAATAAATAAAAGAATCAAGTGATTTTATTCATCAAAATCTTGGCATTTGTAGACAACTATCGATGTTGGATGCGATAAAAGAATTATCATTTACAGTACAAGTAATATCGATCAAAGAGTTTAAATTGCCACAGTCTGATATATTCTGGTTTACTCTACTGGCGTAATCTAATCTGGCGTAATCTAATCTGGATATCTCGGATTTATACATATATATGTAATAAAATTATTTCGACTATTGTACACTTTTTTTAGTTGTAAAATAACCAAATGACAATAATCGATAATTTGTATGAAGAGAAATTTTACAAGTGATAAACTTGATGCAAATTCGCGCTGTCATGCGGCGCATTGACTCAGTCATTCTCTTCCTTTTCGTTTCCGTAATTATACGCGGTGATACGACACGTGCAGATAGCCGTCTCGATAATTTATAGAATAAATAAGCCGCTGAAAAAAAAACGAAGGCGGCTGAGAGGACTACGTACTCGTTCTTCATCTCCAGAGTGTTTTTTCACGAATATTAAATCGGCTCGTGGAATCGCCATAGCGCCGCTGCTAGATGCGTATCGGGATACATATCGCGGTGATCGCGCGAACGAAATGGCGCTCCCGAACCAATTATCCTCTCTCGAATATCCACAACGTGGCACCAAGCACCCCGGGGCGACCGAGATGCAGACGATGCGCTGCTGCTCGTTGAAGATCGACCGCGACGATGCTCGGCGCAATGGACGGAGGGTATCTTCACCTATTTACGCGTCGACGTGCGTGTGCGTGAGATAATTGCTCGCACGATTTTGCGTAATGCAGTAGATACAAGATTGCGAAATCTCGGGATCAGAAAAGCGAAGCGAGGCAGCGCGGAAGAGTGTGAGACTGTTCCCGGTCTCGTAAATCAAGGGCGCGCGCTACTTGTAATAATTTCCCAATGCTAATTACGTCGAGTAAAATTAATCTCGATTTGATGATAAGAGAGCAACAACGATAACTTGATATTTATGCCTCAGGAGTATGTAATAGGGAAAGGTTGAACGCGCATCGACTTATCGTCTGTTGCAATCGATAGAGCTGATCTTATTTTATTAAGCCTCTTTTATAGAACAAATTTACAGTGGCGCGATTTATGCTTTAATAAATAATGATGATTGTTGTCGCATTTTATATACAATTATAATCAAAATCGTAAGAAATGATACTGTGTAACACGATTTTTATTCTCACAATGTAATGAGTGATTTTTGCATAACATGGCCAGATTATTTTCTTTGTCAAATATTCGGCTACCAACGTAGGGCACAGACAGCAATCATTGAAAAGCGAGTAAGAAGATCGACATGTCGAGGATTCGAGGGAGATGGTAAAAGAAGTACTCGAAGACGGCTGTTCGAGCGCAACCTTCGCCCCCGGCAGGACCACGGCCGGCGAAACGCACGTTGAAACAACAAGAGGAACATCGTCGTGGAACACAGAAATGTACGGGGAACGAAGGGAGAGGAGTAACGCGCTCTCGGAGAAAGAGTAAAGCCGGCGGTGGGTTGTACACGGTATAATTACAGAGGGTAGAGCAGTGGCTAGACCCACTGCAGCAAACTTACCGTTGCCCAAGGCGCCAGCATACTCGAAATCGACCGGGCCTCGATCCCGCTGCGACTCCGGTCCTAATTCGTATTCGTGCCCCGGGTGTAGCAGATAGGATACGCCTCGAAAAACGGCGGAAGGACTGGCAGGAATCTCCCGCACTACGCCCTTCTTTCTGTCGGCCGCATTCTTTCTTCTTCGCCTCTCCTTTGCAATGCAGATGGAGTAAGCAAGAGTCTTTTGTAGGATAAAGTAACGTCTTTGTAAGTGAAAGACACATAGGAGACAGCTTCAAGGGAAGGAAATAATAACGTAGCAGACATATCCCTAAGAAAATTATCAAGAGTGATTTAATTAGCTTAATATTTTTTTCATATTTCATATTCCAGTGTATAATATACGCGTGTAGCGGCAGTTCACGCGTATATAATTATTCTACTGTTTCATCGATTTAAGCTTATCCCGATGTTTAATCATATCGCATATCGCGAGGCGTAAAATCTGCATTAACTACCCCTCTTACTTGTATGAGCAAATCATATCGGAACCAATTGATATTCTTTCTTTTGATACGCGATGCAAAGAGAAGATGGAAAGGGGAGCCCGATTCTTCCATGCTTTTATTCTCACTGCAGCGTAATACGCGCGAACCGAAGAGTGACGACCTCGAATCCTCTAATTTTGGTTGGCCGCGGCCACCGATAATTAACGAACTATAATCAACGGGCTACTCCACGTAGCGCAACGTAACGAAACGTAACGTGGCGTTCTCCTTTCGGGCCCCGGCTGTTTGGGCCGCATTAAGTCCTATACACACCGGCGTAATTGCGAGTGTGTACGCGCGTAAACACAATTTATCAGATGTCGCTAATTAGATTATGATGAGGAGTCTGCCGGCGTCACTGATGCTGAATAAAGCTTTCAACTTTACGCTCGCGAGGTAGTCGTCTGTATACAGCGCGGTTAACAGCACGTGACAAATTGTCAAAGCCATTAAAATCCAGTCGATTTTAGAGAAGAGAAATTTAAACGTTGACATTAAGATATTCAATAAAAAATCATTAAAGTTTATTAATGTGACTTTATAACCGTCACATAATTTTATATTTTTGCGAAATAATGCTGAACAATAGCTATCAATTTTTCTTACTCCAAAATGCGGAGAACAAAATTGTCGTTACTCAATCTCTGAGACTTTTTAAATAATAATTTTCTCTTTCAGATGTTGCTGGAATTCCTACTATGTTTTGCACATGATGAGGCGTTTCTTCAACGACGGATGAGAGCAGCCTAAACATTTCGCTGTTATAATTACATGGTACCGCGAACGGGAGCTGGCGGCCTTGCGGCGGTAAAGCCGGGTGAGCGACATCGAGAGTACGATCTGCGAGTTCAGGTCGCGTGAGATGTTTCTTCGCGGTTATCAGGATATATACGTGCATATATATATGTATATGCACAAAAACGACGCATTTAAAGCGATGATTGGCATGAACGAGAAAAGCGAAGGAATTTATCGCCGATGGCACATATTCTGCGCGCCCAGGACAGAGAACACTGCGTGTGAAATACCGCCGCTTCTTGACGGTGTGATTGGTGTATTATTTGGTTTATAACAACCGAACTCAAGTGATGCATCATGTGTCTGCAACTGTAAGTAGAGTAAACGCTCTTTTTCGCTATTGTTACCACAGGTATAGTTTTAGTAAAAAGGGTAATTTCTTTCTATTATATATACAGAAGAACCAAACTTTCCTGAATACAATTGCGCAATTTCATGAAATGCAATTTTTGCAATTGTGAAGAAAAGAAATAATATTCGCAACAACGTTACGCAAAAATCGTAAGTTTTATCAAGTTAATAACTCAGTGTTAAACAATTCTCATTTGTAGAATAGCTTAAAACTTCTATGTTTTTTTTTCCATCTTCTCACAAATGCTACTGTCGTTTAGTATCTATTCTATTCTTTGCTCTGCCCGTTTTTGCGTCTTGTAATTCTGTAATAAGTTTAACATGTTTATCTCCCTTCCCCTTCCCTCCCTTCTATTACTTCTTCCAACAAACCCCTATGTTTGTTCGCTCCCTTTTCTCCTGCGTGCATTCCCTTATCAGATATTCAAGCAAATGTGCCCCTTCTTTTCCTTTATCGTAATCACTCCCTAAGAAAATGACATAGAGCATAGCTATTTCGCGTGCAGTTGTTAATTTATCGCGGCTATTTGTATCGGGATCGATTCCTCTCGTCCGCCAAACTCCATCGTAGTTCTTCTGCATGCAGGTTTCGGAACTGGATCGAGCATAGTAGAGCGGGGTACACAGTGGATGGCGCGTACCCCGCGAGCAGAAATTATCCACTTTTGCGGTAATTCGTAGCTGCCGATGCGCATGGGGCACCACGCAAAATGGCCGCCGACTCGCGAGTCCCGATTGGTGACGACGGGGTGGGTTATTTGAACGGCGGTTGGTGGTTCAGCGTTGCCCGGCGCGAGTAATTTTGATCGTGATTATACTAATTTCATAGTATACCCCTTCTCGGTGGCTTTAAGCATCGGCCGGGTTCACACGAGCAGCGACGCGAGCCAAGAGTAACAGTGCCCGTGAAATGCAGAGTGGTTCGAAAAGTCCTCTTCGCGCCGGTCGCATCCGATTTTCGAGTTCTCAATACCGATCGCGACTGCTATCGATGGACTGCGTCGAAATCCAGGTATGTTTTACCTTTAAAATACAAAAAAGCAATTGAGACAATGTAATTTGTCAGGTAATATAAAATTGACAGTTCTTTTGAGACTAAAGATCGAAGAAGGACTAAATACTGGACTATCTGTTTTATTATTTTTAATCATCTACTTGAAAGTTCGCTTAACAAACGCATTTTTAGCATTGTTATGTAACGTTTAACAATTTGATTGATCGGTTGTCATTCATGTGTATCAACGCGTATCTTTTCTTCTTTTATGGACTAAACAGAAATCTAAGGATGAAGTGCGCCAAGCGTGCGAAACAGTAATCGCCTCAGCTATTGCTATTAACGTCGGCTATATTGAACTATAATTGTTTTGCGCTAGCGTATTCACAGGCAAAAGGCCCCCGTTTTCCTTCCGCCCTTCTCTTTACCATTCCTTCTATATCTTCCTCTCTCTATTCCCTTTGCGGTTTTCTCCTTGTCTGTTGCTGACATTCTCTTTCTTCTTCTGCACCTGAGATTTCTCTCTCCCTCTCTCTCTCTCTCTTTGTCTTTTTTGTTCCTCTTCTCCTCTCCTCGTAGGCAGCAAGCGGAGCAGCGCTGCCATCGCTGCCGTCGCCGTCGTCGCTCTGGTGGGGGCTAAATTACCACAATTTTGTACTTTTTATACCGCGAGGGAAAAAAAGAGGATAATTTTTGGTGGAAACGCAACAATTTTATCGGCCGTTGTTATGTGAGATCAGTTGGTGTCTACTGCCGCTGCGCGTTACACCTGTTCGCCTCGTACGCTTCGATCCGCAACGGGACCAAACGCATTCCCGTTGTCACTTTGACCGGGAACGACCCCGCGATCTCTTCAACGTCGAGATGCGCGCCGATAGTCGCCATCTTGGCAACCTTGATGAATGATCCTTAATGTGGAACCCTCGCGCTTTAACCTTCCAATCAACCCCGCGATCGCGTTCATCGGAATTATGACAGGTGACGCGTAATGGCTATTGTATATTATTTTACTTCCTTCACAGTGACATTGAAGTGAAGTGTGAAATTTTTGCACATGTGATAACACTACGCGTAGAGTCCATAAAATATTTATCATCAGCGAGACTTTTAGTTTCAAGATGTATATACATGATTATTCGTGCTACCAAGTGTGTGCAGCGCAGACAAACGTTCGCCATTTTGGAGAACGTTTGTTCTTTTCCCGCTAGGCGTTATACACGTTATTTTTATGTGTGGGTCAATATTGTTGTGATAGTGGAACCCCCGACTAAGATTTTCCGCAAAAGATTCTTCTTTCTCTCTCTCTTAAATTATTATTTTGTTAATTGTTTTGCTTCGGATGTTTGACACGATGAGAATGTGCTACACGTGATAAGTCAGCCTGTAGATTTTCTGAATAGTTTATTATAGATATTACTTAGATGGCTTATATACTGAATAATGTATTATATACTGCTGCTTCAGTGCTATGGTACTCAAGTTTGCCCAAGAAAAATTTTTGACATCAGAACTCACACACTGAGATTAAGAAAATTAATATTTAATTGGATTGGTTTATTGAATTGAATTGTGAATTGAATTGAATTTAATTGAATACGTTTCCGTGCATTTATTAATAACATATTCTCTAAAGCAAGCAGTTAAATATTCTTTCTCTACAATGAAATAATTATTTTGTTCCATTAAATGATTGACTTTGCAATCTAATCAATTGCGGTAGCTCAGAAAACGGATGCTTCTACAAAATTGGCCATGTAGTTTGATGGAATAGAAACAATCGCCTAGCAGACGATTTTTAATTACTAGTTGTCGCTACGAAAAGAATTCGCTATCCTCCACGGCTTCTTCATCTTCAATAAGTGTAGCGCCTCCCCGAATGGATTCTTTCCGAGTTCCATGCCGGGGGCAGAAGCATCACTGTCCCGGAAGATTTATATCCTTAGAAGTTACGTCCTCACGGGGGTGTTCACTCTGTGCTCAAAGTTCTTTTCTTTCTTGATTATTTAGCCGTGAGCGTCTCTCTGCCGTACGCAAGAATTTCGGATACCAGTCGGCCGAGGGTATCGCAATAAGAAGGAATGAAGCCCGAAAGGCATGTCGATGATCCTTATAGCCTTTGAGGCGATCTAGATGACGTAACGTTGTTAGAACTTATCTGATCTAGGGCTGGATGCTATTAAAAACCTTGATGCTACGTGGAGGGTATTCTTTGCTTCTTCGGTCATCGAGATGAAATCGAGAATGCGCAAGGTCGATCGAGCAGCTTAGATGTTGATCACGATACAAAAATCAAAGCATGGATAAACGCAACCGTTCTCTCTAACGAGATTTATTTCGCCGATGGTAAAATCGCCTCGACAAAATTGTCCATAAGTGTTAAAGTTAAATGCAGGTATTACCTCGTCGCTAAAATAATGTAAGTACCATAGGCAACATTTACAAGCGCCCATGTTTACTCGGCTTATGGATCGTTAATGGTTGCATAAAGACGCTACTCATTGTCCACCGGCAATTTCAGAAAGTATACAACAAGTCAGCGTTTTAACCGTCAGTTTATGAAATCAGATAACCTGAAGTATTATAAACGTATTATTCCCTACTGTATCATAATAGTATTTTGTTAAATTTTGAATATATCATGCATTGTTTTAAAGATAATACTGAACAGTATAAGAGCTATTTGAGTGATGCTTTGCTCAAATACATTGAAATTTTATGTTACGCATTGTGTCGGCGCGAATATATGTATATTTAGTATATAATTTTACACATCGTTCATAAGTAGCTCATAAATCAGTAGCTGCTTTAGATTCGAGATTGAAATAATTTGTAAAAAATATTATGAAAAAAAACATTATTTGCAATATTAATTATCACTGAAACGACGGAGATTGTCTCGGCGTGGATCATCTATATTGCAATCTTTGCCTTTATGCGTGTGCTTCTTATAATTATTCTGATTTTTTAAAATTAATTTAGCAAAAGATATTATGGTCTGGATTTTAAAAATTTAGAAGACACTATTACTGCACAAAAGATTATGTTTGCACAACTTTGCCATTATCTATGGCGAGTGTTTTGCTCGGTATTTTCTCTCTCGGCGCGCGACTTGCACTTTTTTGCGTAAAATCGACGAGATCGGCGGATCAGTCGCGTTCATTATTAATGCCGAGGGTATCTATCGCTCCCGGGCTTGGTGGACCAACGTCGAAAAAGGGGGAGAAGAAGGCAATAAAACCGCAAGGGCGAAGAGGACGGAGGTAAATAACGGTGGAGGAGGCGTGGTTGGCGCGATGCGGCGCCCTCAAAGCACGGTCGTTCCTCGAGGATACATCCTTTAAGAGCTCGAGGTACGGCGACCGACGAAACTGGGAGCCCCGGAGATAAGATCCTTCTAGTTATCGAACGGACTCCCGTTCTCGATCGAAGTACCGAAACCCGTTCACGGGATTTCGACGGAGCCGCGGGCAAGCCGACCTCCCGATTTCATCTTGCGCCCGAGACACTTCAGCCTTGAACTACCACAAGGACGCTTAATCGCGATCTCGACCATTCGGATGTCCTTGATTGATTTTAAGAAGTCCTCTGCCGATTCAACTCGCCGCGCGAGATCACCGTCGGCGATTTCTTCCACAAAGCACCCGTCGCAATGCTCGTTTGTCTTTCCGACGGCAAGAATGTTAGCACCTGCTACCACTCATTGGTCATCACGACCAATTTTTTAGCACTTTCACGTGAATTGAATCTGATTGGAATGTAATTTGTGTTGAAAACAATTTGGACTTTTTTATTGAACGCTACGCATAAAATGATGTAAAAAAATCTTGTAGACATTTTGATGTACAGAACATTAATGTATATATTTACTGTTTGTCTCAAATGACGAATGAAATCGAGCCTAGAATGTCGGATTATTTTATTCGGAAAGTAATGGCAAAGACGAAGGGTGCGCGACATCCACCCATGTCTTATTTCCTCGAAAACGAGACAAAATACATCCGCTCCGGATAGCAGAAATGGTCGAAACACGCCTAAAGCCCCGGGCATCAAATGGATACCTTCGACCCGAGCCGAGGATCACTTTAACGATGATACGATGAACCCGCTGCCACGGAAACAAAGACTGAGACGTAAAAATGAAGGAATATACGTCGTTTAAGGTGGTAATTACACCTTCTTTTTATATCTCACAGCCGCGCGGCAGATGCGGCTAATGATAGCCCGAATGTGCCGATGTGTCTCACGGCAGGAGACGCGACCTGGTTCCTCGGATTCTGGCGCCGTTGATCATCAGACATTACGGCCGGCTACCAATCGGAATCGTCGGGATATCGCGTGTAATATTCCCGATGACGGAAACCTTTACATGTGAAGAAATTGCCGCCGAGTTTGAAGGATTGAAGCCTCCAAATTGACGGCTTTGGAGATTCTCTGTTGAATCTTCCGCGTATCTTGCGACGCGTGGACGCGCATCGCGATAATAATAAGTAGTCATAAATAATTCGCGACTATTAGCTCAAAAAATAACTCCAAAGTAATCTCAGAACTTCCTGCAACGGATTTCGAAATTGACGGTCTTTCTCGCATGTCGGTTTCACACGTTGCTTCCAGGTGTTCGGACAGTTCTGGGATACGTTAGAATATTTAATGAAATGGTTACTAAACTATTGATATTTATTTTTCTGTTGCTCTTACCGTTCTGTTTATTTTCTTACATTTATAAGTTTATCATAATATACATGAATTATGAATGTCTTTTTCTCTCAACTGTTTTATTTAAGGATTAGTGTTGAGCGCAAAGAAGCATTCTTCCATTTATAATTATTAATTCTGCGAATGCAGCAATTTTAAAATACTCACGAAGATATAGAATTGCTAATCTTGGGTGGAATACAATAATTATAAATACGAAGAATTAAATTCCCTGTCTATTGTTCATGATAGGAAACACGATCTCGCGCGTAGCATCTACATCGATTTATCTGGGTAGCATCAGGAAAGAAACGGAGCGGTGTCTCGGAACATGCGTTTCACGCGAGCCACAGAATTCCGAGAAAGCTGTAGCTTCGCGTGAAAAACTCTTTGGAATCTTACAAAATTCATTCCTACGTCTCTATTACACGGGAGATTTCATTTATATGCAGATTCCAGGCAGGTTTTGTCGCTCTTTGTGAAATTAAACGTGTATTCTTTTTGTACGCGTGGTACCACCGTGACGGAGTTTGCGTCCACGAAGAGCGAAGAAGCGAAGGCCTGGTCTTGACCCGCCCCGCGCCTTCGGTAGCCTCTAATTATCAAAAATTTTATGAGCCGCGCTACGGTTCTGTCATTTGTTTGCTCAAGCACGCCGGAAGTTCGAGCTAATTGATTATCTGCTAATTTGTAACGTTGCCTGCTCAGAAGACATTGGTCCTCTGGTATCACTTTCTCTCTTTTCCAATGTTGTGTGCATGAATTTGGACAAACAATTATTAATGATAAAACTGCAACGCGAAAAACCATCAAAAACTTTGATATTGTTATTTATTTTATAAGCGATAACGTATGCATTTAATTAAATATTTTCGCACATAATTCATCTCTCAATTTTTTAAGATAAAGAGATAACAATTAAACATTCAGTAAGAATTTAACTAGACAGTTTTATGTCTTAGTTTTATGTCTAATTTTGATTTGCGAATTATATTTTTGTCGCAACGTTTACGAAAATTAACGAATGTAAATGTAATATGTAAATACACCATCACGATTGATGAAACTTTTACGAGAATGAACTTTTGTACATCGCGATCCGAACAATGCATACGCGTGTTTTCAGACGCTCGACACGCGATCAATGATTGAGGCTAGGTATAGGCCAGGTGAATATACAGCTGTTCCATCCATGAATTTCTAATGCTTCAAAAATCGCGGCTTACTTCCATGAATAATAAACGGCCGTACAGGCGAAGTGTACAGGGGAGGGTTGATTGGTCTTTTTTCGTTGAGATTTTCGAAGTTTGATAACTAAATAGATAATAAATATTTTAATCGATAATCATATGTGGATTCCTTAATTTGATAATGAATAAAAAACAATGCAATCGTGTGTACATTTTAAAATAGGCGCAAATAAAATAATTTGAAGTAACGAACATTTATGATAAGTCCTATTAAAATTTATACAAGAGTAAGCATTGCTCGCTTCTACTTTTATGTGAATGAAAGTCGACGCATTTTTAGTTTCATTCACATAAAAGCAGAAGCGAGCAATATTTACTCTTGTCTCGTTAGCGAATTGGATAATTGTATCAAACTTAATCTGATAAGGATAACGTAATTTGAGGTCGTTGATTGCGCATCTCTGCAGGATGCATTACTCACAGCTCTACGATGTGTGAGATTTGTTTGTCATTGTGCTGATTATTTTTACCTCCGCGTTGATTTTAACCGTGAGAAAGGAAAAATAATGCGTTTAGATTTAGATAAATTCGCGCCTTTAGGAAACGTGATTGAATGTCGTTAACGATTAAATAATCATTATTCTTGAAGCATTAATCCTTCGGATGCCTAAATTTGAACATACATAAATGCATTAAATGCCACTCAATATGCGTTCAATGTTAATGTTCTTTTTTTAAATACGATATAAGAAAAATTTGCTTAATTACATTAGAAGTACCTTGTTTCTGAAAATATAAGAATTATGATTATATAACAATTCGAAATAGAATAATTCTAAGCAAATAATTTTAAATATATATATCTATATATGTATAATTCAATATCACTTTCTTCACATTACCATCGGATCACGATTTTCTTCTCGCGGTAATATTTTCTTTTGCAATTTCATTATACATATGTACTCTTACGCTATTGGCAAAGAGAGAATCGATTATTTGTCTTTATATAATGATGAAGAAATTATGCATCTATGCAATTTTATTGAAAGTTGATTTGGATTGAGCGGCAAAACGATAACGTTATTGCATCCGTATGATTATTACGTCTTATGCGTACTATCTATGCAAATCATCAGTGATACGCAACATCTCATTACTATATTATTATATAAATGTATAATTTGTTCTTTACTAGTTACCTAACAATTTGCTACTATCATCGTATATACCTTGTTCTATACTTCGACCTAAATAAAATGGAGCGGCATTAGTCGTCAGACGACGCAACAAGCAATTGTGTCTTTAGAAGAGTGTAACGTCACGCGAAGTGTGTACAATAACACATTTTTTTTTGTTTTTTTTTTTTGTTTTTTGAGAACCATCTCGTCGGCTGTTTGGGGTCAGAGGCAGCGTTCCATCGCGGATCGCAGGAACTCGACGCTGACCCAGTACGCGGGCCCGAGCTGCGTAATAACACGGCAGCACGAAACAAACCAACGAATTAGGTACTATCGGGTTCTGCGAAAGCGGTCGACAGACGGACGTTACCAGGACGAACGAATGAACCAAGTGAACGAGCGAACGAACAGACGGACGAACAGACAACTAGTGCGAGAGGGCCGAAGTGAGCCGAGCGGAGCGAGGAAGAGACTACTATGAGGAGCGAGACCTCGAAAGGGCCTGGCCTCGTGCAATTACGGGGCCTCGGCAACCCCGGCATTATCCCCAATTATCCGCATGCGTTTTCAAGTTAGGCTTTCGGATCCCCTCGGGGGCCGGGGCCCGCGCGAGAGCCACCGCGAGGCATCGCGACCCAAACGTCCATACAAGCCTCGAAGATACGGAGCACGGAAGGAAGAGGAGAAGATGCAGAGAGAGAAAGGAAAGGAGAAAAAGAGAGAGAGAGAGAAAGAAAGACTGGAGCACCGACGATCCATTATGTGGCGTCTGCCGTCAGACATGGATCGATTTCACCGTTTTGGAGCGGTGTCTGGTCTTGCTGCGACCGCAAAAGCTGTGCGATCAGAACGGTCGCATGCCTTGCGGCGAGCATCACGAGGAATCTCAAGATATGACGATTTCGAAATATCTGAATCAACATCTTAAATATACGGCAAAGAGTTTAAAATCTTTTTACAACAATATATAGAAAATATTTCATAGTATCAGAAATATTTAAAGAATGAAAAATTATTTAAGTGATATTGCAAGGAATAAGATATATTGCTTAATTTTCGTAGTTTTATATTTTTTAGACAAACCATATACAATCTTGCGAGAGAGTTTTACGAAAGTTATCCGATACTTTACTTGATAAATCCTACATGTATATATTTTACATTTTTATTTTACATATATATATTTTTTTTATTTTACTTTTTACATTTTATATTCGCGTGAAGATATTTCTACCTGAAAAGAGAGCACGTGTACAAAATTGATCAGATATCTTCAAAATTGAATTTAGCTAATATTATAGAGGACGAACGGCCAGGAAAATACGCCACAGTCAAGCGTGCAGTAAATCGAAATACTACCGATCTATTACGTGGCATTTGGCATCAGACCCAAACATCGATATCGATTGTTTGAACCTGCGGGTTCTTAACCGCAAGGCATGCGACCGATTCGCCGCGAAGAGCTGATGCAGAGCTATTCTGACGTCCGCGCATCGAATGCCTCCGGTGTAATCGTGAGGGAAGGACGAGCGAAGGAAGGTCGAATGGTCGATTACGCGGCCGCCAGGTGAAAACCGTTACCGATCTACGGAGAGTGGCTCTGGTGAATCTAATGTAGCACATCGATTATTAGATTTTCTCTAGATTCAACAGTGAACGTAACGCGAAAAGATAAATGGGACGACGATATTCAAAATAGTGAATAAAATAATGATAACCGGCAAAGATAAGCAGGAGTTGGCTTCGATTGAAATTTATCGCAATATTCTAACGAAAACGCTATAAAGTAGGATCAAGTATGCCTCGAAGACGATTTCGAAGGCAACAGGATCAACAAGAAAGAGACAAGTAAAGGATGACGAATACCGAAGGAAACGAACGGCTGTAAATGCATTTTTGTGGTCGCCTTTTTAGAGCCTAGACGCGATGTTTACATCGAGAAAGCTCCACTGTGACCGCATAAAGTTTCGCCTCGACGATGCCGGAGGATGAGATAAAGAAGATAGAGTGAAAGAAGGCATTCCATGTAAACCGTTATGATGACACGGCGTTAATGGAAGATTGTTTATCGCGAATTTTTCGTTACCGTTATTTTCTCACGAATATTCATAATTACTGCGCTCCTTCTGTGTAATATCCACTGTGACACTGAACTTGTGTGCTGTGCGAAGTAACCGGAAACTGATCACAAGATTGGAAAAAAAATATAATATTTAATTAATTATAATTAGTGAGATGATTAACCGCGGCTAATTACTTGCTTAATAAAAATCATCATTTACTGATGTATCTAATAAAATATCCAAAAGCTTGCGGAGATTAGAATCTTTTAAAACAATTTTTAACTCGCTTATATTATCCAACGAAAAACTCAAGCGTTATTGTATCACGATTTCACTGAACATAACATTAATGCAATTTATGAAATCTGTAAACGGGAGAAACCGCTAAACGATACCAGGCACAGGACTCTGATAAGGATTTCATACCGTCTTCATACTTAACTGCCTCTCTCATGCATGAATCGTAGCAACTAAAAGGCGGCCAAGAAATCTTACACGCTTATGTGTGATTAAATATAACCGACGCGCGCGGGATACCTGGCATTAGCTGATTCATCTGAGCGAAAACGAAACCGAGCAACATATTCGTAATTGCGACGGCTAGCCGGTCAACTAACCATCGTATAGCTTACCGTGTTCCGACAGAAACTTCCTAGCCGCCTGAAAAGGGTGTAATTCGCCGCGCGGTATCTCGTAAGCTTTCGTCAATCGGCGAAGATCTAAGCCGTGATCTAAGCCGCTCAATCACGAGAGGGTAGGGCACTTGAAAATAGAGCACTTTAGAGAACTCTCGGCCGAGGGGTTTCCCGGGATGGCTGGCGTGCCACGGAAGATTTACAGTCTCCGCACCGGAAAGGGTACCGAGAGGGCGGTCGGTGGAAGAATGGTTTCCGGCGGCGGTAGCTCATATATAGCCCAGACATTGTACATACATATACATTTTCGCATTAAGGCCGATACGCATGCCGACAACGTCTGCAGAACTAATGTCGAATCGGCCGGTATAGATATGCTCTCGGATACGCTCTCGCATGCTAGCAGGAATTTGTAATCTGTATAAAAGATTTCTCGCTGTACTTTTGCGTACGTCAAGTGTACGGCGGGATTTCTCGCGGGAATGTGCACTTAGGTAGTTTTTAACCGAAGAGAGACTTCGCCAAGCGTTTCTCCATCCGTCGGAAGTCACCGGTTCTGTAGTTAACACCGCGCGATTCATGCCGCGTACTCTCCTGCTTCTCCAACGGCTTATACTGCGTTAGTTCAGCCGGAAGTATTTATGAGAAGATAGAATGTGAAGGATTGTTTCTCATTTGAAATGTCGTCAAAGTGTGCCCTAGAGCAAATGTACAAAGCCATAATTTTCAGCGAACCATTTCATCGTAATTACTGTCGAATTGAGCGAATGCGACTTTACATGCTTGTAACTTTTGCTACAAGTTCTCCGCGTGCTTCTCAAAATAATAATTTTCCTGAGAAAAGTTTATATACCCCTTTTATCTGTGCTAGAGAGAGCTCTACCGTGTGCCATACTTCCCGTTTTTTTTTGTTCCTTCTGTCGCAACTATTCTTCGATATAGTACGAATGATATCGACCACCAACACTACTAATCGAACTTCGAGTAACTTGGATTACAACGTGCAACGACGGCAAAGCATTGTTACTCGTCTTGAAGCATACGGTCTGTTTACGCCGGCGATTACACGCGAGGCTAGAAGTTAAGGTGTTAAAGGGATTCCAGCTTTTGTTCGTTCCGCGTTCGGGCGTAAACCACGTGTCGGTTACGGTCGAGGCTGCTATTTCCCGGCGGACGATCCCTTCAATCAGGAATTACGTGCAGCATGGCGTCGTGCGCGGTCGGCGCAAACTCTTACGCGGCTTACACCTTTCGAGCACAATTTTCATAATGATATGCGAAAGCGAGAGAGATCGAGTCGCGCCGCACGGCTCCACCTGACGCACAGAATGAACCGCGGCAGATGACGACCGGTCCCTGTGCCTCCAAGACCGATATTCTTCGGGGATAATGAGCCCCGAACCGCCTACCAACGTGTCAACCGCGTGCGCGACATTGACATTGTACGCTGTCCTCTTCGCCGCTGCCAAAAGTCGAGCGACGCGTTCGTTAAAAAAAAAAAATAAATAAATAAAGAGGGGGAAGTCCGATGTAGCAAGGTGCAACGAACTCCGCCGGCCAGCCAAATTGCTACCTTCTTCAGCACACCCTCCTTATTACGGCTCTAGTTCCGTCGTGGAAAATCACTTTGAGGGAGTTTCCGACGAAGTTGGGGATTTAAGGAGCGGCAACTATAATTGGATAGATGTACTCGCGGACAATGCACCCGCGTGGTCAGAGAAAACGCTTTAGGAATTGTTTGAAATATGTTTAAATTTAACTTTTTATTCGAATAACTTCTCGAGCTTTGCAATAAAAAAAATCTTGTATTTATTAACTTTAAGTTGCTGAATATCTAAAAGAGGGCTGTTTTATATTACTACTTGATATCGCTGAATGTAAATTTATCGCGATCTCCAGAGTATTTAAAATGATGAAGAAACAGTGAATTTTTAATTCTTGATCAGAATGTTCAAAATTTCCATCGCATATTACTATAATTGCGCGTATCACTGTTTCATAAATATCTCTCTGACAAAAAAAGTTAGTTAAGTAAAAAAATAATTCATGTATCTAATTACTGCTCAATGAATTATTTTTATTATTTTATTATATTGTATAACGCCTGTCCTGGCATTATCTGTCACTGGATTGAAGATGCTTTGTGTCATACATGTCTTATAACAAAATAGTACGTTTATGCCGACGAAATATCAGACTGGCGACTTTTCTCTACCCGTCGCAAAACTAGCGGCCTTGATCGCACCACGTAGGAAGTTCATGACCGTGATTCAGGAAGATTGCATCCGAGTCCGCGCAAGCGGACTCGGCCGGAACACAGTTGGATTCTCACGCGAGTTTCCGCGTACAAGCGTATTCGCGCGTTCCTCGCATCACGAGCTCTCGGCATCGCTTCTCTTGCCGCGCGTGCAGCTTTCGAAATATCGTGGCTCGCTCGGCTCTATGGTTCGGTGCCTATCAATCACTTGGTGCATGGTCCGACAATAAGACTCCACGAAAGAGGGAGCTATTATCCTGCCAGACTCTGGTGATGCACGACCTCCAGGGCCCGACGCTGGACCTTAAGCCCTCGCCGAACGCGATCGTGAGCCGCACGAAAATTTCGTAACGTTTTGCGAAATGGAGAGAGCGAAGCATCTGATAGACAATAGGACGTTTGTTATATATTTAATTTTAAAGAGATCCTGTTTTACAGAAATTTAATGTGAATCTTAATCACTAAAATATCTAATATGGAAAATGAAAAAGTTGTGAGTAAAAATGCCCTTTAGCCAAACTTTTATTATAATAAAATTAAACCCGTGTTTATCGAATATATTATGAAATTGACAGAAAGTATTATACTCTACGTGACTTGAAAAATTTGAAAAATCTTCCAAGATTACAAATACGTACGTTGTTACCAAGTACATCGTAGAAATCCTTCTAAAATAAGCGGGGTAATATCAGTAAGAAGTACATGTCGGAGCCGAGGGAAGAGAATTATGATGGCGCGGGCCCCCAGGAAGCCTCACGTCCGTATTAAATCTCAGGCAAGCACGATGGCATAATGAAAAATCCGACAGTAGACATAAGTCAGGGCCGTCGCGAGGAAGAGCGATCGGGCTCGTTCTCCTCGTGAATATTCATCGATCTCTGCTTCGTCGTACAATGGCAGGGCTGAGAGTGGCGAGGAGAGAACGAGATTCCGCGCTATTGGTGCGAAAAGAACGCCGGCAACGATACAGTATTCTCTACTAGTATAACGTGCTCCGATCTTCGTGGAATATGTTAAAATTTAGACCGATTAATTTCTCATATAACGTTATTTCTTTATTTAAATGTTTTAAAGAATATTCACTACTGTTATTTCACCTTTTCAAGGATCTTTTCCTATGTATATCAACTGGTTCCTACACACATTCATGGTTTCTTTTTATTTTAATAACTTTTTGCATATAAATTAGATATCTATAAATATTTTATTATCTTGAATATGAATACTTGATTCAATTATTTTATCTGAATATTCTAAGTTTTAAGAGAACCGTAACACATTGTTCGGATTCAAGCCTGCGATTCGAGATGTTCGCCATCTTTGAAGGATTGCGTGTCAGGCTAACATCCACGTATCCTCGAGGAAGGAAAACTCGTTATACATTATATATCGATGTGTGTGTGCAGTCGAGGATGCACAGGATGCCAAGACGATCTATCTCTGCACACGCATACTATGTGTTCGCCGACGACGTGAATCGTCACGAATGCGAGTACATATAGCAAAGGGTGAAAACTTCAACCGTGGAGAATTCGTGAATCATACAACGCGTCGTTACCAAAGTTAATTTTTCTTAATGATATTTATTTCATTAATCCCATTAAATTCGTAGAATTCGGTATGTCTCGGAATTACCTCTCGATTCTTCATTGTGACATTTTATTATCTTACAAAAGTATTGTTGCGCGTATTTGTGTAGCTTCTCTGCATGACTGGCTATATAAAGTATATCGGATTCGCTCTGGACCAATACTTTCTTGATTGATACTTATAGGCGATTAAAAATTTATTTGAGTTTAGAAGATCATATTTTACCTCAACAGAAAATTTCAATTACGGAATTCGATATAAAAATTTGAATGTTAACAATCAGGGGGGATAATTCTATACTAGTCAAAAGTCCATAGATGAAGCGCACCAGACAAAATACACATCGTGCAACTTATATGTAAATTTAGGAAACAATAAATTTTTTGAGCGGGAAAGTGATGAAAAAAATCGCGCCTGGGGGTTTTCTTGCATTTCTTGCCTGCTCTTAGTCGCGGGGTGCAGTCGCTTTCGAAATGACATGCAAATGCAATGGGTATCCAAGGCAAGTCTGGTTTTTCAGGGCGTTACTCTCAGAAATTCTGGTCGGTTGGTTGGTCGATGCAGAACGTCGAGGGCGGTACATCTGTCGGCGGAAGATTTATATTCCGAAGCCGAGGTTGTGCTTCTACCCATTCCCGACCGTGCTAGGCACGCAGGCAAAAAGCAACTTTGTATCGGAATTCGCGAATCAGCGACGCCTAAAAAATCATTTCTTATATCACGCAACGGATTAAAATATTTAAGCCTGATTTATGTGCATCAGCATGTGCAACTACCCAAGTTCGAGTTGAGAACAAAGCTAAGAATATGAATCGGAGGGAATATTTACTTGCATCATGCAAGTTGCATGTGTGCAGATCGTACGTACGAGAATGTTTTCGGCGATTAAAGCGGAAATCTATAAGAACGTCTGTTAACAAATTGACAATTTTTGTCTCCTGACAATCCCAGGAAAAAGCCAACTCGCGCTTAATTAATTAAATATTTACGGCTATCGTTGCGGCACGCGAGACATGAATCTCGTACTTTAAGACTGTGTGGAATGTGATCAACTTTGCAATAGTGTATCAGTTTGATATACTACTGCAAAGTTAAATATTGTTTATATCATCGATATGATACACACTTCTTATGTTAAACAGCTGGCAAAATAATAAGTGCTAAAATTTAAATATGTCAATTATATTGAATTCATTATTGATATATTATTGCATTAAAAAATAAGTATTTTATAACGTACAATAAACAAATTCGAGATGCAAGAATATGTAATTAAGACAAACCCTAACGCGATATTCAAAGGAAAGCTAATAATTATGATCTAAAGTGGGGGCAGGGGTGGAAATCCAATAATCTCGCTGAATCGTGCGGTATGAATATCAGACGTTAACGTTCACCACGGCACGGTTCAAAATAGAGGATTCCGGCTTGGCGAGAAAACGATGCGATGTGGCGCGATTATAACTCGGCCGCAAGGCTCCGTCGGGTCTATCAAAACCCGCTCGGCCATACATCAATGCCATCTATACGTATAATTTCGATGTCGACTGGCTCTTGGTTTTATTTGCCACGTGTAAAAGCGAAGGCGTACGCGCCGCAATGCGAGATTTGATGTTAGGCAGACGCAACGCCGCACTTCGTTCCATTTTTTATACGTCGATCCAGACCTTTCGTGATGTTTCATATGGATGCGAGCTGGTACCGGCAAAAAGAAAGATATTTTGTAACTAATAATTATTGTGCAAAAATCGACGCATATAGATCACTGCAAGAATTAAAAGAAAGGAAATTAATAGCCGTACTAGTAGTTGTACAATTATTTTTCTTGGGAGGATATATATATAGTATAATTTGTATATTAACATGGGAACTTGTCATTATATCGAGAGATTTTGCCGTTCAACAATCATTTTTATATTTGATTAGCTGGAAATCGGTTAACTAAGTATAATACATACATAGAATATAATCAAGGAAGATAGAGCTTTATTAGCAGTTAAATGATACGATATTATTCGAAGGTAATAAATGTCACAATATGGTTTAATAGCCCTGTAATTTTGATCATTCAACTGTCATCAGACTACAGATATATAAGCATAATGTCAATTCGTGTCCTCTCTGTATGATTATGATTCTGATAAACATTGAGATATGGACGACTCAGTCCTCATGACATTTTTACTTTTTGATAACACCAAACTAGTGCACGATTATACATCCCTGACGTTTCACAAACATCGTGACTTCTTCGTGTAAAATTCTTATAGATTTTTAAGCAGACTTTCATGAAATTTCTAAACTTGCAAATATGCGTACTCAACGCATTCTTCCCAGCCATTTTGCTCGAAAGAGATCGCGAAGGACCCGCGCGGGCGAGAAAGCCCATACACCACGCGCTCTTTTTGCGCCGAGATCGGTAATAACCCAATAAATCAGAGTACCCCAGCCAGTGCAATTACGTTCCGTGGCTGAGAAACTCGCAGAACCCAACCCCTCTCGTAAATATTGCCCTCCGCGCACCGACGCAGCATCCTCGCCGAGTCCGCCGCCGTTTCTTCCTCTCTCGCGGCTTCCTCTTCTTTTCTTTTTTCGATGGTCTCACGACCCCGCCGCAACTAGAAGATCCTCCTCGTGTGCACCGCACGCCAGGGTTGTCGATGATACTCGTGCCTCATCCCCCTCGCGCGCATCCTGCTTGTGTTCTTTTATTACCCGCCCGCCGTTCTTCCCGGACGTGGACACCATAGCGCAGCCATGGGAACCGTCCTGGCGTTCGAATCCTTTCAAGAGGGGAGAGGAGAGTTTAATTGCCACTGTGCGATCTGTTAATTCGCGAGTGTCAGCTTGAGAAAGCGAGCTGAGAAGCGAGAGGGAGGATTTATCTCTCCACCGTCGACAGCATCGACGCGAGAATTCTGCGGGAGTGCGTGTTTGCGAAAATATGGGGGTCGAAACGCGACGGACAAGAATGCGTCTAGATCGTGGAAAAAGGAACGAAACAATGGAGACTGAAATTCCTTAAAATATTGAACGAAAGAGTCGACAGATTAAGGATAAATAGATATCTTCCACATCGAGGAAGATGCCTTCTTGCTTAAGATTGAAACTGATGAATCGCTACACAATGAGTAAAATATATGTTAAATAATTCATAATATATTTAACGCTCTTAATATTTTATATTAAAAATATTATTAATAAAAAATGATCTCGCTATAGGTTAAACATTTTAAATATGTCCGTCGCTCTCTTCCTCACAAAACGTTGATCAGCATTTGCCCGATTATTTTTCAGGGTGGCGAGGAGAATGAGGGAAAGAAGACCATAATGTTTTTCGAAAATTGTCGCCAGCATGCGATGCCATGCACGCTCTGCACATGACGTACGACAGGTATACCATCACAGAGGGACGCAATTCTATGAATTTCGTCATTCTCGAAGGGGTAGGAGATGCGAGTTTTTTGACAGCCGGTCCGCGTCATTATGCCAATAATATATCGTCGTTGGACAATGCAATGATCCGTTCGTTGAAGCATTAAGTAGAGAAACGTCAAAAGTAAAAATGATACAAGGCAAATTATACATCGCGCTGAAACCTGCACGAAAAAACGGTCGGCTAAATGTCACGAATAATACATTCGAAGCGGCCTGTGTGCGTTATTGCGTTCGATAATTATTGAGAGAACCACGCACACACTGTGACACACACACACGCGATAGTAAATAACATTATGTGACAGTTCGTGTAGCTTGTAGCATACAACGCGAATTGACACCGAATACCAAAAGACTCGCGTAATCCTTTAACTTTACGCGAATTAACCGCTTTGTTTCACCGCCTCTATGCTTAGTGAGACGATAGAGAGGTATCATATTCATAGGTATATATCATATTCATTCGTTTGATAAATGTCACGAACTTTTGCAATTGTAATTCTTCTTAGATGGTATTACGCAAACGGCTTGCAATAGAAACTCTGATGATTATTGACGGAAAGAAAGTAACGCTATTGTTATACGGTTCCATGATAATTGCTCATTGTTTCCAAGGAACACCTTGGTAACATTGCTAAAATTTATAATACCAATCTCAGAGAGATTGTAATAATTATTTGCCATTCAAGATTAAAACTTTCGATCATCTGTGCGTTCCGTTTATTTTAAATATATCTTGTTGCTATCATTTGCGCGCGACATAAAAAATACATACATTTTACTTTACTATGGAATAAAAATAAGTTCCTTCTGTCGTTTTGAGTAGCTGCTAAGACAATATTGAGTACCGATGATGGTTTTCCGGAGCATCTTAGTTGCCGTCGGCATTATAGCGTTAGGCGATAAATCTCGAGACGAATAGGCTTTTAGGAGGCCTAGTCGTTAGAAAAGAAGCAATAAGTAGAATGCGAAAATGAGATAACACGCTGCCAATAGATTTACGAGGCCATCCGTCTTCGTAGTACGCACTTGATGCTCACACTCGCGATAAAAGCGCAGCTCATCTATGCCGTATATATGTTTGTGCGCACGGCACATACACATATATACGTACGATTCTAGAGGAATGGTTCGTTATTATAACCTACGAGGCGTAATTGTTTCCAAGGAACCGACATGGAGAAGACCTTGCCTGAGAACCTAGAAGTATTGGTAGTGTTCTACAGGGCGTTTCAGCGATAGTGCTAGTAGTCACGACCACCTCGCTCGATCCTAATCGCAGTAACACATGAGAGAACTACGTGTTAGAATTTGCATTGGTATTATGATCGAATCTAAATTGCCAGTATTGTAAGAGAAATTCGCGCTATGGAAAAAAAAAAAAATTTAAGAAATATATATTTACAAAGAAATTAAATTAAAACTTGCCAATATGATTCATGTATATTTAACTAGTTTTATTTTTATTAAATTTAAGCTGTTTATCTCTTAATTCCTGAAATCTTGAAAGCAATAGCGTTATAAGAAAATTGTAGATTAGAAAAAATGATTAATGTAGCTACTTAACTACTTAATTTATTTATCTCACCGCTTATCTAATTGATCACGACAGGAAAGTATGTTAATGCGAGCCATAATGCAAATTCGATAAAGTTACTGCGCGCGGAACGACAACGTATTAACACAGTAGAATGGTAACACAGTAGCATGTAAACTTTCATAGAATTTTGTTAAATTTAAATTTAGAACGACGAGACAAATTTGCAAATTTGTGATGACTTTGTCGGTACCGATACCGGCGAGACCTTGCTCGCGAAAATGTCGTGATATTAGTTGGCTTCCGCGGGAAGCCCGAATGATAGTGCCGCTAGTCACGATTACCTCGGTCGATTGTAATCTAGCGAATGCAAAGGAAGCGATTGTATTTTTATCAGTCATCATGCAAAGTTGCCTTTTTTTACAAATGTCGAAAACGTGCGACGGCTTATCAATGTCAACTTTATCCGAATTCCATGTAATAACGCTAAAAATAATCGGACAAAATTAGGCAACCTGTGACTCGCGATTAAATTAGAAACACGCCACGCGTGTTGAACTACGCGATTTTCACGTGTCTGGTCAATTTTGTTTTCTGTTGAGAATAACGCAATAAATCACGATACTTGAGTTATAAAAAAATACTAACCATAATTTGATTTACTTCCAGATTTGTGCCTCGCATAGCGAAAACTACAAAGACACTACATGTACAAGTCTTGCTGAGATGACCACGGCTGGAAGATGATCCTTGTAGGGACTTATCCCGATGGTTGTATAATTAATCGGATAATATGCAAATTTCTCTGTAAGATCAAATGCTCGGCTATTAATCAAACTCGAGATTACTACGTTCGTCGTTTCCGTCGCGAGACGACGAACGTAGAACGGAGGAAACGAAAACAGAATATGACTATTAATTGTGCAACGCTGTGCACTTGAAAAACATATATCATTATATGCGTTCCAAGCGTATGCAATACATGATTATAATAGATATTAATGTATTTACTAGACAAAGCAGATATTAGTAAAATTATATCCATAAAAATAAAAAATTTTACATTACAAAAAAATTTAAGGCTCATCCAAAGTGTAAAATTATTCCATGAATTTTAATTTTATTCTTGATAATTATTATTTTCTAAGACGCACAATTGTAGGAACTGTTTCTTCTCTTTCTGGGGCGCAACGTGTATTCCTGCAGATGCAATCTTTTTAACATCTTACGGTGCAAAATAAGCGCATGCCCGCTTATTTGCGCATAAAACTTTTGCACATTTCACAATGTTCTCGCGTGTTACAAGAAAATAGCGGAGATACGTGCGTCAACGGGAAAAAAAATTATTTTTTAGAACGCGAACCCGGAATGGCGCCGGCGGTCCGGTTTAATCTCGACACACCCATTACACACGGCGTACATATTACATCACGATCGCACTCGATAGCGAGCGTATCTATACGAGCCCTATCCCCCGTCCCTACCTGCGATACGTGTAAGCCGCAATTAAAATTCAAGAAAAATTCTCGGAAACCTGTTCGAGACTGAGCGAAATATTTTGCTGCGGGGTGGTCACGCAGGAACGCCAGTCACGGATGATCTTGTTTAATTATCCAGCCCTTAAACGCGCTCTCTCCCTCGAAATTTTTATCGTCCGGCATATCATCGTCCGACATTCTTGACCAGCCGTCGCGGTGATCAATTATTTCGCATAAAATTGGATACTTTTCGACACCTTGTTAATAATAGACTCTTATATATTACCATTCCAACAATTTTTTTAAATATCCGGTTTGTGCGTATAAAAGCAACAACGTAAATATTAATTGAGATTCACAATGTGTGTCCGATTTTACATTTATCATCAATATATTCTAGCCTTAGCAGGATTTAATTAAATGTTATACACTGACATTTTAAGATTTTGTAATTTTATAGTAATTATTAATAAATGTATGTTTGAAATTATATTAAAGTGCCCGTTCATGATGGAGCATCTATTAAACAATTAATCAATCTCATGCTTATTAGCATAGTTTATTAATTCTTAGTCCCATAATAATTTGATAAATGTAGCGGTCATTTAGTGATCATGATTGCATATGTTAGCCAGTCATGTGCAGCTCGCGCAATATTAGAAACGTTCCAAGCGTCCTCTTTTCCAGTTGCAATTGTCACTCGCATCTAATCATACGATCAGTAATCAATAAGGTCGTCACACCACGCTAGCTATGTTCCCGGGAAACAATATCACTTATTCTACTATTTCTTTTTACATCTCGTTGATAATTTTTTTCCCTTTGCATTTCAACGTTTCTGCGGCATCCGCGAGCGAATCTATCGATTACGCGCAAATGTCGGCAAGAGGAAATTTCTTTGTGGAAATCATTTTCTAGCGTGAGTATCTTGATACTCGGAAAACGTTGCACAAGTAAAAAAAAAAAAAAAAAAGAAAAAAACATCGCGGCGTGGTATACGTCCGTGTGTAGTACTCACGGTATTGTTGCGATTTCGTGAAATGGCGTGCACGCGGTACAAAAGAGTGGTTACGAGAGATACGGTCTTGGGGAACCATTTTGAAAGATGCAGCATCCTGCAAGCCGTGCAACCCACGCAAACCCACGGCCGACGAAGAAGACTCACACCATCGCAATCACCCACGTTCCGATCCCATTGGTCGAGGCATCTTTACCCATGGAATACCACACCATCAACAGGCCCAGATCATTGTCGGGTTTGTATAGGGTGTCCATGAATCTTAGAACGATAGAATATAATCCCGCCTACCTCAAAGAAACAAAGAATTGCATTGTATTTCGACTAATTATTATTCAATTATTGAAATGACGATTTGAAAGCTACGTTTAATCCTAGTCGTTAATAGCTTGATAAAAAAAATACTGATTGATAATAATTATAATGATGCTAAAATTGCTTTTCATTTTATTAATAAATGAATATGAACAAATGTTTGTAATAGAATTTGTTAATCCTTCTAAATGCTATTACGCTTGGAGCGAATACATAGTGTCACTAACTGTATTATAAACGGTAACGAAGTTGTTCGAAGTCTTCGTCTAACAAGCTGAGCTAAGTCGTCACTTGCGTCGAAAGTATGTTCGAGAGTCAAGCCAAAGGAACGGTATATCAAATTGAAGACGAAACACGTTTCGCCGAGTGACTAGGAAGGTGAGCCCCGGCGAGTCCCGACACAAGAGTTTGCGGCTTCTCCTTCGCCATTCGGATTACGGTGGGGATTAGGCTAAGGCTAGATCATCTCCAGTGAGATGGTAAGTATAGGCTACATCAGCAGTTCTAGCCATCCCGCGGCCATACCAGAAGCATTGCTTCTACGAACACGTAAATCCGGCGTGCCGAGCCACGCGATAATTCATGGGACTTTATGCGCACCTTGTGCGCATAATGCCAGCTCCGACGGCTTTTTGCCTGGCCTTCGTAAGGGGAGAAAGAGGCGGATGGCAAGACTCTGGATCATTGGCGACTTTTGTGACTGATCGGACAGATGCGATTTCGCGAAGAGAGTTAAGAAACTGGCTGGAAAATTCACAGCTGAAAGTAATGTTTCTCATAAATACCAGGATGTAAAAATATTTGCGACTTGATAAATCTGAGTTGCATAATTATTTTTCTTTATTAAATCTTATCGGATTACACTCATTATTTAAATAGATCCTGCATTATGTAAATTAGATTCTTAAAACATATATGCCGTCCAAAATGATCCTAATTTATTTTCTTAAATCGGGTAGAGAAGATCGGGCAATTGTAAATATCTTGATATGTTATCATCAAATTTTCAATTTCCCCTATTTTGAATAACAGATACTCGATTCAAAGCTCTGTCATTAAAGCTCATTACGGGGAGACTCGAGGGATCGCGCAAGATCGAATCTATAATTGAATTGAGATTAAAGAGCCGCAATTTTTTTCCATTAGTCAGGCATTAAATTTTATAATAGTTAACGCGCATTACAAATTTGTCGGCGTGACGATCGGACGGATAAATTAATTGTCGTGTTATCGGGCATCTGCGAAAAAATCTATTCTCGTCCTATATGAATCGGCAGCGATTGAGGAAGGGTTAAAGTAGGAATGGACACAGTGAGGAAAGGGAAGTTTAAGTACTCGCGCGAGCTCTAACATTATCGCAGCGGTAAGATAATTTTTCCGCTGATTACGGGCGCGAACAATATTTCAATTAGTTGTCAATTTAGTTGTCGGCGCCTGACAGACACATAGGTATGCGAGAGCACGCCGCGGGAATAATTAACAATAAATTATCTGGGGGAGCTATCATTATGCCGACTAATCGCGGCAAATTGACCGTTATATTATTAAGCAGCTTGCGGACGCTAATTGCGTGCCCCGTGCGAATCGTCTTGAGAGACGTCGACGCTTGGCGAGAGGGGAACGTCGCGAACGGCTTAGGTGAATAATTGAGAGCCGAGTAAGATCGCGTTCGGGATCGTAGATCATGCAAATTGATCGCAGCACTTGTCGGAGTTAAATTGTTGTGAGGAGAGGCGCTGGGGCGATAAAAGGATCTCGCGGATCGAAGGCACTCGAGTGTCTGTGATTTATCGTTTGAAACTATTATTTTTCGTGACATTTCATCTCGAATACTAAAGAATGATGATTCTCTCGTTAATGAGGCTAATTATGAGGTGCAGGATTCTTTTGATATTCCCGCGTGTGAAACCGCGACTATTCTTAATTACATTGCCATCATTAGAAATCTGTGAATATATTTATCAGAGAAAAATTTGTTTCTTTTTTAATCATAGCCAAAATATAACATTATGTTTATATTAATAAATTTTAATTGCAATAAAGACTCTAAATATTATATTAATTAATAGTAAATAGCAAATAATGACTGTATATATATAGAAAAAAATAATTTATGTATATTTTATCCTAAAATCTAAAAATAAGTACAAAGTGTGCATCAAGTTGCTAGTTCTAGAACGGGTCAATATTTCTCTTGGAAGTGTTTCCATCTCACTCGTTCAGAGGCCGCCACATCTTGCAAATGCGATTGCAACCTGTGCTGATGCAGCACAGAGATGGCGTAGATAGTATCGCTAGTATTTAGTATCTAGTATTTAAAATTTAATATTAAATATTTAGTATAATATTCATTTATATTGACAGTATAAAATTCCAGAAAAAATACGATTCGCGAATACCTTACACAATATGCATCGATGCATATCTTAGATTCTCGAAATGAAATTAACGTAAAAAGACAATCAGCATAATCACATACTTGATAACATTTTAAGATATGGATTAAAAATTACTTTATGAGAGTGCAAGCGCGATGAACGCGTTTGTGCGAGAAAGTTATTTTTATTATTGAAGAAACGCAGCAGTGTTGAATGATTAATTACATGTCGTGCATAACTCGTTTGTGTAACAAAGTAACGACGAGCTTATCGCTTTTGTCTGCTATCATAGCTATTACACCAAAGTAAATGGAGAATTAAGTTGTGCGACTAAGTGTGCAATTTTATGGCGATAGGTGCGGACAAAACAGCTCCCATTACACACTGCACCTCGTATCTGCGAAAGATATTAACATCGAACTATAGATATCACGTTGTCGTTAAAAATGAAGGCATAAGAGGAAATTGGTTGTCACGTGACACCAATTGCGTCTTCCAACGCCAGCATAGCGTAACCACAAGGTAATTTATTATACAAGATATGATTTATTTGCTCGAAGTATACACAAATATATATATATCAGAATTTTATATATTATTTGGTGCAAGCATCATTACGTTTCTGTCTTAAGTTATAATTATGATTCTTATTAAATGTTTGCTATATGGGATTTCCATCTGGATTTATCTGTCGTAATGTTGTGTGATTCGTATTGTAGGAGCAGCGAGATTTACTTTATTATTGAGAAAATAGTAATGTAAAAAAGTAATGTAAAAGAATAATGTAAAAAACTGAATTAGGATGTAACACATCATTTTAATCGCGTTTTAAGTGACATGCATTGTTAAAGTCTGCTGGAAATTTAAGAAAAAGTCAGATACTGTATCTGCAATCTGAGAAACATATAATTACAAGTTATCTGTGTATAATATGTATGGTGGAAAAATGTGACTCGATAGGAAAAATGTAAATAGTAAAAAATTACATTCTTCTAATGGCAATAGATAAAATAATGCGATTATGTATTAATATCGAGAATGAGATGTACAACGAAATCTTGCGACATTGAAGCAGAGCGTCGTGCACCGAGGTGCGATTTTTACGGCACTGACTTTTGCAAACGATTTTGCAACTCGAAACAATTTCAATTTCTCGTCCTGCAGCTCACGGCATCTCGCGATTCACCGTAATATAGGTCTACCGATCAAAGTACGGAGCCGCGCTCACGATCTCTCGTACAATCGCATATCCGAGCGACTCGAAAGTGCGAAGCGTTTACACCGGTATTTGAACTTCGCTGATGACGGTAATCACGCTCGGCTCGACACTTCAATTGCACGTTTCGTCGGGTTTCTGCGCCTCGGTTATTTTACGATCGGGAGTAACCCACCGCGGTGCGGTGGTCAGGATCGCGTCCTTCTCGTCTTCTCCGTCGATTCGAAGCCGCGAATCTCTCGCTCTCCTTCCGATCGTGTTTATTCTCTTACGCGTTTCGCTGGATTAGAGATCGTAACACATTTGCCTGTATCACGCCTCCGCGCCATATTTATAAAGTTCATTGTAATACCGTATATTGAATTCAATCGTATCAGCTCAATATTCGATATCATCAAATGTATCGGCGCAATATTTGCATATCGGTTTTTATTCTATCGATAGCAACAAAGCATCGTATTATTATACATTCGTTTCTATGGATAGTTCGTAGGTGACAAATGTCACATATGACTCAAGAAAGACTAGACAATATGTAGGTCGTTATGAATAGCATAGTAGTCTATCGTAATTTGCATTTTATCGTGTTTCTATACCCGATCGATTCAGAGGAAGGCACATAAAGTTTAGTAAAAAATTATAACGATAAAATATTCTTTTGTACATTTTTTTACGAATAAACTCTTACTCTTCTATGCGAATAGCTAATCGGCGTTGGGGTAATTTTGCGTTAGAGTATTTTTTTATGCCACAGAAATATTATGCTTCCCGAAGATCGTGTGGTCACATTGGCACTATTCGAAATCTTTCTATACGTAGATGAGTTATTACAGTGAATTTCCATTGTTGCGAGTTTCCACCGCAGGCTACTGTTGACTTTTTGACACATTGCACGTCACGCGGTACGATTCAATTGAAATAAAATTGAAATTAGGTGTGGTTCATAGTGTATCCTGTGTGGTCTGCGGTTCCAATGACCGGTGATAACCAGAGAGAAATGGGAGTCAAAATATTAATGCATTCAAATTGTCCACCATAGTCGTTTAGTCGCTTATTTTATACAGAATTAAAGAAACTCTGTCGTAAGTAGTGAAAAGTGAATAAACTCTGACATAGTGATATGGCTTTATGTAAAATAACAACTGCTTATAATTTATAAGTTATAAGCAATTAATTTGTTCTTCTACAAACAAATTTATGCTGCTTTTATGAACAGCAATCTACAGAAAAGGAAAATTTATCGTCACTTATTTCACACAATATTAAAGAAATTCTGTCGTAAGTAGTGAAAAGTGAATAAGCTCTGACAAAGTGATATGACTTTATGTAAAATAAATGACAACTGATTATAACTTATAACTTATAAGTAATTAATTTGTTCTTTTACAGATAAATTTATGCTGCTTTTATGAACAACAATCTACAGAAAAGGAAAATTTATCGTTATTTATTGCCGTGCAACATCACGGCGATGAGTATACACTTATATTTATAGTCATTATCTGCAATCTCCATCAAGATTGTACTAAATATATTGCTCATTTAAAAACAGAAGCTTATTAAAAGTCAGATTTCTGCTACTATATTCCATATATAATATACCGCGAGCATAACTTATAAAAAATTTATTTATTCTAATCTATAATTTTATAGCACTTATATACTTTATCATTATATTTTTACTTTTATCGCTTAAAAATATTAAAAAGTATAATATGTATAAGGCCTTTGAATGTGTATCTGTGTGTGTATGATCAGTAATATATTTATTTACAATGAAGAAATGAAGAAAATATTAAAGAAATCATTAGAAAATATTTAAAAATATCTAACTTATCATGAAAAAAGTACTTATTTTTACGGCATTCAATTTCTTCATTCAAAAAAACTCATCAAATCCATTATAAATCACGTGGTGTTGTACACCACGTTGATAACATATAGTACTTCATTAGTCTATTAAATTATTCATCCATTCATATTATTAAATTGTTTCTTTATAACGATATTGTGTAAGAATGCTTTTTAGACGATGTATTCTGTATTTTCAACATATCTTTCCTCGACTATATTGCAGAGTCCAGAAAATTTCTTAATGATTTATTTAACAATCTATAATCTTTGATCCGTCTCACCATTAATGTATCCATCCTACCATTCAAAAACCTACATGAAAGCCTGACATACTTGTACATGTATCTATCTATAATTAATGACCATTTCAAGGCCCGATAGCGGGGAACCTCCGCATCTTTTTGCTAACAATAAACTCAAGGATAGACTTACATAGATTGACTACGCGCATCCATGGAGGATAAGAAGACAGCGTTAGTAAGAAAGGACAATAGAGTCATAAGGCATGCTTTTCTTGTCCAGCAAGGAAAATAAAAATCAGACAAGGAAAGAATAGAAGCGCGCGCAGTTTATTTCTATAAATCTATAGATACAAAATACATATGTCATATTAAAAGGAATGAAACGATCATTTCGCGATGTCGAGGAGGATGCCGCGACGTTATCTCTCTCCTGTTGTGCACCGCGATGGCGAGCGCGGCCTCGGAAGTTGCTGCCACACACGCACGCACACGCGCCTGTCCACGGCCGGCCACGCAGCGCAGTGCAGCGCAGCGCAGCGTAGCGCAGCGCAACGCAATGCAATGCAGCGCGCAGCGCGCGCAACACCGGTTCGACCGGAATCAAAGCACTATCTCTCGAAGTTGGCGCGGGCTCTCACGGCCACGTACACGCACCCGCGGGAACACGCGCGGAAAGTCCGAGGCGAAGCTCTCGGACAGTCGATGGTCGCTTTGATGTGGCCGCCGCTCTCTGCTGCCTTTTCGCCATCCCGAATACCTTTAGGTATATACGTTTCTCGCGCGCTCCGCTTTTTCTCCCTTCTCTCCATCTCTCTTTCTCTCCTCTCTACGCTAACATAGCTTTCGATCGTCGTCTTACCGCAGCCTTCTTTTTCCCCTCGACATGCTCTCCTTTCCGTTCTTTCGCTTCTCTCTTTCTCTCTGTATACGCGGACATATACAGTATGAATTTTATTCTCCACTATTTATTTCATTTTCTTCTTACATACAGGCTGGACTTTCCTCTCGACTCAAGGGGGTAGCTTGCTGATGCTTTAGCTCTCCTGCGTGCGACACGAGAGATCTCGTGATTCTGACGGAAATGGTTAGACGAGTGGCGAATGTTGATGGCGCGTGTTGAATTCGTAGAAAGATTAGCTTTTTAATTTCTCTATCAATCTAGTAAAATGACGTCGTGAGCGAGCATGATTTTATTTCGAAGGATATACCAGTAATAGTACCAGTCTTTATATACATATAATTACGATTGTAGTTACTCCGGTTTTAAGTTTTTTTTTTTTTTCATTTAAGAATTTACACGACCTAGTTGAAAGAATTATACGACACATATACTGTTTTGTGGTAATAATATTCAATTTGATAAAAGCAATTTTTACATATTTGTAAAAACAAGGAAATTAAAAAATATAGAGATAAATGTGTGATAAGAATACGAATATTTTTTTTAAATCTTAGGCAAGGTTTTAGATGTGGTAAAAGCATCTGTCAAATTTATCGAATTTTGCGAATCTATAATAATGCGCACACAAGAAATGTCTTTTCGATCTTTAATTATCTTAACGACACTTCTATTAATTGAGAAAGAATTTTATATAAATATGTAATCAATTTCCCGATTTATATGTTCTCCATATCTTCATTCATGTTTCAACACTTTTCAGAACATTTAATTTCGATTCAGTTAAACGATTCAGAGACCGATACGAAGACCGTTCCAGTATTATAAACCATTTTTAACTGTTACGCATGGATGCACAATAAATCGTTCTCTAACAGGGAAATCTCCGAAACGGAGCGGGCAATAAACTCTGGCGGCGGTTAGTGTTATACTATACATCGATCAAGGGAGTGACGGAAGGCAAAATCCTACGCGATGAGCGACGTGGTCGGAATGTGAGACGCAGAAAAAGTCTCGCGCGCAGAGCGTATCTTCGAGGATACCGCAGTTCTCCCGCGTTCCCGCAGGATCAGGGAAGAAGGAGGTCTCACTCTCTCTATGCAGCACCTGTAGCATATAGCCGCGCGTCCATCTGTCCGTTCCATGGCATCGCATCGGTGGGAAGGCAAGGTCTGGTCAGCTTCTTGCTGCGCAATCAATCGAGCCGCCACCGCGCGTTGCCTCTCCCCTTCGACCTTCTCCTCATTCGGCTTCGATGCTGCTTTCCCACTAATGACACGAATTGTACTTGTGCGCACGTAGATTATTTGTTCTTTTCACTGTCTAGTGTTTTAAGTATGCGTGTATTGACATCCATTCGCACACAGAAGGAGTAGGAATAGGCTATGGACCCGTCTTGAGAGGACGAACTTTGATGAGTATCAGAGACACGTGCTACACTTGTTGAAATATACAAATGTTTGCAGTTAGTATAAATTATATATTATAAATAAAATATTGTAATTAATTGCACATTTTGCATGATGTTATTAAATCGTGAATGCATTAATGTTGAATCTCGCCTTTCGTTTTAGGAAACAGATTCGTATCTACTAATACTTTATGCCGTGCGTATAAAAGGTATTCGTCACGTATAAAGATTGTAATAAGGATTCCTCGGATCTTCTCTTTTTATGCCTGTAAAAATGATGAGTTTCGTGATGAGTTTTCAAAGTAATATATAACTTCACAAACTCTCGTCTGTATTTATTAATGCTATATATATTTTTAAGTGTATATATCTAGTCGACAGTTTGCATATAAAGAGCGAAATAAGAATGTAAGCAATGCGTAGCATTTAAATGTAAGCTGAGAAAAATTCGCCACAGGTTGGCAGGTAGAAATCTACATACTATCCGATCTCTTTCCCGGATCTCCGTGTCGGATCACGGTGAAACGATGGGTCAAAGAAACGAATGACGGAGACAAACGGCTGACTTGAGAGTGTCACGCTTTTAACTTTCCCGATTTCGGGAAGAATCGGATTATTTCTACGTTTTTTCTCTTTTTTTCTAGAAAGGTGAAATGACAGTGACACATTCAAGTTTTCGCACCTTTTTTGTACTTTGCAATCCATTTTCGAAGGATCTCAACACAGATTCTTTCTCGTGAGAATTATTTCTAAAAATAAAAAAAATGATTCTGAAAAACAGAGGATACAATACTTTTATATGCATATTGCAATATTATCTCTATTATCGTTAGATAATTGTATTATATGATGCATATTTTACAGCACAGCGTGTAAAAGAATATTTAAGTATTACAAGTTTTTTTTTTATCTGTCGATTTCTCAAAGGACTCGGCTTTCTTTTCGTGTGATTATCAGGTTGAACGTCTGAATCGATGCGGCGAGTAATGCCTGCCGTATTCCATGCCAGGATACACACAACACCGGCACGCCATAATTAACAGTAGCCACGTTGCAAGTTGTACAATGGCGGCGTTACTTTGAAGGAGACCCCCCACGCACGAGCGTGTGCTAATTTATTATTTTTTTTTAATATGCTATTCTTTTCGATATTGTTTCCTCCCTCTCTCTCTCTCCCTTCCTTTGATTCGCAATCAACCTCGTTTATTTAGATTTAGGATTAAACGAAAAAGATGACCAGTCGTCGCTGAAGAGAGTCGTCCTCTAGAAGAGATTGTCCTCTTTTTTGTATAAAGAAAATGAGTAGCAAAAGAAATTGTTTTTATTGAGCTCAAAGAATACTTCGATATTTTAAAAGAAATTAATAAAAACAATTGATATATTCTTAAAATTTAAATGAAAGAATTGAACTAATATCTTTGATATTTAAAAAAATTGCAAATTTCCTCTCTATTTATTTGTCTCTATTTTCTTTAGACAAAAAAAGAGGACAATGGAACACTCCTTACAGTGACGACCGACCACTTTTTTCTTTTATATATATAATATATATTTTTTCTTATTTCTCTCTATTTATTTGCAGTTTCTTTTGTGAAATATTTGTTGCATTTCATATTTAATAAAAAAATATTTTATACTCACAATTAGTACGTCACATTTACAAATTTTTGTTCATCAAAGTTATCCCCATGCAAAAGACAGTCACGACATAGATTGAGAAATTCCTATTCGAAGAAACAGGTCGTGCTCGAAGAGAACCGTGTCCGACTTTCTGTTGCAGACTTTGCGACGCCGCGCAATGATCAACCTGACCACTTTGCTTTATTTGCATTTAAACGGCTCACCGCGGTTGACAAATGAGACTGATATTATCGAACAATCGATTCCGAAGTCGTCCGAGAGGAATCGCTTTGCAGGCGCCGACCGACTTGGCTGACGAATCTTTTAACTACACGCGCCTTGTTTTAGGAAAAGAAAAAGAAGCAGGAAGGGAGAACAATCGGCCCTTGTGATATGCCCGTACAAACGAAGCATCGTGTTTCTCGCGTTTCTCAACTCTCCCGCTCCTCTTCCTCCTTTTGTCGCCGTGTGATACATCTCCTTGCAGACCCGAATCTATGGGAACAAACGAAAAGGGCGCGTCTGTGGAATTCGGAAGCAGGTGCTTAAGAATGCAGGCGTTCGAACTTTTCTATGAACAGAACATCGTAAATCTTACGATATGAAGAATTATTTCTATTCCAAATCGTCATCAGTTAATAGTACTGAATTATATTCTGAGTTATATAACGGACGATTGTACCAAGCTTTATATTTACAGAAATTTATTTATAGAATATTATTATATTAATATTATATTAATATTAAATTTATATATAGAAGTTTTAGAAGAGAGAGTATTGACGCATTCGAGTACAGTAGAGTATCAGACTTGTTTTCTATTCATCAATCGCGCAGATTAGATATATTTGAACTTTAATAAGCGATATCGGTTTCAAGGGCAGAAGGTTTATGAACCCCTCTTTCTTGGGAATCGACTCCGGTAATGTCCCGGTGACGTATGTCACGGAGGAAACTCCACGCGGGGCAATTACAATATTTCCTATGTTGCGAAAGAGGATGGGCTTGGCTGACACTCTGACAGCCCGTAGTCAAATGTTCCACGCTTCCCTGCGTTCACGTCTCGAAGCACGAAACGTAAGCATCTATGTATGCACATGCCCGCTTCCTTAACAGCGACTTGCAACGCGGCAGCGCACAATTAGAGGGTCTTTTCTCGCTCCTTTCACGTGCCTCCCGATAAACTTTGAAGAAAAATGGTTTCACTCTCACGCGTTATACTTAATTGCGCGATTACGCCAAGAGAGAGGAGAAAGAGAGGCACTCTCTTAAACATTTCCTCACGCTCTCTCCGTATTCGATTCTCAATTTTTTTTCCCCTGTGCTGCGTATATCACAGATCAACTGCGAGGTAAAAACCTATATTCCTCGGCGCGAGATTTATATTTCAACATAATAAATGAGATGTGCGGTTATATGCCGCGCGTGTGAACAGTTTTTCTCGATTCGATAATTCACAAGCCGCCCGATCACGTGGCCGGCTTCCGTAGACAGGATCGATTTCTAATGACACTCTCGCATAGCATCTCGTGATTTACGAGCCTCCTTGCCTTCACGACTACGGACTCTTTGATATTCCTAATAGCGGATCGCGTCTCTCCGTGGCGGCGAATCGCCGGTCCATCGCCGGAGCTAGAAGGGAACGTCGAACGATCCGAGATAAAGGGAAAGAGCGAGTGAGAGAGTGTAGCTCCCGCAGGTGGACGCGTTGCGCAAACCAAAATCTCATTATCGCGAGACAAAGGTGCGACGATTAATCATCGTCATCGCTACGGCGGGACCAGTGTAGCTCGCGGCGGAAGCGCGAGATGGAAGACGCGAAGCAAAGAGGCTACGCGGCGGCGGATGAGAAGAAGGTGGACGAGGAAAGATGAGGGACGAGCGTCAACGCACGGTGGTCGTCAAAGGTCCATGCGGAACTAAGTCGCGCGCCCTTTGTCCTGCCGTGTGCTTGCCATCCCCGTCGACCTCTTACGATTTTTTTCGAGCAATGAGGCTCGATTCTTCCATGATTCGACGCGCTTCATCTGCGCGCGCGTCATTCGAGAGGACGCGTGCATATCTACCGGCTCCGTAGTAGCGTCCAAACGCGTTAAATTTGTAATTACATTTATTACTGAGGAATCATGTATCTTCCAGGACGGCCTTGTCGGCGGGATTAATCGATAGATCGAATTGTCGCATGCCGGACGCGTTAAATTCAGCTGCCCTTTTTTGGCGCGGCTGTAATTCCGAGGTGGAATGCCGCTATTTGTTAGGCTCGGCATTGTTGAAAGGTGTGAGCGCGATATAATAACGTATAAGCTTCATGATTGTTGTTACATGTTATATATGACGTTACAATAATGTGTAGTAATTATTTAAATTCTGAAACAAAAATAATACATTAACTTTAAGTGTTGAATTATTTATAATGCAAGATTCGCGATTGCCACGAATCATATCAAGCACTACACCACCCGATTAATCAAATGTGAAATTTCGCTGTCCTATTTACCATCGACTTAAAGATGCACGGTTCAATATCTTTGATATTGCGATAATTCATCACAAGTTGCGTGTTCTCAGATGTGCAAAGGGACATGCAACTTGTCTTTCATTAAGTCCTCCTCTGCAAACATTTCAGCATTCGCGGGAGATACGCATGTATTTTCCTATACGTCCGAGCATCTCCTAATTATCTGAATTATCGCGCGACCGCGCTATCGGATCTCTCATTACGCGAAGCATCCTTCCGCGGCATAGAAAAGGCAATGTAGCAAGAGGCATAACGCCTGTCGCTTCGCCACCGAGGTCGGAGCCGATCGAGCGCGCGTAATTATTGGGTTCAGAAACGAGTCGGTCGGTGTCGACAATGAAAAATCCCAGGAGAAGGATTAATCCCTGCCTCGCGGCACCGACGTGTCTCGGTGCGTCCTCAGGGCCGAAGGACGTTCTCTCTCTCCTTACGGAAGTCCCCCGTTCGAAATCTCGCCGTGCACGTGGTGCCCATCAATCTTGTTTATGCATATTAGAGATTACGCGTATATGTAAGTACACCGGGCGATACACGATATCGCGGTGGGAAAAAAAGGATTAACTACGTTGTCGTGCATCAATCTCCGCTCTGCGAGAGAGCTTCTTCTTTGCGCCCGACCGGTTTCCGCGGTGAATCCCTTCACCGTACAGTGTTATTAACCGCCTTCGTTTCTTTCTCGAGGATTAATGTTAAATTCTTTTTAGGAGAAATATATCTCGATAGTATCACTGTTATTTGACACTACGCACTTTGTAGAATATCACGATGTGAAATCGAATTTTGTATTATTGAGTAGATTGCCGAATCGGCGACTTGACATCGCCTGAAAAAACACGTGCAGAACATGCAAAATATATATGTATAAGAAATGTTTTTACGATAGTTTATTCGTGTGAACGCGGATGTGTTATAATGTTGCGACATAATTGATCTTGTATAAATGTAGGAAAGATAAGAACAGAGGATGCGCGCTGGAATTTCGATAAGAAGGAGCTGCCTGACGTGCGAACGCCGTGATAATCTCGATACATGGTGTGTCACCGGAGGTGGTCCGCGATGATGAATGCGAAGCCTTAGGCGGACCTCAGGAGAGAACGGCAGGTAGCCGGGTAGCCGACAACACACAGCAGGGGGCTCCTCTCATCTCGGTGATTCAGACGTATTGAGTCGAACAGCGAAGCAACATTCGCTCGCCCCATAAGTCTGAAGAAAAGAAAGCGGTGCAATGTAACCGGGACGATGTATGTAACTCATGATGTGACGACAGGTGGAAGATGCATTACGGTATATTAATCCTTTTAGTACGGAATCAAATGCATTCCAAAATTTATTAATTTTTATTTATTTACCGTTTACTTAAATTTATATAAATTTCTCTTTACGCATATCGGTTATTAGATGCATTAAATTTTTGTCACGAGTAACAATCTTAAAGAAAACATGCGACAGCTTAGATAGAAGGAGAATGCAACAAATATTTTTTAAGAAGTGTCACTTGCACAAATCGTAGGAGCATTGCATAAAGTCAGAGAGGAAAAAAAAGATCGAAATTAGCGACGTGATCTTCCTGCGTAGGCGAGGCGCGGATCTTCGTCGTTCAACGCCAAAACGGGAGTTAGACTTGTCCGGCGCCGGAAGTGATTAATTTTACGAGCGTGTCTGCTTGCCGTACAATCATAGATACTTAATGGATGAAAGGAAACATCGTCGTAGGTGTCTTTCCAACTGGATGACCACTCGTAAAAGCGACAATAAATTACATTGGCCGCTGACCAGCGACTTGTAACGACTTAAAATTATTGAAGCATTGAGATAATAATGTGAATTTAAATCGCAAAGAAAAGCTTTTAGACAGAAGAAAACAAAAAAAAAAAATTGTCTAAGCTCTTTTATTCAAAAATTAATTCAAATGGATAACTCTTTTTTCGACTTCGTCGCAAGCAAGTATGTCATATTGCATTGTACAAATATCACATTACTGTTTAAAAAGTTGTCCAAAATGAAATTGTCAATATAGGAATAACTTTAATATAGTCTACTTTATATATAAGTGTGCATTAACTCACGAAGATGGATATCTCGGAAAATCCTCGTGCGAACGAGATCGTTGCACCCGATAAACGATTCTCCCCATGACTATCCCAGACACTGACTTTCGTGGGAGATTATTACGAGTCCTTAAATGTGCCGGGGAAGCTTTTAAGACTCTTCTAACGGGGTGCTTGAGATGCCGCGGTATGACGAAGCCATTTTTTGTTCTTCTCCCGTGTTGTTCCAGCTGCATCGTTTTTGTTTCGCGTAATTGGAAATCCTCCCGTTATTTTGACATCCCTCATAAAGAAAAGACATCTTTTGCAATGGTGTAAAAATATTTCAATATATCTTAATAATCGATATATATATATGTATGTATGCGTATAATATATGTGTGTATATATCGTATAACGATTTTAAATGGCAAATTGTAAATATTATTATTATTTTTTTAATATTTATAATAATTAAACATGTAATCAATGTATGATTAAAGCACATCTAGAAATTATACGTTATATTCTTTAAATGCATATCTCTACCGCATTTATCATCCTAAACATCGATAAATATTCTTCCAGAGATAGCAAGCCGTAATTAGGAAAGCAAACGGCGTGAAGAGAAATTTCGCGGCCATATATCTGAAGGAACTGCGTTTTCGCGTGCATTCGAAAGGCGAGGGAAGCAGTTTTCGAGAAACGCGCAGGTTTGCATGGGGTTGGTATAAGGGGCGGGTCGCATCCCCATGACAACCGTTGGCCCCGCTGATGAATCGACTTCGTACGCGGCACATCGGTACACCGGTGAAATACGATTCCTGATTACCACGCAAACTTGGGATTCCTAATTAACAACGAGCGCGCATTTGTTGCTCGAGTTACAACTTTCGTGGGTTCCTACTCGGCCACGCGCGTGGAAACCAGCTTTGTAATCCGAGCGCTGATAGGCGCTTTTTGAGAATAGGTTCAATTATCGTCTGCTGTTACAAGCTATGAACAACCGATCTAAACCAATCATATCTAAAGACTGTGATTGAATAAACGAATTTTCCAATAAAGACAAATTCAAGTGCTTTAATATCTTATTTGATATATATTAATTTATGACAATTTTTTTGGAGATAGCACAATAAATTTACAAATTTTTGTTATTGTATGTAAAGCTGATTATTTGTAAGAGCTTATAACAATGTTTAACATTTATTGTCTCGTATATACGCTTGTCCAAATTACTGGGCCATTGTTCTATTATCTTTATTGTACACACAACAAATGGTATCATATCTGTAAAAAGAAATACATGTTACTTCCATGAGCAAGAAGTACAGGAGCTAAGCGAACGTCGCGAATTTAAGTTATGTCGATGGCGTCAGCGGAAAAATTCACTACCCTCCTTCGGGAAACTTTCCTCGGGGAGATGGAACGCAAAATCGCACGGGCGCGCACGTCTCTGACAAATGTATCGCAAATTGTCGTTGCAAAGTGCTTAATGCAACCGTCGCGCGAGGAGGTGCGATTCACGACGGTAGAGGAGAAGAGGACAAGGAGATGAGGACGAGGAGATGAGGACGAGGAAAGGAGACTCTGTCTCACAGGAGAGACGAGCCATTTCGTCGCGCCCGCCCACGCTAAAACTTCGAGTCCGATGACGAATCGTCGGTGTCGCAACGAGAGCATCATCGGCGAGCGCGACGCGGCGGCGGCCCTAATGGCTTGGTAATGTCACCCGCGGAGATAATCGAGCGTGAGATCGCTCGGCCGATTTTCCCTCGCGCGGATTTTAGGGGCGACACGGACCGATTTTCCGCCTCGTCTCGAGAGTGCATACCGCGTACTTTCGCGGGGATGCGACGCGAACGGCGCCGCGCTTTTAAGACGTCGCGATGAAGACTTCATGTGTCTCACGCAAGAGTTGTATATCTACATACTCCAAATATATTCGAAATATTTTTTATTTTTTCGTTTATTTATAAATTTTTTGCTAATCTAGAATTAATTTTTAAAAACTAGAGGTTTTTAAAAATCTTTGAGTTATTAAAAATTGGAAAGCTAAGAGTTTTTAAGAATTAAGTGATAAGTAAACCAGGCATTGCCTTAACTACAATATTTTTACATATCGAGAAGATACATAAAACGATCATTAATTATCAGCTTACAAATAACTTGCCCATTTTTCTTTTCACATATTTCTAGAATATAAGTGATATATTAATTTTGAATTATTAGACTATTTAGAAGCATCGTACTGCCAGATTGATTCAATAGTGAACTTGACAACGGATCGATTCTCAGAGTGCTGCTGTAGCATAATGGACCCAACAGTCCATAAGGGGTTGAGTCGGTAGCTCGGTTGCCCTCAAATCATCGCGGGAGTGTGAGGCAAATGACGTTCGACCACGCGGAAGTAACGCGATAATGGTTGCCATGAAAGGTCCCTACCATGATATCTGTTGCTTTGATGTATTCTCTCTTAGTGCCTCCGCGGCTCGGTCGACTTTTATTCTTTTTGTCGACACTTCAACTTTACATGGTCGATTTGTTGGATTGATAACATTTAATTCAGATTAATTGCTAATTGCGAGACAGCAATCAGCAATCACTATTACGACATTGAAAAAATTTATATGGGAAAGAACGCCAGAATATATTGCTATAAAACTCACTGAATCACGCAATCATTATCGATGACATAGAAGAGGCTGATGTAACGCGAGGCGGGCATTAATAAAAATACTAAGCGATTCTGCGAGCGCACGAGTCAGTAATCTCCCATTCAGAAAAGTTAGCCGGGCATTTCAGGTTAATTCGCTACTTGCATTCTGCTCAATGGTTACACGTGAGTGCTACGAACGCTGTAATGAATGGGCACGAGACGCGGATGAGGGTTGCTTTCGCTCAATATGGTGAATTTCTCTAGGTGTTGCAGTCTGCGAGATCGCCGTCATAAATTTTCGCAATATTTTCTTGTAGAAATTATATTCTTTTTAATAATATTTCTGGCGATTTATTTAATAATATTTGCAGTATATTATAATTCTTTGCTATATTAAAATTATATATCTAATATGATTCAAAACTATGTGTCAATCATGACAATTAATAAAAATTCAACAAGCACTTAGCTTAATTTACAAAATATTTCTATATAAATATTTCCCTTTTTCTATTTAGAACACAAGCTTAAAATATTTTTATCGCCTCATAAAGAGCCATATTGATAACATTTTGCAAGAGCATCAGTTCTTGACTCTTTAATCAAAATTTACCGCCTGTGGATCGCAAAAACGCAGTACGGGCTCTATCTCCTCTTCTCGCAAGCAACAAAAATCGATAAACACAATCTTCATCGACCGGAGTCCCTCCCTGAAAAGTACTTACGGCTTAACAATCGAAGCCCGCGATTACGGTCGGTCCCTATCAAATGAAGATCGTCCAAAAAAGGGGAATTACTTAGCCTCCACCACCCTCGGCGATGCAGGTCGTCGGCATCCGTCGAGGAACAGACGCGTCCGTAGTCGCAGTTTGTCGGCCAATGGGACCAGACAGAAACGCAATCGCAATGCAGGCCAATCCCTCTGCTCGGTTCGTCCACCCGCTCTCGCTCGCCCTCCCGTGCCCGGTAATGACAATCATTACCGGGGAATGATTGCAGCGTCGGGTCCGCCAGCGCGCCAGCCGCGCTATTGGGGGATGGAAACCACCTTATAGAGTCTCTCCTCGGTCCTCGATGCGAGCGGATTGTCACATGCTCCCGCTTGCACGGCGGAGCGCGTTTCCTCTTCTTCGCTCGCATTTCCTCCGGGTTCGATTTTGCGGTGGAGAACTTTCTTCGTGGTGTGAGTGACCGTGACACGGCGGTCAGTCAGTCGAGCACGAGCGGCAAAAATAGCGGTCAGAAAGAAAGTTTCTTACTTTCTTGGGACCACATTTCCGGAACATCCGCATCACACGTTATCGCGATACTTCTTGAGAGTGAATCGCGAGATTTGCATTTCCGTTTCTCTTTTGCAATTCTTCCATCCATTCTTCGTAGCAAGAGTGCATAGTGAAGCCGCTTAATTTGTGTTCTGTTATCTTGATCCATGATGGATCGATTGAACAGAAGGTCTTCGATTGATTGAAGAGACCAGGATATCGATATCCATAGCGCAAACGTCACAACGGACAGGAATGCCAGTTACCTTTCTGACGATTTATTTGTGAATCGATCGCCGTGATGTATCGTCAATCGTACGCGCAATAAATAAATATACTACATAATGTAGCATTGCCGTAGCTTTGTTTAGAATGGTCCTTCACGAGTTCCAGTGAAAAGCCTTCCTTTTGCGTGTTGTACGCGATAAAAACATAGCGGCCTGTACACGGCGCACATGTCGCTCTGGATATAAGCTTTTGTGTCGCTGTGGAGTTGGCAAACTGCAAATCGATCGTTACTGTTTGTCGATCCCTGAATTTTTTTCAATGTTTATGTTTACCAATCGATGCACATCTGTTGCAGTCACGTTTATTCATTTAATGACAAATCGTATCGCGCAAGCGTAAGATGATGACGAATTTATACAATTTCCAAATCGAGGAAACCGTAAAAGGGAACCGAAGATATATCAAATAATCGCTTCTCCTTCGATAAAGAGAATATACGTTGTTATTGATGGTTACGTAAACGCCCGCGCCGATCGACGAATATCTTTTCATCAAGGGATTGCTTGTGTATCGCAAATTGGACGGAGAGAAGAATTATTACCAGGTGATTATATCGTTCTATCGTTGTACGTATATGAAAAAAATATTGAAGTGACGCGCATCAAGTGTGCACAATTCAATTACGTAACATATGGAGTTATGTGTGCGTGGTGTTAGAATATGTCACTTTGATTACGTAAGAAGACGAAATCCACGTCGCGTCTTTTAAATGTCAATATTACTCGAGTGTCATTCTTTCTTCGTTGCTCTTTACTGGGTAGACTGGAAAGACATCTATCTTTTTTCCATCAAATAATATAGCATGTTCTCTCTTTCTTTCATAAGAAATTAAAAACTTAATTTAGTAAATTAAAACACTATGTTAATGTATCGCGTTGCAAAATGTATCGTTATGCTAGTGTATCAAGTTGTGAAACAGTTGGACTTGTTTAAATAGCAGGATTATCCAGGAATTCTTACTCACTTTACGTCTTCAATTCGCGAAATCCTACAATTAGCTATAATAATCGCCTTCGATATTCCGATTCAGCTGTCGCCGATACTGGCATCGCGCCGAGTCTCACAAAACTTGAAAACCCGACCAGACTACAACGTTTACGACTCGAGAGTCGGACAATAATTGTCGCTTGAGAACCGATCATTTGCGGATACCTGAGAATTTCTGCCGTCTGTCTGACTGCGAAGGACATCTTTGAGTTTAGAAATGACTCCGAGAAATCATTTCGCAAAAACTACACGGGAGGAATTCGTCAGAAGGTAAAAATTATCTTTTTACGTAAAAAAAGAAAAAAATATATATAGACATACATACGTACGCACGCATATACCCACTTGTCATATAAATCTGATCAATTTGTTTTAACTCTTTACACACTCGAAATTATTAAATAGACTATAATACGAAGCAATATCAACTTTGCTTTTCAGGTCACAAACAAAAAACCAAAATTAATTTATTATAGAAAATGTCTTATACTATAAAAAAGATATTTGGCAGTAGTTATAATAAATAAAAATATATAAATTATATTTTAAGGTTAATAAGAATTATCAGAGAAAAGAAATCATAAAAAGTTATTTAAGCTATTGTTCGCTGTTAGTGTATAATAATTTTATCAATTATAATTATATTAAAAATATTTATTAAAACAAGTATTTATTTTAAAAATAATCGACGACGAATCGCACGATCGATAATTAGATATATAATAATAGATTAACTGTATCTCAAATAAATACGAAAAGCATTTGATAAAGCGATAAGTGAACTGAAGCTTTGGCGCAATGTTATATGAAGTAAATAAATCACTGCAATTGCCACGTATTGTTAATCTCATGGATGCATTGGAGAACGAAATTGGCAAAGCGATTGCCGTTAGAATCAATCTCGTTGGCGCATTAACTTTTAGATCGTGTTATGATAACGGAAACGATAGTACAAATTTTGTAAACAATTATTTTCACGCTCGTAGATCACCGCAAATTCGATCACTTTCATTATTATCTGATCTTGAGATTATAATAATCGCGCCCATTGTATTTAATCGCTACGTACGGCTGCGCAATTGAGCATTATCTCAATTTTTTTGGTGAAATTGCAATTTCTTCTGGAAGACGATCGGCACCCAATGGTTGAACCTTGCTATAAACGTCAAAAAGTACAAAAGCGTATCGTAGAAATAGGAAAGAATAGATGAGATAAGCAGGCACGATTTCCGCGAAAGTATGTGTGCAATTAGACGTTGCCATCACGCGAAACATTATGTTTTTACAATTTATGAGACATCAGCTTGGTGGTATATATTTTTGCAACGGAAAATTTTCTCTTCTGTCAGAACAAGAAAGATAATTTCATACTCAGAAACAGTGCGATAAAAATATTCTTTTTTTACATGCAAGCAAGCTGTTTTGCTTTCAATTGGAACAAAATTGGAGCAAAACGATATTTTATTAAATTCATTTGATATTCTTTTAATGAATTTTTGTTGTACAAATTGTATGTAGAATATATATAAATTTTTGATAAAAGTGATCTCTATTATGTTACAAAAACCCGTGTTTTTTCACTAAATCTTGAGAGAGCAAACGTCAGCGTTACCATTAAACCGCTACGCTACGCAACCATTATCATTCGCAATAATGACAGACGTCCGCGCTTCTACGGTCTGCCATTCCGGTCAGTCTAGTTTCTATTACATGCTTAGACCTCTTTCTCACAACTATCGATTATAAAGTATCAGAATTGTGCTTGCCGAGCTGTGTTTAAGGAAATGAAAGAACATACGGCTCAATGGTGACCGCGTTCTGATCCACACCCGTGTGCGATCGGTGCGATCATGTGTGTGCACCGCTACTGCTCGTGTATGAGCCGTAATGTCTGTGTCGTGAAAAAAAAAAGTTTAAGAAAGCGACATATATAAGCCGCCCCATCTGAATCTAATTCATATCTCGTGCGTTACGTTAACATCACCGGTACCTCCTTATCCGCTATATTACTCTTACGGAATAGCGGTTTTTCCGCCGTTGCGAATGATTGCTTGCTTCATATTTTCTGAGAATTGAGAATTACATCGATACCGATGCGCATAAGAAATAACGTTTCTTTGAAATATCAATTTATTTTCGTGGAAAAAACATTCTTTCGTATATTTCGTACGAAAGATATTAATATATTATATGATGGTGCAAGCAAACCGCTGCAAAATTTAAAAGGTTTCTTTTATAATTGTTGCGATCTGTTACTAAATAATTCACAATATTCTTGTAGCTAAGTTTTCACTCAAAATGTTGTTATTAATATTACAATAAAATGTCAATTATCAAAAAAGACTCTAATTAGTTTTACTATAGCTTCATTAATATATACACATTATGATTAGATTTACACTTTTAAAATACTAAGTATTTTAACGCGGCAATACATCACTTAAATTTAAAAAAAAACAGAGAATTTCTGACCAAGAAATTCAAAAAGCGACGGGACGAATTCCATTCTGGGAACCCTCGAAAACATCTCTTTTTCTATCCCTTTCACCATTTCGCTTTCCATCTAGGTGCATGCCTTTCTCCAAAGTATCGACTACAATGTATCAAGGAGTTGGCGGAGGTGTATATTTACGGAAATAAAAAAAGAAAAAGAAAAGAAGATACATACGACGCGCTGGCCGTGTTAGAGTTTCCACGCCCGTGTGCATGCGCTCGTATCTCCATCGCGGCGCGCACGCTTGTACACGCACATGCACAAGACCTGTACGGAAATGCAGTACCCATTCTCTCTCTCTTTCTCTTTCCCTTTTTCTCTCTCTTTCTCTCTCTCTCTCTCTCTCTCTCTCTCTCTCTCTCTCTCCGTGTTGTGCGTTCTTGCTCGCCGCGGAAAACATAATGATGGCGAGCGAGCGAAGCTGCGAGCGTTCGTTCGTTCGTTCGTTCGTCTGGGACTCGTGTTGGAAACCGGCGATAAGGAGGGAGTGTCTACTGCTGCCATAATGATAGCCCTGAGCGCCTCTCCGACTCCGCTGCGCCGCTCTCTACAACCGCCGCGGCAATGCACGCCGCGCGTAAGTATGCACATGCACCGAGACACATGCACGCGGAGCCGCACGGCGATGCGCGTTCATGTCGCAGCATTTTCGCAGCTCCAGATATCTTTACTCGTTTGACTTCCTATCGCTCGCATCGTGGAGCACAATACGATTGATAGTTCCGAAGAGAACGCTTGGACGATTGGAGGACGGATGGATTTGTACGTCTTTATTGTTGAAAATATGAAAATGTAAGGAGAGAGAGAGAGATACTTTGCAAGGAACACGAAATACTCTTTGATTCCTCGTCAACTCGATTTGCAATATATTGTATATATATAAGAAATGTTGGCAGAATACTGATAACTATTATTTTTAAAGGAATATCTATAGGGCTGCGTGAGAGGCGATTGATATGATGTATACGTTGGTTTAGATAAAATTTACGTTTACTGCTTACATAATGCTGCCGACGGGCGAGCATAATGTTCGCGGGATAGGGGTAAGCAATAAAAAATGTATGCAGTCGCGTGAGTTCCCCGACATCAACCCACTACGTACACCTCTGGGGTGGCCTTAGGGACGACGCGTAGTTACTTATTGATGATGCAAATTAATTTTTAAGTGACCGCTCGTGCATTGCACATTATTCGCGCAAGCTCCCCGCGTAGGAAAGTTTTCCTGTTTAATTATTACAAAAAAAAAAGAAACGATCTTCATTACAATGCTGTCCCGTCGCTGGAAAGTTGCATCGGTATTATCCTATCTTCTTCTTCTTTTTTTTTTTTTTTTTAATACATGATTTAAGATTAATTCAATCGTTTTGAATCTAATAAATCGACGTTACGCTCATTTATGACAATCAACAATTTGACCCCGAGAGATTATCACACAGCGAATATTATCAGCCGAAAAATCGCGCCGTAAAACTCGCCGATAATTCGCCCTCAACCCCGATCTCGTGCGGTACTCAAGTCCCGATCGAAGGGCACCACACCCTTGGCCGGTTCCGCGAGACATAGCTGCGGGGGTTACATCGGGCACACGAGCGGGAGCGGTATATGCGGATCCCACCATTGGTCGGGTCGGTTCAGATTCATTAGCACGAGAACGGCGATTGGCCGACCGGGAAGCACTCGTCTTTTTGCTTTCCACGCGTAATGACGTGCTGCGCGTCTCGGCCTATATGCAACCGAGAGATCGTGCATGGCAGATAGGTTCTGCCCGCGTTTGCTGCATGTGCATCGCCCACCGCGCGCACATGTATATATAGGAAGCAGCCCGTCGAAGGTGGAAGATATCTCGAGAGGGGTGTGGAGTTGCCTGCATCGCAAATGGGCCTTCACCACGCAGCTCTCTCCTGCGAGCAAGAAAAAAAATATATATGTATATATTTTTTTTTTCCATTATATATATATATCCACATTTATCTCCCATCAGATTCTTCGAGGGCGACTAAACAATTTGATCGAAATTTTTATTCTTTGCACGAGGCCTATAATTGTAGTAAAGGTATATGTAGAGTCATCTGCGGAATATTATAGTTTTCGCTATACGGAAAATGTTTGAGATTTTCACACAGCTTTATTTCGATTCCTGTTTTGTTATTAGTTTGATGCAGTATTTGATTCTTCTAATTCTGTAATCATAATTATGAATATGTGTATTCTATGCAATGTGTGTGCGTGTACCATACGTATATTGCTATCTTTTCTTTTTTCTTTTTTTTAGAAAAGTCTATTTTTCGTCGAAAAAGTTTCTATAACAAGATATATATAAAATATACACGAGAAAAATATATGCATGAGAAACGAATTAAAATGCTATTTTTGTAAAGAATAATATTACAAAGCAAAATAACCAATTTAATGTCGTGTTTATATAAAGCATAATGAAGTCGAGACCAACGAGAATAGATTCGCTTTTTATCATTCGCTTTTTTCGCTTGCGGGTTATTACATGCGTAACCGAGCCAGGTACGGTAACGTATATCCAAGCACTTACGAATGAATAAGAAATTAGGTACATGTGCATGCAAAAGAAGACCGCATTAAGGTGCAAATTTCTGTCCGCGAAGAAACACCCACTTAAACTTCAAGAAAGATATTTTTAGTAAGGATTTATGTTAATCTTCGAACAATTATGCGTAACATGTCAAGTGTCTTAAGGCGAACACATGTTTTTGCCTTCACTTAATAGCAATTTTATACATGTTGTATACGCGCGATCAAGACTTTTATTATGTATTAATAAGAATATTAGTATTACAATAATATCTGATTACTTTGAATACATACAAAGTAGTATGTAGAAGCGAGATATATAAATATGACAGTGTCTCTCTTTTTTGTGCAGATCGGTATATGCATTCCGGATGCACTCTCTGTTAATTGTCGTTCTGCATGATTGTTTCCTCTTAACGCCGTAATAGGTTAAGAGCATGACTCTCAAAATTGGTGCTTGAGGACCAATGCAGACATATCGCGACAGTGCACCCCTATGCATTCTCGAGAGAGCGTCGGGTTGGACGTAGGGTGGCTTCGGAGAGTTCTCAAAAACGTCATTGAAAACTCTATGCGCGGTCTTATGTAAGCGCCAAATTAATGCGCTGAAAGTAATTGCTTTTTATTATCAAGCGAGATGCTTACTCGCAGCGCGAGTGTGATTCCCCGCGCGAGAGGTGTGAATGTTGCGAAATAATAATTAATCACGTGGGACATTATCGGTGTTGATGATCTAACTGCCACCGTCGCGTTCGTTTAATGATACCAACGAATGATAGCCACCAAGCGTAATTAATAATTGCCGCTCTTGAACATCGTGTTTCTTTATATTATATTATGGAACGTGTTCAATAAGTTCTTGAGCAATTTAACAAAATTTCTTTAATCTTTAATTTTTTGATTGTCTTATTGATATTGAACAATTATTCACACACACTTTGAACGGATCAGCTTTCTTTCATGCATTAAAGTTAAATCTTTGTAAAATTACAAATATTAATGGTATAAATTTATTTCGAAGAACTATTGCTTTTTTAATAATGATATTGAAATATGCATCGCACGTGTGAACGTTTATGTCAGATGGAATTTGGTGCGTCGGAAGCGTTGGTAAATGTAAATTTTCAACATTTCCGTTGTCACGTGGCCGTGGAATTTTAAGCTTAAAACGTGGAAGATTTTAATGTTTTTTTTCTTCGTGCGGCTTCGGGTATTAAAAGGCGCGGAACGTGATGTGTATCAAGTGCACCAAGTAATACTCGGAGACCATGTGTATCATCACCGTGTAAATTCACAAAGTCGGAGCTCAGTAGAGATTACATAAATAGGAAAACACGTAATTACGAACCAGCATGCAACATTGTTTGTAATCACCGCTTCCTCGTTCTTTGTTTCAGGATTTTTCCCAGCTAACTTTGACACGCGGACTCTTTTGTATGTATCATTTATGTGCGAAGCTTAACTTTTTACGCTATGTCGCGCCTACTATTATCGCACTGTATATTTATGCTTCATATATGAACAATTCTCTCATTTACTTCGGTGAAAATAACCGCAATACACGACGGGAACGACAGAAAAATTTCTTCAAATCGCAATGTCTTTGTAATGTCTATTATTATCCTATATTAAGTTGATATAAGCTAAATGTTTATTTTACTAATACACTTTTGAACACAAAACATTTTACAAGTAAAAAATAATATAGCTGTTTACGTACAAATATAAATTATTGTAGCGCTATTAAAAATGCAGAAAAGCTTCGAAATTTATTCGATAGAAATTTGCAAAAGAAATAGGAATAAAATTGACTGACTATATTCTGATGATATATGTATCATAATTTGCTAATATAAAATAATCTGGAAGTAAAATGAAGTATTTCGGAGCGAATTTTAGATAGAAACATTTAGATTGATAAGAAATGTATGTTGAATATAAAATAAAAAATAGCACAAACAAAAATTTGTGCAATTATTTGAGATCAGTGGTAAGCGTACACGTGGAATTATTCTTCGACAAATGTAGACACAAAATGGCCATTCAAACGTGACTTCACGTTAGCAGATATGGATCGCGCCCTCCCTGACGGTCGGAGGATTCCCTCTCGGGGGGAATGGCAAACGACCAGAGGACGGGGTTGGTGTTACCATGGCAACAACGATCCCTCAGTAGCCGAACCCTCCTACACCCTTCATTCAACTCTGCCACCCCTATAATCCGCTCGAACTCGAAGACAGCCACTGCGCAATTTTCGCGAGAGGATATGCGCTTTCATGATGTATCACGAGAAGCAACGTAAATTCTGACATGTATCTGTCAAAAATTTCACGATAGAATTAAATTGACAAAGAAACATAAAAAAATTAAATAAGAATAATATTTTGATTGATTTTATTAAAATATTAAAAAATAATATTACTGGCAAAGTTATATAAATCGGTTAATTCAAATATTTATCGAAATTGTGTGGATTGACATTTATAAGTGATAATTCATGTACTTTTTAAATCAAGTTGATTATCTGATAAATTTATATCGACTACAGAGAACAACGAAAATTAATTCAGATTAAACGAAATTGTTCTCGATTGTTGGATCTCAATCGAAGATGCCAGTAATTTTCTGTCGATATTATTGTAACGTTAATTTACGGGAATTGTTTCATGCTAATATTTGGAAATGATTGCTACTTTGATAATGTTCAGAGATAACCAATGAGAGAGATAAGTAACGAGACCTAAAATTACTCGCGTTAACTCTCTCGGCGGGTAAACTATACAATTCATGATGTAAGTGTAAGTACAGATCGCGGATATATTTGCCGCGGCGGTTACGTACGTGATTGCAATTAAAGTTACTTCAATAATTGATAGCTCCGTGAGCGAGAAGACGCGTTGATCTATAGAAAGCAACGCAAATCACTTCTAGGAATTCAGTGTATATAATCATTCCTATGCGTGATTACGCAATTTTCTTTACATTTAAAAATCTGCATTTCTTTCACTCTAAAAAAGAATTCTCACGGTAAAATTCAGAAAATAATCTACACATTAAAGAATAAAAAATATATGTAATTGTATTTCATTATCTGTTCATTATTAAAGTATTTCGCGTTAAAGTATGAGAGTTGACATCATTAAATAACAGATCACGTAAAACTATCAGCAATTAGAATTATAATATCTTACGCGCTTAAATTAATAAAACTATAATAATATCAAGAATATAATTGATATTTGACGCGTATACATAAATGTAAATTTTTTTGAGAAATATTTAATCGATCAGAGAGTCATGTTTCATTCAATCAGCGTCGTAGATCGAGCGATTAACCCTTTCCGCGTTGCAATTTGTATTCCCCTAATCTGCAAAGACGAGCGCAAAAGGTGACACGAATTCGAAGCGAGATTTTCTCGTATCGGGCTACCCTCGTCGATTCCGTAGCCCCATCGGTCGCGCATTCACGCCTGATTCTGCCAGAATAAACGACGCGAGTTAGACGACGACTAGGTGGAACGTCTTCGCGACGTCTAATTACTCTACCAGGAGTTAAAAAGGGTACAGTCGGGCCCCTTTGTCGGGCGCCTAACGAAGCGTCAAAAAGCTACCTCGAACAAAGTCCGAGTCTGACCTAAATAAATATTCATGGAGAGACAGCGATTGCCGGCGCGACTCGCCTGCGTTCCTCTTCCGTTTATTAATTATCTTTTTGTTACGACGTGCTTTTTCCCGCCCCGAGGAGATACGCATACATATATGCATACGCGACGCTATACGTGGGCGAAAAATCCGAAAAAGGCCCATATGAGAGAGAAGGGAGCAACGCGGTCGATCGCATATCGTAATATTGCCCGGCCGATTAACATAATATCTCTGCTCCTTTCGTATTCAAAACGGGCCACCGCCGCGGCTCGGATAATAGTACTCCCGATCCGTGTTTATACTAATGCTAGGTTTGCTGAGACGAGCTCTAAGATCATAATGAGTCTTCGATCGAATTAGGCAGAAGGGTGTCTCTCGTCGCGCTCCTTCTTGATTTCGCTCCGCCGACGCTCCGTCTTTTTGCCCTCCTTGCGTCGAATCCTTGTGGATGCCACGATACTTTTTTTTACACGGCCGCGTCGTTAAAAATGGGGAAAGAAAAGGAGGGAGAGTGACCACGAGGATTTGTACCGTTAAGCATCGTCTTATGCCACAATCTTATTAAAAATGGTTCAGCGAAGCGACCGACGTCTAGCATTAAACGCTGCTCTTCGATCTTCATGATACTTCGTGGAATTCGGGGCTGGTCGACGAGTTTTAATATAACTTATGTTAGTGCATTTTGTAAGAAAGTTCTATTATTAATCAATATTTGTTATAGTGCTTTTCAAAGATTTAAATAAGCAACCAATTGTATAAGGTATGCACATATGTGTGATATTAAGAAATTCGATCTACAAATATTGATAATCTTTTGAATATTAATAAATAAATTAATATTTTTCTTTCAATTGTAATCTAAGTTAAGGCAATGCAAATTTTCTTTCGATGCGCGTAAACTTAAAATGTACTCGTCGATTATAATCGATGATTCGAGAGATGATGCGCTAGCAAAGTAACTTCTCTCGTTCGGGGAAGATCAACAGTTTTCCCGCGAAACGAGCTTAAAATCTCCCCTTCGTCGACCGAAGAAGTGCCATTAGCGGCGGTGACGGCGAGCGCAGCTTTAGAAGCTCCGAGCTTTCTCGTGCCTCGTCGCGCTTTCGAGTACGGCAACATCGGTCGTAGCTCGTTATTCTCTCATTGTCAATGACGTTCGTAATATTGCATCCATTCCATCCTCCACCCTTCGTCGGGGTTGACTGAATCGCTGCCTTTTAATCCTAAGTGCGGAACAATGCTGTTGCAATTCTCGCGATGGCAAATGCAAACTTTTCCTCGGATCTCTCTCGCTAAATGTGTCTTCGAAATAAAGCATTTTATTTTTCACGTTAATTTTTATCTGTCAAAAATATATCTATCTTTAATGGTTAATGAGATAAAGTTATACTCGGGAAGGGGAGGGAGGAAAAGAAAAGGACCTCTTTTTACAAATAATTTTAAAATTATATATGAACTATATGTAGTTATATGTATAAACCACTACTATAATATATAAAATACTACATTATAAATGTTATCGTAATTTTATACTTTTCTCAATCATTTTTTTTTCTTAATAATATCTTTCAATTATAGTTTGAAGTTGCGTTATAATCGCTCATTATATGAAAGATCCATATCTGTAGCTTCTGAGATATTGTTTTTTACTTCTCGTTTATTTTATACATCGCTATATTCTTTATTCGCGAGAATTGGCACGATGAGTCATTGAGATCCATTGATACGATGATGCGTTCGTCGAAATCGGCGCTGCTTTCTTTAACATATGCACGAGCAAATACGTGAGTGTGATAATAATGCCGCGAGCTTAGTACAATCTCGGATAGCGCGGTGCAGGCGTCGGCTCTCCGTTTATGTCGCTCGGCATAAAGTGCCGGCCGCGATCCGGACCGCAAAATTCGGGATTAATGCGTTTTTAATAGTGACATAACTGCGCCGCTCGTTCGCCAGCGCTTTTTTCCCGACGCGCGTGTTTCGCGGAAAGCCCGAATATTATGTTGGCGCCGGCGGAGTGGATTTTTAACGATCCTCGAAAAGGGAAGCAGAAAATCGCGTGCATGCGTTATGGACAGGAATGCTCCACTTTCTTGCGAACTTACCGCGATGTGCACGAAAGCCGGAGAGAGAGCACGGGACACGCATCCTACTCGTTACACCGCTGACTGTCGCCGATTTGACAGCCGAGAGAAATCTTGATGCTTCGACGACTGCACATGTCTTTGCAGAAACATTCCCGGTTGAAGCGCTTCGCGAGAGATTTTCCTTTATATATCTTGCACGTGAATTCAAATACCTTTTGAAATTCTATGCATTTTTAAGTAAAGCTGCACATTAGTGATAGCACAAGCCAATCAAAATATATATGTTCGATGACTGAATAATCAATAATATCTTGATTATATTATTGCACAGATGAAAATGTATAAAATAACGCAATTATATATATATATAAAATTAATATAAATATATTTCCGGATGTAATAAAAAGTAAAGGAGTTTCTGTGCTGTTGTGAAGAAGAATGAATCCTTCTATAACAATGTTTTGCACGACTCGTTCTATCCGCCGCCATTTTGCGATGGAAGATCTAAAGATGCTTGCTCTTCCTCTTCTCTTCTCTTCGTTTTTTCGCGGACCGTTTCGTCGTCCTAATCATTGTTATTACGGGAGGATGCGCCGCTCGCGCACACGCGCTTTTTCTCCCTCGCTCACATCCCCCGTGCATCCCCCGTGCGCGCCGTCTCTTCCACCCTCGGCGATAGATTTCGGTCAAGCCAATTACATTTTTTCCCCGGCCGTGGAAGGAATAAAACTATGATACAGCCGGCCGGTATCGCGCTCCCCACCTGCCCCGAACAGCATCGGCCGACCTCAGAAACCCCAAAAAATAATCCCGCACAAAATTCGTAGGCGCGACAGACGCGCCTAATGCCAATAATCATGGCGGATGGCCGGATCATCATCTCCTGATCTTCGTAGTATCGTATTCTAATTTCCGCACGTTGTCCCGGCCCTTCGTAGGGATATATGGAAAAATATCGGCGCCAAACTTGTGCCTTAATTAATGCGCGCTCCTTAACATAATCTTCCGTCGAAGATAGCAATTTCTTCAAAGTTTGCAGATTAAAAATACTTTAGAAAAATTTCACAGAAATACCATTAACATCTTCGCAAAATGAATGGCAGCAATGGAGAAGTACAAGGTATATCACGTAATTACAGCAACGTATTATATGTATGTATATAAACGTATACTGTCAAACGTACATACGTCAAATCCCATCGAGTGAAAGGTCAAGTAAATAAGACCTTTCACTTGTTAAGAGAAGAGATTCTCTTGTTAAGAGAATGAGAACATTGTATGAGACCGTTTTGTCGAAAAAATCCTAGGCAGCTATAGCGTATCATCAGGATACCAGTGCGAGCGATCGAGAATCACGAAGTTGTCGTGCTTCACACGCGAATCTTGTTACTCTCCGATTACGAGGCCTAACGAGTGCGTCACGGCGTCCTCTTTCTCGAAGACAGCTGGCCAGTTGAGAAGAGGGCTCCGTCGTCAATTTTCTGCCCGACAGATCCGCGAATCCGCGTCGCCGATCCGCTCCCCTCGATCTAAGGTCCTCCACCCGCGCCCGCGGACGACGCCGGTTCTCTTTCCGACGTCCTCCGTCCTCGCGGTGTCTCCCTCACTCCTCCGGGCCCAGTAATTGATATTATTATAGGCTGGAGAGGGCCCTCCCATTACGTTATAAATGTTACACGGGTCGATTACCGCTCTTTGTTCCGGACATGCTTACATTGTCCGCGAACAATGCTGGACCCTCTTCCTCCGCCACCTCCTGTTCCCTGGGTCTGGTGCATCGTATGCGGAGAAGGAAGAGGACGGAACAGAGGAGAGTTAACCCTACGATTTAACCTGAGAGATATCGAGGTATCGGTATCGCGCTCTTTTCTCGGCGCGGATAACAGTGGCGTTCTCCCCTGTTTATCTTCGGTGAGAATTCGATATTTATTGGGTCCATTTGTACTTGTCAGTGAAAGCAAGCATCCTTGTCTCAGACAGGTAGGAATAAAAATGTTGAAGAATATAAAATAAATATAAAATAATTATTAAATCATTTATAAAATTTTTTTTGAAATCTTTGACAAGTAAATGTGATCCCAGAAACCCCACAACAAGAGACGTACTTAAATTACTAAGTAAAATATGAATGAAGGTAGTTGCTGCTATGAATGCCAATATGAATTTTTCAAGATGCGCTGTGATGTATGCAGTTATAATCGCGTTATGCTCCGAATACGTTGGTCACGATCGACTCGACTCTCCTTTCAATATCATGCGACGTAGTATAAACAGACTGCATGTTTCAAACTAGCTGATGATGTAGCTTTACCATTAATAGTTATTTTAAAAGTTAGTATAATGAATGCAACTAAAATATATATATACAAGTTGACGATAAGATGCTGGATTACGAAATTGGAAAAGCGCGAATGTGAATTGAGAATGAAATAAAAAATATATCCAACGCACATGTTGGAGTTAATGTCACGATGTTTGTTTCGTTATGTCATTTCCGCGATGGCGTTCCAAAAATATTTTCTTCAAAGCCGTATATATAGGAGATATGTAATTGCAGGTGCGATCCGGGGGTTGACGGGCCGCGCAACCAAACAAGCAGATGCTTGCAAAAGGACCATATATATACGAATCGCAACAATGCCACGGCAAGGCCAGGAACACGCTGCAGCGGGCCCGAACCCCTTCGATTTTTAATTTAATCCCTCTTCTCGCAGCACGTTTTGTTTAATGACGAAGGCGGTAACCGCACACGGACCCCCCGACCAATAGAAGACCGGCTGGAAATCATACACGAGATCGCCGGCTGCGCAGCGGCCTCCGAGAGAGGAGGTGAAGTTGGGTTCGACGAGGTTATGCTCGCTCCCCACGTCTCCTTAACATTCGACGGGCCTGTCCCGACACGGCATTGCTCTCGCAAGAGGTGGGGTTCCCTCTCTTCGATCGGCGTTAGGTATTTCTTCTTCCACCACCTTCTTGTCCTCTTCCTCTTTCTCCTCATCCTCCCTCTCCTCCTTCTTGCTTCACCGCATTTTCTTTCTCTTCTGCCTTTCGCACTCGAATGCCTTTATCCTTGTTGCACTCGTCGAAGTCGATATTCTATTTTAGAATAGAAGGCTCCAGCTTGCGGTACCAAATAGGGAACGTGAGAATTATTGTACGGATGGTAGCAAATTCCAAAAATTTTTAGTCTCTTTATAATAAAAATATTGCTTCCTTGTAAAAATTAAGGAATAAGACTAAGAAGACAAAAGAAATTGTTAATAATATGTTGTCACAAGAGAACGAAACAAAGAATCTTAATGAGCAACACCGAGGTCGTTAAAATGTAAAATCATCATTATCGAAAAGTTACATTACAATAGTGATAGTGCAAATTCATTAAAAACTGCAGTTTGCATCGATTACTTCGACATATTTTTTTATTAGAGAACAACGAATTTTTCCGATGATTCAAACTTTCGCTAATTATCATTATTAATTTTCTGCAAACAATAGATGAATGCCATCGGTAAGTTTTTCTCTGCTTCTCGCATACCTCGCAATTATCCGGCGAGGAATTACAAAGCTCTCTTGTCCGATATTGTCGTAAGGGAAGAAACGGGGTGCTAAGATGATGATTAAAGTACCGTGACATCGGTGCTCGATAATTGATCGTTATTACCGCTCGCTACGTAAAATTTTTAAACGATCGCTTAACAGAAGCCAAGCCAAGCTTTTTTCCGTTAATCCGTTCGGGCAACAATTTGCAACGCGACTATAGGATAACCGCGGCGAGCGATGAAAAAGGGGTTTCTTCGCGAGGGTGGCACACACCATCACGCCATAAACGGGGAGTCGAGTAGAGCGGCGTCGCACACCGACACCCCGATAAATCGCATACGCCTCGGTCAGTAGTAATTCCCGATGTGAAAAGCTGCCGCACACTTATGTTAGATCAGCGGTGGTTAGACCTGGTGCGCGTTCTCGGTGCATTTCAAGTCGAGTTATACTCGACGCTGGACGATCTTTCGCTAAAGTCCGACAATAGTCATCACGCTAGTTTCTACTTGGTTGCACATGAGTTTTGATGCACGATTCAACGATTTAGATCTTCGATACGAATTCTTCGCCGTGTAAATTATTTAGACGGACTATTGCGCATTGTGATCTGGAGAAAGTATCTGCTTGAATCGTCGAAGAAAATAATACACAGGCTGCGCTTTGTCGATTTTAATGCGACGTTGTTTTTCTTTTTTTTTTTTTTGTACTAAAATGTACAATACAAATTTTAATTGACTGTTTGCGTAATGTAATCAAAGAAATCAGCGCCAGATTTTTATTGCAGATAATATGATTCGCGGACTCAGTGAATAACAATCACGTGACAATGTGTTGCTTGCGTGCCCGCGATTCGATCGTATTGCAATTTTCGCCCGGTCTATCATCGGCGAGTTTAATCGTAAACTGTACACGAGGATAAAATGTTGTCTCTATTAGCTCTTCGCCGTCATTTAAAATTGGCGATTTATTTTTTCCGCGTAACTGCGAAATCATTATTCAGACTGCATCGTAGCAAAGGACTTTATATCGGACGCCGCACAAATCCGCAACTCTCTTTTCTCTCTTATGCGGTAAGCTTCGATTGCAAATTGAATACAGGAAGTGCTGTCATCGTTTCACTAGCGGGACATACAATTATCACAAATTCGCTCCGTTAATCGTTAAATTAGGGAGCGTTAATTCATTACGCGTTTATTCATTAACGCGAAGCTGTGTAATCGGTTACATTCTACAGACAATTTGTTTAATTATTAAAATGCAACCTTTGCGTGTCGTCTCCTACCACTAAAACATTCTAACTGCGATTCCGATCGAAGGAATAAAGTAGCGCGTTTATCAACGATCATTATAAATCTAAAAGAAAGAGAAAAAAGAGGTACTGTACATTATAAGGACACGCACACGGTTAGGTCGAGCCTCTCGCAGGTTTCAATTACTTCGCCGCGGAATCTTTTTTTCGGGAGCCAACACACACGCACGCAGGGTAAGGTTTCTCGGTAAATGCGAAACGCCGTGCGAGCGGGCACTGAAAATTAGCATCACTGTTGCCATTGATGCGCCAGTTGCCCCTGTTGCCCCTTTGTCGATTCTTGCATGTATTGATCGATGCCACCGTAATTTTCGTATCGCGTGCCATATCACCTGCCACCTTTCCTTTCCAGCAAACCATATCGGCTCGGACATTTTTCCCTTAAAGTCGCATTTTCTTTTTGCCAGCACGAGAGCCTCCGAGCGGGCGCTCTCGAGCGCGTTGCGCGCGTACGTTAATTTTCTCCCGTATGTAAACGTAAGAGATTTTTTTTTCGAGACTACTAATTCTGCGACGTAAAAGCTGATTAATCGCCCTGCGCCTCGAAGATAAAGAAATGTGCAATTACGAAGCAAAATTGTGCATGGCCGCAATTTAATTACTGCACTGAATGCGCAGCGTTAGATATACGGTAATATGATGGTTAGTAATGGAAATTTTTTCTTAAGTATATATGGGGCTGCCTAAGAAATATACAATTACACCAAATACATTCATCAATGAGACACAACTTTAACGAATTATTTTTTGAGTCGCATTTTTAGATTGTATTTAATTTTAGCAATCACTTTACTGCATATAACTTATTTTTTTTTTCGAAGTAAACGAAGGCCTTACGATCGTGTGTGTATATATGTATACATTTTTACTCAGGTATCGTTCTTATGATTCCCTTCACCTGTGTTTTTTTTTTCACCCTCTTTGCGCGCTTCGTGTTCTCTTATTGAGTTCGGACGTGCGCAGTCCCAGCATCGTAATCACGTTTCCGTGTTCTTTCATGTTGCAGGTGCAGTGTGGGGACAGAAAAAAGGAAAGAGAACGAGAACCTTGAACCAATCGTAAATGGCGCGGAGTGAAAGCGATCGGTCACCACGGTTTTCCCAGAAGAGCGCGAGCCACGAAATTATCGGCTTGTAAATCGAACCATAGAATCTCGTTCCTTTTGCGGCAAATAAGCGGCCGTCCGGTAATTCAGTAGCGAATCGAGCTCACGAAACGTCGAAAGTGAGGAACGCAATCCCCAATTATCAAACCGCCCGACATGTATCTGGGTCTAAATTCTATTCATCACTTACTTTTACAGCGAGATAACTATTTTATCCTTTCGAAATAAAATATTTTGTCGACTATATATGCACACATGATATCTGATGAAAAAATATATATTTCTGTTGATTCAATTTTTCTTAAAGTTTGTAATTAAATAAATATTATGTTTTAAATAGAGAGACTTAAAGCGAGCAAGATTTTCTCAAAACATTATGTATAAAAGAATCTTTCTATTTCATTATAAATTATTTTAAAAAAATTAGACTGCATCTACATATAAGACACTTTGAAGAGAGATTGTAGACATGTCACACCTTCGCCCGAGAGCGACAAAGATGAGATAGCATGGCGACACTTCGCGGACAATACTCCGTGACTCGCACGATTATACGCGAGCACAGCTTAATCACCGTAATAGGGCGGACATAATAGCCGATACAATCTGTATTTGCTCGTTAAATTCGAGCTATGCTCTTCCACGCGTGTACGAAAGAGCGTTGTCTGTTTCGCCTACGCGTGTACGAATGGCAATTACACTAGGTAGTAATCTTGTGCATAAATTTTTGCATAATGATATACTGTAACAGCGATGTGACACAAATTAAACGTTACAATTAATACAAGTCTATATTTATATCTTTAAGATAAAACTTTTTCAAACAACATTTTTAAAGTAAAATTCTATTTTGAGAGAGACAATTATTCTCTATTCTTTTTTTTATTCTCTTCCCTGTTTATTCTAATAGTTTGTAACATAGATTCTTTTGGAAAAAAATCTGACAATAATATGGTTCTTTTACCTCTTTTAATTAGAACAGTAAAATAATTTTTTTCAATCTTTTAGAAATGTTCGATAATTGAAGAATAAATAAAATTAAAATTCTATTCTCGATCGCATCTTGAGACATTAAATAATCTCTCTCTGATGAACATTGGAAGGCAGCGTAAACTGCAATGCGTTATATCAGATTGATTACGCAGATTACAGATTGAAATGGCTATGTGAAGTCGAAGGCGTAAGCGTGTATGAGCGTAGGATTCGATTCCGAGGCGTCTGAAATCCGCGGACATGTTGCCGTTTAATTGAGTCATCGTGTCATTAGTCGCGTAATAATCGGGTGTCGCAAGTAATCTGGCCCCGATGGTGATGGATCAAAATCCTCGCAGGACAACGCAGACCTGAAGATGGTACGATCGATGTCCAATTAGGCCCAATTACACGCACGAATAATCGGCTACGGTTGATGAAAGATGTTTTATTTTCCGAAGTAAAGTAGTATGGACGACAGGTTTTGCAAGATCGCTTACATCGATGAAACAAAGAGGGGACAGTCCTGCGATGAAAGGAGGCATTAGACTGAAGGCTCTTGTAAAGTCTATGATCGTGTTTTATCGGCAAAATAATTAGTGGCTAAATAGTCTCAATGTGGGAGTATTGAAGATTGGAATAATGTATAAGAGTTTTATATGAGAATTGTAAAATTATTTTTTAAAAGATAATTTTATGAATTATAAATCGAAATAAACTCCCACACACTCTTCTCTCAAAGCAAACATTATTACATCAGAAGTAAAGCATGAAATAAAGTATACGTCACTTGAAATTATAAGTAATTTCCATCGATAAACTATTATCTATGATGCATGTATATTTCTGTAGGTACATATTTCTCTCAAAGTTATTTTCCGTTTTGGATTAATCATTCACGAGTTGCAATTCACGAGTAACGCATACAGTAAGCTGTATATATCAGCATCTACCGGATTTAACAAAGTTCTCTTTCATTGGAATCCGAGCAATCGCGAGACTTTACGGAACACGAGCGACTGCTGGGAACATCGCGTGTCTCCGAAATATTCCGAGAATATGCTAATTACCAGTTAGTCAGTTTCTTGCGACCGTTTCTACAATCGGCGATGCCCTTTTTAGCCGTCGTCCGTTCTCGTACCTTTACTCTCGTCGTAGCTTCCCGTAATATTGTCGCTCTTTGTTCGCCACAATCCCCGGTGGTTGCGCTTCGTTAAACATGCGATGGATCGCTCCTCCTTCGTTACCTCTGACTTTTGTTCTTCGGTGACATTGTTTATCGAACGGCTGGCCGCATTCGTGTCTGCCTTACTGGCCAGATATGTACTCGCAAGCGAGAGACAGTGCTGATTGTTTTAATGCCAAGATTACATTCGACCGAAGGGAGTTACCCGACATTTTAATAGTTTTCAAGATAGTCTTCGTTCAATTCTACTCGAATAACCTAACTCTAAAAATCTTTATTTGATATATACAGGGTGTCCGCTAATAATTGCCCTACCCATTGTGTGCAGGTAGAGCGGATTAAACCGAGTAGGAAAGTCCTCTACCGTTTTGCGATCTTCGTAATAATTAATGAGAAATTAATTAAAAAAGATCGGCCAAATCCGCGCGAATATAAGCGCGGGGCGAGAAATAATGTATATACATTTATTTTCTACGCTCGTAGAAAATGAATGGAACTACACCGACGTTATAATCGCGTGTGTGAGTAACTAAAATGTATGAAATAAATTTGTGTGAGTAACTATAAATTGAGACATAAATCACATGCGATAAGAAACTCGATGACAGATGGACATGCGGCTAAACGATTATTATGACACCTTCGATGGGATGTGCGACACCGAAACAATTGAAGGTCGTCGAAAAAAGTATCAACAGTATTTTGTTTTAGGTTTTTTCTGCGTACCGAGTTCGAGTGGTGCTCGCCGAGCATGCCTTAGTAGAGTAAGAAGGATGCGAGGAGGATAAAGAAGGATACGAGCAGAGCTCGCTCGAGCGTGCCTTTTCAAAACAATTAGAGATAACGCGAGAAGGATGCGAGGAGGATAAAGAAGGATACGAGAAGAAAATCGAGAACGCCAGTAAGACACGAATCTCTCTTTTCTATTGGATCAGAGAATCGAGCGACTTTGATTATTGGTCATCGCCCGAGAAGTCCGCGTGAAGTATTTAGGTCAGGAAATTTGGCATGCCACCGATAAACCGTGAGACGTGTCAATGCATCTCCCAAACTACGATTTTTTTATTGAACTATAATAATAGAATGACTATGATTTGGCTACCAAGCGATGACTCCGCGCGGATTAATTAATACACATTAATACATATGCTAAGAAAACCTTGCTTGCATCTTACCATCTCTATTCCCTTTCTAAATAGCAATTTTAATATTCATACAACTATTTGTCGATTAAATTTTATATAATTATATGACAAATTGCGATGTTAAAGAGTTTTGCGCTGCGAATCGATTGCGTGTGAATGCGCGTTTAATACAATCGGCATTGTAAACTTTACGCAACGCATCGTCTTTATTTCAATCAAATAATCAAAATTACTTCGAGAAATGATCGCATTTTATCGCATCGTGTCCAGATTGGCAAGTGACAGAATCGCTTTCATTCTCTGAGCATACTGCATATAATGTAGCATGTTCGTTAGCAATTAAACGAATTGTACTTGTTATATCAAAATCATTCAATTAATTAAATTGATGAGATTGACATTGTATTGCAATATTTATGATATTTGGCAATGATTTTCGTATTATACACGCTTATGTCTCTTCTTGCCCCGCGCTTATATTCGCGCGAATTGGCCGACCTTTTATAATTAATTTGTCATTAATTATTGCGAAGATCGCAAAACGGTAGAGGACTTTTCTACTCGGTTTAACCCGCTCCACCTGCACACGATGGGTGGGGCGATTATTACCAGATAAATTTATTTCATACATTTTAGTTATTCACACACGCGATTATAAATCGGTGTAGTTCCATTCATTTCTACGAGCGTAGGAAATAAATGTATCATTGTCAGTTTAACCCGCTCTACCTGCACACAATGAGTGGGGCGATTATTACCGAACACTCAGTGTATATGTACTTCTTTAAATATTTAGCTAATTTGACAGATCTTCGAATTTCTAAAGACTTATACTATCTTTCTCTTTGATATCAACAATAAAGAATTTTGATATATTCATGTACATAATAGTTCTCCTTTCTAAACTTTTACAACAAACAAACATTGTAAGATATTAAAAAAAAAAATATATTAATTGTAACTTCAACTCCAATTTTTCAGTTGCATATTTGTGATCTATCGGTATGGTTCTTTCTGTATTCGAAAGAACCCTTCATATTCCCGTGCGTCACGCAAACACGGCAGAGATTCTGGCCATGGAAGGATTGAATAAATTTGAAATTTTCTAGAAAAATAAATTCTAACTTGCGCATGAGCGAAGGCCACGAGCAGGATATCGCGTGTAAACGTGAGCGTATTCAATTAATGCAGAACGGATGTTGTAGAGCGGCGATACAGCGCAAGGGACGCCGTTCCTCATCATTCTCAAAACCGGAGAGCGGCCGTGTACGCTACGGAGCTAATTAATGGGAGTGAAGAGAGAGAGAATGTGTACGGCCGTGGTACATACAACAAAGAAGCAAGATAACTCGGGTGGCCGAGGTGTCGAAGGTCCTTTGAACTACATCGATCGATCACAGCATCCACGACAAGAGTGCGAGTCTAACAGTTAATATCGAATTATGTAATACACGTTGATGTAATAACGGATCCACATTTCGATTCATGGAATCGTCGGGGCATAGATCATGACGGATACGCGGTTTCACGCTTCACAAGCAGTATACAGAATATCCGGAAACCGGGACAACTCTATTATCGCCCACAGGTTGTACGAGTCAGCTGAAGTTTCATCGCCGCGATAAGTTCTACGTACAGCAATATGTTGTTTTATATGATGCAATCATCATAGGCGCGGTAATAATCATTAAATCCACCGGACGAGGAGCTGAACGGAGCCGTGAGCTTTGCGTTTTCTCGGAGTATCTTATACTTTTAGTGTCACATTATCTAGTCGAATTTTTTTGTAGCTGTTTATTTATTTTATAATTTTAATAAATTTATTTTCAGATCTCACACTGATTGTAAAGTATAGAATATAATGTAGATGAATGATTTCTGTACTCGCTGCTATAAATCAGAAATAAAAAATTTGAGCATTGTATAGGAAAAGAATTAATGTAAAAAAATTGTCAAATCTATTTTATTTTATAAAAATTGCATTGATTTTTAATAGAAAAAAGGAATTTCCGATGAAAGTTCTTTTATTTTATTGTTATAATATTTTTTAAAGAATTCTATGTGTGATAAATATCTTCTCTAACGTAAATATAAAAATCCTTAATCTCTGATCTACTAGGACCCGCGCAACTAATTGTTTTACGAGTCGCGAAACGATTGGCGGTCATAAAGCACCAGTAGTCATTCTTGTAGATTTTTTTATCTTCCGATCACGCCGAAAGAGAACAAGATAGAGCGAGAGAAAGACCGCGGCGAAGCGAAAAGATCGGTCGAAACGCGATGAAGACGACGTGGCGGTTAGTTAGTCGGTTATAGATGGCATAATTGCGGTTTACTGTCTCAATAAATATATACGACACACACCGCGCTCGGATCAAAGTGAATAGCGAGGCCGCGCAGGGTTTTGAAATCAAGCGGCGCCCAGCGGGGAGAATTTTATGGCCGCTACTTAATATGGTTTATGGTATTTTGTCCTGCTTATGCCGACCCGCCGCGGAACCGGAAGACTCCTAATGATCCGCCGCGTTCATTCTCGAGGATACCGAAAACCCCGGGTACGATGTAGTGCCGGTAACAAGACCTCGTTATCTCTGGCCGCTCGTAAGTCATCGCCAAAAAATACAGGATATTTCAGGCGTCACGCACTTTACAGCGAGAAGTAATGGCTACTTGACTGCCTTATCACGGTTAAGTCACCACAATGCCCGATAATTAACCAAATTGTCATTGTAAATGTTCTAGTTTCTTAATCTACATTACACCTGTACTCGATATGTGTGCTATGTATCTTATCGCCATACAGACCAATTACGAGTTTATCACCGTAATTGCGGAGCGGCCGCAATATTGTACCCTTGATAGTCGATATCAAAATGATCGATAACGATTCTGTACGAACCTTCTAATGCACAACGAGTAAATTGACACAAGTTTGCGAATATATTGAAAGGCTTAGCGATATTATATATATATATATATATATATATGCCCCGGTTATCCGTAATTCATCTTAAATTGTAGATCTTAAATTAACGACTATTTTGTAGTTCACGCAACAATACCAATATTATAAAAACAAACCATCATTAATCGAGCCAAGTGCAAGTTGTTTATGTCCGGTGGGCATAACGCGTGACAAGGCTGTATCGCGACATTATCAGTGCGCTATTTTTCACCTGTGTATGCCGCTATACAACGTCGATTAAGTCTAAAATGCACTTTGGGTCTTTGTATAATTTGCTTATCGCGTTTTTTAATATGAAAAACACCCTCTTGGTAAAATTTTTATATTATTCTATTTACTTAATTGAATTACGCTGCCCGAGCGATATAAAAAATTAGTCATCAGTTTAAATTGCACGAATCCAAGATAACATAAAAAGTCAATAGTGGATGGGATAGGATCGAAACATAAGTATGAAAACGTTCAAACGCAACCAGAGATACATATATTGTCACCGATATGCGAAAACGTTGCTCACGTTTACGGCTAATTCAAGGTAAAATTACGACAGCCTAATCATACTTGTGTATTACGTCGTGTAAATGGCGCTAAGTGAACAGCCTCGTTCCGCATGCATTATCGGGACTATAATTTTAACGGACAATCATCCCGAAAGACATTCTCGATCCGTAGAACTTACGAAATAAAACAATCTTTGCAATTCTTTTTTTATATCCATGTATAAGCACGTTAAATGCTACCGTTCGCATTTCGTGTATTAATTAAGTGTGTAGCATTCTCATGCTAGCATACGCGGGCGTTAATTGCGCGATGTTGATAAAAGCGGGGACATTAACGTCTCGTTTATTTATTATTTATTCCCTACAACGCGATGGGTTAAATATTACGATCAGCGTAATTAGCGGCGCCTAATAAAACGTCTAATATTTGCACCGGGATTGGATAACTGTTACACCGGCATGTAATATTTAAAAGACAGGTCTCGGTGACATTAATAGTCCGCGGATTAACGGTCATTACACCCGAACAACTGTCATAAAACGCGACTAATGCTCTGCTTAACATTAATACGCTAACAATCATTCTACTATTCACTAATAGCTAACCGCATGTTATCATTGAATGTCCCTCTTACTACAACTTTGACTTGAATCGCCATATAATTTCGTCGAGCGTATTTACCTTCGTTATTTAACGAAAAAATTGCGTTTAATTTTCTCATACATTAACACAGCATTTCTCTCGATATCATAATCGACGTACCGTTGCATGCAAGAGTCAATGATTTCCCTTTATAAATTGTTAATAATACAAGAATATCGTCAACTTAAAATTAAATTCCATTAAATTTAAAACATTTTAAATTCTATATCGCATATGCAGCAACGAAATACGCTCATGCAATTTATCTTTAATTATGTATAGATGAAATTCTGGAATGTATATTGGTTGATTTATTTATTTTTACGACTGTCGATTGACTTTTTTGACTGTCATCTTCACTTTCTGTACGTAAAAAGAATAATAGAGTGTCGTAAGAGAATAATAATGTGTCACTCTTATGGCGTGTATATGTTCTCTCCAAACACAGTCCGATTCGAACCTTCATTTCCTCGATGTTGCAGCAATTTTGTGGTTCTTAGCATCGTTTCGTAATGCGTTCCATTTTGTCATTGCCGGTGCATTAATGTTCGCCACAACTGTTCTTTGTTTCGTCGTCGTCGGGAATTTTGGAATTGGAACAGCTCGGGCGACCCTAGCATTAAAGTCCGGTTTGTTTTCCCATAATGACAGTCCGCTGTGGACTATATATGAAGTTAAGAGTCCCTCAACTTTGTTGAAAAAATCCAACACACCATAATCCGTATCCACATTTTAATCCAACTTTGTACAATGCATAAATATAAAGAATTATATATTATAATTTTGATTACAAATATCAAAATATATCGAGCAAAGCATTGATGATTTTTAAATCAGTTTAAAATATTATCGTAGTCTATTGCGTGTATCTATTTAAGCGTGAAGCTTATATTGCGAGTAACAACTCGATTAGATATAAAAACTGCGATTGAAAAGAAGCTAATAGCGGTTCGAACAGCATAGCAAGATTTATGTCCATTTTTCTGTACATCGCGTCATTAGTTACATACGTGCGATGATATTATACAGGTAAAAAGGAGATTCTATAATGCGTCGTGCGGAAGATGCATTAACCTTCGCTGGTAATCGTATTATTTATCTTCATCTTGGCATTCTCTATCGCGAATGTATCGCGAGGCGGTTTGCGCGCGACGGGAAGAATGCAGTGGACGCGACAAGAAGAACGCGCGAGCCGCGCATTCTTACATAATATAATCGCAAACTTATACGACTTGTGTGCGTACTTGCGCTCATACATCCCGGAAAATCGCGCGTGCGTTCGAAGAACAGAGAGATGAAATTTATGTTTCTTCGCTGCCGGTTTCCTCTCTATCCGGCGGATGATGCGCCATCGATCCGACGGAAAAAGGCGCATCTCGGCATCTGACAATCAGAAAAGAGCATGCGAGTAGCGGATAAAAACTTATTGCAAGAAAAAAAAAACGGAAAGCGTCGCGCGATACATATCGTCCGGACGTATCGCCGAGAGAAGTTACGAATGTGAATCCATCGATCGTGTAAAAGCCTCGTTTTTCATTCGGCGTGACATACATGCATAAATAATGTCGCGGTAGTTTTTTTTTTTTTTTTTTTTTTTTTTTTAATCATTGAACTCACATCTCGCTCTCGCTCTCGCTGTATCCGCGACTGTACACGAAAGAGACGAGATACGCTATCAAGCCAATCGCGAAAGCTGTTCTTTTCCTGGCAAAATGCCCACCTACCCGTACGTCCGCGACTCCTACAAAAAAAAAAGCTGCTGTTGCCCGTAAAAGGACTATGTATCCGCAACGCGCGTCTATAACCACGGGCACACGTATCTCCCCGATAACTTTCCCTTCCCCGGGCAATCTTTTTCGCGGTGAGCGGCGCGATCGATGCTAACGGAAAAAATGCGGTCGATGCTGCGAAGGAAGGACGCGACGTGGACACGCTCGAGAGAGGGTGCAGCAGGGCCAGCGCTTTCCGTGAATGCCGGCGGCTTCGTTTGATGCTTTTTACCGAGAGTCCTGGATACCGAGCGTTCCTGTAGTGCGATTGGCTTCTTCCACATCCCTGATTGATCATTGGTCCTTTTGGTCCTTCAAAAAAAAAAAGAAAAGTATTGAATTTGCGTTCACTAAACTACTGCACGAATGCTGCATTGTGTAGCAGTAATATTAATATATATGTATATTGTTCGCGCAGCTAAATAAGTTCATCGTGTTTTAAAAATTCACTGATGATCAAATCAAGAATTCCACTATCTTTTCAATGTTGAGAAAAATGAAAATCTTTTACATTTGATAATACAACAGCGCGGTCCATGTAAAACAAATATTTAGCTAAATTGTTTATTGAGCTCATAGACATATAATGTTTTGATGATTTTATGATTTCCGATATACAGCTGCACGAAACGTGAGTTCATCAGAAAACCGTAAGCAAATTTGAACCAGTCGAATTACTCCTGGGTCTTTCAAAGCGATTCAGTTCAGCCGAATTAACAGTGATGAGAGCCGAGTGCGAAATGTTTCGCACGCGATCACTTCTGGTACCTGATTTACGAGACACCCTATAACCAGAGGCACCACTCCACTTCTTCTCACATACATGAGAGTCTGGTTCTTCACTTCTTAAAGAGATGGCACCACCAGGAGAATAGTATCTTTTTATATGATATCTTCAATATCTCAAATCAACCTGTTCGTCTAAAAAAAAATTGTCATAATCTTCCACTTTCTGCAGATACACGGTCATGATGATAAAAAAAAAATACAATGTAACAATAAAAATATGTTAAAATGTTCACGAGGGCGTACATAATTTTGACATTTTTCAGAAAAATAACAAAAATATGTATATCGAAGCAATTAAGATAATATTAATTAACGCGTCGATAATTCGGCACGCAGAACATGAACGAAAGTTTAAGCTATAAATTAAGGCGAGGGCGTATAATAGCCGTCTGTTTATTTTCAATTTTCGCGATCCCGCTCACGAGGTGCTATAGCAGTTCGGTTAAACGACCGCAAACGATAATCTACTACGGCGTGATAAAGCGCGTGTAACGTCGCACAATAAAATCGCAATCGCCCGACACGACGAATTAACCACATGCTATCCCTATTTGTAGCGCGCTCGTCGAGATATCAGCGCGGCGATTAATTATGCATGTGGCGCTATTACACCACGAGAGCGGAGCGCGCAGGTTCGCGGATTTGCACAAATTGGGCCGGCGAGTAGTTAACGCCACCGGTTAATGGGAAGCACCTTAATCATGATTACTGACTTACGGTTAACTGCGCTAGCGACGTGGCGCTCGAAAGAATTAGCGTGTTGTGTATCGTGGGTGCGAGAGCGGAGGAACGAAATTACACGGTTTGCGAAGTAATTAGTTTCGTGCGTACGCGTAGCTATACATACATATATTGTTGCGGGATACTTATTTCGATCTCGTTCTTTCTTCGGTTTATCTCGAAACGGAGAGCATTCAACGAAGTCTTACACGTAATACTATTTGCGTTTCAACGTTGTTTTGTACGAACGGAAAGCTGCAAGTATGAATTCGATATACATATGTATTACACTAGAAATGCATAATAAGATTACTGCTTCCTATATGTGTATATTTGCCTTGCAATTATATGTAAAGTCAGATCGATATAGAATCAGATCAGAAGATGACGAGTTCGCTCCTGAGACCCACGTAAAAAAATTGCTAAAGTCGACAACGACATGGTTACAAAACGTCAGCCGCAAGCGATAGAGGAGGGCTCCCCTCGCCGTTCCTTCAATTCAATTGAATTCTATTCCGGCGTGCAGTTGATATCATTGAGGTCGCCACTTAAATCCTCATTGTCGTCCGTCGCTTATTGTTTCACCCTTCGCGTACCGGGGCGTACGTACATACGTACGTTTCTCTTTCACATCCGTACCCGCACCTCTAACCGGCCTGAAGGAGAGCGGGCTCGAGGGTCCGTCGCAGGGCATCGACAGCGAAACAGTAGCGGATACTTAAACGAGATGCCATTTCTTAATAGAGAGCATTATCCCGTCCACAAAACGCGCTTTGCACGAACAACAAATTTATTTGCGCAGTCAAAATTCTATAATGTGTTGTGTTCTTCTCTTAGCAGCGTTGATAACGTATCGTCCTGGTAAGTGTTTGATATAGCAACAACTTAAGCACATCGTTTATTTCACGATTAAATCAGTTAGAGAAAGTATAATCTAGAAAATATCTAGAAGATATAAAAAGATATAATTTGCATCTCTTTTATACAAAAAAAATTCTACCGTGAGAAAATATTTTAATAGAAACATCTATCTTCTCAGTATCTTCTATACTGGTCACAACTATATTCTAATAAAAACATTCAATGTTCCAAGAATTACTCAAGAATGCAAATGTCTTTTATCGATTAATGCATTAGTATCATTTACGTTTCCACGTGAAAACAAGCGCGTCGGCTAATCGGCAAGTTTAATCAAACTTAAATTACTCACGTATCCCAAGCGTATATACATGAAGAAGTCATGCAGGAGCATTGTCGGCGACTAATGATCTTAAAGGTCGTCGCCGTAATTGGGAGGAGAGTAAGAAGGACGACGCGGAAAGACGAGATTAGGAGAAAAGGGAATGACGAAGAGGCACGGGAAGAGGAAAGGAGAATACGTGGCGGCCCACATCGACGTTCCCATGTGTTGTTACCAGCGAGGTCGATCAGCCCGGTTTGTTCGGAGCGAGCATGTGGGCCAACAATGCCCACTTCGGTAGAGCCGACCACGACGCACTTCACTCGGTCCATTATATTCCGTACACGTTTTCATGTGGCCGCCGCGGTTACGCGCCGTGGATATTCCCCGTCGACGGAGGGTGCTTCATCGCGACCGCGCGGCTGAAAGATGCTGAAGAGCACTCGTGGAAATTCGCAACGTGCCAAGTAGCGTCGAGTCGCGCAACATGGGAGCTCTACCTGTGCCCTGCCAGCGGCGAGGTCGACATTGAAAACGGCATTCCTCCTTCGGCGGAAGTTTGGCGACAAAATCTACATGCGGTAAATTCGGATCCCGAGGTTCTAAGTGAGAATGTCATAATTTCTTTGGTTCGGGGAAAGAAACACTGTATTACGTGATCCGCTGATGGTTGTCGATTCTTATTTTGACTTTTTTATATTAAAAAATTCTATGTGAAAGCTGACGTCTTTCTATAGATGACAAGAAGATATATATGTCTGAAGTATTACAAAAATATGTCTCAACCATCAAGCTCTCTTTCAAGCTTCTTTTTCACAATTGTCGACTAATTACTATGAAACACTCGCATTTCCCGATATTTGTAAAAAAAAACGGATATTTAAATCAAACAATGACGGAATTATTTAAAGAAATAATGACGATGTTGCTACAATTATATTGCTAACTATATCGTCAATAAATCACGTCGGACAGCACTTGTAAAAATGATAATTATTTTTATGCCGCGTGCATATGGTGCATACATATACGAATAAAATCTCAAATCTTCCGCATATACTAAATGCATTCTCATTAATAATGTCCATTAAGCAAGAAGGAAGATCTCGCAGCTCCTACGGCTGCCATGTAACGTTATCTCGCATTATTGTTATCGAAGTTCGATTGCCATCTTTCCGATCAAATCGCATCGAAGTCATTAATTCTCATTGCGCTCTTTGTTTAGACATCAGAGTTGCTACTCATAAATGCAAATTATATGTACGATATAATACTAATTCCTATCAATTGCTGCTCACCAATATCTCACATCTCATTAAACAAATAAGCGGTTGTTGATAAGAAAAACATAATAAATTTTACTAATCCTGGCAATGCACATTGATGTATTGTTAAGGATTAATAAAATTCATTACATTATTGGCGCATATATACAATGTAGAAATGATCATTAATATTAGAGTCGAGCCCGATAAGTATCGATACGTCGGAGAGACCCCGCGGTGGAGATACTCCGTGGCGCGATCATGTAAAGTGAATTATCCCATCAGATTATATCGTCGTCGTTGTCATTAGGGCTCGATCTCTATCGCCTTCTCGTCGTTCCAGCCACCTACGGTGCCCCCGTTAACAATTCCACTTGATTCCGTCATTGGCGACGTTGGAGTTCCTGAATGAGTTCGTAACGAGATGCACAGCCAGAGGGCTGGACCATGTCGGGGTTGCCAGCACGTGTCCTCAATGGACCAATCAAAGCTCACCCTCTTCTCGTCGAATCTCTCCCTCTGTTTCTCTCTATCTCTCTCTCTCTCTCTTTCTCTTTCTCTGTCTCTCTGTCTCCACGCGACTGGCAGCTTATGCACATTGAGCTAATAAGGCGCCCCTGCTGAATCTAATAGATCAGGAATCCGAATTTCTTCTACTAACAAACTTCAGAAAAGTCCGATTTCTACTTTTCTTTGATCTAAGAAAAAATGAGATTTAATTAGATTTATGCATTTTCAAATTATATTTTTTATGTATTTACCAATTGATATGAAAAAAAATCCAGTCTTTTATGTACATATATGAGGCAGGATTCTTACAAATGCAAGAAAAGAAAGATTTTTATTTGGACATTTCCGTATTATAAATTATTACTTTTCATTACGATTTATAAAAATAATATTAGTGCTGATAATTTTTAACAATAAGTTAAAAAGTTTCTGCGGTCGCAATACTTGTTCAAGCTTTCAACGAACCGATAATCATTACGCTAGATAATAAGAGAGCTGCGGCGCGCCTTGCTTTTTCTGCATTTTAATTTACATAATGAAATCTCGAGCGTCTTGATTTTTTGAATCGGTAAGAATCAATTTTCAGTTTAAAAATTGCTGCGGTCGGTACGGCTTGGAATATCGAACGAGATCGAGGCGCGCAGTTCGTCGTTTCCTCGGTCGAGAGGGAATTCGAGAGAGTACGTCGCCTGGCGGTTAACGACTCGTGAAGTCGTCGCTCGTAATTAATCATCGTAATGCTAATGATGTTCCTTAATGGTGAAATCTCACCATCTTGCCTGTAACACTCGGCTGGCTCGCGTCAAACTCGCGAAAAACCGAGTATCGTGGATACCAATGATCGAGTCATGCGCTCTATTCTTCGTGGTAAATTTCTCGCAATTAGCAGCTAATAACACAAGTTCACAGAGATCTTATCTTATATCTGTTAGCACTTATTTTCTGAGTTAGGTTCAACATAAAGAATTACACGTTATACACATAAAAATTTTCTAATAATCTGATTTAAATATAACATTTCTCGAGAGCGGGAGGAGTTATACAAATTACATAATTTAATTTGAAAAAGAGTCAACAACCTTTCCTCCTCCTCGCAATAATATCTACATATTATTTAGTAATGCATATTGAGCCACGTGGAAGACATATCCCATTAAGTTCGCTTGTATGTTCTCTCCTTTTCCTTCCTATGACATATGTAACGAGGGGTGGCTTAATAGGGCCTGTTGAACGCGGGTGATTCGAGGATCGACGCGCGCGTTGAGGCGGACAAAAAAGGCGCGAGTCGCGCGAGCGTGAACGGACTCGATGGGTTTCGCACGTTAATCAACGAACCATTTAATTGTTGAGATAAATCGCGCCTTACGGCTAAAGTTACGTCAACAGATTCTGCAGATTAGAATTATTTCGATCGGATAAACACGTTAAAATAAATGCGGGAATAAATAGGAACTTTTAAATTTCAAATGATACATTTCGTTTCGTTTTTGTCGTTCATCGAATTTTTTTTTTTTTTTTTTTTAATCAATGAACTAGCTTTAAACTTTAGCGCGAAATTTATTGGCGATCCTCGGTACACTCGGAGGTCGACTGATTCCGCGATGTTGCACGTGAACTGAAAAACAACACAACCACTACATTAAACCGGCCGTAAAACACGAAATTATAGTTGCACGCGATGTAGGCAATAATGCGTTTGCTCGCGTACTCACGGGCGTGTTAAAAGTACACGCTGGTTGTATATAAAGTACATACTATGTTCAAGAGATTACGGAAAGACGCAGAAGTTGCGCAGTCGGGCGCAGCCGCACGTCAGTGGCTCACCAGCACCGATGATTACGACATGACTTTTAACAACCACTCTCGACATCCAAGAGAAACTTGTGACATCAAAACTTCGGCCGAGTCTCGCGATTGCCGTCGACTCGGCGATTTCTGAAGCTCGCCGTAAGAGCTACCGGCTCCCTGAATGTCGCCGGGCAACCAAATTGTCCTCCGTGAAGAAACCGTCGCGCTCATTGTCTTGAGCCGTATTATACAAGAGCTCCCAAGAATCTCGTGCTTCTTCACTCGACCGAGATTTGATTAAGGAGAGTGCTTCGAAGTCGAAGTATCGACTGTTCTTGAACGACGGGCGACTAAAAATTTAAGATTCTTAATAAATAAAATGCAAAAAGCAAAATCTTATTCGATTTTAAGTAGACTTTAACAGGAGATTGAGATCGAAATGGTGATATGAAAAGCTTCAAGCAAGATTCACGATATAAGCGTTGTTATGAAAAAAATACTTCGTCAGGATCGATGTATGCGTGTTATGTGCGTAAGTTGCATATGCTCCTTAATACTACTGAAGAATATGTTTTTCTTTTTTCATATATTACGTTATAAATAGAATGTATCGCAAATTTTTTAAAAATTACTTGAAATATTTTAAAGACAAAAAATTAAAATTGAAGTTGCATCTTTATATATTTGTTTAATATTTGTTTAATTTAGTAAAAAAACAGATAAGTGCAATTTAATGCAGCTTATGTGCGTCTGATAAACCATCGCGCTCGTTGCCCGCAGCACTTCGCCAACAAGATTTTTAATTATTCTATTTATACCCGTATATTGCATAGATAAAGTATCTCATTGATTTATTAAGAAACGAGTTGTGTTTTATAGATCACGCAACCTGCTTTTATAAATCAGATTTTTTAAAGATAAGCGCCAGATGTAAAATTAGTCATTGTAATTATGGAAACTTTATCGCCGAATCTACATCAGTAAAATACTGCTATTGTATTATTCATTAGTTAACGAGTTTTATAATCTTTATATACGGTTATTTGTTAAATACTGACAATCTATAAGGACGCTTGATATAAAAAAAATATTGTGCAATGTCGCAAAAGTTGCATCGCAGCTGTCATTGTATTTACACATACTTCATACGTCTTCATATATATACAATATATTTATTTATATTATAATTCTGTTAACAATATCATGAAGTTAAATAGGGAAACCATCACATTTTGTTACTTAGTGTACATACATTTTGGAACATACATTTAACTTAAATTTTATGTTGAAAAAAATATACATATAGTATATTATATATATATATATATATATATATATATATATATATATATATATATATATTATATCTACAGATATCATAAATCAATTACCTAGAGAATGATTAAATTTTCACACACACATAGACTATTTCTTAATGCACAGCATTTTAAAAACTCATAGTGCACAATCACACTCTCCCTTCGAGCGTCGTAGGAGCATTAAGTCGTCCAATTGGCCGTATCTGTTGACTGGTTACCGGGTGACCTCGGCTCTTATCAAATGCGTTGACGCGATAAAAGTCGAGAGAGTCAGTTTGTTGTACGTCCACGTTGGAATAGAAAAAAAAAAAACGGGAGAACAACGACGAGAGAAGGAAGAGAGGAGAAGGGAAAACTCGATACTGATTGCCCAATCAGTCTCAGGCCTGACCCTTCGTAGGGTTCTTCTTTCCTCGATCATTTGGAGCCGCGGCGAACGGCCACGTTCAATTAGACAATTAGCAAGAGAAAGTCCCTTTTGAATCTCCGCGAGACGCGACTGACCCAATAGCGGACGGATCGACACGCGAGGCGCGTGTGGGGGCCCCGAGGTCGAATAAATTAAATTCGTCTTCTCGTGTCGATGAGCGTCGCGGCGGATAAAGCGTCTCCGTGGGATTTGTGTGTCGCGGTTTCGCCGTGTGGGATTCAATGCGTCGCGGGAACTCGTTAGACGCGATGAGCTCTGCACTATTCGTCTCCCGTGTCCGAAGCCTATTGCCACCGTCCGTCATAAAGTGGCGGTTTTGTTCTTGTTAGCGGGTACCGTTCCATCGGCCGTAATTTTGGAGATTGCGTCGCGCTCGATTGGTGAAAAATTCAGTAGGACGCGTCCTTTCTAGAGCACCGTTCGATGGAGAGCCGTTCGTTTGCTTCCTCGATGATGGAAATCCAAAGCTGGACACGATCGCTACAAGACAAAATTTAACGACAAATTAATAGATTAATATAGACGTTTGTTAAATATATTTTTAAAAAATATTACTTTTACAATTTTAATTACTTTATCATTTTTAATCGCTTAATTTATGATAAAAATAACAGAAAGTATATTCATAATATATAACTCACATGACAGTATATAATGCATTTGTAATCTATATACATAATATCTTAAATGGACGAAAGGATTATTCCATTTTTCAAAGTCCTAAGATAAACATAATTACTAAGAGAGGCGTATGATGGATTGTGTAACAAAGCGTAATATTAGTTATATTGTTCTTATTTTTAAATTCTCGCCTTTAATTTAACAATGTATTCCTAAATTAGATTTCTCTTCGTAAAGTATAATTTGTGATTTCTCATTAATCAGATTGTTAATGCAATGTTCACCGTAAAGGCATGAGTGTCCAGAAGAAGCTGCTGGGACAGCGCGGTTAATCGAGGAAATTCAGTGAAACCGTAATTAGCGGCAGCGATCATCGTTATAGCGGCCACGAAAGTTTGCCGGACCGGCAGCCTAATGAACTCGTTACATATTTACACGTTGTTCGTGCCTACCGAGCGGCCTGGTGAGCGCAGAAAACCACATCGAATTAAGAGGTCCTCTCGCAAATTGCAGACGAGACACGAGAAAGCGATTTAAGCTCATCGATCCACGACCGACCTCTGAATCCGTTTCGCACTCGCTCGTGCTAATGATACCATTCCGATCAGTAAATCATTTAATCGATGTAAAATGTTTCCTCGTATTCTCACATTTAATTTATACATATATTACATTCAGTAATAACTTTATATCTTAAAAATAATCAATATGTATAATTTGAATATAGTTTATATTATATTCAAACGTAGTTTAACAAATATTTATTACTCTTTTACATACATAATTTTTCCCTTATTTTATCATTTATTTCCTCTATATTAGATGCTCATTTTATTATAAGCGTTTATCGTAGTAACTTTCTCCACTCATTTGCCGTAATCTAAATATCTATTTGACCCCACAACTCCATCGCATAATGAATATACGATTTTCTGCCATTGCACGATTCCACCATAAAACTGAGGATCAATGATCACACTACGAGAAAATCTATATGTCGCGCATTCACTGTTAAGTGCCGGCTCTCAATCATAATTATCTAAAGTCCACTAATAATCGTGCTCAGGCCGTTCCTTCAATGAAACCAACCATTTTTACGTCCTCAAATAGCACGCGAGGAGATACACGGAAGTAATAGTGCCTAGCAGACAGCTACGGCGCGCCTCACCGGGGTGGTTTCGTGCCGTCGAAGTTGTCGTAGATCCACTCTGTCGTCCGGTCTTCCGAGTTCAAGGTCATCGAGTGCTTAGGAGGGTCGCATGTCCAAGAACGAGCGACGATGTATCGGCGTTCAGCGGTCGGCCACATGGTGAATTAAGGGTCAGCCCATTACCGATTTGACCTCGGATGACCCGGCAGTGTATACAGAGCTGGTTGCGTGCTGCTTGATTCAATTAACCCCACGACACACAAATACGCACGCGCACACGCACACAGCACGGTATATGCATACGCGAACGCGTTTGCGCGTTGTGTGTGTGTGTGTGTGTGTGTATGTGTGTGTACATTACATTGCTTAAGATCCGAAGTCATCGTCGAAGGGGAGACGAAAACCGCGTGAGATACAACGACAAATCGGTGAGCAAATCCGTATAGCTCTCTTAAGGAATAGCATTCTCTTTATAAATCAAATAAATGTGATTTTGGAACTCAAACGATTGCGCTTTCTTTCGAATCAAGTTGACATGTAAAAATATTCTGAATATATTTATAACGATTAAAATTTTACGGCGCGAATAAATCTTTCGTACAGAATAATAATTTTACGATCTTTCTACGTTCATAAAATTATTCACGATTGACGACCACTTAATTATCCGTTCTCTCTTTTAATTCGTGATTAATATTGTGTATCTTCGTCACATAATTTCTCATTAGTATCGTATATATCTATGATTTGATACAGCGACAAAAATTATGAATAATTCCCTGCTTCCTCCCAGCATCTCTCTCGTCAATTTTGCCGGAAATGTACATGTCCGTCGAGCTTCCTCAGCTACGGGAGCCGAGTGTGACCAATATTTCTTGATTAGAGAATCGCGCGGCACATCGGATGCGAAGGCGTTTGCGAAGAAGAAGAAGAAAACGAAGACGAGAGAGAAGGAACGAGAAGGAGATAGAGCACGTTGAAGAAGAGGGAGTCTCATCTGGTTCGCCGTGGACCACTCGTAGAGAGGATCCATCAATCACATATGTCCCGCACCTCTCGCCGGTAGCAAGAACCAGCAGAACGTCTTCGCCTTTACAACGGCGTCGCCGAGGAAGTCGGGTCCTCATCCTTTACCTTGATCGTCCTAAGGTCTCTCTCGCTTCGTGCAAAAAGTGCGTAATAATCCGCGGGCATTGTGCTTCGGCGGATGTATAAAGAAAACAGTATGCGCATGTTCTCAGTCACCTATGCACAATGTCTGCTAGAAAGTCAGGTGGATTGTGCGAGTATTGACAAATGGCTTCCGTGTGCTCTCTTCGTAATGCGATGGACATTATTAATATGCGTACGGAGGATTTCGTTGTCAGATTACAACATTGTAGAAAAATATGAAAGTATTATAGGACATTTTATTGTTTTAATAATGATATTTATCGCTATCTTAAATCTCTCGTCTGTTATTCTTATTATTTTTGTTCTTCTTCCTTCCAATTATTTCCGATTTCCTAATACTTTACTATAATGAATTTTGATGCCTCTGAACTATCGGGAATACGTAAGGTGAAAGTTGTAGATACGAAGGAACCGGAGAGACTAGGACAGGAGTGGAAAGATTGTCCAGCGAGAAGAAGGCGACGGCTTGGCTCTCTCGGAGGCGAGATTGTGTGTTAATGTATGGCTGGCATTCGGACGACAACCGTGACAAATTGCTTTATTAGGTTGGCAGCCCGGGAGCCTTTCCACTCGCAGCTCGCACCTCAGGACCGCCACTCATCGTGATTGTACGCTCTATTCTCCTCCACCTCTTGTTCTTCTCCATTCTACTTCGTCTTCTTCTTTCAGCACGCGGTGGAAGACAACGTAACTCGCGGCTGGATGAATGGATGAACGGCGATGCGCGCTGCGGGAGGGCGGTGCTTTTTTGAAATCGAACCGATCAACCCAGGCCCGATCCCGTGAACCTACACGGCGAGATCACTTACATATCGTTCCAACACTGTCGTAAAGCTTATGCGCTCTCTTTTATTCATGCCGCCAATCGCAATTTTCATAATTAATCTTGACTTGTCCGTTGAAGCAAATTATTCGAAGCTTAAATCATTCTCAGTGAATCGTCCGTGTGAGCTTCTCACGTTTTTTAAATACATATGAAAAAATAATTCAATAAAAGTATACATTTTTTATATAAAATTGAAAATAATAATTTTTTTTTTTTTTTTTCATTTAATTGATATAACACAATTTTTTTGGTGTGCACCTTTAATATTGATACACCTTTAATTATTTCTATACACATCAACTTCGAACTTCTGTGCCCTTTCACATCATCAGCCGCCGCTCAACGGTCCGACAAAAACTGAGCCCAATCTGGCGCTGAGTTCCCGAATCTGATTTATCGACGCCATCTGGATAAATCACAAAGTGTGATTAGCCTTGACGTGGTACAAAAGACGCGGCTACCGCGCGAGCCCGTTTCAGGAAGCCGATATGCCGCGGATCGGCTACCATTACGTCACCTGGGCAAGGTTGCCGCCACCTTGCAGCTCGCGCGTCCGCGCCGGCAATCCGGGCGAGAAGACGCGGATTATTAATGTTCGCGCCGGCCCGTTAATGGATCGGGGTCTCCCATTCGAACACGGACGAGCGTAGTATGCGGGTCCAGCTGTGTGAACGTGTTATAAGATCCTTTTTTGCGAGGTACAATGTCCTGGCGACTCCCGGATGCGGCGTCATTAAGTTGCTTGCCGCCTCCCCCTGCGTATCCCTCGTCTAAACTCACCGGCAAAGCCGGGCGACGCTTCCTCGCTGGCAACTAACAGAAATGATGTCGAATATCGAGCTGATCCACCTTATGCGGCTTCTATTCTCAGCAAGGTTATTAACTCTAGGTGATTAGCCTTCGTTACTTAAATCAAATCAACTGCCTAATGATCTATCGTCACCTCCGTTGAAATCGCGCTTCTTTCGACATTGCTCTTTGCTTCGACAGCTTTTTATAAGTGGAGATGTATCTTGTGTAAATTAAAGATACATTGCATTTATAATCTACAATTTAATACAACAACATGTTTTTAATAATACATGTCAATATACGTGAAAATGTTTTTTCAACGACATAACTGATTTATTTAGAGATTGTTAAATGTCTATCGCGACGAATATGCGTCTTGATAGACGTTTAGCGGTAAATTTCTTGAAGAACGTTTGGTGAACGTCAACTCGATGTGTCTAAGTGGACGATGCAAATACGTTTGTGGAAGTCGCGAAAAGACCGTGACGGACGCGATTAATGATGACAAATCCAAAGAAACGAACACATACAGCTCCCTGTAGAGCTTTCAACGTATAAATATAGAAATGCTTGCGCGCGATCGTTATCGCGCGTAATGTTGACTCCGGGGCTATCAGACGTCGTCTAAAGTCAGACGCGTGCGATTGGACCAAATGCCATAAGTGGAACATGGGAACAGTCCGGATTTCTGGTCCACGATCACGTCGCGCACGTCGGACTCGTCAATGAATAGATAACGAAGGAGAATGAGCTAGTTGAGGCGGTTTGATACATCGGCGACATCGCCGCAACATTCATCTGCATAATTCATTCTTATCAGTACGATTCCCTCAAGCAGGGATTCTCAACCAACAACGTTGAATATATACGTCTACAGATGTAATTTAATCGATGTATGATAATAATCTTAATGTGTGAATAAATCTGCTACGGCATTTATAAGTTATAATCTACTATGTAAGTGTATACAAATACAGCACGCGGAGTTAACTAAAAATCAACAGATTGAAATGTTTAAATTATACATATTATTGAGTTTCTAATAATCAGATTAGATTTTTGATAAATGTTATTCATAAAGAATATTATTTTTGAAACCAAGTTTTTTTTCTGCAATATAAGGAAAGAGAAGAAAATTATTCTAAAATGTCTTATTTCCTTGAAATTATATTTTAAACATCAATAAGATTAGAAGTACCAAATATCGAAACTTTTAGAATCTACATAAGTGCTGATAAAAATCTGGCATCTTAGCCGAAAGAAGCGACAGTCTTTGACGCGATGACACGATACATTAAACGTGGTTCACAGGTCGTACGAAACGCGTTCTCCACATGTAAGAATAAGACGCCCACCGTATTTACCCGTTCTGAATTCCTGAGTCGCGGTTCGCCCCCTCGCGAATTGTTGCGTAGCGCAAACCCAAACTCTTAACTCTTAAGCTCGCATGACTCGCCAACTCAACGATATATAAGGTGATCTGTGTGAAATCGCCGAGTAATCTATTATTTTACAAAAAGCAACTCATTAATTTAAGAAATTTTACATTGATAAGCGTTTAAACAGTCGTTTTTTATCAGAGATACATAGAAAGCAATGTGTATATTAAATGCTTAAATATATTCAAGAAATAATAGCGAGGATGCAGAAATTTTTAGATGACAGAATAAAAATGTAACGAAATGTTTCCGACTGTGTAATCGTTTATCGTAATGTACAAAAACTAATATCGCGAATACTTGAATCGGAGATCGGAAGTTGACTCGCAGAGCGGGCAAAGACAAATCAGAGATACTTTAAGCACACCCTGTACTTACACAGATGTTTAAGAGCTAAGCAACTACTCAGAGCGAGTGAGTTGATGCGAGCCGCGTATCACGAGAAGGAAGTTCAATTTAACCCAATAAAGGACAATCAGAGGCCGACGGCGACCAGAGACGAGTACCTACTACTCTTCTGATGGTTAAACGGATCTACCGAGGGACTTCGCCTTCGGCTCTTTTCCACCCAGAAGACGAGAAACTGGTCTCTTACAAGAGATCATATCATTTTAAAAGACATCATATCGTTAAGTTTCTCGTTTCTTAATGATAATAACAAGATCAGAGAAAAGTATATGTCAGTTTGATTTTTTAAGAATATAGTCGCAATTCTTGTTAAATAGTTGATGCTTGTAAAAAATTATTGTGTTGTAAATCAGTATCGTGTACAAACTATAATATAATTTCTTAATATATCTGTCAAATATATATGCATTGAGAATAATTATACGTATATTAAGATACGTAAAACAATGTCGTTAATAAGGTTTTTAATTTCTGCGCGAGTGTAGGCGATGTCCCTGGTAAGCTTCCGCAGTAACAATGAGGAGAATGTTCACGTAAGGCTCCTCTATGGCTCGCTGAAACGTATTATGGCTTGGCACTCTGTGCGAAAATGGAAAAGGCCAATTCCATCCATTCTTCAAGCTCGGCCTCATGCGAATGACGAGGAGCATGGAACTCACGATGCATCCAAGCGTAAAACCGGTGACATGGACCAAGTGGGTTTTCGTGCAGCGGATTTCTCACAAAAGACCGCAAAAAGGACGAGCGCATCGCATGGAAGCGAAGGGCGGTTAAAGACTGTTGGCAAAGGGGTGCGATAAAACGGTTCTTAAAATCCACGAATATATCAGTCGCGCGCCGATTTGGGATCGATCGTTAGAAATGTTCTTCGTAACACGGACACGACAAAAAGAGCAAAGGGAAAAAGATTGATTGAATGAAAGATATACGCGAATTATTTTTTGGGAATATAATACATAGCGATTAGCGTGCACAATTATATGCCTCTTATTTAAAAAAAAAAAAAATTAATGTTTAAATATATATTACATACTAAATAATTTTTAGAATTATTGTAGAATGGTTTAATTAATTTCTAGAATAATTTCTAGAATTATTCTGGAATTGTCAGCAACCAGTGACATAGAGCGCGCTTTTTACACGCGCTGTTATACATCGTGGAAACACCGGCCTGACTTTCATCGCGTCACGTATCGGCGTTTATCTCATAGCGTATGCACGAGAGCAGCGTCGGTATCGAGATCTCACGAGGTCCATTCGGGAGCTGGTGATGAAAAGAGCGAGAGGTACCTAGTAGATTAGCGAGGGCTCACCCCCTGCTCACCCCGCCGGTCGGATAAGGGGGTTCCAACATTAGCGATTATACGCATCGCAGCACCCATACATCGGGTGTCTCCGTGTGGAACTAAACAGACAAAATGGCCATGCTCTGGCTCACCCTCGATTCCGTTTTCCTTTGCGAGAAGCATCTCTCTCTCGTTCTCGTTCTCTTTTTACTCTCTTCGTCCGGGGATACCTTCATGACGGAGAAGAGTCACGAGATTTTCGAAAGTGCTCCCCGCTCCGGAGAGATATGTCTTCGTGGATCGGTGAAAAGCGTAGTGGCTCTTGCGCATTATACTCATCGTTATTGTCCGACATCCTCAGTCACGCACTCGTAACACGAAACTGTGAAAAACAACAGCTTACGGTGTTTCAACGGACCATGTTAAAAACAATAGAGAAAATATATTATATACAAGTATAATCACGGTTTAAACTTTGTAAATTATTCTAAATTATATGGCAAAATTGCAATATTTTAGTTTCGTTAATAGAAACATAAAGAATTTAGCAAGTATATACAATATATATATGTATATATATATATACTTGCTCTTAATAAGTACCATATATATGTATATAGAGTTTCTGACAGGAAAAGGACATTCTGAGCGCAGACGCTTAATTTCCTGTACAATCCTTCGCATCTCGGCATCTCGACAGCTGCGGGTTGACCCAGTTTCCGGGTCTGGCGTACTCATCTTATTGTCAAGGACATCGTAAGAACGCTACGAGATCACGCCTCATCCACTCTGCGTCGCGCACGGCACCCTTTCCCTGCGGGAGATCGACGGGACACATTTTCTTTCCGTGTGCAACGGACATGCACGCGAATAATCCGCTTTCCATCGGGACCAGTAAACATCGGCCATTCAGGAGGCCCTTCGAATCTGCTGGCGGATGCCAGGACCGCGTTTAACGCGATCATTTCGGAAATCGGATTTAGCGGCATTGTCCTCGTAAAAGGGATGACACCGATCTTACCCTCTGCGTATTTATGCCACTCTCGTTCACTGATGCATACCGCAACATGGCGTGACAGTCCTTTTAGGAAGCGAGCCGACTGGCGAGAAGTAAAGCGTGGGATGCTGTCATTGCGAACTATCGAGAATTTCGGCTAAAAGCAGAATAGAACATGATTTCTCCTTTAAATATAAAAAATATAAAAAAAGACGAAACATTAAGGAAAATACCTGCGTATACAAGAGAGAGAAAGAAAGAAAAAGAAAATCGAGCAAGAAACATTATTAATCGCAGAAATAAAAGACAAAAGAAGAAGAGAGTTTGATTTCGGAAATATTTAATCTCCTCGTCTCTTACAACATATTTATTTCCATGATGGTCAAAAGTCGATCGAGTAACGAATTGTCCTTGCTGACGTGCGATTCGCAAAAAAAGCCGGACGAATCGCGAAAAAAACCGTTATCATGATTTCATAGCTTGCGTAAGACAGAGTTTTTTCTCCCGTGTCTATTCGTGAATAAGTTAATGCAATTACGGGCTGCTTTATGAGAGATCGCATAGCGTATGTCAGAGGACGCGGCAGCTGATAAAGATTAATTATGATACGGCGCTTAATAAAGTGATTACACAAAGTTTCCTTCGATGTCTATCTCTGTTTATTGATTGCCGATCGATAACGTAATAATGATATTTCATTATCTGCGCGCGCACGCGGAATAAATTTTTCAAGCCAACCTTTTATTACTCCTATCTGTTGTGTTTACTCTTCCGTGACGCGCGCGGTGCTAAATTTAAATATAAATTGAAGGAGGCAACTGATCACGAAGATTATAAGTTATCAAACTCTTCTCGCATTCAACGACGAAGAAAACGGACGCGGTTAGGCTTTTTCCTCGCGCGTACGTTTGTTTACGATAGATTTATGCACATCAATTATTTATGACCAGGTCACGCTCGATGTAGTGAGAGGAACGTTTCTCGTACAAAACGTTTTTACGCGATCACCCTGTATTATAGCGTGGTGTGACCGTCAATTGCGTAGGCTCGTGTCTTTACAGGCCGCTTCCGACCTTCGAAACAATTACTCGCAATTAAAGCCGTCGCGGCAAAGGCCGAAGATTCGTTGCCTTAATTTCTGTATGAACTTCCTCACCGCGAAATAGACATGTAATCGCATATAAATTCGGAAGTAAAATTTTTATGACGAGTTAAAAACCGAAATATATATATTATATACAATAAATGCCTTCTCGTAATTAATACTCATTATACAAATATTTAATAAGACCACAAGTTTTCTGTCTTCTAACAAATGTAGGTCAAGTTTTATTATAATTATATGTCTAACATAGGGAATATCTTAGAAAACAAGTTAAACAGAGACATCCCAGATAAAATATAGTATTGCCATTATAACCATTTGCCGTTGACTTTCAGTTTTATCACAGTTATTACAGTCTAAAGACCGCAAGTGCCTTCGAAGAGTTTATCTTGAAAATGTGGTAGCCGCATTATTATTTCGCGTAAGTGCTCGGGCTCTTTAGGCCCTAATAACTATACACGCGCATATGTGGGGTGACGTGTATAACGTTCGGCTCGCGCACGAAATAAATTACAGACGACGTAACTCCTGCGTAACTCCTGTCACGATAGGAATTATCGTTCCATTATTGAGAGAACGCGTATAACGGCGGTGACTTCCTCGACTCTCTCTCGATTCAGACGAAAAAAGATGGTCCCACTCTCTCACATTCGGGAACTGGTACGTCTTCGGTGAGCAAAAAATGACCGAAGAAGGCAAAAGACAGAGTGAGCGTACGAAAAAACGCTATCGACGCGCACGACTCTTTAATTTCCTTCGCTCGCCTTGATCCTACGATGAATAAATCTGCGGAGACTCCAAGGTTGATTTGCAATCCGTGTGCGACACGCACATATGTAATTTGGCTCTTTCGGCTATTGTCATTTTTGCACGAGATATGAAAATCTCGTGTGTACACCGAATCGTGCACTTGAACTTCTGATTCGATGAGTAGCCTGTCTGATGCAAGTATACTTGCGATTCAAAGAATCATGATAAAATCTTACTTTGAAAAGATAATCATAATTATTGTGTAGAGATATAAGTACATACGATACATACGTATAAATGAAAATAAAACGAGAAATCGAAAGCATCTGCGATGGGTTCCACACGAAAGTAGTAATGACTTTCGAATGTTTCTCGCTAATAAACACCAAAGCGCTCAGGCTCAGCGCGGCGTTCTACTTTTTTTCCTGTTGTTCAGAGGAATCAGAGAAAACGTTTTCCCTGTCGTTAAAATGATATGCGCAGTGCACATATAATAATGACCAGCTGTGGCCGGTAAGTAACGCTAATGGCGTACGCTTAACTGTACGGTCACGAAGGCAGACCTGTCGACTCGATATAGCTGATAAGTGAGTTCATGAAACTGACTTTTGTGAATATCGTAATGTCAGAAAAAAGCGAAGTTTCTCACCGTATTATTAATTTTGCGGAAATGCCGGCAATCCGGATGTTAAGCTCAATCAGATATTCAAAATGTCTTCCGCATAAAATAAGTAGAGATATTAGAGGGCCGAAGATAAACACATTTCCCTCTTTACGACGAATAGCCTTATAAGATTTATTTCATGCTCGCTTTTTTATGTACTAAATTAAAATTTTACTTCGTCAAAAATTTTATTTTACGTCATAGAATTCGCAAGAAATCACCCTCATCTTGTATCTTCAATCCATGCTATATGTAAATTTGCTTAAATTAATATTAGGATAATAATTAACTATAAATTTACATATAATACGATAATATATGTATATTAATACATATGTTCGAAAAAAAAGAAAAAATATATACCGTAATAAGATGCGTACTAATTTCATCGGCAGCACCATGAAACCTTGATAGAACACATGAGAATTTTATTTCTGCGTTGTGGAAAATTGCATCTCATTACAGTTTAATTATACACGAAGCGTGTTACAGAAACGGTATGAAAATCAGCTGTTGTTTCGCAGAAAGTTTCAAGATCACGAAGTGTGAGTCAATAAAATCTCAATCTGAATATTATTTAATTTGTAAGATAACGAAGCATCCCAATCTCATTCGTCATGCCTTAATCGGCGTCCCTGCATCACAAGTAGGTAAAAGCTATCGGTAGTAGTGTAGAATGCGTGATACATCTCGGGAAAAAACGCGTTTGAAGGCCGTGAGGTAGCAGGTTTCTTCGCTCGTCAGCGCGGCGGCAGGTATAAGCCGAAGGGATTCTGGGATTCATTAGCGTAATTAACGGGCCCTCATTAAGCGTATTACGGAATGAACGGGCCCATCTTTACCACATCAGCATCGGCATCGACCAGCTTTCTGCAAACGGAACCACGCGTCAATTCGAGTCGCGTGTTTCTCTTTCGGCGCGCACATACATATTTCTCTCTGCGCAGCTGTGTGACGTTTTCCCTTACGGAAGATTTATCTCAATGAAACTGAAAGACTCGTCACACCCTGTTCCTACAACCAGAGAACACGTACGGACTTTAACCGAAGACTTCGTTAATTAACGTTAAAACAATGACTCATTGCGACACTTTTTTGTAATCGTGATTTTTACAGTTTTGGAAAGAATAAAGATACAATTTTACAAGTTTAATTATCTTATATCGCATAAGATTATATGCATTAGTACTGTAAATATATGAATCGTAAATTTAATCGGAGAGAAAAGAATCGAAAAAAGTGTGACATGAATATATAAAAAAATGTGACATGAATTTTTTATGTGAGAACCGAATTACTTGAATACAATACGAACAAAACACATACACATTAATCATCATATGAACAAAACACATCTACATTAATCATCATAAGTTTATATGGCTTTCAAATGAAGTATCTCTGTTTTTCTTCTGTTATGCATAGAAACTGTTTTCGATAATACTTCTTCGCTACGTGACCAATTGCTTACGTAACGCTGCATTCCATTGCATGTGTGCAGTTGAATGTCAACGATTATATTATCTAAGGGATAAAAAAGTACGACCTTTCGGTCCAGGACTTCAGTCACGAACACTTCTACACCTCTACACACGGCTCATTAATTACTTTCTTGAATAATAAGATAAATCTATACATAGACACACACATACAAACATACGATATACATACATATATATGTTGCCAAAGATACTCCATCTTTTCCAATATTCCACAATATTTCTTAATATTCGATAATAAGAATTTAATAAGTATGGTTACGTTCTATTATAATTATAAAGAGAAATACAAATATCTATTTAGAATTTACAAATACAAATATCAATTTAAAATTTGTAAAAATATTATTCACATTTTATTTCATATAAATGTCTAAAATATTTATGATAATTAAAGCGCGTTTAAAGTGCAGCAATCTAGAAAATAAATTATCATAAGAAGTATATATACTATATATAACGCGTATATACATATGTTTAAGAGAGAGATCTATTTTAGTTTAAGATCGAGTTATTTAAAAATAAGATTTCTTTTCCATATCTCTCTAATAAGTACAAGTAATAATGTCATCATCTCTAATGCTTCTATTAATACTGTGGCGACTCTGCTTTGATCTCGTTAAGGCTGATATACGAAAATACTATCCTAGGGGGTCCGGATGTAAAACGAGGCACACAACGCGTGCGCGCAACAAAGGCTTAAGGGCGCAATTTCTTTGGGGGTTAACGCGTGCCATTCGGTGTCTGATATAGGTGATGATAGGTTGAGACTATGATCCGACACCATTCCTACAAATTATTAAGCAATGGAAACTTAGAGTGATTATTGCTTGATCGTCAGCTTTTGATTTTACTTACAAATCCTTATATTTACGTGTCAAAGTGACGTAATCTATATCATTTGCTTGCGTAATACATTTGCAAAAAATAATGTTATTTTATCGAATCTCCGACTTTTAATGAACAAGAATAGTCTTATTAAAAATAATTGATATAAATTAATATTGCAACACAAGTTATATTTGCTCGAAATTAATTGTTAAGTTATTGTGTTTCGTTCACTCAATTCTTAGTTCTTTCAATTTATTGAAAGTTATTGTGTTTCTTTTACTCGGTCTAAGAATGCTAAAAAAAAAAAAAAGAAAAACATTCATTTTTCATGCAACTCTCGTCATTCGAACATTGATCTCGTTGCTTTCTCGGGGGATTCAAAGATGGGGGATTAACGGACGGGTGCCGCGAATATTTTATAAATTAATGTCAATGCGCCCGGCTATATCCGATTACACCGGAAGTGCCCGGTACAATGAAACACGCATACGACTTGCGCGGAAGGAAAAGACACAAGAGAGCGACGTGGGGAGAGGACAGACTGGGCGAAAAAATGCTTTTGGCCGTACGTGGATTTCCTCCCACATTGTAAAGTAACCCCTGTTCACCCTCCGCTACAGGACGGCTTTTTTATCGGCAGTATGCGCCGCGAGTTTTTTTCTTGCTGCTCTCCCTTCTGGTGCGACCCCCTCGCGATTGTGTTCGGGGCACGGGGGGCGTGAACTCTGGCTGCCACGAGTAACCTCGAGGCGTTTTTCGCATTTGCAAGCATCGCCAAAGTTGAGCCCTGAAAGGAACCGTTAAAGTTTATGCTGATATCCAGCTGGTAAAGACTGGATGGATGGAGCCGGCGTGCGCCAGACTGATTGTGAGTCTGACAAATATTGCGTTATTTACACATCTATAAAAAATATGCTTTTATTATAGTTTGATCGAAAACAGTAATATTAAATGTTAAAAAAGTTTGACGAATTAAATTTCAATACTGTATGTGTGTGTGTATATATGTATATATATGTATATTATCCGGTAATAATCGCCCCACATTGTGTGTAGGTAGAGCGGATTAAACCGAGTAGGAACATCCTCTACCGTTTTGCGATCTTCGCAATAATTAATGAGAAATTAATTAAAAAAGATCGGCGCGAATATAAGCGCGGGGCGAGAAATGATGTGTATGTACATTTATTTCCTATACGCTCGTAGAAATAAATGGAACTACACCGACATTATAATCGCGTGTGTGAGTAACTAAAATGTATGAAATATATATATAAATTTGTGTGAGTAACTATAAATTGAGACGTAAATCACGCGCGATAAGAAATCCGATGACAGCTAGCTAAACGATTGTCACACCTTAGATGTGATGTGCGACACCTAAACAATTAAAAGTAGTCAAAAAAGTATCGACAGTATTTTGTTTCATTTCTTATCTGCGTACCGAGTTCGAGCGGTGCTCTCTCGGCTTCGAGCACGAGCCTTTTAAGGAATTAGAGATAAGATAAGATGAGCGCGAAAAGGATGCTAGAAGAATAGAGAAGGATGCGACAAGAAAATCCAGAACGGCTTCAATAAGAAGCCAATATTTCATGAGTCGACGAATCTCGACTGTTTTATTGGATCGAAAATCGAGCGACTTTGATTATTGGTCATCGCCCGAAGAGTCCGCGTGGACTTTGCGTGGACATCGCTCAGGTCAGAAAATTCGACATGCCACCGATAAATCGTGAGACGTGCCAATGCATCTCCCAAACTACGATTTTTCTATTGAATTATGAGAATAGAATGACTATGATTATTGGTTACCGAGTGATGACTCCGCGCGGATTAATTAATACATATTAATACATATGCTAAGAAAACCCTTGCTTGCATCTTGTCACCTCTATTCTCCTTCTAAATAGCAATGTTAATATTCATACAACTATTTGTCGATTAAATTTCATACAATTATATGACAAATTGCGATGTTAAAAACGAGTTTTTCGCTGCGAATACAATCGGCATTGTAAACTTTAACGCATCGCCTTTATTTCAGTCAAAAAATTACTTCGAGAAATGATCGCAACTTTATGCATCGTGTCCAGATTGGCAGAATCGCTTTCATTCTTTGAGCATACTGCACATAATGTAGCATGCTCGTTAGCAATTAAACGAATTGTACTTGTGATATCGTTCAATTAATTAAATTGGTGAGATTGACATTGTGTTGCAATATTTATGATATTTGGCAATAATTTTCGTATGCATGCTTATGTCTCTTCTTGCCCCGCGCTTATATTCTCGCGAATTGGCCGACCTTTTTTAATTAATTTATCATTAATTATTGCGAAGATCGCAAAACGGTAGAGGACTTTTCTAATCGGTTTACCTACACACGATGGGTGGGGCGATTATTACCGGACACCCTACACATATATGTATATATATATATGTGTGTGTGTGTGTGTGTGTGTGTGTGTGTGTGTGTGTGTGTGTGTGTGTGTGTGTGTGTGTGTAAAACAAAATTCTTTTTAATTACTTTATGTAAAGTCCATTTCTTCATAAATATTTAACATTGCAAATAAAAAATGCGCATAAATTATAACTTATATTCAATAAATTTTCATAGTTTAATCGACCGTTTTTTTACAATAATATGATACGATTATTTATGAACAATAAGCAACATCGCCATCGTATAGGCATAGCGGCTTACAATCGATAATTTTTTTTCTTATTTTTTAATTTGACAAAACATGAATTAGCGAATGGCAACCATTCGATTATACTTTGTGTTCTGATCTTATAGTCTTTCGCGAGTAATTACTAATAAAAAAATTACTAGACGTTCCCGCCGGTTTGTTCTCGGCGATACGCTCCCCCCTAAAAACGCAGTCCCCCCCGCCTTAACTTTCAATAATTTATTCAGATGTCCATCGTACGCTCTTTGCTTGTTTTCTCCTTTCTATTTGCCCCTCGTAGGTTTATATCTCAATTATCCCCTACGTGAAAGATATAGCTTAAACTTTAGAGATAAGTAAAGTTTTTTTTTTCTTAATCAAGGAATATAGTATAACATTGTCCAGGCAGAAAAATCTACAAGATAATCTGCTCTTTATATGTGCGTGCGTATTAAAATTACTTTGTAGACAACAAAGTTAAAGACAGATTTTAACGTTTTAGCTATCAGCTTTCTTCGCACACGTATTATAAGTAATATAAGTGTAGTACAGAGAGATAGGACGATTAATATTTAATATATAAACATAGCATTCCAATTTACGTAGAGATTTATTCTTTCGTCTGATAGACGTGATTGATCTCGCGAACAGACAACCGACCGTCCTCGTGTCCAGACATGTCGCTAGATAAGATCTAAGGTTACGACGATGCTGTTAATGTCAGATTAGTGTCACTAGCCCTTTTCCAAAACGACTCGCACGAGACTGGGTCAGAGGGTCGGGCGTGCGCCCGCCATCCGTCGGGCTTTAAGTCTCGTCTCGTGGCCTTACTTTACGACTACCGTCGAGTGAGAGCCGACCCTCCCGCAAAATCTGTTTATTTTGCGCGGGTTAGCTCGACAGGTAGGTCCTCGAGAGGACCGACCCTCGTGCGATCGACAGCCCGAGAAAGACATTCGGCCTCGTGTTGCCCCCGCGCTCTCGAGAAAGCTTGCCGCATCCTCGAGATATGCGCGCTAATCCTTTGATCCTTTCTTAATGTCGAGTCGAGTGCTCAGAGAGGAGGAGCTCTTCAAAAGTACTGCCACTTGACTTTTTCAATTTACGATAAAGTCGGCCGTTTCGTCTTTTAAGACAACAAATTGTGCAATGAATGTTGTTTAATTGGTTCATTATAATTTACACAATCAAATTTTTTTCATTTTATTTTAAAAAAATAATTATTCACATACATACACAGAACGAGTAATTAATAATAAAAATAATGATGTAAAAAATCATGATGTAAAAAATATATATAATAAATAATATATACAACGCACATGTCAAGTTTTGCCAGAAAGAAATTATTGATGTAAAGCATATATTAAAGAAAGTTTCGTATACCACTTCATCAAACAGCGAAAAATATAATGTGTAAATAATAGATACAGAAATATGCAGATGAGATAACAAGGCATCAAAGAGAATATGGAGATATTCAACAAGATTACCACTAGTTTTAATGAGCGTTAATGGCACATGATTTCTTAATCATCTTAACTACGATCATGAGCATAACTCGTTATAAAAAATATTTAGTGAAATCGTACAAAAACTATAATTATATCTCTTCTAACGATATCATGTTAATTTCAAGTCATCTTGCGTTATCATATGCAAATATTCTTTTTTGAAATATATTTAACAAGAAAATAACATTTTTTTTTCATTTCAACTTTCATAAAATTTACAAAACTTTAACGTAAAAAAAAAAAAATGTAATATATGTAATATTTCAAAAAGTGATCTGTCTTTTGTCGATTCCTAGTAATGAAATTATATCAAGGTCTGTATATCTCGAAACGTGCGTTTGATCAACGAGACACAAATGTCAGTGAGTTTACCCTTTCCTCTATTTATGGAGTTGTTCGAGTTTCGTTACTGTACACGCGCATTTGTGTGAGTCTTTCTGCCACGTGCCTGCAACCCTTATGAGACAACCGATACGTTGGGCGGAGTTTCTGCGCCCGGTTTCTTTCGACCTTTGTGATCTGCGCTGTGCAAGTCCACCACCTGGAACTACAGAAGGTACTACGGTCGAGTTTTCATCGCTAGAGCCGTTGAATAACGTTTGTCTTTGAAAGTTTTAATGTCAGTTTATTTCTTTTCTCATTTTCCATTGGCGAATACAAAGGGTTTTCACAAAGCCTTTACATCGAACTCTATTTCCTGTCATATTCTTAACTTTATTCTAAACTTTCTGTGCTCTTCTCGAGAGAGCTTTGTCTTCAACAATAATAATATATCTATGCCAACTTTTTTAATGCGTTATTTTTGATGAAATATAAAAATCTGCAAATATATATGATAGTTTAATCGATAATGTAAATAATTGCACACGATATAGAAACTGTACGTATAACATTTGTTGTTACATTTTCTTCTAATGTAGCATAATTTTTTAAAATAGAATGATGGATAAAAGGTTAAAAGGAGCGTCTTTTAATTTAACCCGCATAACTTATGATATTTACATAGTATGATCCGCGATTCAGCTCGATTAGAATAATGATTTTTAGTCACGTGCACGCGGAATGTCACTGATGATGGAAGGAAGAGGGGAACGAAGTAATAGAATTAGTTCGGCCAGACGGAGGAGACCTCCTCACTTGCCTCGCTATAATACGAGCTAAGTTCCGTCACGAAGACCTTAATATCCGCCACTTCCGCTGCCTCCCACTCGTTCGTTTGTTTATTCGATATCGTCGACCATCTTACGAGGCCGAGCCTTCTCGTCTTTTCTCTGACCCTTATGTGGTAATATAATTTCCTTCCACGGCGTTACATATACGCGGGCTGATTTATGACGTTAGCGATGCCGTTTGTAGGTACGTGAACTGAGGAAAATATCGAAAAAGTAATATGGGAGGTAAAAATCGTTCGCAGAAAAGAGACATGTTATACGAATGTTTTTCTGGCTGTCCGTAATAAATTAGTAAGCGATTAAAAACGTAGATCTACCCGGGAGATTCTTAAACAAGTTTGCTGATAATGATATATTCTCGAATTACTATCTTAAACTTTTTAGATGATCTATGATTCACGAGACAATTCAAGACAGAGTTCTATTTTGTGCCGCATGTTCTAATGTATGTATGTATTCTGATATATATTCTACACATGCATATATTTTATTCCTGTAACGTTTTTCATATTACAAACATGATGAATAAAATTCTGTCCGATTTTTTTATCACAAATAATAGATCGTCTACAGTGGACCTTCCCGATAGTTTTATAATATATTTAGTATCTTGCTTCAGGCGAAAATACTCTGGTCGCGGGTATAATTATCAATTATTATCGCAATTAGAAATGAGCTATTCGTTACTTTGGATAAAAATCATCCCGTACACGAGAAGGCTCGTACACGTAACACGAACTCTCGGGCCACAGGGGAGCCGTATTGTCTCGCGGACGATTCGCTCGCGAAGTAGCGAGCAAGAAATCCGATGTGGGTTAAATGCTAATTGCACAAAGTCGGGCAACTCGAGTCGGCGAATCCCTCGGGTGGCACGATCTGCGGCCGCGATAAAGCAAGCTACACGAAGTCCGTGCGTTCTTATCCGCGCTTACATTCGGAAGGTTAAGAGTATCGTGTATGCGGTGCTGGAGTTCTGGGGCATTTTTAGCTTTCGTGTAACAGTTGCGTGTTGCTGCACGTTCTCGAGCCCGACCACCGGTTGGGAGGGGGGGAAAAAAAAGTACGTACTCTCCACACACAATACTGGAAATATAAAAGTTATCGATATTACGAAATTAGTACGCGTTCACTGTGCTGAAATAATAGTTCATAAGCAACTCAAATGATTCATGGCAAATGGAATCTCAAGAGAAAATCTTACATTCAAACGTGTCTTATAAATATGAATATTTACCAAGTTTAATTAAGCATTGCACGGATGCGATACGAAGATAAAAAATTGCAACGTTTGGCAATGTTGTATTCAATTTTTTATCTATTGCAACGAGACTATATCTGCATTTGTTTTACCTCCACGTGTGTCGCAATAATATTATTTTTTTTTTCCCGAGAGCCGATGCGAAGGAATGAGGTCAATTTCGCACGAACAATATTATCTAATATGACGTGAACGGCAAAAACAATATGCACAACAGTTCATCCAGGGTGTAAATAGTGATATAATTATAGAATTTTTCGATTCTTTATAATGAGAATTTTGTGGCATCGATAATTTACTTTGTCATTATCAATTTAAGAATAGACGCGGATAATTATATCGGATGAAAATAGTGTGTTTCGCTACTTCCTTCGCATAATACGATTATATGACGTTAACGAGCGCGCAATGACGGACCGGCTAGACCAGATCTACCAGCATTATCGAAATCCGTGTGTTGACTAGAAAGTGCCATTGATCGATCGTACGGCTTCTCCATCTACTTTCTTGAATAAATAAACGGATGTCGCAATCCAAACAAGTTGTTCCGCGAGTATATTCCTTCCCGAGATGCGCCTAATTGCGTACAGTTATTTCGGGGGACAGTCGAATATTTGCGAACGTGTAAATTTACTTAGTATGTCTTAAAATTAATTGATACTTATATGTATGTTCCATTTTTAACAACGATTATTTAACAATGAAAGAATTGAACTCTGCTAGCATTTGTTAAGCACGTCTTTAACGTGCATCATTATTCCTTTACATCTCTAGAATATTAATAATATCAATAATAAATTAATTTATATTGAGATATGAATGTAAATAAATCATTATTATCTATGTAAATAAATTTAAAATGCAATTTTTACTCATTAACATCATTAAATCTCTTCCGCGGAGAATCTTATATTTTATTGGATATTTTCTTCAAACGATTTATGATAGCTGCGAGCACTTATAGCAGACCTATCCATCGAGTGAAGGGTCATCTCTTATCTCCATCTGCAACTGCTCGCGCTGCCGTAACTTCTTCTAATGATAACAGTACCTAACTGATCGCAGTGCATGGATGCAACGAACATACGTATGTACGCGATGATCTATAGATGGAACTTTTAATTCTGTTATCTCTTTTTTTATCCCTTTTTCTTCTCCGTCAACGAATCGATGAAGAGAGAAAGGGAAGCGTTTTACACCGCGTATAAAAAAACTCGAAATAAATCTGATTTACGGCATTCATAAAAATAAAAAAAATAAATCTATATAAACAGATCATTAATCAGTTACAGGATTTCGATAGATAGATATATATAACAATCTTTACGAGGAAGGAATCGATCTCCTCACGGTAATAGTAAATTGAATTCGACGTCGATGAGACGAGCTGCTCGTCCTCGAAGTAGCCGAAAGCAAATAAACATCCACTCGACATAATCTTTTCGAAGGCTCGTCGGGTCGAGTGCAGGCACCTACCTTGCGAGAATTCGAGCATGCTTCATCGAGCATTGTATCCATTATATGTTTTTGTCTGTGCCGCTCCCTCTCCCTCTCCTCTTCCTCTTTTCCCGTGACTCCCGCAAGACTCGCATTGTCGTGCCTTTTCCTTGGTGGTCCTTTTCCATCTTCCCTTCTTCTTCTCCTTTTCTCCGTATATAAGTATAAGTTTACGTTTGGAAACCACGGGCCCGCAAGGCCTCGCGGTATTCATCCCAACATCGGCATACCTTTTTCTGCTACGTGGTCCCGCACGGACGAGCGGACTTAGTCGCGCGTGGCGAACGACGGATCTCGGAATAAAGTATGTACTACGTCTCTCGAAGCCGTTTTTACCGAACATTTTTCTTAGCGAGTCACTTGAACTCCCCAACATCGGACATGGTGATTTAATTAAAATTCGGTTGTGTCAATCGGTCGTCGAAACAAATTTTTATTTACCGTTATAGGAAAGATAAAGGGACACTTAGAAAATATAATTACGAGGAATCTCAATCTATAGAAAACATAAAAAATTTCATGAATAAAAATCTTTTTGCTATTAAAAAATTTCCAAAGTTGTGTAATAACATACGGGATATTTTGTACCTGCTTCTCTGAGCGGAACGTCTTCTTTAAGATATCGCGAGAAGATGCAGGATACAGTGTGCCTTCGGCTTTGAGAGCGAGATAGGAGTACAGTTATCCATAAAAGTAGAGCATGCGTACGTTGGCTCTAGAACGGCAGGTGGCTGCCGGTGAACAAAGAGAGAAGAAGCAAAAAGAACGCGAGCCGTCATCCATCGGGACAGCGCGAGAGTTCTCGTTCACTCGGAAATGATTGAATCATTGAACCGATGTCCGCTCGTTATACACGAAAATGTAGTAATTCATGAAAGATATGCGACGCGGGTCATCAATTCGCCGATGTGCTCCTTTTGCGCTATCACAAAAAGTGCATGTCTAATACAGCAATTTCTTCCTCTTTAAACCACGAATCATTTATAAATGTAAAAAAAAAAAAAATCTCTTTCTCGTTAAACCGATAGTCATGCATATTTTTTGCGTACGTCGTTAATAACGATATCCGCGTTTTCAGAAACTTATCGAAATTAATTGCCATGATAGAATTCTGCTCCGTTTTCTAAAAATACAAGATGTTAAATATGTTAATTTATATATTCCATAAAAAGTATAAAGGATAGTGGGACAGGAATATATAAACGAAATACCACGAGGCAGTGTTTTAAATTGAATTAATTAGTTATTCATATTTTATACACAATAGTAATCATAATTAAGGTGTTTTAGTCCTCGTAATATTCTATATTCGTACAAGGGTACTCGGTAAAATCGATAAATTGGGATCTGTCGTGTTATATCCTATATGTATATAGACGATTTTCTAGGCCTCTCTTGTTTCTTCTGTTTCTCTCGTTCTCGTCTCATCTCTTTACATTCTTATCACAATATCGTATTTTACACAGATTCACTTACGGCTTACATGCTAGAGGGCCCCGGTGCAATATTTACAGATGTTCGGCGTTCGATCTGTCGGCCTCGCCGAGTCTGATCGATCTCCGATGGTTTGCACCGAGACTAGTAACGCTAGTAAATTCTATGGACTCTTTTTATACTGTTTACCATTCTCTCTCTTCTCGCTCTCTTTCTTTCTAAGGAGAGAATCGTGTCAAGTTCGCGTTTCATTCTCGCGCGCGGCGCTGATCATAATCCGCGTATTCGATAAAAGCGTGAAAAAAGTGAATCGTAACTACGTTTACACGGCTGGTTTCGCACGTTGCTCATCGAAGCTGACCGACGAACATCTCTCTGCGTTGCAGAAATTAATGTTAGTATCTTCCTGGAAACTGTATATCTTTTCGTAAACGGATTTTTTATATTCATGGAGAGATATAAGTTTTTTTTTTTATATCATTCTCTTTCTTGAAATTTGAAAAAAATGTTGCTTGAATTTAAATTTATATAAAATATTCAATTTCATGCATATAAAGATATTTTTCTAAATATAAATGCAGCTTTCCAGAAAATTCAACGCCAATCTCGACAACAACGATCAAAACGTACGTCTCATCACTTCGACCACGCTCACATTGTTTTTACGCATTCCCGGCTTTACACGCAATTTAGGAACTGAGGGGAGCTTCGTCTTATATAAATTATATACGCATACACCTTCTTATTGCACCGAATCAGAACGCAAGAACCCATCCGAGAAGGCCATCTCGTGCCTCCTAGTTCTTCGCACAGCGCGGCTTGCGGTTAAATCTAACGGCACTTATTATTATGTACGGGAGAGAGAATCGCCGCGTCTCTCGTTGTCATCGTCACCGTCATCGTCGTTGCCGGTGCATCCTTCGCGTATGCCGACATCATCCTGACGAAGACGACGACGACGACGACGACGACGATGACGAAGACAATGCGATATACGTCACGATGTAGGAATTCAACGTCGCCCCGGCGCAGCGACATCGATCCCCGGAACGTAGCCCATCTTCCAGCCCGCCTTCCCTTTTCTCGGCCCTTTACGCGAAACCTTTACGCGCCGGGCTCTACGTAATCGCGTAGCATTCAACAGCAAGCGCGGTCGACACGAGCGGAAGGGCATAAAACTAGTTTTGTACTGTTCTCTTTGTGCACCGTGGGGTAAAAACCCGGCAGCCTAATCCGCCTCGAGTTTCCGCGCCGCGTCGACTTGCGCGACGTCGACGCCTTTTCGTCGATTCTCAGGGAAATTTATACGGGTGCGTTATATGTATATATACGTGAGATCTCGCGTATATACTCTCGACTCTATTGATACGCGGCTTCGGAAACGTACGGTTCTGGTGTCACGAAAAAATACACTCAATACGATTATTTGAGATTTAATTCACAATTCGCTGTAGACATGTTTTTTTTTTTATTATTATACCTCTATATAAATCTGTAACACGAATTTGTATACTGCTGTCTCATATATCTGGATTTGTTGTCCAGTCTTGAGAATTCGATGCAACTTTGGGTCGATATTCTATTAATTGCGCCGGATTAACGTGTTTACGTGGGCCCATATCACGTTTCGATCAATTTCAGTCGAAGATAACATATATGCATAATAGGATCTTACGTTGTAATAAAGCGTCTGTGGAAATTAGAAATTTAAAAGTTTAAATTTTTATTAATCCATTAGAAGATATGTGTAAGTTTTAGAAGTCTTGTGGGAATATTAATTTTTTTTTTTTGAAGAATCTGAGAGTTGAGTTGTGCGAAACCGAGATCTCTCTGGCGCGTTTCAGCCCACATCGCGACATGTGCCGAACGGTACCGTCAATCAGAGCGAAGGAAAAGGCAGAATCAGGAAGGAAAGGGACCGTATGGGGACCATGCGTTCTCATGAGACGACCATTGTTGCACCGACGAGACAGTGGATCTAGGTCAGCGGTGAGGCCCGCCTCCCAGTTTCCCGCGGTTGCAAGCCACAGCCGTCGTTTTTGCGGTTTGGCGTCGCCTCTTGGAAAGCTAGATATTGCACGATGCAAGATGGCAAGGGTGACCCAATATGGCTGACGGAGGACAGCGAAGAAGAAACAGCGCAAAACAGTCCGCCGCATTGTTCACCCGCAACTTGACCGGCTTACAGGTCGCGTATTCGGGGATGCCTAGTTTCTAATTCGAGCGTAGCGTCATTTAATCACTGCGGCGATGGAAGAAAAAAGAGAGGCAGCGAATCGTTTTTTTTTTTTTTTTTTAATTTAGTGTGAAATTTCCTTTAGATTTCTTAATTTGTAAAATCGTTCATAAAATTTACATTAAATAAAATTATACTTCTCGCGAGAGGTTACGCCTCCCAAATAAGATTATAAATAAATAAATATTTTTGAAATTAGCTATTTTTAAAATAAGAATTCTCGATCACACATTAATTCGTTTTAAGTATATAAAATATTGCAACTGAAACAAATCAAGCGAATTGCGCAATAAACTGCAGAATTAGAAAAAAAAAGACTACAATCTAGGCAACTAATTGAAAATTCAAGCACTGTCTTCTTCATATTTCCCAAAGTTCTTAATGAATTCGCGCATCGGCGGCATCTCACGCGGCTTTTTTTTCAACTTGCCCCCCAAACTGTCGTTCCTCCGTTCATCTTTCGTGCGCTTCTTTCCTCTTCGGAGGAGGCCGCGGCCGGTTGCCTCATCCGGGAAGAAGGGACCGGTGATTATAGCAAGCCACCGTGATTGCCGAGATCGTTTGACTCACGAAAATGTCATTAGGATTTCATTACTTCCAACTGCCTTGAGGAACGACTCAACGAGTTTATGCAACGTTGTCTCTCTTTTTCCTCCGCTTCTCTCCTTCCCTCCACCCCATCCCACGTTTATCCTCTCGAAGAGATTCCGCCAATCTTGCCGTTCCTCTCTATCTCTACCGCGCGAAATACAGCACGAAGTAGGTCGGTTGCGCTCTCGGTTGTTGGGCAACTGTCACAAAGGATCAATCCGCCTAATGTCATCGGCAATTGACATTTACGATGAGATAGAAATTGGTTTTTAGAAATGCACGATCGTGCTAGATTCAGAAAAGTGACGAAAATCTCGTGTTAATCGAGCTGTATAAAAAGATTACTCGATCTGATCCTGTTATTCGCCAGGATTTTGTTCTGGAAATAAACATAATTACCAGAGGGGGGCAAGCACCGAATTTAGGCCACGGATCTCAAACTTGATTCGCGTCCAATATTTTCATCGTGGATGTCATATTATTGCCAGTATGATATTATCGCATCTCGGTGACGCATCGGGATTCGTTAAGTTTGAGAGAAGTGAGAAGTTGAACGAGTTTAAATATTTTATCATATCCGACTAAGTTTAAGAAAGTAATTTTTAATAATACTAATAAGTCATTTACCTGCCAACACCGGTGTGACCCTCTCCCCTTCTTCCATATCAGAGGAATCTAATTTAAAATTAGATTGATTATCAAATTTTACGCATTTGTTTTAAGAACTGTGTCTGAGAATGGCAATGTAGATCAGAAACCTTGAACTCAATATTTAAAACTTTAGATCGCAAAAGAAAATGGTATTAATTAAATTAGAAAATGTTTAAATATTAAATCGAAATGTTAAATTAGAAAATATTTAATTTTGACAATCGAACGTAAACGAAAATGTCTTTTTACAGATTACAGATTTGAAACTTCTGATATACATACAAATACAGTCAATTAACATCTAACTGTGATGATTCGATTAGTTTTGGTAATTGCAGCGGTAACGTCGATTCAATATGTTTTCATAGAAAATAATTGTATCGCGTAACTCTTGTTATTTAATTAACAATTAATCGTAGCGATTAAAATCGGTACACAATTTCACGCAATTGACAAACGATGGACAACATTTTCACAATAGAAACAATTACTTGGAGGCAATCTTTGCTTATAATTAACCGTAGTAATCAAATTAGATCCGATGCACGCAATTGCGACGGTCGACACGAACAGACATATAGAGAAGCCATTTTATTTCCCTGGAAAAAGATTCCTCGCGATTTTTATATCTTTTGCGACAACGATTACTTGTCAAACACGAAAAGCGTTACAGTCGTGATAATCACTCAATCATACGATCATACGCGAAGCGTTACAAGTACCCTCCAACTCGTAAATCGAACATCAAGACCACCAACGAAAACGACGTCGTTCCTCATAGAATTCGCGTCACGAACGGTCAATTTTCGGCAATTTTACATCATAAACCACTGTTATCGACATTATATTATCACTCATTTTATATAATATTTACTTCACCATATGACGACGTCGCTCCTTTCTTCTTCCAATCAACGTCGATTCCAGGCCGGGAAAAAAAAGTCTCGTTTTCTTCGCAACGAAACAGCACGCACCGAAACAATGTCACTTATCAGTCAAAAGCCACTCGATGCACACGAACCGTTCATGACTTGCTCGCGACGCTCCCGTCGATAGTCCACGTTGGTTGGAAATTCGGTCCTCTTCATTAGCTTTGAGAAACATTTTTTTTTTTTGACAGCGCGTCATTACCGATCTAAGATCGGCATTTGTGGTTGCACATTATTCATCTCATTATTATTATTATTATTAATATTTCGCTAAAGGGCGCGTGTGTGCGTATCACACACGATGTCACACTGTTCGTACTGTTCTCAGTTTGACGGACGGCCCGCACGGATACCGGCATGCGGGTTTTGTTAGACAATTAGAAACAATATTAACATTCAATTTTCCTCACGAGAGGCGCTACACATATTCACACTTTGGGGCGAGACCGCTGGAATACGTCCACGGCGCCACGAAGAGGTGGTTCACCTGAACTCAGTTCGAGGGACATCTTCGTTAAACCGCTGGCCATACCCTGCAAAACGCACAGATGATCGTTCTGTTAGGGAAGATTGACGTATCGCGAGAGATATTTCGTGAAATTTCAAAATTGATTAAATTATTGACCTACTCAATATCTAACTTCTTTTTTATCAAATCGATATTTATCACGCATAAATAAAAATTTAACTGTGAATGTTACAATAATTAATTATTAATTTTTAATTATAAATTATTATAAATTATTATTATTAATTATTAATTATAAATAATTAATTTTTTAAGTCAGGTATATTAAAGTATATTATGCCTTCCGATATAAATCTGTAGATACACGTTTCTCTCTCTTTCTCTCTCTCTCTCTCTGCTGTAAAAATATATTTTTCACGCTTGTGCTATACCGCATACACACTTCACGTCGGTTCTCGCCGTTATTATATTATTAAAAAGATATGCGGTAACTTTGAAGCTTCCGGAATCACAGTGCGATGAATATTACGGCAAGGCAAGTGAAGTAAATTTGTCGTGTCATGTTGGTTCTCGGTGAATAGAAGAAACGTCTAGCATGTCCCAAGGGGACATGTGACTGGCAGTACCAGTTTGCATTGAGGCGCGCTGATTGACGCGTCGCACTTTAATTTCAAATTGAAAATGTCTATTATCGAAATAATATTCAACATTGCTCGCGTAAAAATCACCGATACCGAGTAATAGCAAGTAGATAGAAAGATAAAGCCATTATCAAATATGAACACTTAGGAAATGCTGTTTACTCATTGTACGTTATAAATTCAATAGATTTATCCTGTCCAGAGCACCAATATTCATCTATCTCATGTAACTATCTTTATTTTCTAAAAGGTATCGTTATAAAGACCAATGTGTCTTATATGATTCATATACAGTATCCTTTCACGTACACACTTCAGATAAAATATATTAAAATATCCGAGACCACAATATTTCTTTATAATTATTTAATTTCAATATATCTCTTTAATTTTTCAAATCACATTTACCCCTTCATATTCTCAAAGAGGGAACTACTACAGGGTGTCTACTCAAATCTTGTAAAAAAATTCCCTGATCTATTTTCGTTTAAACTTTCAGATAAAAAAAGAAAATTTTGTAGATGCAGCTTTTTAAAATAAGTTTCTTTATTATTGTATGCGCTCTCTAATGTTTTCTATTCATACGATTACAAAGAAAGTTACCATTAAGAATGCAGTTTTTCTAGCATTTAATATTGATTTATTAATCGTAAAATTTCAATAACAAAATGCAATATATCACTATATTTAAATGCTAAAGAGATATGCAAAAATATAAAGTAAAAATATAAAACAAAAAATACTCTATTATAAACGTCTTAAGAAGTACTATTTATTTAAATATTGTTAAAAATTTTTCTATGAAACTTACATAAGACCTTGATACTAAAAAGAGCTCGTCAATAAAATGATCAAAGACACAATTTTTGAAAAAATTTCCCGAGTCTCAATAAAATTCCATGAGAATTTTTCAAGGTAAAAAAAAAAAAAATCCCTGACAAACCCCGGTTTTCCCGATTTTTCCAGGGAGTAGACACCCTGTACAATTTTAGAGATGAATTATATTTTCGCAATAATCTCGTCAGCTTCCAAAGGCAATGCATCAAAAACCTTCATCGGATCATCGATCCGTTCGCGATTTGGGAAAGCAACTTACGTGAGTAATCCGGGATTAGGGTCCGCCTGGTACCAGGAGTACTGCGGCATGTAGCCTGCATGATGCGGCGGCGGTGGCGGTGGCGGTGGATGATGCCCGGGCGTGTGCGGGTGATGATGGGTGTGAGGCGGCGCGTGCGGATGCGGATGGTGCTTCATCTCGCCCGGCCAGGATGGCGCCGGCGGGCTCTCGTTGTGCTGAGGCGACATCTCGCTTCCGGGGCTCGAGCTCCCGGGGGTGTGACCGCCACCCCCGCCGCCCATGCCGCCCAAGTAACCCGTCGTCGGGCTGCCCGACACGGAACTTCCGCCTCCTGCAACACAAACGCGAACCGGGAACCCCCGTTTCAGGAAGCACTCGCAGAATCTCTCGCGGTCTCGTTGCTGTCGCATTCAAGCCGCGCCGTTGCACATGCAGCTGCAACGGGCGTCTTCAATGGGACCAACGTTGTAAAGTGTAATTAATAGCGCGATGGAGCTTTCCGCGCGCGGCATTATGCGCTAATGCACTCTGGTGGTTGCTAATACGAGACGGGAAAGAGTTTCCAGGATGGTTGCGCGATTACTTCGATCTCGCGGGCTAGTCAAGTTAGGGTCTATTCCGAGAAAATGTGAGGTGTATATAGTTCATCCCCCTGACTGTGTATACGTCACGCTTCCGTGACATTCCGCCGTTTAGAAACGCTCTGATTTTTATCCCTTTCCCGAAACTTTGTGTTACCTTGACGCTATTCTTAAGCACGAAACGGTCGGAGCTTTGTACTCATTAGTGTAAGTAATGAGGCAGTACATTATAAAATACATGCATTTATCTATATTTAAATTTTTGCGACGGTTGTTTCGAGAAAAATATTAGCGTAAGACTAATTTAATATATTAATATTATAAAACCGCTTGTAAAAAATCTATCAATCAATACTGCGACAAAGCGATCCAAGTGCAACGATAAATTAAAAAATACGAAGATATAATACATAAAGAATTTTTATATAACTAAAATAATCTCTTAGTGTGTGTGTGTGTGTGTGTATGTGTGTGTGTGTGTGTGTGTGTGTGCGCGCGTGAAAAAAGGTAGAATTTATATCGTTGACCCAAATCACTGTGTGAAGCATAATGACGCGCATCGGGAAGTGCATAGCAAATTTCGCTATGCCGAGTGGTACTTCTAGCAAGAGAAATTTCTCAAGATGGGGTTAATTACGCCGACTGCATCTTTCGTGGCGCGCATTTCCGAATAAATCACTCACGAGGCAGATTTTAGATTACCGTTAGCCGCAGAAAGAGAGCAGTGATGAGGCAACCGGTACCGTCGTCGTCGGGGACAACCGACACCGGGCGGGTAGCAAAGTATCGCGCGACGGTAAACGCAGCCCGCGAAAATTGCGTCGGATTATTAGTATTGTAATTACGGAGAGGAGCGGCGCTGATTGCGACGATGATGGAGCAGCAGCCTCGTCAACCGTGTAATCATCGCGCACGTTCACACAGGTGACATTCAATTAACATCCGTGGACGTTCGCCCGATTAAAGACGCGCGAGCGATCGCGGCCGCGAAAATAGATCGATCGATCGATCGGCCGCGCGCTCTTCCGAAACGCCAATTAAATACGCGATAAGAGAGACCTTTTTCATCGCGTTTTTTTTTTTTTTTTTTTTTTTGGTATTTTAATCCACACCGGTGTATTCTATTTATGCAGCCATAAAGCGACTTACCACCTTGCATGAGACTTCCGGGTTGACCGGGTTGAGGGGATGGTCCTCCGGGTAAAGCGGTTCCACCCGCCAGAAGACTGCCATGCTGGCCACCACCGCCACCCCCGCCCTGCTGCGCTGCCTTCATCATCTTCTTGTACTTACTCCTTCTGTTTTGGAACCAGATTTTCACCTGCAAAAAAAAATCAAGATATTTGAAATAGCTGTTCAAGAACATGAAACTCTAAAATTCAGAAATTTTATTATATCTTACGCTTATCTAACACAAGGATTCGACTGTTTCAAAATAACAAAAACAAATATAGATAGTCTTGTCGATATTATGATGGAGCCATTGTCTTCCACCTTATCTTAGTAATGAAGATAATTTCCGTCAATCTTCTGAAGATACTAGTAAAAGAACAAGCGGCGAAGAATGTGTGAGAAACGGATAAAAGAGGAACTCATTGTGGAGACAAAAAAATATTGTTATTGAATAGAATAAACTGCAATATAAATAAACTTATTACACTATGTTGAATACTTATTAATAGATATATATTAGCATTCAGTATTTTAAGATTATTTTCTTAAGGCTGTTATCGTCTATACATATATGCATACATTTATATAATAAAACGACAATTTATTTATAGAAAAACCAAGCTTGCATTAAAAAGATTTAAATATTTATAAATATTTATAAATACAGGATTAAATAAATCATAAGCGTTACAAAATATGTCTTTAATTAGCACAATTTTAACAAAATATTGATATACTCATCGTAATACTCATCACATAAATATCATAATAATTATTATAGTGAACATTATGTTAATTATTAATGTATTTTTTCTCGGATTTCCTTAAACCATCGAAACGGTTCATTGAATCATTATGGAATAAAATCACGAGCAATTTCGTCAGGATACATTATTCGATTATCGATTCGACCGTGCATGGAAATACACTTTGCAACTGTGATGATGCGCAGGTATGCCTGAATCTAATCCGATGCTTCGCATCATTGCTCCGTATCGCCGAGTTAGATTTAAGAAAAAAGAACGCTCGTCGTTTCGTAATCGTCGTTTCTTTTGCTTCCTCCGTGCGATGCATAGAACCGCAGCGGCAAGCAACTTCGTCGTCCTGATACCGGTGCGCACGCGCGACCACTAGGATTGCACATGCTGTATTTTTTTTTTGTCTCAGCATCCGCACACATGCGCCGCATGCACGTGACGTGCTAGCTCAATCTTACGTAACCTTGCCGCCGCGGAACTTTAAGCGTGTACGTATTACAGGGATACGCGAAGTATTATTACATATTCGCGTTCTGTACAGCAAGTCCGAAGTCTTCCATATGTTTGGAGATGTACCGTTCGAATCGTCGAAACGAAACTTATTGTTTAAAGACTCCTTTCTACTTGGCCTTGTCCCAATGGCACGATATATTTTTTTCTATTCCGTAAAAATAGCTGTATATTTTATTTAATTTCATTCCATCTAAAATTAGCAATATGATTTATATATACATATATATAAATATATAGATTGTCCAATTTTCACAAGAATAAAGTTTCTCGTATCAAAGCAATAGGAGGTCGATTGTATTATTTTTAGAAGCCTTCCATATGCGCCTTTCTTCTGGCTCCTGGCATGTTCATGACTCTGTCATTCTCCCACACACGATGTAATAGAGGTATTCGACTATGCCGGATGACTCGAATGAAAACAGAGACATATACCTTTTTATTAATAGTACGCCAGACTTAATGACTTTTTAACGAGCTTATCTGCTACAAACTATCCAGGCTCGATCAAACTCGATATTCCACGTCGATCAAACGCTACGATCGTGAAACGCAAAATGAATACACGCGAATACGCGCGCCGCTATTCACCAAACACACGAGAAATATTTTTTTCACAATTAAAGATTACTTTCCTTTCACGGCAATCTTAACCCCGTCGAACAATGCGTTATGCATATGTGTCCGGTAAGAATGTAAATTATGAGATAAATCATACACTGGCGTATATAGGTATGTGAGAACCGCAGTTGTCTATTAATTATTAAATAAACGATAAAGCGAGAAACTTCGTAAAAATTCTTGCGCGAAAAAAGTAACAATTACACGTTCTTTTTCTTGACTGTTTACTTCATTAGTACGGCATTTACTCAATCAATTTTTTTGAACGCATCGACGAAATAGATGGTAATAACAATTTTCTTGATAAAACGTGAGAGAACGATACGTAAAGACGTTTCTTTTTTTTTTGCAATTAAGTGAGTCTTTTTACTTTTAATGAACTCGTATGATGTTGCATTATCCTCGATGCATTTCCGACCGCCTTCTTCCCTACCTTTTTAGCATCTCGCTTTTGACTGGACGCGAATTAAGTTAGTTAATTAAGTACTGTCCAGCTTTTGATTGACGTTCAAGGTGTAAAAAGTTGACGACATGAATATACGTATGTGCATACTGCTTTAGAGTCTATTGCGCAATCGAGGAATCACGGATGGCGAGGTGAGTGGTATAGGTCTCTGTATTAAACAATGCTTGTTTACGATTATTCGACAAAAGTATCAAATAAAATAAGAAACGACAAAGTTTGAAATTGATTTGGACATTTTGATAAGTTTACATAATGCAAATTTTAGATGAAACAAATAAAAGATTATGATCGAGAGAGACGTGCAAAAAGAACATTTCTCTCTCTCATATACATATATTAACTATTCGAATAAAAAGATTTGCAAGTATCGCAAATAAGAAATAAGAGATATTTGCAACGTGTAATCAAATATAACGCTCCTGCTGATCGCACTTGCGTCAGCACTGATGCAGATTTCACTTTCCGCTCATTTTCCTAATACGCAGAACGATGATGTGCCCAGGGCGGATCGAAAAGCCGAGACTAATCGGTAGGTACGGCACGGCGCTCTTGCATTATACATTATACATAAGAGCGAAGAAACTAGAAGTAAACTATGGCTCTCCAGTTTTGCGGAACACGCGTCGTCACACTCCGCCGTGGCCTCTTCATTAAAATCACGGCACGAGCTACCGAAAGAAACGTCTCGACCGATACAGATAACCCGCGCGTACCTACAAGATATATAGGGTGTCTCAGAGAATCCTCGTCTTTAATTTTAATAACAGATTGTTCGACAGATTAATTTCGTATCAGCGGAATGAAAGAACCGCGCGGATTTTAATAGATTCGTGAGATATAAAGAAGTGACTGTACAAAAACGGTTAATGCGGCGAAACACATGAAATTTGCATTAAGGTAATCGACTCTCCAAGCTCATCAGAAAACGTCTGGCGTAAGGATTCCGAGGGCACCCTATACATGCATGCTACATATCATCGCGAAAAATATGCCGCGGCAACATCGGCCTCTGGCCGGGCGAGCGTGCGGCCGGCGTGCCGGCGCAGATAAATCTCTTTCTAATTGCTCGCTGAAAAACCTGGCCGCGGTTGCGCCGAGTCGAGATGGCGCCCGACAAAGGCCAGCAGCGCTAAAACCCGGTCTCGGCGTGCTTTATTTCGCTCGACTGGCCGGTCAAGCCAGCCAGCCGGGACGAAGCGGATCGCGCTCGCCGCGGTTTGTTTATTGATATTTACAACCGGCGTTGACAGGATACGACGCGCATCGACGGTAAGGGATGCGCCTTCCTTCGCGAGGATAATATACGGGGGTTGTGTTCTTTTTTCGAGTTTGCCGGCGGCTTCTCTCTCTCTCTCGCGGGAACGGCATGTGGGATATATAGTTACGCGTGTCGGCGCAAAGCTTTAATTACATAATATCTTTTTTCCAAGTGTCGTCGAAATATGTTAAATCGCTCGTATACGCATCGTAGTTCTCTCTCTCTTTCTTTCTCCTCTTTCTCCTCTTGTTGCCACTCGAAGAAAAAGATTACGGACAATGATTGTACCTTATGCACAATGTATAGCTAAAGATATACCTAGAGACATATTACCTGCCGTATATATTTACCAGCCGTCTTTTCGTCAATTATTTGTTTTCTTTCTCTTCTTTTTTTAACTTTTTTTATGATATTGTGAAAAAAGTTTCAGCTTCCTCTAAGCAATTTAATATTATAACCGATCATAATTTAATATTACATCAATTTGTGTAACATAAATTCGTTGCTGTGTCAATATGTATTATGCCTGATATATGATAAGTCTGTACAATTTTATTTTATTCTAGTCAATAGAGAAAGCGACATTGAAACGCGCATGTGAAAACGTAAGATTTCATGGTGCGAAATGTGGTTTGGGATAATAATGATTGTTCTCGCAAAGCGGTACGACGACAAGCTCGGTCTTCAGCGTGATTTATTACTCCTTGCATTCATTATTATCGTTCTTTCTCTCAAACCTTTCCCATAATTTGCGTACCGCTCGAATGAAACAAAATCTCGAAATTTAAGATCGTATATATCCACGAAATTTTCCTAAATATAACATTCCTACAAAGTCTGACGATCTCTTTAATGTTAATTTATTTCATCGTATATATAATCGACAAAGTGTTTCAAAAGAATTGTTAACATGCTATTTGAAGCAGATTCAATAAAAATGATATTATCGATGAGCGACAATATCATTTTTATCTCCACATAATTTTTAGACTATTTAAATGATATGAAAGATTCGAGTTTTCATGCAATCCACATATAAAAAAAACCACACACAGGTGCTGAAGATAATCGTAGAAATAAATCAAATTACACTCCGAGGGAGTGAGTTATAGAGCCGTCTGTTGGCCGGCCGCGAGGTAGTAATCAAAATCGCTTTTGCTCCAACAACGTTACGGCAACGTGAGCGAGGCGTTCGCAAGCGGAATCCGCAAGGACTGGCGTCGCGTCGCGCGAGAGTTAAAAAGAAGCGTAACCGAGCGAACCGAGTCGAGGGATACGAATGCACCCTGACGCCGACGGGCACCGGCACGGTGGCAAGCTGTCGTTATCTCTCGACCGGACTTAGACGCGCGTGTTACGTGGCTTCTCTGGCCGTCGGGCGGCCGCGCGCGAACGAGCAAAATTGCATCGCGCGCGAAGCAGCCAGCCGGTGGTCGCTCTCTTCGCCTCGCCTGGCCAGCACTCGTGTGTGCGAGCAAAAAAAAAAAAAAAAAAAAGGAAGCGAGGACGCCGCCGTTGCTGCCGGGCCGCGCGCTGATGTTGCCGCGACCAGCAACGGGCTTCCGACGTCGCCGCGGGCGAGGAACTCGGTAACAGTCCGCGCTGTCGATATCGCTGATGCATACTCAATGAGCGATGGATCGTCGCCTGAGGGGTGTGGGAGAGGATGCCGATGGGCAGGGACAGGAGGAGGAAGGTGGCAGGGATCGCAATCGAGGGGAACAGGTAAGATTTTAGACGAAAAAAATGCAACGCGGATCGAAGACGATGCTGTTTAATATGTATGACTGGCATCTAGGAGTAATATTATCTCTGTATAAATGGAAACGTTCTCCCACCGCAATTCGATCCGCGTCGGGACTGCATCCTTGGATCGCGATGCAGCTCGATGATTTGGAGTCGCTATACCTAATACGAGGCGGGGAGGGAAACTGCGGAAGGATGAGTCGTTAGAAATTGCGACCTTCTTTTTGGATGGCTGGAACTGCGGATATGACGTCAGACGTCGGGTCGTTACTGAGAAATAATTCGAAGATTCATCAACAAAGGCGATAGTAATCGCGCTCGACAAATATTCATAAAATATTAATAATTTGAGAAATATATCTATGTATATGAAGCAAATATGAAAAGTATTCTTTCGAAGAATGTGTCTTCAGTTGCATATTTGTTGTTTTTTGTTTTGTATGGTAGGTTTTGTGTGGATCGATTTCGAATCGATAGTGTTTGCTCTGCCAATATTGGCTGAGATGACGTACACGTGGCACGGCCAGTGGACTGAATTTACTTGTCGTAAATGTGATGTGCGATTAGCGAAAAATGTAATTTTCGACTTGATAATGCACATCGATAATGATAAATTATTTTTGCATAATTTTTTTTCCATGAATTATATCTTGTGTCAATTATCCACTGCACGATAACAATGAATTTTATGGAAATGTTTTGGTAATTTCACTCTGTTTATAAAATCAACTAAATTAAATAATCTAATATAAGCAAACATTTTGTTATAATTCTATTACGACACGTTAAAATTTAATTTGGCAAGTTATGTCAACAAGTGTCAACCCAGCTGCAATTATATTATGCGTGATACATGTTCTCCATCGTTGACCTTATCGTAACTCATCCTTCGTCTGATCGAAGCGGAGACTTAGCCAATTAAATGCAATTACGACGACGGCGATGATGTGCGCGATTAATGATACAATACGAAGTCAGTGAAATAGTTCATAGTCGCAACATTTGTAGCATGCCTTCGTAATTTACGAGATAATAATCAATTAACTGTAATAATCATTAACTGCCTCTATATAAAAAAATTACTTCGCCGATGTTAGTATTTAATTTATTGCATTAACTGATACAAAATATTTTTTAACCACATTCCGGAAATTTTTATCGAATTAGAATGCAATGACATCGGAGAGAAAGAGAGTATTCAAAAATTGCGAATATATCGAGTGTCAGAATCGAAAGTTATAGTACGCGAATTACATCGACTTCTCACGTAAATCTACACGAAATTGAAAGTTATATTGCAGATCGAGTTATTCCCGCGATGGGGTCGATTCTCCCCCTCATACAGTGGGGAGAATCGACCCCCATCGGCGCGTTCTGAATGATCCAATCTGTCCGCACAATAAATAATCACGCATATATCTCAGTGCGGCCTACCTGCGGCCGAAAGCCGTAACAAACTAATCCGTCATTAGTTCTCGATGCCGGTGCATTTCGCCCGAGGATTTTCAACGAGTGCGATAAAGAAGATAGTACACGATGAGATCACCCTCGTCTCTATATATCTCCCTCACGCTTTGTATACGGTCTAAGTAAATAGATCAATGAGCATGCATCTGATAGCGCCGAATTAGTTAGCGCACTTGTTCGCACGAAAAGGGGGGAAGAAAAGTAGGAGAAGGAGATAATGCTCTCTCAAGTAATATATTAATCAAAGTACGTTCCGATTCACTTTGACAATATACGCTCGATTCACATAGCTGCTCGTTGAAAATTGAAACTGAAAAATATACTAAGAAATATATTTAAAAAATATCAAATATACTTTTTTTTTTTATCACCGATTTGGAAAATGCAGTTTTTTTCTAACTGTCAACGCGCATTCCATCATATCCCTCAACACCAAAAATCACACACACATATACGCAGCTGGACAACATATGTTGCATATTTTGAGAAGAACAGTCAGTCGCGCACACACGGCGAATATATCATAAGCACCTACATTTCTAGCTATCGGCTGGATGGAGGAGAGGGAGAGAAGGGAGAGGGAGGGAGGGAGGTCAGGGAGAATAATAACAGCCGTGTAAATGCGTCACTAGGGCCCCGTACGTTCGCATAATGCTATAATGCCTTTTTTTTTCATTTCGCTCGCCCGCTCACTCCCACAATGCAACGTCGGCCTCCCCCGCCCTCTCGCCCCCCCTCGTCCACGGTGTCGGGGGCCCCTCGCTGCTTCGGCGGTTCCCACTTCCTGCCTGGCATCGGTGATGCGCAGTGCCACCTTAACAACGAAATTCCCCAGCGTTGCAGCGGTCCTCTTCGCTTTTGTCTCATTCACGGTTGTTCCTTTTATATGTATGACCGCGCGAACATAGCGGGGGAAAGTATGCGTCGGAATCCGGCGATAATACAAAAGGAATTACAGATGTTATCACAAGCGGCCTGATTCGCATGTGTTTCATGGAATTCGCGTTCGCATTTCAGTTAAGTTCCTCAACTCCTTGTGGATTACGTCCTGAGTATAATCCCAAGGACGATCTTGATCTTCTATCATTCTTCGTGTCATCATTCACCAACGCTCGCACGATGCCCGCCAAAGGCATTAATTATAAGCAGCGAGTTATTGGTGGGGAGGGAGAGGGTTTGCATCTTTCCAACAAAATACAATGAAAAAAATAATCAAGTAATTTGATTTGCCTCTCTCTCTCTACCGTTTCCCTTACTCGTCGCACACATGTACGTGCGTGCACAGTCTTACTATTTTTTTCGAGGCGGAATTTAATAGCGCTTTCGAACGACGCGTTGTCGTCGCGTCGCGTAAAATGTTGCTCACGAACTCGCCTCTGTCGTTTTGTCGGCCGACAAAAGCCGCGCGTACCAGCTTTGAAATCCGGTGAAATCTTAATCGGAAGCGCGATTATCACGATATAGTTATTATTACACGCTTCGCGCATTCCGCGTCCGCTTCGTACCGTTCGCCGACACGAGGTCGCGCGAACAGACGAAAAGTGGTTGAAATCGAAACGCAATTTCGTAGTGGGCTCACGTGCCGCGAACAACGGGTGACACCGTGACAAGAGCGGAATACGCGGAGCGGTACAACACCCGTCAGTGTTTCTTTGTACCACGTCGCCGTTTGTTATTTTGTACATATTCATAACGGCGTTACATCATCGGCGTGTATCGCGATGCATTCTTTCTCTCTCTTCATCGATCCTCTTTTTTTTTCTCTCGGTATTTTTTTCTGCTTTCCGTTTCCACGTCCACGGATACCGATCAGTGATTGTCATCCATCAACGTCCGTCGGTGATGCGTTTCGCGCGGATTTATTATGTCTTGAGGAATGATCACGCAGAAATAGTACTATCGCAATTAAAGTACGATTAATGCACTGCGAGCGCAACAAGTCGCTGATTTTTGCAGCGGTGAACATTTTTAAGAAGATGGTAATTATTCGTTTCTTTACTTGCAGGAAAGAGCGTGGCGTTAAAAATAGTACAAATACACAATTGCATTCATCGAAAAAGTACGAACAAATCTGAGTCCTCCCAAGATTCTACTCGAACGACTTCAATTAGTACGTTTCGTACTTTATAATTTTTCTCTAACAAAGAAACATTATATATCTTTATAGAATTATGCAAGATGCAATTAATTTTAAAAAATCAGTTAATCTCTCTTTCTTTACTGAAAGCATGTGTTGTAAGAAAGCGTAAGTAATTCAATTAATTTTTCATAATTAGTAATGTTTCTCCTCTTAGAGGAAGCATAAATTTTTCTGACTTCCTGCGTAGGCACCAATAACTTCTCATTATCAATTATGTTCCTAGTCAACTAGCGACTAGATCCATAATCAAATCAGAGGTCTTTCACACCGCGAGCTGTGCAATGTAGGTAAGTCTCGATGAAAAGTCTCAGTTATTCCTTCGAACACGCAGCGCGAGTTTACGCGAGAGGCATTTACGCAGGATCAGCAGCCGCAACCTGTGGTCCTGCGTTACGTGAGAAATCTTGGGGCACCGTTATTGTATATCGCGCCGGCTGTCGTTTGCAAGACACAAAGACCCTATTCATCTGCATGCAATTGCATATGTAGGAACCGATCTTGACTTCTCCGCCATATTGCGCATCGCGCTATCCTCTCTGCCGATGAATACATCTTTCTTGCTCGTTCAACCTCGTTACCGCCTAACATCGTGGCGGAAAAGAATTCGCGATAAACTAGAGACAAAACGTGTACGTCTCCTTGTATAAAACCGGAAGAGGCTTTCGATCGGAAGTTACAAACGGATTAATTAATGCCGCGAAGACGCATCACGCGTTAATGTCGCGAAACTATCGATCGATCGTAGAATCGTGATCTTGATTACAGGCAATTGTTTATTCACAGTTACATGGTGGGGGGAAAGGATTATCAATCTTCCTATCATATCAAGATTAATAGGGCGATAGTATTTTTACGACACGAGCTATTAGCTTTATAGGGTTATTAAAATTAATTAGCATCCGTTTATTTCTCGCGCTAATTGAGATACAGGGATTTGCAGACGGTTCTTCAACCGAATTACGATGAAATTACGCTCGCTGATCAAAGTCGGAAAATCTCGCGAGTTTTACTTTATTAAGAGATTATACGTTTAAAAATAATCAAAATTCAGTAAAAAAAAAAAAATGCACGAATTACTGTGTACATGAGTACGTGTGAAAATTATGACATTTTATAGAGAAATGTGTATCACTATATATCAAAGAGAAAAGTTTATCTCAATCGTAATTTTGGAATAAAATAACGAGAACAATCGAAAACATTGACGCGTACGGTCTCTGCCGAGATTTCATCAGATGGCCTCGAAAGAGGCGGCGCATTTGGGAAAGCGCTCGTCGAGGCCGCGGATGGATCCACTTCGCAATTTTCACGGCGAGCATTGACGACGGAGGCCCGACGGACATTCCCATGTCCGTGTTCTCGCGAGTTTCCACGAGCCGGAATAAGTCCTCGTTTGTAGGTGGGTACCTTCGTCACGGTTCGCGGTTCGCAGCATGGTTTACCGGACAATCGTGGTGGACGCGCTCGAGGACGATGAGCGGAGACAGGACAAGAGAGAGAGAGAAAAAGAATAAATCAGGAGGGGGGAAAATGGAAGGAGGGAGGCCGGGGAAAACAGCAGAAGAAAGACAACAAGAGAAAGGGAAAGAAAGAGAGAAAGAGAGAGGGAAGGAGAAACTACCTTCTTCTAGGTAGCAGCCGCGGAGGAAGAGAACGAGGGACCACCGTGTATATATAGGGACGCGAGGGGGGCGAGGAGAATGTCGTGCTGTGCTCATCGAGGTGTAGATCCTCGTCCCCTGGGTCGTTCCTACGCCGTGGTCAGCGTCCCACTAAACCACGGTCACGTTTACGTTGTCGCTTCAACCGCATCTAAACCGTTGTCGTATGTGGCAACGTTAATCTTACTCGATCTTACGCGATCGTCAGGATTTGTGCCGTTTCTTCCGGCGAGCGACCGGTTCCCCACCGTTATACGATAAATTGCGTCGATAGGATATTATACATACATAGCAGATAATCGTCGGATGTGTATCGATCGCGGTACAGATGCATCGGTAAACATTCGTAGACTTGGGACCGTTGGAATCTCTGCTAAAAACGCAAAAATGTAATAGTCGCGATAAAAAAAAAAAAAAAAAAAAAAAACGTATCAGAATTTTCTTCACGAATGTAAAAAGATCGAGAACGACGTCGATCTTTCTCCTTTTGCAGAAGTCAACGGTAAAATTTATTCGACGATATTACGAATTCTCGTGACTTCTCTTTCTCTCGTATTTGCATGACAACTACGCTATTATGCCGCTAAAATTCCATCCCTTTCACGCTCCCGTTTCAGCGAAACTTGGCACTCGGCATGCTTCTTCCATTAAAGCAACAATGAGACGACTTTCGACGGCGAGGCGGGACACAATGCGAGTATCTCGATCTATCTCTCGAAACACAACAACTAGAGTGGCTCCTGCGCGAAATACCTACGGTATTCCTGAACACGTAGTCCTCGTCGCGCGATAAAATCGTTGCGAGAGTTTCGCTTCGGCGAGCGCCTCGCGCTTCGAATCGCACCTGGCGCGAGTTAGCAGGTTGCCGAGCGGCTGCAGAACCGATCGGTACTGCAAAATATTGCGGAAGAATTAATATACACCGCTACGCACATAAATCATAAAAGCGGGAAATAATGGACCGCGTATGAATCTTCAACTTTAACATAATCAGGAGAATTAATAGAGAGAAAACTGTGTTATACGCGCGTATAATTTGACAAAACAAGAAAAAAAAAAGAAGAATTTAAAGATGTTATCGATGGATAGTTATCGCACCTTTGAATAATGAAGAATTATCAGCCGGAAAGATTCAGATTCTAAATCATTCTTTCGTAACACCTTAACATATTCTCGCATTACAGAGAGAAGCCCCGAATCTCAACCGCTTGTATCATCGTCATGCCGCCGTTCTTATCCGCTCTTAGCATCTGATCTCCGTAACGGTCCCGACATACGTCCACTTCCACATCTTTGTCGCTAATGCGATCGCTCGGCTTACCGGGCTCGTATTTTCGCGATCGCGATCGCGCCGCGGAAGAGGAAACGCAAGCGTTCCGCCGTGCGGGTCGATATCTCAATCTCGCCTCTTTTTTTTTTTTTCGTGCACGGCTCGCGGATGCATGTACCCGCGTCTGCTCGAGAGAGCAGGTCGTCCTTTATGCGTGTACTTTACGAGTTAGACCGGCGAGTTCGCCGTCGAGTACAAATCGCGTGCGTTGTACATGGCACGTAATGTGCCGCCAAGAGTTGCCGATTTCCGTAAAAGTCTTGAAACGCGAGCGGCCCGGCTTTCGCGAACGCGCGAAGCTGCGCCTTCTGCCCGATCACCTAAATGGACGGTAACGATTCTACGAAAGCAAACGAAAGCAATCGTTGCATCGTTGTGCACGGACGGGTTGCGCTTAAGGCGAGTCCTTTACATCTTAATCCGTGCACGTGCACCTAGAAGCGCGGCCTACCGCGAGAGAAGCTTAGCGCAAGGAACGAACAGGTGTGAGACGCGCCGCAAGGAAACGGCGGAACTAATGTTACCGCGAAACGTTTAGTGTGCGCATATGTATTCGCGCCTATTCATTATCGTGTACCAGTCTTCTAAAAATAGCGCTTTTTCCAGGTATACATATATACATATTTTTTAGAAAATTAAAAATATTTTAAAATTACTCTTTCTTTCGCTATCTCCACAGGTATATATATATATATAAATTTCATTTGGAAAAGAGAACGAAAGAGAGAGTATAATTTTAAAATATTTTTAACTTTCTAAAAGATATATATATTAGAAAATTAAAAAAAATATGTATATATCTATTAGAAAATTAAAAATATTTTAAAATTATACTCTCTCTTTCTCCCTCTTTTCAAAATGAAACTCTTAGCAAAATAAAAGTCTGTATATGTACTAATTAAGAACATCGAAAAACCCAATATCGAAAACAAAAATCGAAAACAATAATTGTCTTTACAATAGCGAGAATTTCTAATTAACGGACTTTGCACCTCCGTCTGTCAGAAAAGATCCGGCGCGAAATTATGCCACCGCAACCGGATGCGGGATTGTCAAAGCATATTAAATCATATACATATGTATTAAGATATTAGCTATGTGTAAAAATTCCGCCACAATCAATCCGCAAGCGGATGTGGCGCGTGTTCAGAGCATTATTGAATCACGCCTGGGGAAAAAGAGAGAAATAAAGGAGAGACAGAAAACTCTCCTTCTGGAGTTTCTGGCATTTCACAAACCGGAAGAGCGACTCGACAAGCCATCGACAAGCAAAGATTTATCTGCAATAGTCGAACTGCTTCTAATACGCACTGGCCACGTACATATGCAAATGCATGCAAAAAGCGCGATAGCGGCAACAGCGGGTAGATCGACGCGTGTTTACAGCAGTACGTTATAAGAAAATGGGCGGAAACTCGGCGAGCGAGTGACATCGCGCTGCGCTACCATGAGGCCGCAGGATGATGAAGTAGATTCCCTTCTTCATACGGCGAGGATGTGCGTTATATCACGCTCATATACGACCGCCGCCGCACGCATCGACGCGCCTGCACGCGCACCGGTAAGTCGTAAATGTGTGACGCATCGCGAGATAAAGTCTTATCTGGCCGACACGCCGTATAGCGCTCTCGCGTGGGATCCGCGATCCCACCGCCGGGAAATCCCGACGATCATTAGCATACGCTGCTAATAATGGAACGTTTCCATTCGATCGCGAGGATCACGGTATACTAACCCGGTTTGCGCGAGTCGCTCGCGATCGATGGAAACTGCTAGGGCCGGAAGTTGCCGTGTGTGTTATGTTGTGTTGCGGCTCGGAATTTACATTTTACACAAATGTCGGCGCGGTGTTTCGCGGATAAATTTACGTCTCTGGGAGAATCGCTGGAAGTACACATTACATGCGCGAAATCTGAACGTGTTCCGCACGCGTTATTTGCGCGCAAAATAACTAAAGCCGCATAGAGATGTGGATAGGTATAGAGTGTGTCTGAACAGGCGCCGAACAGTGTATAGATTGCATTTCGCAAAAGCGCGAAATTAAGTTCGAGTTCGGCGTGATGATGCGACACGAGACGCTATAAAGCTATAAAATGATGATGAAGCAAAAATTCGTATGCGACGTGTTGCGGTTTCACATGGAAGATCTTACGGTTAGATGATGAAACGGTACATTGTGTTGGACGCGTATGTACCGCTGCATTTTCCAGGTACATCCTCGGTATAACCGCGGGACACACTCGCGTTCGACACAGCTTTCAACGAGCGTTCTTTCTTATAAACCTGTCCCGTATTTTTGGTCTTAACGCTTTGACAGACGTGCAGGTAAAAAAAAAAAACCCGCGTCACGACATCATACTCGCGCTTCCGCATTCGCGTAGCGACCGATTCTTCTTTCGAATTAAAGGAAGACTAAAAAAGTTATCACACTATATCATTCTCATTTTTTTTACGCGGAACACGTGATTGTATCGAATTCCTAGTTCTTATATCGATTAACGATTTGTGTTCCTGTGGTTCTATCTGTGTGAGATAGAAATTCTATCTGTAAGATTTGCGGTGTCACGCATTCCGGGACAAAACCCGTAGCGTTGCGTTTTCCCACTAGCATGCGCAAATTCCCATCAACCAGGGGCGCATCACATGCACGCGTGCATATGTACGTACACACACGTACAATCACGAGGAGCAGGACTCGTGAGCCACAGCCGCATTATCCGAAGTACTCTTCGGCGCATAGCGGGTACATGCAATTTTCGAGCGGGTTCTGCCAGCTGGATGTTGGGGAAAGAAAGAGGCGACGACGGAGGGAGATGCGCGAGGAAGAAGCGAGGGAGAGGGAGAGGAGAGCGTAATTTTACCCCGGTTGCCGGTAATTTCACGCTTTTACTCGGGCAAGTTAGCAAGGCGCAGCTCGTTCTCGTGGAAAATGTCGTACCCGTTCGCGAGTTCTCTCCCATCACTATCCCCCCTTTTCCACCCCCCGATTCTCCCGCACTGTCCCCGCTTTAAAGGCTTGCTAGTTCACGAAAACGACGGTACCGATAGATAGTTACGGGACATGAGTTTCTCGCTCGCTCGGGATTTTATCACCCCAGAAATCTTCCGGTTTGTATACACATACGTGCGTGCGTGCGTGCGTGCATGCGTGCATGCGTGCGTGCGAGCGCGCGAACTTATCGTCGGTCTAGATTCGCGACTGTTCACTTATTAGTGAACGCGCGCGCGTTTGTGATTTATCGTGAACACGAGCTCCCAAGGATTAAGCAATCCGATCCTTAACGTTGGAGGGATGCGAGCGTTAAACGAGGGTTATCGCAGCTGTCATAATTATGATGACCTATAAGAGGCTGTGTAGGCCTCACGGCAGTTAATTTCAGTTACATCAAGTTTTTTTTTTGCTTTTAATTTAAATTATAAAGAAGACTGTAGAGGGGAAGCGACAAAATTTTTCTGATTTCGATTGATCAAGACAGATACCGAAGATCGCATAAAGATTGGGGAGACTGTTGAAAGGAACGTATCTAAATACTTCCACTTATTAATACGATCCGCATATTCATTGCGGATTATTACACGAGATCATTATACGGGAATCGCTGTAATCGCCTCATTCTAAATTCCGCCCTTTTTCTCCCCGGTTAAATATTCCCCCTGTATAAATAACATCGTGAAGATAATTAAAACTGGTTTTATTACTTATGCATACATAAATTCCACGCTTTGCGCTTTTCTTCTTGTTTTGCGAAAGAGGAAGCTTACAAAATCACACCAATCATAAAGCTGATTTGTATTTACTCGCGCGCGACGTATATGATCATCGCTGAGAAAGAAAAGGTATCGTTTAAATTCATTATTATCGTTAGATTGCTATTAATACTGCCTCCTCGAGGCAAGAATACTAGTTTAGTATTAATGTTTGAAAGAGATAGTATCGAATAGCGAGTCTTTACCGGAAAGACAAAAACATTAGATATCTACTGAATAATAATCTTGTTTGCAAATGATCATAAGATTAAATATTAATTATTGCAAAGGTTAAACACACACACATGCACTATAAAATATCTATTTGCACACACACACACACACACACTTTCGATATGTATCGAATAGTAAAAAGATATCAACCTTTTTCAAATGGTAGGTACATTTAGTATTTAGATACGTTCCTTTCAACAGTCTCTCCGATCTTTATGCGATCTTCGGTATCTGTCTTAATCAATCGAAATCAGAAAAATTTCGTCACTTTCTTCTACAGTCTTCTTTATAATTTAAAAATTGTGCTATTCGATATAAACGATATCGATATTCTATTAAAATAAAATATTTCTAATGCATGCAGTAGCGCGGATGTGCACGTGTTCACACGAGAGAGGAGGATATTTCAGAATCAGCATCGGCTGTTCACTCCTTAGGGGCTCGACTAGAAGAAGCGATCGTTCGTAAGGAGCACCGATTGTTGATAAGCGCGTAGATGCGCCCCGAGGAGTAGGCGTAATAAATTGTTTGCTGATTCTATTGAGCCTACACGCGAGATGGTAACAATAGCGCGAGAGAAAGAGAGAAGGAAAGGAGCGAATGAATAATCGCTCGAGAGGCGCCAGACGCGGACTGTCGTTGCCTTCTTTCGACCAACTTACCGGGGCGAATTTGAATTCTCAATACCTTACACTGGACTCTTTCCTTCAACGTTTTCCGTTCTAGCGATTTTAATTGAAGTTTCATACATTGTGTTTCGTGCAAGCGAAATTGTGCAACCTAGAACCGAATAACTTCGAATGATTTTTATGTATCTTCGCGAAATGATCGCGAAGATCGTGATGAATGTTATATCAATTGAATACGAATATCAAACTAGTATACAACATATATCGGAAGATTAATTTATTCCACAGCACGACTGATTATACATAAAGTAACTTTCACCGATCAGCACGTTTCAATTTTACTTCGTGCAACTTTGTTCTATACATCGATAACGCACTGTAATGACGGTTACATATCCCGTGACTAATTTCCCAGCAATCAGCTGCATCGGCGTCCGCCGCAGTCAGTCGCGAGATTGTGAAAGAAAAACTGGATTTTTTATACTAGTTATAAACAGGATACGAATATATGTTCGGATTTCAACATGTCGAATCTTTTTACTCCGTCTATATCAATTATGTTTATATGGAGCGGCAACGGCTACTCCCGGTTTCCTTGATTTAGTTTTTCTATCGTCTTTTTTTTTTACCTCTGCAATTGATCTTTGACGGTGATACGTGTATGTACGTGCAGAGCAAACCTCAAAGATGTGAATGTATCTATCACGATAACAGATGTTTTATCCTTCTTACGAACATTTTTCTTGTACTTCGATCGTCAATGCTTTCCACATCACAAATCATAAAGCTGTATCGCATAAAGATTTTATGACACGAACTATTAACAGGATATTATATTACTTTTCACTTCATTTTAAATTAGGTTTTATAATAAATTAAATGTATGGAATTATCGAGAGAGAAATTTAATATTGGATATTAAATATTAAATTTAATATTGGATATTCTGCATAAATAACTTGATTGTAAATCATTTTGATATAACAACAACCGTCATGTATAATTTAAAAATGAAAAAATTATTTAAAATAAATTTCATATACTTTTTCCGTCGAAAGATAGACGATAGCATCGATCATTGCAGAGTGTTAAAATCATCAGGCGCGTGTTCGATTAATCTTGCAAGCGCATCGAACGATTATGAATACATAACAATTGAGTTAATAATCCGCGCGAGGGGGAATCCCGGTCTGGAAAATTGTTTTTCCGCGAAAGCCGATTAGATACCGCGTCTTTCCGTGCCGTGTCTTTCGTCATCCGCAAACATCTCCGGGCGTTCATTATATCACGTTCTTTATATCCCGGGGGAGTGAATCATTAACGAGTATCAAAAGAACAGCGGTATCTATATTCGGCTGTGGCGCGGTACTTTTTTTCAGGAGCTAGGCGAGATCGCGTATCTCTCCGACATCTCGCGCACTGTGCGTCTCACGTGAGACCATTGTCTCGCGTTTTCGCGGCAAGGTAAGGTGGTTGCGCAACGCACACACGAAGAACGAAGGGAAGCGGAGATGGTATCGCGAGCATATCGTGATTCCGACCCAAGTATGACTAAGCAACCGCGCGTCCCGCTTTTAGACAACGTGTCCCATCGCCCACTTAATCTTCGAAACGTAATGCTTTTTTAACGATCAACCTGCATTCGTAGATGAATATCAACTGATCTTTGCGTGAAATTAATTTTTACTCTCTCGATTATAAAAATATATTTTTAAGTGTTTTCGTTCTGCGCTGCAATTTTTCTTTTAACAAAATACATTTTCCGTATCTTGGAATTCTGTATCCTGTTTTTGTAATTTAAGTATCTAATTGTCGTAATTATATGATATTCTACATACACAATTTAATTGTCGTAATTATATGACATTCTACTCACATGCTTGCCTCGCCGATAATCTCCGATGGATTATCACGCGAACCGATTTTTCGGCGAACGTGAGAACTTGATTTATGGATGTCCCATACAAATGTCGCGCATAAATCACCCGTGAGCGAGTAATGCGAGGAAAAGTGGAACGCGTCGCGTGGACGCGAACCTTCGGCGACCGGTGAGAGTCGATTTGATATTTCGTTGCTGTAAAAATTCGATTGTTCCGAGATGTTCGATCGGTGCGTGAAGTGTTTGATTTATTTAAACCTTTCGTGACCGAGTCGCTCGTTGACTAAATACGGTAATTATGACAGCTCAACGGAGCGATTTGTTCTATTCTTATTTGTACAGTTAGAATTGTTATTGTCGCGAAAATAATATATAAGTCGCATTTATATTTAAAATACGAAATGTATATTTTCCCCAATTTATACAATGAAGGACGTAAAGATGAATGCTATTTAGCCACGGAAGAATTAATAATGAGTAGAGTAAGTTAATTATTTTCTATTCACTTATCTTGAAAAGCTAATAACCTCGACTCTCGCTTCTTGAAACTGCAAACGTTTGTCTTACCTATAACAAAAGAGAAAAAAAACATTCTTTAGTTATTACGCATTAAGCACACTTATGTTATCTAATATTTTTTTTTGTAAAAATCACATAACTTGAGCTCAATTTATTTCGTTTAGAGAGACCGGCGATAGTAGGCCGGTATAGTTAAGGCTTAATCGGAAAATTGGTCTGTTTAAAGCGCGCCACGCATGGCGCGTGAGTACATTTTAATTACCACTTCATGTAGCGCGAACATCCCGGTGCTTATTAAATGTACTCTTAAAGGCACGGTTTTCGCACAAGACAATACACTATGTGACCTTAGGAAGCTCGACATTGTTTTCCCGGCGCCTTTAAGGCGCATGCTCATTAATCTCGATCGGTGACTCAGCCTCTAGAAGAACTTTCATCGAAGCGTGGGCCTTCCTAAGAAGATCTATCAAGTGATCTATTCTTCAGCATGCAATATTTCGCTAACTCGCGAGTCTAACGGCGAGTCATCGACGCCGTACATGGCAACGTCACAGCGAGCATTTCCAATCGTAATTCTCGACATCGCATATTATTCGATCAACGATTAACATGAGTGACTAAATAAAGAAGATTAAAGAAACAATCGCGCGCGAATATTTTGTATATTTTAACTCTATACTTTATTCCGTGGGTATATATAGGTAAATGGGGAGAGTTAAAGGCTGCACGGGGGAAATTCGCGTGCGTCGTTAGAACTCTTCATTAATCAGAGGCCAATTAATCACGGGAGTCAATTATAGAACGCGTGTGCGTCGCGACGCGGGCCTTCCAGGCGCGGCATGCGACTGCCGTGAGGGGAAAGCCGTTACAAGGTGGTGGTTGGGAAACGGTTAATAGGACAAATTACGCTAATAAAAGGTAACAACGCCAGCCGTTTTCACGGTAGAATAACAATGCCGCAGGCCTCGCAGGTCCATTTGAATATTTCCCTAATGCCGCCGGTCTGGCGGGCCGGCGCGGCGGGACGGACATGCGCGCGCTTTTTCGTACGCATCAATGCCCGTAGGTTCGTCCGTTCGTCGTCTGTCGTCCGGAAGGGTAGGCCCTTCGAAACTATTTCAAAACGCAGTTAGTCTCCCGAGGGAGGCGGCCGGCATGTCGGCATTAAATTCGTTCTGCCATCCTGATCAGCCATTCGTCCGCACGTTGCCGCGCAGAATTTATTGTTCTTCCTTGACGCATTTTTATCGGCTACCACGTATACGCATCGCCGTCATTCTTCCACCCTCGTCTGCACCATAGTTTTAACGTTCCTTTGGCTTTATTTACTAAATTTACGGCCTCAAATAGCGCACCCTTCTCTCTCTCTCTCTTTCTCTCTGTCTCTTATTTAATTTATAATTTTTCTAACAACCTTTTTTGTCATTAAAAATAATTATTTTATAGCAACACCCGCAAAATCTGTGCAAAACCTGTGCATAAATTTAATATCATTTTATATTTATATTTTCTTCTAAATGGGTTGAATTAAAATTATATGACTGGAATACTAAAGCAAAAAAGAAAAATATTTTTCGCCGCGCACGATATTTTTTTTAGGGAAGCGCTTCGGTTCTGGTATTGGACGGGGATCGATAACTGACGAGTAATGGTCGAGGGGATTCCCCGAATACGAGGCTGTGCTGAAAGCTTAATTTTACCGTGACACGGGAGTATCGGGTGCCGGCCAATCGGAGCGTGGAGCAATGACGCGGTAGAAAAAAAGAGGACATGACCAATGAAGCTGTACGATCGTCGGGGAGCAACCAGTCGATAGGCCGTAGCTTTCATGCTTTTTAACACTCGAAAGTCCGCCGACAAAAATGGTCCATAAATCGTGCGCGCGCGAATCATCTGCGAAAACGTCTAAAGACATGTCACATTTACAGACATTCTTATGTTCTGCGAAGTGCACTTTGAACATTTCACAATATATTGTGTTCTGTCTTTTAATCCTTAACGAATGCGACGCTTTCTACGGATGTGATATACGTTGTTCTATTCTCGTAACTTTGCGTGGTTCCTAATAGAAATCTTAATAGCGAATTGCGCAACAACCGTAATTATTTACAACTGTATCGATGCAACAAGAGATGCGACGATTATTGAAGCACGGGATAAAGTAGTAGTCTGAATTTCATCGCTCCGAATAAATTTTCGAATTCTGTTTGAAACAGATGATTTCGCTGCTCGCATCACAACGCATGAAGCGCGAGTCGACCATTTGAGATGAGACGCGCTTAGGCAGATCTGAATTACAATGTATCCTTAAATACGTGATTCTCGGACGACGAATGTATATCTCGCGGGTCGTTAATTCCGACGATACGCGCGAGGACTGCGAAAGACGAGCGAGCGGCTCGTTTCTGGGCTACGTTTCACGAGAACTGCGTTTAACGTTTTGAAGCCTGCCTATTATGACAATCAGATGTTCGCCCTTTTCCGCGTGGAACATAATTAAATGTACATATATATGAATTATTGTGACGGACATTTTTTACGATCGCAGACTGTACATTTAAATAATGTACAACAAAGTGTCTGAAATCTCATCGTCACCTTCATCGCTTAAATAACTGGACAGTTCATATCAAAAGGAAACAGAGATAAATGTGTATAATTTCGCGATACCATCTTTATCGTCTTGCACAATTCTTGCAGCAAGATCTATCTACATATATCCTTTTTTTTATGTTATTTCAGAAGATTAGATACATACATAAGTAGATCACACGCTACTAGATGACATTTGTGTTGTCCGATGACCGCGTAAGCAGAAACCAATTCTCGACATGAGCGCGATGATGCGAACGCTTACGGGTTAAAATACGCAATTTCCAAGCCCGCGGTCGTTAATTCCATGCGGATACGTAGGGAACGAGGCTCGTTTCAGGCCACTTTTCACGAGCCGCGCCCGCGGACAGCCTGCCTCCGCTACTATAACAGCGATCAGCTGTCTTCCTCCTCCGGTGCAGCTTATGAGCCGGGAACGGGGCGGTGCTGCGCGTGTTCGAGTTCGTGCGGAGGAGAGAAACTATAAAGTTTGTCCCCGTTGTAACTTGCCGGCCTCGGCAACAAGCAGTAAAGGCACCCTAGATTTCCATACCGCGGTTGTGAAAACGAGCGCGCTTACGCGCCCGCGGAACGTAAAATCGTGACACGAAAAGCCGCGCGCGTGCGGTACAACATCGCATCGCCGTAAAACGTTCTGTGCCTCTTTCCACACGGCAATTTCCCGCATGTGTTTTTCTCTTTTGTCTCTCATCTAGCTTCCTTTCGGAGTGACTTTCATGTCTCTCGCAGAGGACTACCCTACGTGAGAGCACTCTCTGCGGCACAAGCAGCGCGACAATATGTATTTCTTTACGCGATAATCGAAAAAAGTGACGATCATTAATGGAGAACTGTATTTATACATAGTATACAAAGCATGTTAACACACAGGACTTGGCGCGGCTTTCTTCACATAGATAAAAGTATTATAGATATACTCTCGAAATATATATATGTATACATATATCTTTTCTAAAACATTCAAATTTTTCCTCTAATAACGTTTTCTTCATATCATCAATATTTTTAAAAATATTTACATGTCAAGCTTTATGCACATCACTCTGTATATAAGAATATGATATTATGTTTCTAATAATTTTGCAACATTTTACGTTACGCGTTATTCTTATTACTATTTGAACCACTAGTATGATAGTATGTACGAGCTTCATCATCTCGAAAGCTATTTTCTTGACATATTTCCTGTACTTACGATACTTATCAATTATCAACGTCTTGACCCGAGCGATCGATACCTAATAAACAAAGCATTATGCTTATCAGCGTAATGATCGATTAACGAACGGTTATTACCGAACTATCTTCCTATCTTTAATCATTTCTATTGACACGGCAATTGAAGTAACTATTACGGTATCGTAGAACGTCAAAGAGGTAAAGCACAAAGCGAAAATTATATGCTTGTCATCGACGACGCCGTTTAGAAAATACAATGCAAGAGTCGTGATAAATCTGTCTTACGACACTACTGGAAGTATCAGGAGCACGTAAATGCCGCGGTATACATATACAACGGTGATCCGGTATATTACGCCTAGCGGCTTCACGGCGATTGCAGAGAGCGAGTTCTTTGCTCACGCTCGCGATCCCTGCCCTTTCCTTTTGCTTCTCACCTTGCCTTTCTTTTGACGTCTATCGAAGCACTCCTATTTCCTTTTCCGCACTTTTTGTCCGCTTTTCATCCGTGCGTTTCGCCACTGATAAATGCACGGTGCACCAAAGTATTTATTACACCTAAACGACCACTATGATAAATCGCGCACAATTTTTTATACATTCCCCGAGACATTCTATTGGATATCTCTTTTATCTTCATATTTCTCTACTTGTCTCTCCTTTCTTTTTCTCTATCTTAAATCGAAGCAAGATTATCTTCAATGCAACAATCTCATGACGGTTGCGAGAGAGATTCCAAAAGCAGTAGAAACGCTAAATTATTTTTGCCAGCTGTCGTATAAATTATAAACAGAAACTTTTTTTATCGGCACGTGATGAATAAACATTGTCCCCCCCAAAAAAATAAGCTCACGGTCAGCACACGCAGGAACCCGTTTCTTCCTGCGTTTCTTCGCGACGCGACTCGAATCAGCGCGATATCAATGAATGCAGCCAACTGGATTGCATATGCGAGCGCACGCGGTCGCGAGATACGAGCGACGATGATAGATCACGATTTTAATCGATATATCTGCAAACGAGGCGGCCTCATTAGCAGCCGGTTGCCCTTACGACTCCGATAATTATCCGCGGGCAACCGGTCGAGTCGGTGCCTGATCTGCCATACCGCAAACACGACACAAAGGAAAAATATATGTTTTTCTTCCGCGACGGTCCGCGACGCGCCAACGAGAACGCATCCGACGTGCTCGTCAACGTGGGAATCTCGCCTCGTAGTCGTTAACGCGCGATCGTTAACCAGCCGGGATTTTTAATCTAGGAGGGCGGCGGAATTATACAGCAACGCCGGTAACGGCGACCGAAGTCGTTTAGAGAATCCTACCATTACGATCCGCAAACATCGGCAGCTCGTTAATTCTTAATTTATGAACTGCGAAGGGGGCCCCCGGGATGACACCCGTCGCGATTTGTTCCGGCTCGTGGTAAATTTATGAGTTGCGTAATTATCGCCTTAATGGAATTTCGCGCGGTGAGCATTCGCGTTAATGCCGCGAACGGATGGAAAATTACTAGGATGTATCTCTCCATCCTTCCGGTTGTATTCACTTTTGTTCTTTCATGCTTAATGTTATTAACATTCATACTGCATATAAATCATTATCGCCGTATTTTATTTTGTAGCTGATCAATATAATATATTCTGAGTTCCTCGGGTTCAACGTGTTATTAGGTATTGCATTTTCTGCAGAAAGACAGAGAGAAAAGAAGGAGTGAATCAAATCCAATTTTTAAATTACTCTACTATCTAGAAAAAAGATAACTTCTCGATATAATATCCGCTACGCAAACAGGATATAATCATAAAGATTCTGCGCTATGAAGTCTAACGAGTTGGAGCAAGTCGCGAGAGGAAGGGAAGCGACCTGTTACGTTGATGTTTGTATCGTCATCAAGACCGAGGCGACTAGAACACACGAGGTAACTCGGCTATCTCGACGTTACAGAGAATCGCAGCTTCTGACGCACAATATTATTTGCAGCGATTAAATAAAATTTAATTTTTTCATATTGTTCGTGTAATTGTCATGAAGAGTATAAGATTATAAACCATCATCATTTTAAGCCGTTATCTCTGAACTTATATAGTAGGATATCAAGTCACAGGGTCATTTTGACTCCTAATATACGGGTTAAACATATTTGTAGCCTACTGAAAGTTCTGCCATGGCGATGACTGGAAAACGCCGTTGCGCTACGTGGGCCTCGACATGAAAGTAAGATAGCGATCCGACAACTTTAATTAACTTTGACATTGCCGCTGTAATTACGGGCGTCATTAAAAGCAGGGGCATTGTAATTGAGTTAAGAAAAGCGATTTGTACCGCGGAACAACGGGGAAAAAGTCCTGGCTAGTCCTAGCTTTCTGAGATTGCTCGCTTTATTTCGCGTTTTGTCTCCCGTCTTCCAGAAAGTTTCGTCTTAAACTTCTTACAGCCATAGAATTTATGTCAAAGTTATAAGAGAATGTATCCCGTAAAAAAATTACCTGAGAATTCCCTGAATTCTTCCAGGTATTTTCGTTTAAAATTCCAGGTAAAATAAGAAAATTTTTAGACGCAGCTTTTTAAAATAAGTTTCTTTATCGTATGCGCACGCTTTCTAATGTTTTCTATTCATACGATTACAAAGAAAGTTACCATCAAGAATGCAGTTTTTCTAGCATTTAATATTGATTCATTAATCGTAAAATTAATTTGCACAATAACAGAGTGCAATATATCACTATATCTAAACGCTAAAGATATATGCAAAAATATAAAATAAAAATATAAAACAAAAAATAATTTATTATAAACGTCTTAAGGATTACTAATTTATTAAAATATTATTAAAAAATCGAACAATTTTCTATGAAACTTATATAAGACCTTGATATTAAAAAGAGATCGTCAATAAAATGATCAAAGACACAATTTTTGAAAAAATTCCATGAAAAGTCCCGAATTTTCCAAGGTAAAAAAAATCCCTGATAATCCCCGGTTTTCCCGTTTTTTTTTTCTCCAGGGAATAGACGCCCTCTTATCCATATAAAATATTCGTCCTCTTACTATTGCTCGCTTGCAATCGTCCCTTTATTTATGTCCCTTTTATCGAACATTTTTTCATTTATGCCCACTTGCCGCCCACCAAGCAGATGGGCTCACAGAGTATACATTCGCCTGGAATCGTGCACGTCCACCGGCGTAGGAAACGCGCATCCTTCAATGCAACGCTGCATCTTGATTTGCACCGCATCGCCTCGTCTGACCCTCCGTCGCGCCGTCCTCGGAGCACCTTCAGCGTTACCCCGACAATCTGCCTCCGATCTCTCGCGGGGTCAAGAGGATTATTTTATGAATATGCATAGGGCCGCTACTCTCATACATATACATGGGCGAGTAATTCATAATGGTCCACTCCCCCTCCCGACGTCCGACGCGTCCGCATTAATATCTAGTTTACTCTCGCCGTTTCGCCCGGGCGTTCCTCCGCAGGGTGATGGCGGAGGGGGAGAGAGCGCGTTTTAAGTGGCTTGTCGACACTGTATGACAGAAACACGGTTACCGCGGGGCTGATGTAACGTCGTTTTCGGTGTAACGTCGCTTATGAATAGTTATCGCACGCGAGACGAAGACGGATCTCAAAGCGAGCCGCGCGGATGCATACTGGTCATAGCGCAGCGTCCCCGCGTGTTATAAAACTCGATATAATACCACTGTTATTTTATTAGATTGTTGATAAGGTCAGGTTTCACAATACCGTTTTTTTTCAGATTGCATGTTCCGACAGGAAATCACTCTTGTCTCGACCGATATCATTTCTAACATATAATGAGCGAAGAATAATAGACGAAGAAATATATGTTTCTTGTCGGAAATATGAGTATGTTTCTGAAATGGCTAACGTAAAAAAATTTATAATTAATCTAACCAATTTACTATTTTGTGTAATATTAAATATAGTAATATTAATATAATGTGTGCTTAAGAATACAAATCTACAAATTTTCAAGACTATATATGTCTATGAACATTATTCTAATATACGTGGATAATATATCTTTGCAATGTGACTTTACGCGATAACATTAGCATGTATTATCGCATATAAATATAGCTTATCACATGGGAAAAAATTAATTTATTGTATAAATTAATACACAGTTACGGCACTTATCACACATGAGCACATCGAAATTTATTTGCAAAACAAGAAGCAAAGATCCTTGATTTTGACTTGGGAAATGCAATGAAAATTTTCTCTAGTGACTCGCAAATGGTACAAGTTATCTACATTATTATTTATTTCATTATATGCAATGTGCAAAGTAAAATATCATTTTTCAACGTAATAATAATAATAATTATAAGCTTGAATATAATTAATCGTCTATTTTAAATTTTTAATATCTATTTAAAACTTGTCTGTCTTTTTCTATAAATAAACTAGCACTGTGTAATCATAATACAGAGAATAAGGGGAGATTTAGTTAATCGCGATTGGAGCTAATCGAGAGATCACGTACTCTCGTACGCATAATTAACCGAGGCGCGAGCTTCTCGGCACTTAGGCAGTCCGATATTAATTTCAACGGACAACTGCGCTATCATCGATAAAGTATCCATTTTCCGTAATACTCTTGGCCGCTTTCCTGCGGTAGTAAACCTGCTGTAATCTGTTTTCCTCCTTTTCTATCCCTTTTCGCCGTTCTCTCGGCTTAAACTCGGTAGATTAGCCTCGGTGCGATCGCCATCCTCCGTAATTTCGCGAATCCGGGGTTGGTAATCTCGCGTATTACGCGGGGCGGATTTCTGGTCCGGAAAAATCGACGAATGGCAGTGGCGGGCCACAGACGCGCGTTTTTACCACCGGCGGTGGTGTCGGATACCCGTCGTCGTTCATTACGACGAGAAGGATCCGCGCTTTCCGTATCGCATGTACGTGCCCGCGTTAAGTATGTATCGCGCGTAAACGAGTTCTCTCTATATCCATCCGCCGGGGTAAAATAAATAAATAACGTTGCGCGACGCGATGCGGTCTTCTCCGCGCGGAATCTCCCTCCCCCTCTCCTCTCCTCTCTCTCTCTCTCTCTCTCTCTCTGCCTCCCTCCACTTTATCGTGTACCGCGCGCATACCGGGTGTTCACATCCGTGAAAACAGGCTTCGTAAATATGCACGTTTTATGCATCAATATCGTGCCCGTACTTCTTCTCCTATCTGCCCTCCTCCCTCCCCCTTTTTTTTGCTCTCGTCTCGTCCTGCTCTCCCGTTCTCGTATGCGTTCGTCTGGCACCGCGCTGTGCGGTGCGGTGCGGTGCGGTGCGGTGCGGTGCGGCCGGAGGGTGGAGCATGTATAATTCAAGAGGCGCACGTAATTCTTAACGATAATAGAATCGATAGTCAGGAGTTCGATCTCATGCAAATAGCGACGGGAGGTTTTTTTCTTGCCGCACTTTTTGACAGTTTTCTTGGAATAGACGCGCTAGTAACATCAATCATCAGAATATCTTTAATGATGATTTTTAATATTTACTACACACTTGTTAAATGCAAGGTATCCAGCAATCAGTTTGCGTTATTGCATCGATATTTATGTTGCGATAATACATTCAATGAACATAGAAAGATGATATATTTAGCGCTAAATATGCAATGTTTCATTCTCATTACTTTTCCAATGAAAAGTAACGCTAATTGTTTTTAGCTATAAACAATTAATAACCTCCATGTTTGATTAATATATTTGGCAAGTAGAAATAATATATTCAATAAATGCAGATATATATGCGCTACAACTGATATCCGAATGATAATAATGGTTCTGACAAATATTCAATTGCATTTAGAATAAAAAGTTTCATCCTGATATATCAATTCTGCGAATCATCGAATGCATCGCATTTTTGCAAGTTTAAGTATCTCATTAGGCAGATCATATCAATCAGAACCGTGATATAATTAATACGCATAAAACGTAATAATATCTTAAATCGTAATAATGTCGGCAATATTTTAAGTATATAACTTAATGTTTAAATATAATTTACAAACTAAATCTGCGATAATTCCATGATTATCAAAATAATGATGATGAGTATTATGCACAAAAAAGAGCATCATATATATACAACAACATACGCTTCTTACATTTGTCGTATATGATGTCGTCATAATTGAATTTGTGCTTAATATATTCTTGAAATAACGTGTTATTTTGGGAATTAACAAGATACACCTGCATTATGTCGCATTGCATCCATTACCATTTTTGATCATGAAAGCGCACCGCTTCGGAGCGCCTTTTGCGAGGTTCAAATTGTTATGTATGTACTTAGCTATAATTGATACGATGCAAATAAGAGACGCACTTTGCGTTATGAATCGTTATGATCGTATTTTGATACGAGACATCGTTACCCGCAGGGCGAGTCGGCGTTGTTTTGTGCGTGCAAGTTGCGTGGCTGGAACACGCAACTGGTATTTTCACGGAAATTTGCGAGGACGAAAAGTGCGGGCATCAGCCGGCACCGCTGATAGAAAGCTGATAACTGCAATTGCACATCCGCTATGACACCGATCGGCATCCATTGTCTGATTCGCCTCTAATTCATATGGAATTTAATGTAATATCGACCGTTTAAATTGTGATATTTATATATGTATATAACCTAACAGATATTATCATTTTAAGATAATAGCAGCACGATTTAACTGAAAAAGTGAACGCACAACGGCCTTTGATATATCTTGTATATGAAACTGTGCGATCGCTTCTCGGCAGCTTCATTAGAAATTTCGCGCAAGTAACGTTTTATTCGTTAGGTCTTTAAAAGCCGCCTGTCGCAATTTAAATTCTTTCTTTTATTTCGCCTGGAAAAAAAAGAAGACGAGGAAGATGAAACTTTGGAACGTCAGCTGGATCACTACGAGCCAGGTTCCTATGAGCGCGAAGTTTCATTCTCTCGCACAGGGAGAGAGAGGAAATTATTTTCAACACGCGTCCTTGAGGAAGGGGGCATTTGTCCTCCCACCCGCCGACGGGCCCTTAATGGGATTTTAGTCGGGACCGTAAAACGCATTAAAACTTGTACCGATGACGAAGGAGGAGGTTCCTCCTTGCCAAAAATCAGGCTGTGCATCAAGACTCTCCCCGGTAAATTCGCGCAGCACAGTGGTACTTAACGCACTTGACTTGTCTGACGAGGAATCACAAATTTTCTCCCTATATTAATTGCTTCGCCGCCGACATATTGCCTTTCTGACTAAGATTTTGATATGACATGATGTACTATTTTCACAGCACCGTCCATACGCATTCTACAAATTATACTTAGATATTATATGTATGTATGAGTTGCATATATGTATATGTATGTAATGGTATATACTTCTACATATTCTATGACAAACATTCTGAATAAATGATGGATGGATTAAAAATCATATGTGTATCTAATAATGAATGAATCTGTCATGAAAAGAGTTCTTGAAGCACAAGAATATTAAATTTAGATTTTACTGCTGTTCGACTAGCGAAAAATTTTATCGATTGCATATGCAACAACGGATAGCTTGACGTGAATGCAAAATATTAATTTATGCTGTTAATTAAACATTTCCGGGATATAATTTCAATCATATGATTAATGAAAGTTCATGGAAGATTGTAGATAATTAATTGCAAAATAGACGGAGAAGTTAAAGCATGATTATTTACCTTGATTGAGTTATTACAGTTGCGAAAATAAAATCAATTAATAATTTAGAAAATTTTAGTATTATGGAATGTGAACGGAATATGACTTTAAGATCAAAATACGATTCAAAAATTAAAAGAAATGTGAATTAATGTAATCCAGAAAAAAATAGCACAAAATGGAAGCAGCTTTCTCTGAGTAAAGAATCATACAATCTAATAATCATTCGAAAGTAAAAATTCAATGTGATAGCGATATACTGACTGTATATAGAATAACGTAGCTATGTAAAGTCGGCACGAATTGAGAAACACTGGCAGGACCATTGTGGGCGTACCTTGGCACATCCCATATACCTATAGACATTATATACTGCTATTCGCTTTTCGTGCTTAGGCGCAGTCCTGCGGCCTCGCCAGTGCCCAAAACTGCCGCAGTAAGACGATACTAATTTTCTATTAGGACGTGAATGTGGCAAAAACCGCTGTTATTAGGTGATAAAAATAGGAATATCGTCGCCGTTCAATCCAAAAAACACATGCGTTATATTAGGTGTTACGCCTGTATCACACTTCATAAATTAAAAAAAAATCACGATTTTACTATTCTTCTACGCTATCTTAATTTTCGAAAAACGATTAATATATAATCTACATCGATATACAAGATTAATATAGAAGACATATATTTTCTCATTATTTATTTTATATATGTTTGCATTTTATTATTAATAATAGCGCAATTATTTAAAAAAAAATTTACGTTTTGCTACTTTTATTTAACTGTTTGATTGTAAGAGAGATATATATCGGGTTTGAATTAGCGCATTCCCGGAAAGGATTGCTTACGCATTGATCGTTAAGGATCGTTCTCAAGAGGTATAGAGAAAAAGTTAATCTAGGAAACCAGTACTGGTATCGGCGTTGCCTTATTTCGTAGCGAATCGACTATAACTACAAAGTCTTGGTGTATTGAGTCGTTAATGTACAGTGTTATTCTTAGCGTTATATTGGCAGCTCGTAATTAAGCAAGCGTCTATTAAACGGCTCGTTAAACTCATGCTTGCGATACGTCGAATCTTCGCGGCGTTCGTTGCTTTTGACTTTCGTCAAGACGCGAAATTTATTTTTAGAATGTTTTGCGCGTAAAAAAAATTGTTCTTATCCTAGATACTTATCGATTCATCAACAAAAACAAATCATTTTATTGCCAATAAATTATGAGAATCATAAAATGAGCAAACTTATCCAGGGCAATTTATCTTTTAAAACGTTATTTTTGTATAGTAAATTTATGATACAATTCTTTATTTTACCTTTTATAGAAAACTACAAATTCCATTATTTTTTCGATAATAGAGAACTCTCGTTCCACGAAAGATATTGTCGACACTGAACGATCAATTGAGGCTTGCATGCTACTTTCTAATAACACGATTGTCATGAGATAGATAATCCTTTTTTTCGCCGAGGGATTTATAGGATTTAATCGGTATGACACGTATCGGCGAACGAGACGCCGCTTTTACTCTCCGCCCGGTAAAAGTTCATATCCGGCCGCGACGAAGCAACAACAAGGAGGCATGCGAACGTGCGCGAGAAGTGTACGAGATACCGCAACGAAGTAGAAAAGGAACTCGCGTGTATACTTGGAGAACGTAGGCGTGCCGCGAAGTGTTTCGCCTCTCGAGGACCAGAGAGTGGCTTTCACCCAACGAAAGAGGATCACGACGCATCGCTCGTTCCCGCATAATTTCCTGCATTGCTATCAGATCGCCGGCTCTCGTCGCTCGTAAGGTGAACCCGAATTTCGCGTGTCCGAAAGTTATTTCGGCCGCACCTGTTTTGACTGTTCGAGTATAATTTTTGATACGGCGAGCTATACATATATGTCGAACAAAGTGTGGATCGATGAAATATATAGGTTTATAAATATTACCGGCGAAGATATATATCATTGGAGAAATTGGTACTATTATCAGCGCGGCGCAAATAAGAGCGCAATTTTATTTTCTCGGGTAAAAATCGGTACTTCAAATGGAAACGATATGTGACCTGCACGTACGCGGCCTGGACGCTACCGCGCGTGACGCTAAATCGATACTCTTCCGTCACTAAGGCCATGCTTTATTCAACGGACTTAACAAAAGATACACCTAGCAGTAAGATAATGCGAGTGCCTCTACAGTGACCAAAATAGAGCGCGCGTGTCCGCGAGCCAGAGTCATTCCCGACTTAGCGAGACTCAATGATCGACGACGACGCGCCTACAGACGCTAGGAGCGGAAAAATGCGGACGATAACGAAACCTGTCAGAACCTACATTTTTTGCATAATTTTCCACCACGTTTCTATTGCAAGTGCACTTGCATTCGCGGCACTCGGAACTTGAAATTCCTGTTTCAACGGTGTGTGATTTAACGGCATTTAGCTGCGCGCCACTTTTTCGACCCTGCAAGATTCTCCCGCTCCTGCCCTGATTTTTAATTATAACGCGCATTCTATAATACGCTTAAAAACGGACAAGTTCTATCATACCATATTATTCAATACACGTTTGTCTGATATACACGACTCAAATAATTCTTCTCCTACGCTATTTTCGATGTATTATTACATATTATTACTGTCATTATTATTATTATCATGTTTTAACGAGTTTGCTAAAACATAATTCACATTTATACCGGTTTAGCACCACGCGTTGTAGTGGAAAAACTGGCGGTACGAATTACATAAAGGACAAGAACAGTACGAGTTAGAGCGCAAATGCGAAAGAGAGACGGAGAGGAATTGCAGTTTCTCCTGTAATTCCTCTTGCAGAAAGGGTGTAAATTGCATCGCAGTTGACCCGATACCGATCAAACGCGGTTCTGTATAACGCAGATTAGAGTACGTATCAACCGATTGAGCGGCACTGATTCCAATCGATTCGCTTGTATAAATCAGCGCGCCGTGTTGGTATCCCGACACACATTAGGCTAGCAGTTTGTTTCCTTCGCACACCGACCGGCAACATATTTTCACCGTCTGCCTTTGTTCATGCCAATGCAATGCAGTTTTACCAAAGTGGATTAACCTCGTATCTCCTTTGATAACTCAATTGCACTTATACACATGTATATACCTATATAGTTTATATTACCTTCATAATAATCGTGTGGAGAATTTTATACGATTGCCACATAAGATAAGAAACATTAAATAATCTTTCTCTATTAAGTACACAGTTTTTTTTATTTAGCTATATAAAACGAGATTACAAAACAAGATGTTATATTGCATGCATTAATTAAATGTAAAGTTATTTTTACGTCTTTTCTATAATACTGAAATGGCTCTCGTAAATAATCTCAACAAGCGATAAATTAGTGATTAATGGATAGTTAATTTATTCAGTTTTATATAAAATAATCAATTATATACAAACTAATAAAATTATATGACTATATCAATCGTGATTGCAATGTTTTAATGATTAAACATAATTATTCGTTTTCATCATAATATTAAGATATCGCAAAATTTTATGCGTTATAGAGATCAATGAATAAATCTGTATCTTATTGACATTAAATCAATCAATTAATTAAATATCTGAGAAGCCGATGCTTCGGAGAAACAATAGGAATAACTTGATAGTTTATGAGATTGAGAATATGAATGTAGAGCGTATAAATTGCTGATCATATATAATTGCGCATATATTAATGAACAAATACAGACATAAATAAAAACTAAATGTGTGATTTACGATGCAGATTGCACATCCGACGGAGCAAATCTGCGCTCCGATGAAAAATGATTCTCATTATTCAACCATTATGCTAAATTTCACCGTCAGAAACTATTTTTGCGCGTTCTATAGAACAAGTGCGTATTTAAAATTACAAATGCTTTTTATACGAGCGAATGAAGATGAGAGTATTTATTACCGTTACTGTTTCTGTATAATTTGATGAGTATTAGACGTTAGTATTTATTCCGCGTTCCTTCCACCACACATACCCCTACATATTTCATCGCATTCATTCTGGATTGTCAATTATAATCGACGGAAATCGCGCGAGTATCCGGCCAATTGAGCGGCACTGGCTCGAGCGAATTCGCGCGACCATAAATCAGAACAATTCGTATCTCTCTTTTCCAGAATGCGGCGGATTTCTTGGCTCGCAGCGATCGCGGCACAGCACGAGAGAGGTCGGACATAAATATTCACGCTCGACAAGCCGACGTACACACATGTGCAAGAGAAGCGTATCTAAAACACGTCGGTAGAAAACGAACGGAGAACTTACCTCCTAGTCGCTTCTGCGTCTCTAGACGCGCGGTTCGCGCGCGTGGATATACACTTTAAGCTCTCATTTAGTCGATACGCGCCGCTTTCTCTCTTCCTTTACGCTCTTTTATACACGACACTCATGGAATCATCATACTGTTGTCATAATAATTGTGCAATTATCATCCAATCATCTGTAAATTATTCGAGCGCGCTCTCGTTAATAAGCACATTGAAGTACATTGGATCTTATGGAAAAGAGACGGACGCGTGACGAAAAAGAAGGATCGGATCGAATGAAGAAACTAGTGGTCCGGAGGAAACATCGATAGATTAATCGTTGAGATAGCCAACGGTTTAATTAGCGGCCCGAGCGCGATTCCTGCCATCAGGCTGCCGCAACTTCTGTGAACTTGGCACTCTACTTTTAATGAATTAAGTTTTCAACACAGAAAATAATAATATTTCGTTTGTAGTTATTCGCAATAATAATAATTTCGTTGTCAAAACCATAAAAAAATGCAGCATTTTGGAAAAATAATTGTTATCCGACTTTAAGATAAAAATCGCTAATATATTGATATGTTGATTCAGAGTCGTTTGTAGTAATTTATCCTTTCGTTTGTAATTGTACGGTTTATAAGTTACAGTATAATTGCAATTTACAAAAAAAATGCAACTTTGCTAATTTCACACAAACACAAGACTTTGATCTTAATTACACACATCAAAGCCAAACATTTATCCTGCACAACAAAATAAACGCAATTATTTACAGTGTTATATTACTACTAAACATTATTACCATTCCTCTGAATCCACTAATATTACTTCGGTGCATTAATAAAGTTAATGCGCATTTTCATACGCATTAAAAAAGCGACATGATATTTCGAAATTAACTTTTTTTCCCCCATTAAACACATACCCGTCAATTGTGGGTCACTTCCATGACTTATATGAATCTGCATAATACCTTGCATTTACTAATCTCTTACGCATAAACATCCTACTGTTATATATAATAATCTTAAGAGTTCCCGCTCTCACATATGTTTTATATCGTACTGATTTCTGTATGCGAAGAGAAGCAAGAAAAAGACGAAAAAAAAAGACGAAAAAAAAGACGAAAAAAAAGACTCCCGGTGGAATGTCACTCATTAATTACAACTGAGCTGAGATTAATGGGTAGCGACTCGACCAGTGCTTACGTAATAAACAACGTGTGTGGACTTTATTGCGACGGATGCATCAGCGATAGATGATCGCCGCGTTCGTTCATTATGCGAATTTTTCCGTGCGTGTTTGATTCCACGCGTTATTCATCGGCGATATTACATGCTTCGTTCGAAATGTACTTTTTTGTCTCATCACGATTTGTATTCGATATAACGAATGGAATCGCAAATGTTGCTCGACGTTGCACATTTAAATAATCCTCGAAAATATTAAAAAATACTTCTGTTACAAAAGAGACATTAAATGACAATTCTGATAAATTTTTAATCAAAAATAGTGAATGTCTGCTTAATATATTGCTTAAAGCAAAAGACAGATGTGTCATAGATTTGTTACTAAAACTTTGCATTTGACATTTGATATTGGAACATTATTTAATCGTTACATATTTATTATAAATAATACTACTATAAACGATAAACTATTTGTTCATCCAATCGATATCAGATCAGTCAAGATTTATCTCAAGGTAGCGAGGCGCAACAGGCAACGGATGTTGAAAAGTCGCAGAAGAGACAGCGAGAAAAAGCGCTCTAACACTTTGAAAAACGATTAGAAAGATGTTGTGATTTAAACGCGCTTTAACATCCCTCTGCATAAACTTGAGATGCTGACAAGATAAATGATAATCCGCGTGCCGATGCGGATCGAGCGGGAGCTCAGGAAGTGACGTGCAAATGCACCGTTGCCCACGTGCATTCGCGTATAAGCTGAATCGTTATGCGTAGAACGCAATTCGATCCTCTCGATAGATGCGTTCAAGCTCTCTTTCTCTCTTTCCACGAATAATTTAAATTTATCATTACACGCAAAACATCAGCATATTTAATAATATAAAAAATAAAGAGTATTGTTGGTCCCCCTGACATGACATATCGATATCTCTACTCGGTTAAGTAACCAAATGAAATCCGTACAATTGTTCCGCAATCAGATCTTGCGATCGGATCAATTAGAATCGACAAAATTACCGCCGCGTTAATCAGTCGCTCCTTTCGAACGTACGTCCTGAATAACCGATCCGGTCAAAGGACTTCCGGTCCTTCCTATCCGATGAGTCGAAAGAGCCGGATGCGTCGTTCGTTCGCGACCTTATGCAACTGTGTAACGTATTCGCACGCACACGTGATCGCACGCCTCCGCTCGCGTATCATCGATTCGGATCGAGGGACGAGTCGGCTATACAAGAAAGACGAGGAAACCGCAGAGGACGGAACGGAATAGACTATGCGTATCGTAGTGGAAGCGGGGACCTCAGGACTTACGTAATTTCTTCTTCTCGGAGGCTCGAGCTCGGGACCCGAGCGAGCTCGTGTTGCGTACGTGCATGCGTGCAGGATGCACGCACACGCGCGTACCGTCGCAGACGCATGACTCTTTGCGGATCCATTATTTCGCAGAAATCTGACAACTGGTTCGTTAACGCGTTCGCCGCTTCTGTGCCACGAACTTATTACGTCATTTTGGACAGCAAAATGTGGAAACGATCTTTGTAGATTATTATAAACGGCGCCAGAGTATTTTTCGCAGAAGACCAAATAAAGATTTAAGCGGAATATACTTTTCAATTACCTCTTAAAGAACTTTGAAATTCTTTTATTCTGATGATTTATCTCGAAGATATTATGAAGTTGATATCTGATATTGATGTTTTTACAACAACAAGGTATGTACTTCTCTTCTAAAAATATTTGTAATAAAAGAATATCTTTTTTTAAATAAAATTATTTTTTAATTCTGGAAATTTAGTGTAAATGTAATCCTTTGGACTCGCGCTGTCTACAACGCGATTGTGTTCGTTAGTGATAAATCACGCTTGTTTGTTCTAGAATATGACTATATTCTATGAATATCAAGTATGATTGATCTAAGTAAAAGAAATTTATAACGCGAGAGACTTTGAGCTATTAGTTGTATCAGAGTGATAATACATTAATCAGTCGTTGACGTTACGAGTCACTAAGAATTACCGCATATGACTAGCATCCTATGCGATTCTTAAAAGAACACGTACGGATTCTCCTAGCTTTCCATCATTCGGTGAATCCGATGACCGTATCAGGATTCCAGTCATTCAGGAATTTATACCGCATACAATGCCGCCGCATTATTCCGCGTTTTTCAAACCTCGCCTGGGAGTTATTCTCGCAAAAGAATTCCGCTTCTACAAGTCTCACTTACAATTATTCCGAGGCGTATAAGAACGTACGCACAAAAAGTGATCTACCATCTCTATCGATACACTGCTAAGAGCTAAAACATTCTTTCCTTTCGCACGGGAGTCGCGTCGGACGATATATTTGGTTAATTATTTCGGTATAAATATTCATCGACAGTAATATGCGTTTTCCTTTATCTCTTTCCGACTCATCGCTCGAAACCGAATCGCGTCTAGAATTCTGAGATTGTCGTCTCGCGCAAACTCTAATCACTCTTCTTTTAAATTTTCATTCATTTTAATCGAACAATTTGCCCCAAAAAGAAACATGACGACCCGAAACACAGGTAGCGCAACATGTATACTGTAACATATATTAAATACAACGCAGGAAATAAAGTCTTTATATGAAAGAAAAAAGAAACGCGATCGGTAGCCGAGACGGAGATGTAACACGCTCTCCCAGAACCACCTGTAGCTGCTGGTACTCCTTCCACATGCTCCGTTCATGTTCTCCGGCATCATGACACGCAATGTCGTTAATAACAACGCGCCTGCTCGCGCGTTATTGAGTCTGATAACACCGCCTATCTTGGTCGAACCGGCTTCCAATGTGTCGACTAAAACGCAACTACGTCGGCTTCAGAATCGTTCAACTCCGGCAGGTGCAACCGTCGGAACTTTGCCGTTCGAGCTTGCCAATATATCGCTTCATTCCTTAAGATCGATTATGTCCGACCGCCGTGCGCTAATAAAAGAAAAAAATGGCTTTTCCGGTTTTGATATCTTCAAAGCTGCGAGTATGATCGACTTTACTGGTACCGATACCGGCATCCGTATGTCTGATGAATGATGGCAGATAACGCTCTCATTCTGTTCCTCACACAAATAAGGATATTATAAAATTATAATATAAAAAAAATCGTGGCACCTGGCACGGTAGATAAATATAGAGGCTAGTTGTATCAGCAATCTTCGAGTAAAGCTTCCAATAGCATTTCTGTGTTTTCGTTATTTCATAGGAGTCTCCTGTTCTAAGTTTACAAAATTATTACATCGCTAATTATGATAAATTCTGAGAAGCGACGTTAAACTTCTCTCAAGATGAACTACACTCGAGCCAGAGCGCGCCGCGTGATATCGTACCGTAAATATATTTTATGAGAAATAATGCAGCCATGGCTGAAGTAATTCCGCGAGTTTCCCAACGAAGAATTCGCAGCGACAAGAGGACGGGTAGAGGGAGGAACGAAGGCCGAAGGAAGACAGGCGTGACTCCGCGTATCCTCCCGAGGGCCGCGGAGGCTGCGAGGAGGAAAATCCGTGGAAGACGTAGGTGGCACTGTGATTACGCGAAAAATCTACCTGCGGAGCTAAGATGGACCGACACGCTTGAGGGAGCGTCTGACGCGTCGCATCCGCAATTGCGCTCTTACGCAACGCTCGCGCGCGGCACCTCTCTCGCTCTCGCGTTATTGTTACCTTCATGCCTGTCGTCTGTTCCAAGTGTCGTCGTTGTTGTCGTCGTGTTCGTCATCGTCATCCAGTTGTTGTACCGAGAATGGCGATTACTCAGCAATACATCACGCGGCGTCGAGAGAGAAACGCGATAAATGGATATTATTAAAGCCGGATAATGATATGCGGTTATTACTATGTTCCGTATTCTCGGGGAGGGAGGGAGGGGGCGAGAAAGAGATCGCGGAAGACCGATCTCGAAATGTGGGGAATTTAATGTAATGCAGAAATAATTTACATTAAAAACGTTAACATGGCAATGCGTTGTTAGAAAAATGATAGACTATATAATTGTAAGTTATTTTTTTTTTCACATACATTTATCCATGATTGGCAGCATCGATCGAGATTACTTTGAAAAAAAAAACCCGGTACATAATCGGTGAATCGGTCGAGACACGGAGTCGAGGAAGGAAGGAGAAGCCTGCCGGTTCGCCTTATACGAGGCGCGAATCTCGTGGCATGAAATCGCCGCGACGAGAGAAAACCTACGGTGCCTTATAATGGGTCGGGGCCGGGTGGATTCTCAGGACGAACCACGGGGAGAAAGAGAGAAAGAGAGAACAGGTGCATGACGTCAGGTGGGCAGTACTTCAGGGCCGCGCGAATGAGGCCCCACTCGCTACTTTTCACTGAAACAGATCGTCGGTCAAACGGCGCCGCCGCGTATTTCGACGAGCCGCAATCTCGTCCAACCACGTACACTGCATTTCTCATGGCCGCATTCGGTAGCGGTGCCAATAAGAATGCCACAGAGCTAAATCGTCGATAAGAACATCTTTGCAAAATTACCTCTCAATTCAGTTCTACTATCCCGAGAATTTATAACCGCAAAGAATCTATTACAAAAGATATTTATATTATTATCGATGGATCTAATATTGACATTATTATGATAGTAATTAAAGTCTCTCTTTTTTGCTTTGTAATAAACAAACATTTTTTTTAACTTACTACAAAGCTAAATCGTCGATAAGAACATCTTTGCAAAATTGCCTCTCAATTCAGTTCTACTAATCCCGAGAATTTATAACCGCAAAGAATCTATTACAAAAGATATTTATATTATTATCGATGGATCTAATATTGACATTATTATGATAGTAATTAAAGTCTCTCTTTCTTGCTTTGCTAATTAAAAAAATTTTTTTTCATTCCACGATAATTTTCAAAGTTGTTATCTAGATAGTAGCAGTTAAGAAAAGCCCGTTAAATTTCGAACGTTAGATACATAAGGTATTATGTTATTTCGATGTTTCAGCTCAATGATGTGACACCGCCTTAAGGGTAGTACAGGCAGTTCGAGGATGCGCGGCGAGGAATGCAATCGCCGTGGCATCGCGCGGGGAGGCGAGCGGATATGAGCAATATATCGACTGGTGGGGAAAGGACGCGAAACTGTGCTTGTAAATTATGTATGAGAATGTACTCACGGGGGAGAGAGAGAAGGGGGATTACGTAATAGCTTGTTTACGGTCGAATGTAAACAGCGATCAATGGAACGGCTCGCGATCGTCGTCCATCGGCTCGCCATAGGATTCATTCGCGACTTGTATTACGGATGGCCGAGCGTGAATCGCGCCTGTCGATCGAGAGTCGCCGATCGATGGAAAATACATCATGCGAATCTCGGCTGATGGCTTTATTGATTATTTATGTCAATCGGTCTCGCGCCTTTGAGCGAACTGACAGTTGAACGTGGCACGCGAGAGAGATTGCCATTCGACAGTTTGATCTTTTTCCGTAATTTTCTTTCTGATTCCTGCCATAAAGCGATATCGTAGGTGCGAACTAACACATCATTTTTAAAGAATAAATTTTCATGCAGTGCTTTGTTGAGTTGTGAGATGCATTTTTAGAAAGCTGTGCGCGTTCGCCTAAGAATTATTCGACGAGTTTATTGTTTATCAATTAATTTATTTATATATTAATTCAATTATGTACCAATTTCTTGCTTTGGATTTCATTAGTATCACACATCGAGCCTAAGTAGATGACGAAAGATAAACTTTGCGGAGGAGGAATCCTATGGTGATCGTAACACTTTCTAACACTGCACCTCGGACACAAGCAAACCTGGCGGCACGCTAGGATTGCAAATTACATGAATTAATACACCGGTTTCTGCAGTGCCGCCTAGTTAGAGTTAATAAGCACTTAACACAAAGAAGCACGCGTGCTTCATGATCATTAATGAGGGCTAATGATGCATTATCCTGTCCCAAAAAGGGATGCACGCACTAATAACAATAGGTCGCACCGGAAGTTGATTACCTTTCACTCATTTAATAATATCCGTATTATTCAACTCGAATGCATTCGCATTACATCCTAATGAATTTTCCTCCAAGTTTTAAGCTCATTTTCATAAAAGTATTTTGAATAAAACTAAAATTTCATTTGACTATATCTATATAATATGTACGTGTAATTTAAAACATTATGAGTATTTCGATTTGTTAACATTTTTATATAATTGCAATAAAACATGCGTCGCACATAAAAAAAAAATGCGGGAAAAAAAATACGCGTTTATTTATATCCGAGCAAAGAAATTGTTTAAACGATCAGTCAGAGTAAGAAGGAGCCTTTCGAATTCATCTCGTCAGCGCTACACGACTTACCGCCTCGGTTCATTAATCATTTTCGTCAGCTACACGGAAGTCCCGTCTCGTATCGGCGTAGTAAACACTGTATCGATCTCCGCGACCGGTAGCCGATAAGCGGTTCGTAGAATTTTTCCCGCGAAAAAATCGCCTCGATCTCGAGTGGTAGCTTCACGGATCGCGCGCGATTCCATCGCGATGCGATTAAAGTTGCGCGTTCGCCTTCGGAGCATAAAGAGAAAGGAAGTCGCCGGGTAAAAGCAGCCAATTCCGCGAAGTAGCCGCACGGACTAACGAACTGTCGAAGAATCGCTCAAGATAATTTCTCGCCTGGCACAGCTGGCGCAACCGGCTACCGCGGACGATTAATCATTACAGCACATTTACACGGAGGTCGCGCGCTTGTTTGCAAATATTTCCGCGTAGTCGCAAGAGCGTAATTTATAATACGTGAAAGTGGACCACGCACTCTTTTTCGAAGTTCGAGAGATGCCACGTTCGTCGTGTTCCTTAACTCGAATTGCGATTATGCGAGCGAATCCGTAGCGCGAATATCGTTGGACTGTAGCCTAATCAAGCAGCTCTCATGTCGTTGTCTTATTAAATCTTCATTGTACGGTACGCTGATTACTTCTCTCAATCTCTCAATCGCCGTTAATTAAATACGTATCTAGCATTTGCGATCACTTACTCTTTCATCGTTCAATACTGACACGTGCAATCTGATAGGAAAATTAATCATCACGTTTTAATATCGACATCCTTCTTCAACGACAGTTCTCGAGATACGAGCATACGGCGCGGCGTGGAAATTACATGAAATAATCGCGGTGCAATTAACCGGTTCATCGACCGACGATCTGTTTACACGAACCCGGGCGCTTAGCGAGAAAAACGCGAGCGATCGACCAACGCGCTCCGTTCAACCTCAGCGATTTCCAAGTAATAAAATTAGAGCGCGCGGATCTTCCTGCACCGACCGGACTCTTCGTCATGCCCGCGCAACAGTTTCTCAGGTGAATCGCCCGTGTGTGTATCCCTCTTCTTCTTCTTCTTCTTCTTCTCTTCTTCTTCTTCTTCTTCTTCTTCTTCCTCCCGACCGGCGCGGCGGTACTCAGCCGCGGTATATCCCGGGCCCGTCTTTCTTTCTCTCGGCAGTTGCGATGCAAAAATGTAATTAAAGGCGTGCGCGCGCGCAAGCGCGAGCGCGCACATAATGAAAGTGGATGGCGACCGGCGGCACGGCCGCTGCAAGTGAATGACGCCCGAAGGCCACGGCGGTGCAACGTGTGTGCAGTCGCGCGTTGCATACGCGCACACGAGCGAGCGCGTCTACGCACGCTTCTCTACGAGGGAGTTTTCTTCTCACGGAAAGAGATAATGTGTCGTGACGCGCTATATTGCGGAGTCTAAGTAATTATGAATCGATCGACGAAGCGCCGTATGCTCTTACGCTCTCCGATATCGAGATATTATAGAATAATAAAAAGAATTTTTGTATTGCCGGATACAAGGTTTTTTTTTTTTCGTAATAATGAAGATTCTATCGACAGTTCACTGCCAATCCATTATCTAAATACAGTAGTCGAAGAATATACATTGTATCTGAAATTATTACGATTATATTACTCTATTGCTATTATTTATTCAGCGTGAAACGTGAAAGATTCAAATAGTGCCTCGAGCAGCATGAGGAATCTGCATAATGCACCGCATAATGTGCGCGCGCTCGTGCGAGTTTTTTTCTTCCCATGAAAAGACGGAACGGTGATTCGCCATGGAGGCCAAGGAAAAAGAATTGCGTCGAACCTCGACGTACCGCGTCGATCACGATTCCACATCGAAAAATTCCGGGAAAACGATGCCGTGTGTATCGAAAAGAAAGGGAACTCGGATGCATCGCGACACACACACACACACACACAGGAGTCTTCCCCTTCTCATTCGAGAAACGCGGTTAAGCCTCGTTGAGCATCGAGATTATATCTGTACTTTCCGCGCCGAGCCGATGGATCGTTCGCTTCTTATCGATATACTTAGTTTTCGCGGCACACAGTTTTTACTACGAAAAAGACTCCTGGCTACAATGTCGCGACACGTTATCATTTAACCAATTCAACCAATACAAAAGAAATATATATAGCTGCTGTATAATTAATATTTTATAATAAAGTCATCGTCCTGATCACTTGATAACTAGTTACCGCGAGATGCAGATTAATTATTGCGATATTTTAGCGAGATAATATTACGCTTGTGATGGCAAAATTGTATATAATTTGAGATTGCAAGAGACCTTTTCATTATCACAGTAGGAAAGTAATTCGAAGCAATCAACTCGTTTATAAAATGATTTGAGGAAAAACATAGAGAGCCACGATATCTTGGTGGAAGTCTCGCATTCCCTTCGGGAATCGTATTTAAGGATCGCAATGCGGAGAGACACCTGCCGCGGTTCTGAAGGAGCGAAAAGATCGACGCGTCATCAGTGCGAGCGGGCAGCAAAGAGACTCGCGTTAGACTCGCCTCGTTTTCGGAGGTCGGAGAGAGAGGAGAGTGTTGAGCAGCACTAATTGACCTCGGGGGCCCGACTGACCCGGCGCGCGTCCGAGCTGACAGACCGGACCGGCCGACGATTAAACTTCCCGTTAATATTGCCCGCCCGTTCTCAATCTTACTCTTTCTCTCCGTCTCTCCCTCTTCACTCCTCTTCTCGCTCTATCATTCTCATGTCTAGCTTCATTCCGCCACACGGCCGTGCCCATTCTTCCTCTCGTCTCTCTCTCTCTCTTTCTCACTCTTTCCCTCGTCTCAGAGCTTGCGTTTCTCTTCTCTCTCACCTTTTGGATTCACCCCGAGCCCCGGTATCCTATGAATATTTATGCGGTCTGTAATCTAATACCGCGCACACATCGCCGACTCGACAGGGGCGGAAAAAAAGACGTATCCACCCCTCTCGTCGCGAATTTCGTTTCCACGTAAACACAACCATTGTCGCGAGAAAATATCAAAGACAAAACTACGGGAAGCAATAATTTTGCCATATACTTCCTTTGCCCTCTCGACCTGCAATTTGATAAACAAAAAGATTCTCACGAAAGAGAGTTCATAATCGATTCGCGCGCAAGTCGGAGGATCGCGCGGTTCCCTAAAAAGAAAGTTCGTCTCTTCCGGTCCCATTTATTCTTCCTCCCCCTCATCCTCCCCCGCTCTCCCATCTCTTTCTCTTTCTCTGTCTCGCGTGGAGACTCCGCACTGCCGTTTCGGGTCGCGACTTCACGGTTCAGTCGGCTGGGCGCAGTCTTCAGGCGACTCTTGACCGACTCGACAGGAAGTCGACGGGCCTGGTCCCCCGAATGGCTGCGAGGCGTGCGACCGTGCAGCCGCGCGCTTGCAGAGAGAGAGACGAGGTGATTCCGTGATGAAAAATTTTCGCCTCGCTTCCGGATCTGCTTGTCAGACCCGTTGAGGATGAGCGAACGAGCGGGCGCGCGAGGGACCCCTGTCATTATTTCCCACAGCCGCCGTATGTTTCTACGGTTCCGCTAGGCTAACCCCGACGGAGAGGGGTCGGCCATGTAACCATCGAGAAGAGGAAGGAAGGATTCCTCGAAGGGGCCCCGCGTACAACCTGTCGTGTCCGTCGTCTTGACAAAACAGCGAAATTACCTCGGGGGTTAACGGCGGCTGAGGCGGTCGAGAACGGTCAAGAACTGTGGTATTCTTCTTTACCAAGGTATACGCGAGAGTATATACTGTATTGCGCAAAGTCAGACGATTGCGGGAAGGAGACGGCTATGCGCGGAGATCTCTGTCTCTTCGTTCAACCCTTTCGAGCACGCTGCGAAAAGGTTGAGTTGCATAGACGTACATATGTACGTATACATGTTCAAGGAGAGTCGATGCGAAGTATGCAGGTGAGGGCAAATATGAAAGTGAAGTTAGGCTATCGAGCTGCCTGTGCGTAGGCCGGCACGCCGCCGGCATCTTTCCTTTGTGAGCGTCCTTCTTCTCTCCTCTTTTTCTCTTTGCATCTATATATTTTTCTGGGGCTGCTGATGCTGCCCCCGTGTTACATATTGACGATTTCGTCGCAAGCACGTGAACGATATTGTGCATAGAAGGGGGGGGGGGAAGGGGGGAAGGGGGGGACATGTGCAGAGTATTTATTAGAAGATATTCCCCGATATGAAGTGAAATAATCACGAGATATAGTATATTTTAAATGGGATGGGTATCTAGCATTCTTTTTTTAAGTTTTGTACTATTTGGATCAATTTTGTGAAGCACGTAAAGATCGGACTGTATTATAAAACCATTTACAATAAAATAGCAGATTATGTTTTTCCTTGCAAAAGTAAAATCCATACACAGTTCGAAAGATTTGCGTGTACACGCCAATCACAAAGAATCCGCACGCGGTTTTTAAAGCCTGGTATGGTCGATGTATCGACCTGGTATTGCATGGGTTAATAATAACAAAGAATCTGGAACCTCTCGCGTTTCGCACGCCACGTTGGTACGCAAGGGTTGCAATGAAAAAAAGGTCTAATCGTCAACCGCGCGGATATCGATCCTCGTTTCATCGCCAGCGAAAGCTTTCTATTTGAATCGTCGATTAACTTTGCAGGTATCTATATCCACATTCCCTGAGAAGATCCGAGGTAAAATTCAATTTCCCTTTCGGTTTTACAGAAATTTACGAAGCAAAAAAAAGTCTGTGCATTGTATGTAGTTTATACAGTTGCAATTTATAATTGATCGTGTCATCATCCAGCAGATTGATAAATCTCTAAATCATATATATATATATATAAAATAAATATCTCCGAAAAAATGTATCTTTAAAGAGACCCGAATATAATTTGATTAAAATGAAAAGTTAAAAAAATATATATATATATTTTAACTTTTCATTTTAATCAAATTAAATTCGGGTCTCTTTAAAAATTTTTTCGGAAATATTTATTAGGTATCTATCTTTATAAAATCTTATCTTTATAAAAATGTTCGCAAAAGTAAAAAAAAATTATATCTATGATAGTTTCATCATATGTCTATAGCGAGTATAGGATCGCAGAGAGAAATATTGGAAAAGTTATAACTATAGTAGGAAAAGTCGCATCGTCACACTCAAGGTATGGCTAGCGTACGGCTACGACAGGAAGTGGTCAGAATAAAATTCACGGGGTGCAATATAAATTAGGGATATTTTTATCATCCCGGATATTGTCTAGAGTAATGCGTGTCTCAAGCTCCGGTGTACAAGGTAACGCAAATTGCATCGGTCAAAGACATACACCATACTGTCTGACGTCATATACTGTCTGACATCATGTTACGTGACAGTAACGACATAACTGAAATAATGCTAGCAGTATTATTTGATTATTCATATTTCTATATTTGTAACGCTGCAAATAGGCGCCTCGAACCGGTAAAGCATTATATATATATTTGAAAGCAATGTTACGCGGCAGAATTATTCGTCGTGGCTTTTGCCGATAATAACGATAATCGAAAGAAAGCGTAAGAGAGCGTAAGAGAAAAGAAAATATGGACCACCTGGCAAGATGTTAAGTGCTCCTAACATCGATCGAGTCATATCGCGGATCTCTTTTTCCTTCGTCTGTTCAATATCCCGCGAAAGCACTGTTGAATTATGCTAAATTAAATGTTCTCTTTAGCAAGACGTTTTTGCATGCGACCATTACCAGCCCCGTGTCGTAACGGCGATATTAACGATCCGTGAAACCGATGCCGCTTTAACTGAACTCGATATCCAACGCGGACGTCGTTCTATGATTTTTCCGATCTACACTACACCTGGCATTTTATTGGTACAGATTGCTTCGAAAATACGATTAATATAAAAATGTGTTGAGTGACCTCATTGGAATTATACAAAAAAAAAACGGCATGTTTTGACACATCAATGATAAGCAACTGTAAGATCAACAATTAAGATTTGTCATATGATGACACATCGCAAAATTACATATATGAATATTATTTAGATTGTCGTTCATAAAAAAAAATTTATGTGTATTATTAAAGCAGAATTCACTGCACTCTGTTAAAGCTTCAAATTCGCCCCAATGCGACTTGGAATAAAAAATAATCCACTGCGAGTGCCGATTATTATTTTCGCGTCATACATAATTCGTAATATTTAGACTACCACCGCGTCCTGGGCACACAAATTAGGACTACGCGTTCTGCCGTCATCGTATCCGCGTACCTCTTGTAAGGTAACACGATAGTACCTGCCGCAGGTCGATTTACAAAGAGGATCGATCGACAAAGGGCATCTGATAGGCTCCGCAAGATCTTGCGCTGAATGGATCGCGGTCGGTTCGTGGCGCGGTTTACGCGCGCACCAAACGCGAATAGTATGATACCGGGGTGTAAGGCTATAGACCTTTAAGCCTGGCTCACAGTACATTGCCCGCACGCTAATTTTAATAATACGATAAAGCGAGAAAAAACACGTTAAAAAATTAAATGCGATTATTTAGAAATTAGTCACGAACGTGTTATTGCCATTATCCTGACAGATTTTTTCTGTTTTATGCGAGTCAATAATTTCGCATTTCTTGTACTTATTATTTTTTCGCAAAAATTACGATTAGATAAACAAGAAAGAATCTCTCGATACAAGATAATTTGCCGCACATGACACAAAATACATTGTTCTCAATATATCGTGCATGCATCAACTTTGATATAGTAATCATTTAATCAAAAACCTCGTACAATTAAATGCACGTGTTGAATTATAAGCATATAAACTCGAGATTCTATAATCGCGGAAAAAGCTAGATTTAGTTAATCTAGAATAATCGTTTGATACCGTGTAAGGATTTATGGGTACTTTGGCTACGTGTGAGGCCGGCTTAAATGCGCCCTCCTCCCCCCTCATCCCTTCCCGGTCCTACGGTTTTGGAGGAAGAGTACAAAACGCAAAGGGCTCCGAGCAAAGACGAGACGGTGGGCGGAGCGCCTTTCGGGCTCCAAGGCGATCCACTCCGACCTCCACTTTCTTCTTACTTAGAGATATAGTAGGCGCGCGCATCAACGTGTTACATCTTTCATGAAACAGCAAATGAGAGTTAGAGATTACATAAATAAAAAAGAAAAACGGCGCGTGTGTGCGGGGGCCTCGGGAACTGTGCGTGCTTGGTGGGCACATATACTCAACTCGCGCGGCAGCTGGTTGATAGCATCGGCAAACTGTGCTCGAGCGTGGCTGATTTTGACGTGGCATTAAAATCCTTTCTTTCAGTGCCGCGCGCGCGCGCGCGCGTCTGAAGTAATAATCACGGTGCAACTATGTACGATGAAGTGACACGGCGCGGTATTCCTCTCGCGCGTCCGCAGTTGTAGCCGAAGACGTCGCGGTATCGACCGCCGCGGGGTAATCATGATTGCTAATCATACGCGGTAATAATCGACGACTGAGCTATCCGACGAGACGAAGAAAGATCGAGATATATTGCGTGCCGTATTAGAAGATATTAGGGGATATTACATTAGATAAATAAAATTTAAAATCCGATGGCAAAATTTACGACAAAATGTGATATGCACAAGCGAACTAGAACGTATAATTGATTAATAGTAATCTAATAACGAACGGTAGCAGTACACCTTTTTTTTGCGCCTTTCAACTCGTCTTCTGGAAGCTTTATTGTAGCACGACGAATTATTCAACGTCGGCTTGCTTAGGATCCCACGCGCGACGATCGCGGATGCGCAACAAATGTGAGCAATAACAAATGGCTTGCGCAAGCGTGCGAGGCGATGAATTCCGTCTTTGAGAACAGCCGGCCGCGCCGATCTGGAAGGCAATAGGTGGAAGAAGACGTCGGCGATCGATCGGCAATGCCGATTGAGACGTCCCTGAGGGAAAGCCTTCTTTTTATTCTTCCGCAGCTTTGTGTGCAGAAACGGATTGACGTACGATGTGTCAGCGGTGACAACTGGCGCATGCGCAGGCCGAATACGAAATGAATCCTTGGCCTTCCACTCGACTTTTATAGCGAGCTAACCCTCGCCTAACCCCCGTCGTCCTCACCTGACCCGTTCTTCGCCGGAGGCGACGAAATCCTCGGGACTTCCACGAAGGAAAGATCGACGCCGCAACGACTTAACAACTTGTCTCGTAAGGCTGAAGAATAGTCTTATCATCGCGCCAAAAATTCTGCACAAGCGTGACAATTTGCTGATATATCTAAATCACGATAAATTATTTCGTTTCGGGTAATCTCTCTGACAAGATATAATATAATACACCGATCGAAATATAACGCGATCTTTTCTCGTTGTTATTTTACTTCGGCAGGATTTTATAACGCAATGCGGAATTATCTTCCTCGCGTACCTACTAATCCCATTGCTGTGCACACAGATTTAATGAGTTGTCAAAATGAATTGTCAAAATGCCGACACGAGCACGCTCATCGTCATCATCGTTGAAAGTTTTGCACTTACAAACGAGAACTGCGGACAAATTGTGCCAATTATAGCGTATCTATAAATCTTTTCTATCGAAATTTAAAAATAGGAATTTATAAATACTTTGATATATTATCGGTAAATATTCTCTTATATCGTGGATTTTACAGAAAATACTCAAAGCAAAAAATCACGAAGGCTGTTGGAAAACACAAAGTACGACGACTGAGTGAATCTCGTGCTCGGTAACCATGTCGATCTACGTATTCTTGTTGCATCTTTCGTTCTCCGGGGAATGCGAAAAATGTGGAGAGAGAATGAAAGAGAAAGAAAGAGATCGAAGGGACACTCTCTCTCTCTGTTTTCACAATCGAACCGCTTCGTCTACCTGGGGACCAGACACTGCGTGTCCCCCCGAGAGAGTTCTTTTCCCGAGCACCGTCTCCTTGGATTTCTTTTCTCTTACGTGACTCTCGTCGTTTTACACCGCGTTTTGGTTTCCTTCCTTTTGGCTTGTCTTCATTCCTTCCGGGAGGTCGAGGTCGACAAGATTGACGGCGTAAATTCGAAGAGTTCAACTGCGTAATTCTCATTTACTCGGATATACCGTTTTACGCGAAAAAAAAATGACGAGAACAACGCGACATTGATACAAATAATCGATGCGGCTAATCGATCAAGGCCGCGCCGCGCCTCGCGGAAATTCTCACGATTAAATTCAACGTCACGCGGAAAAATTGCGTAATCCATCCTCTGCTCTCCATTCGCAATAGTAGACCGAACAGCCGCAAAAAGCAATCTGCGTAAGTAGATACGTGTGTCAACCGCTATATATAGAGCGAATAAATTTTTAAACTCGTCTTGGAAATCAGTTTATATCAGCTTCAGAATTAGAATCCGCGTGATAGATGTGAGGAAGTTGTAGAATGAAATATCTCGAAAAGACGCGCCCAATACACACGTTATACAGAACATTTTTGAAATATCCTCCGGATGGACGAAGGCTAGAAGAACACCTTCGGAGGTCCGGTACCTCCCAACGAAGGCTGGACGAAGGTTGTAAAGCGATACCTAGGCTCGGAGCAATGCCGCAACTATGCCGTATGTAGGGCCGCGAAGCGGCTACGTAGGGCGGCGATGGAGAAAAGAGGAAGACGCAGACGAGAGCGCGAAAGGTTCGTCCGGAGAAGGCGAAAGAAGATCGCCGCGAAAGGGAGAAAGAGAGATATACAGAGGGAGAAGGATCGTCAACAGACACGAAGGGAGCCGCCATGAAACAAACGAATACCGAAAGGGCCGGCCGTGGCTGTCGCGAGCCGGAGCGAAGGGAGGAAGGTAAGAGGAAGGCGACGATAAGAAACCCGAGGGAGCAAAAGCACGGGGACGCCGCCACTTCAAACGGCCCGCGCATGCGTCCTCCCCTCTCGCTATATACCTCCCTGTTGTCGGCGAAGTAGACCAGAATCGACAGTACAACGCAAAGAAAGAGAGAAAGAGAAAGAGAGACAAGAGAGAGAGAGAGAGAGAGAGAGAGAGAGAGAGAGAGAGAGAGAGAGAGAGAGAGAGAGAGAGAGAGAGAGAGAGAGAGAGCGCGAGAGAAAGACGCAAAACGGCGGGAAAGCATCCGGGACGAGACTACTCTGGATTCCTATAATTGTTCATTTTTGCAAATTCCACAGTTTTTGCTCGGAAGTTCGGTAACCTCCGACGAGAATCTTAGTCTCTTAAGAGATGCTCCGAGTTTATTACTCTATAACGAAGGATGATTGTTTCATAAACCATCGATATTAATATATTTTCCCCTCGTATAAAAGTTAAAATAAAATAATTTAGAATTACAATACATATTAAATCTTCACATTGCTTCTCGAAATAATTCGACAACTATATAAAATAAAATAATTATGTTAATAAATCAATATTTTTCTAAAAGTGTATGCGCGTTAGTCACAAATAAAAAAAATTATATTTGCAGCGTATATACACGGTTCTTCTGTTTTTCAAAGTACATCCAAGAGTTCGAGTCATAACTTTTCTTTATAAAGGCGCTACAGCCCTAGATAAATTTCTGATAGGAATTCCACGGGCAAAATCGAGTCTTTATACAAACGTAATCGAAGGAAACATGTCTGAGAAGAGAGATTCTTGCACGCGTGCACATCGCGTTCCCATGTCCGGACAAATGGGGCGTGTTTCTGGGTGTGTTTCGTGCGAAACGCATAATTCGATCGTTACGCCGTCGTTAAAGTTTCTTCGCGTTGTTCCCACCGATTCCGGCACGAAGCTGGTTCTCTTCTCGCGCCTCCTCCGATTCACGTGCCTTTTCCCTCCTGTTCATCGCGTTTCCACGAAGTCGTAGAAGCGAACGCGAAGTGATACTCCCGTCCGATGTTCAGGTCGGACGCTCGCGTGCAAAGCGCGAGAGAATTTCGAACCGGGACGTCTCGTTATCCGCTCGCAGGACTCGATGGGTCCTCGCGAGAGTCCTCCCTTGTGGCTCGTAACCGGCTACGCGGAATCCGTATCGCGGATATAAAGTAGCCTGCTGAACGGGCTTCGTGACGCGTCGTTTTCTTTGGAGAAGAGAGAAATCCCGGTAAATTATAGTTTTCGTATCATGAGAGCGCGACTGCCGAGAGCCGGCTCTCCGCGCTCTGCACGCTTCGAATTTCCGCTTGGAAAGGAACGGGCGAGCGGTCGCGTCCGTCGTCCTGGTGGGTCTCAACAGGCCGCGGTTTGTCGCCGTATTTAAGACGCAGCTAAAGCAAACAGAAAGCTCCATGACATTGTTGCGGCCTGGCCGCGCGCTCGAAAGGTTGTAATTATTGCAAAGCCGATTTATTGCGTCGTGACGGTAACCGCGTGGCGTTTCTCTCCCTCGAAGATCGCTCGCGATGGGACTACCATAAAGAGAAGATATGGGATAATAAACTAGTCACCGGGCCGTATAGAGAGTTCAAAGTGGAGTGTAATTACCATAGTTGTATTCACTCATCGGGAAGTTCGACCGAAACGTCCGCGATGAAACCTACCTCCGCATACCTACATGTTTTTGAAAGCGCGTTAAAAACCTGTTCTTCAAGCTTTCGTAAAGACTCGAAATCTTTTTCGCGCGACTAAGAGATTTATGTATTTTATGACAGAAGGGCATTATATAAAGTAGATACTTAGAAGGATGCAGCGTGACGTGTATCGAAATAAAATTCTAATAGAATAGGTAGATAGATAGATAAAATATCCCTCGCAATGGCGCACGCATATTAGCCGAACTCTCTTTCTCTCTCTCTCTCTCGCGCGCGCGCAAATAAAAATCCACAGGTCGAGGCAAAAATTAAAGATCGTCACGACAAGGTACTGTCGGATGAGACGGCTACACGTCTTTCCTCCCGCTGCCCATCCTCGGCACCCCATCTTCTCTACGGCCATGCACGACTGGTACGAGAGGGTTCGGATTTACTGGCGAAATGTTGAATTTATTAGATCGAGATACGCGTGGGCGTGTCTCGCCGTGCTTCCCTCCCTCCCCTCCCTTTTATCCTCCTGCACCCCGTTGCTTCTCCGACATCGACCTTACCGTTAGGTTACGTACGCGCGTAGAAGCCCTTCCAGCGAGCCACCTAAATCTAAAGCTAAAGTTAGACGAGAGGAACCGTACGCGTACGCGTTGAATCGAGAAAGGAGAATCGAGAAAGATCACAGACGTAGACGCACATCCTGACGGACGCTCTCCTCGCGCTCCTTCCTCCTTCTAGGAATCGAGGGTCGCGAGTATCGTGAATTTCGATCGTTGGCGCCCGAACGATGATTTACGGGCGAAAAGGAATGGAACGAGGTGGAGGAAAAAAAGAGGGAGGGAAGACCGTGGAAGGGAAACCGAATCGGTGGGTCCGGCCGGCGTGAAGATTCGTGGGAATTCATTGTTGCTCGCTCGCGCGATATTCTTCCGACGAGCGCGCGAAAATTCCGCGGAGACGATCGCGAGTACCGATAGATCGCGTGACACGATCCGCGCGGCGGGATGAGAAAGAGTTCTAATGGAATTGCTCTCTCGCGGTCTCGTTGTGGGAACTCGAGGTAGGTTTTTTTTTTTTTTTTTTTTTACGGTCGGTTGATCCGTGATTTACAGCGGAGGAAGAAACGGAAGAAAAACAGAGAGAATCCTGAAGAATCGTTTGCAACGTTTCAGACATGCTTCTTCGCAACGCGATATCAAACGTTTCATGTCAAACTATTCACCAATATACGACTGGTAACGACTGGTGCGTGTTTCGGAGCGGAAGCCGCGGCAACGCTTCCGCTGGGAGCCGCTGCCAATATGTGGTACCCTCGTCCTGGAAAACCGGGCCAACGCGTCGTGTCGTCGGAACGAAACGGAACGGAACTAATCGCCGGCGAAGACTCCGGAATCGCCTCTCGGCGGGTGCGAACGTCAACGCGACTCTTGCCGGATTATTTACAACTTCTTGGCATGGAGAGGTGAGAGCGCGCGCGGTGCCGAGCCCGGGCGCTGCCAGCGCGAGAAGGAAGTAACGATGATTTATATCCGCTGCTACCAGTCCTGCTCCCAACCCGCGATAATACCAATCATTATCATCGCTTAATAACAGGCATTACTGCCAACATTGAAATAATGCATGCGTGTGTGTACGTGCGCGCGAGCGATCGCGCGAACGTGTATGTGTGTACTTCACAAGCTGCCTCTCGGCACAGCTGATCCCTTCCTATATCGCCCCGCGAAGGGTGCTGCTGCCCCTTCCTTCTCCCCTTTATTTCTTCCACACCACCCACTCTCTCTCTCTTTCTCTCTGGCCGCCATACGATTCAACAACGACGTAACCGGCATCATCCGCGATACGGGTCGCGGCGTCAGCGCGGCGAAATCAGGTGCGAGCCAGCGCCGAACGAACGCAGCGTGCGCCGCCGGTGATCTTCCTGAAAGATCTCTCGACGCGGGGGAAAGCGCGGAGGGGCGGGGTAGAGGGTTCTCTCTACGCCGCGAAGGGATTCCTCGCACGAGGGAGGCAGGAAGGCCGCGCTGCCGCCGCTCGAAAACCCCTCGAGCCTGTTTTGCGCGAATTCTTCTACACTCGGCCGTGGTTCTCCTCTCGAGGAACTTGCCGACGCATGATTCTCCTCAAGGACGATCTTTCTCCGCTTAGCTGCGGCGCAAATGTTTCAAATATTTCCCGGTATTAATAGTAACTGCTCTATCATAAAAATTCTTCGCTGTTGTATATTCAACAAACGAGATATGCATGACATATGTCATACATTATGATATATCCTACATTATATTAAAGATTATACACATATGCTTTAAATCTTCTCTCTTTCTGTCTCCCTTCTTTCTTCCCATTTCTTAAAACATTTTTATTTTTATTTTTATACGCACCACTAATAACTTGTTTCATGCGTAATGTCGTGACTATCGCGTTTGAATGCGTGCAATGTTAGATGTCACAATCAACAGAATACGTATCATTAAGACGCACAACGATCCGTTACGCGTATCCCAACACAGTTTCGTGGAAGAAAGCGGATAGCAAGAAAGAGCACGATTTCGCGGAGACGCGCGAAGAAATCGTGTCGAAGAAATCACGATCTGTGAGAAACCCTTTGACTCCGCCTTTTTTTTTCCACGCGGTCGTTTCGGTCCGCATTCGTGTCCACGTGTAACGGAATCGCGACTCGCCGCGTTGTTTCTGCAAACGTCGAACGGTGTAATTATTGGCATCTGAAGCGCCGTGGGAGGTATCGCGATGCACGCCATCGTCCCACGAATAAGTGGATACATACACGAGTCAGTGCGTGAAAATAATTATTAGCCTCCGTTTGCACGGCAGAGAAACGTCACGAGGAGGCAGAGCCGAGATGAGACGCCGCTACGTCGCGGACGAGGAAAAAAGGGACGAGTTTCCGGTACTCCGCTCGGTTTTCTTTCCTTTCTCCGCTGCGGATAATATCCCGTTGTCACATGAAATTTCCACGAGTTAAAATAGCATTCCTTAGCATTTGTGTTTTATCAAATTTAGAATCTGAACTTTGGATAGAAAAATATTATACGGTTAAAGTAATCGTATTTTACACTTTTATACATGTACAATTTTCTTCATCATATACTTAATGCAATAGTTTTTTAGTCACGAAAGACTTTTTAATTTGTTATAGTTTTATATTTCTCTGACTCTTAAATATCAATCTCATCATGTCTCTCATAATTGCTAGCAACAAGTTATAGCGCGCAGGGCAAAAGAGGCTCCCAGCATCGCGATGAACAGCGCGTTGACAGGTTGACACAGCCTTTCGTTGAGCATAATCGTGACTTGCTTCTCCATTGTCTCCGGTAGATTAGAAAAATAATCAATAAGCCCTGTCGTTCTCTCGCATCGTCTTTACCGCAGAAAATGATAAAAGTTACAAAAACTTGCTGTCGGGCGGGCGAAGGCACGCCAATGTAGCCGCGCGTTTAATAGAAATTACTGGACGTAATCCAAGGATAAAATTTCTTTGCGTCGCACGTGTTGTCGTCGACGTAATCGCGATTCGATACGGTTTCAATCGGTTCTTGCTATTCATGCCGCGTTTGACACTATTAATTATTATCACGCAAGAAATCAGTCTAATATCGCGCGCTATGCTTGCGTCAAATGTGAATGATACGCACAAACACGTCACGTGGATTTCGTACAAATTTAGAAAAAAAAAACTGACAACACCGGATTCCCGATATCGATCTAAGAAATGGCTGAAAATATATTAGCATTTTCCTTATAACCGATCGCGTATGAGCAAAAAAAAAATCGCCATGCAGTAGCCGCGCTAAGCCGATAAATCCTGGGACAAAACGCTTCATCGACAGGGAAGTTTCTTGATATGCCATCGTAAAATATTAATGCGCGCGTTTTCCGAGAAAACAGGTCAATCAGACGGGTCGATAAACAGTTTTTTTGTTACAACGTGAATCAGAATTCGACGATTTCTTCGCATAGAATAATTTCTCGAATCAATATATTTGTAATAAAATTCATTTGAATCCGTGATCCCTGAATTATGTATAATTGAATAAATTCTTATAAAAACTTCAATCTAGCAAAAGTGCAATTTTTATGGGAATTTCCTAGAACGAGATTTAACTGCAACGTACGAATAGCATTATTCCTCGGTAATTTATACAAAGAGTGGCAATCAGATATATACGTATATGTATATACCGCTAGCTATCTAATGACAGAAGAAAGTACAGGGCATAAGTGCAGATACTCAATATACTAGCATCAACGTTTCTATTAAACAACGGAAACGTCAATCGTACGACGTGTTACAAGCTTCATCGGATACGAGGGAAAGTTTCCATCGGTTGCCATCGGCGAAGCCGTCGTACGATCTTAAACGGCGCGCGAAACAGGAAACTCGAAGAAACTCTATTAAAATACGCCCGTAAAAATTTACTGTCGCAAATACACGCATATCTAGAAGTATTTATGAGTCCGTTTCAGGCGTCACGTGGGAAAGATCCACCCCAGAACGCTCCTCAGCGAGGAAATTCGCGAAGAAATCGGTTAAAATCGTGACGTACACGTAAACACGTATACGCACGACTCGTCGGAATACATAATAAGTTGTATCGAGCCGAGAGGATCGCGTGCGCCGCGAAACTTTCTCATTTGTAGACGGTAGACTAGCGATTGACAGATACAAGCCGATAGCGACATGTCGGTCGAACTTCTATTCGTTTCGTTGTACATGCCGATATAATGACGGGGGTGGATTGAGCGCGTGTGAGCGCGGGCGTGCGCGACATAAAACGGGCTGAAGCTGATCGCGCGCGATGGACACATCCCTATCTTGACATGCACGAGTCGGTGAGATAATATCGCGATAAGCGGGATCAATGCCGGTTACTCGGCTAGAGTACGAAGAGATCGAGAGGGCGAACGAGAGATATATAAAGGAGAAAGAGAAGAAATAGATTTATTGCTCTTTAAGCCAAGGTCTGTCAGAGTAAATATAGCTAAACGAAACATACGTAAAAAGTAACATTAACCAGCCTATAAAAGATGTAGTAAAACTAGCACACTTTCTCTCATACGTTCTGAAGAGCAAGCAAATAAAAAGATGGCTCTCCAATGTATCAAAGAAATATGTATATCGATAGATTTTAAATTATATATACTGTAACTAAAATGAATAACTATTATTTACTTGTTATTATTTGTATATAAATATATTTTCTATGATATATATAGATATATACATGTGTGTGTGTGTGTGTGTATGTATATGTATTTCTATATGTGCCCATCCGCTCCCAAGTAACTTTACAGGTGCGAAGCGCAAACAGAAAAGTATTTTAATTAACTTCACCGAAAACGGTCGGGATTTTCACGGCGGACTTCACGTCGCGTCAAACACGCGCAGCTAGACCTTTCGCCGAAGTTCGTAAATCTCGATTAAAAAGTTTACACGGTGATATGAAGTACGTTATGCGTTTCGCCGGATTTTCCCAAGTTCCGAAAAGTCATTAAAATAACGAAGTTGCTCTCCCCTCATATCGATTCTTACCCGCGAGCCCCTGAATTCCCAAGCGACTCCAATGATTTCGCATTTATGCGCGAGACTTGTTGACACTTACTTTATTAAAACGGTTAATTAATTAGGGAGCTAATTAATTTATAGCTAGACACGAATCGCAGCCCCTGAGGAATCACCCATGATGTATGCACCCTGAAGAACATGTTCGAACTTTCCGACATTGCCTTGCAACATTGTTTTGGCATCAAAGCTACCTTTTCGATGATTTATATGGCTTAGCACACGAAGTCATCAATTACCCTGCTCATTGTTCCCCAACGAGAAATTGATTCTACTATCTTTCTACTATCTACTCTAATAACGAAAGAGTCCTGCTATAGATCATTGATAAATTTTATCAATTCTTACTAAGTAACCACTTTTTTTTCTGCTCATCAAAACTTGGATATTTCATGTATTTTATTCATTTTATACATGCGGATTTTCATTTAAAGATTATTCGATAATTTACAGTTTTATTTATATTAATTATGAGATATAACAGAATCTAAAATACATCTCTTATTTTTTAGAAATGCAATAGAAAAAATATATCGCTTGATATGTTAATTTTAAAATATAGGATTATATATCGAAGAAGTAAAATATATGGTATATACTAATTTGAATTGGAACTAAAGTTTCGACAAGACCTTATCGATATTTGATTTGACCAAAAATATGGGAGGAAAACGGAATAAATTTAAAGTATATCGAGAAATACGGCGTCACTACTCTCATGCAGCATAAGAAATTGCCCGGGAGTCTCGTATCCGCCACATTTTATTCAATAAATAACACTTTCATAAACCGAACGATTTATTGCAGGGCCGGCGGTGACCCTCGTGATCCGATACACCATATACCCGTGATTAATTATCCGATTCATTGTTCCCCGGCGTCTGATAACATCTGGTCTGATAACGAAACGAAAGGCTTACAGAGGCCGTCAGCGCGTGTGTGCGTGTATATGTATACGTGTCTATAGCGAGCGCAGTGATAGGCAGATAAATGGACGCTGATAAATGCGCGGGAAAGGTGGACGAAGGAAAGAGGTGGAAATACACGTACAAAACGGAGACACAACGGCCGGTTATCGGTGGATCGACGTTTGCCACGAAGAGGACGACGGAGCGTTTCGCAAGTCGGCATTACGACGGTAGCCGGAAAAAGGGAGAAAAACCGCGTAATGATTTTAATCGGGAGCGAGAGAGAGGGAGGGAGAGATATGGAGAACTGGTCAAGAGAGTGGATAGGATCTTAAGAACATGATCTAGGCTAATTCGCTTCTCCCTTTCGCTCTCTTGAGATGGATACGATCGACGTATAAAGGTTCTCCGAATCCAGCGTCGCTTCTTACTTCGCGTATTCACGTAATTTTCGCTGTAGCGTCTTTAGAGATTATTTATGTGACGGTTTGAAAATTGGTTTCGTCATAAATTAATTTTACGAAATTGCGACAAAGCTTGATTTCCAATTACGAAAATCTATCAAAGATCGAGATTTGTGAATCTGCTTGCATTCTTGTAATATGTATTATTGATATCTTGCGATTAAAGCAATTAATGCTTTTTACGTAAGAAGTAAATATTTATACATTATTTATGTCTTTTTAACTCTCAGCTATAAAATGACGTTTTAATTGACATACACTAATATTAATCCACTGATGATTTCTACTCGTTTGTTCCTACCTTTTCGAAAGATTGAATCATTCGCGAGTTATTTATATAGATATGAATGTTTTAAAAATCTCCAAACAGTTTTTAGAAAATACAATTAAAAAATGCTTTAGAGGAATACACGAGTAGAAATCATTTAGTAGATTAATATTAATATATGTCACTTTGAAACGTCATTTTATAGCTGAGAGTTAAAAAGACATAGATGATGTATAAACATTTACTTCTTAAAAACATTAATTGCTTCGCAAAAAACATTAATTGCTTTAATCGCAAGATATCAATAATACATATTACAAGAATGCAAGCAGATTCGCAAATCGATCTTTGATAGATTTAAATTTAACTAAAGTGTAAACCGAACAGTCACATACATTCTTTCTTTCTTTGAAAATCTTGTAGTTTATACATTATCTGCGAATGCCTCTCTCCGGAGAAAACACGACTTCTGCACGAATCCGAACTTCCACAAATTCGTAATTCGACAGCATTTAAAAAGAGCCAGATGTGTTCTCCAGATTTCAGTGTACCTCTACATAATCATTATAAAAACAATTATTTAATACCAAATTCATCACTCCGATCCAAGATAAGCATTGTCGTTTGACCGTTCCGGATTAAATTGAATGGCGATTGGATTAATTAGGTGACCGATACAAGATAGACATCACGTATAATATAAAAAAAGCATTCGCTAATTGGACTCCATCTTCAATTATGTTTGTTCGTTCGATGGAAGAGAAACAACGGGCGTGACAGACGCGGCAATTAATGACCAATTTATTTTCTCGCGACGATAAGATTGGTCGATGCGTAACACATGCCGAGTACATTCGCCGTGGACCAGCCATATATACATCGACATTTCAACTCTTTACAATTTCACGGTTCGTCGCTCCTGCTTATATAATATCAGATAACTCCATTAGGATTCATAGTTTTGAAATCTAAAAACGCCGCGAGTAACTGCGATAATTCCAACGTGGTTGCTAAACGCGCCTTCAATAAACAGACTTTCAAGAAAATGCTTGTAACTATACCGATGTTATAATCGCGAGCTTATGTGAGTAACTAAATTGTATAGAATAAGTTTGTGTAAAAGTAATTAAATTGAGACATAATGCACGTGGGCCCGATAAGAAATTCGATAACAGTTTGGACATGTGAATAAACGATTATCTCATACTTTAATCGATGATGTGAGACACTTTAACCATTGAAAGTCGTACAAAAGTGTCAAAAGTGTCGGTGAATTTTGGTTTAGATTTATCTGTGCATATGCGTACCGAGTTCGCGGAAGCAGAACTCTGTTCGGTCGAGCGTTTCTTTCTAGGAATTAGAGACTGTGCGATTAGAAGATTAGAAGTTCTCAGAAAATCCGGGCCACCAATAAGAAATGTATTCGCGAGTCGACGAATCTCGCAAAAGCTGATTTTTTATCGAATCGTGAATCGAGCGACTATGATTATTGGCCATCAATCGAAGACTCTACGCGAATTATTATAATTATTATTTAGCTTAGGAAATTCAGGACGCAATCGTTAAATCGTAAGACGTGTTCGCGGATTACAATGAATCTGTCAAGTGACAATTTTTCTATTAGACTATAAGAATAGAATGACTACGATTATCAATCAATGCCTCCGCGCGGATTATTTAATTCAGAATATCTTGGACACTACTATTAAATTGCGAGACATGTTCGCGGATTAACGTTTCAGATCATACTCCAATTTTTCTATTTTATATCCTGCGATTAAAGCAATCAATGACATTTCTGTAGGAAGTAAATGTTTACACATTATTTATGTCCTTTTTTAACTCTCAGCTATAAAATGATATTTTAATTGATATACATGAATAATATTAATCCACTGATAATTTTTATTTGTTTGTACCTCTAAGACATCTTCTAACTGTATCTTCTAAAATATATATATCACAAAAATGCAAATAGATTCAAATTTAAATTTAACTAACGCGTGAAACTGGAATAATTAGTCACAGTTTTTCTCTCTGGAAATCTGTCTTGTAATTTATACATTGTATAGCTTTTTGTTTTCTCTCTTTTGTCGGTTTACACTAATACTTTTTTCTCTTCTGTGGATTCTTGCGCAAATATTTCAACATACGAGATAACGATGAACGGTAGCGGACGGTACTCGTGTTCGTGGGCGCATTCATGCATAAATAATAGTTACCCGCGCGTTCATCTACTGCATGAGCAGTGTTTTCGATGATGTGTGTGATGTTTTTCCGCGAAACTATATCGCGTGCTCTCATGACAGAGGTTAAATTCCCGAGGACCTTGAACGCGATTCGCGTCAGTTTTCCGATAATTTATGTTTATTCGGAAATTTAATGAAAGAAGTTTCAAACCGCAAAAAAATATCTGTCATTATAAATCCGTATTCATATCCTGCAATTAGATAAGATTCTATACAATCTTCTATATAAAGGCTTCAGAGCAACAACAGTGGAATCTACAATTTGTGTATAAATTTCGTTTTAAATAAAGAAGATTATGATTTTTATACTGGATTTCTTACTTGATCTCTATGGAAATTTAATTCACTCTCGTTCCAAATTTTATATGTAAGACAAATGTAATAGTTCTGATGTGCATACTTATAGTGCTACATATGAGGCATGAGAGTACGAACGGATATTTTTTTAATCTATTTCGTCGCGTCATGCATCGACCGTAAGTTCTCGTCCCTCCCGAAGTTGCAAAAGCTACGAAGACGCTTAACCCCGTCGCATCCGCCGCGTTAGACGGGATGACAGGGACGAATTTCAAATTCACGTCGTGTACTCGCGAGCTTCCCTCTCGCGACTTTCGAATCTCGCTTCGACGTGTTCGCATTCCCGGGGCCAATGAGGAGAGATCAGGCACGTTAGTCGCGGCGAGGAGGAAGAAAAAGGAAGCACCACGCCCAAGGTACGTGGCAGGAACGCAGACAGGCGTGCTGGTGTCCACGTCCCTAACATATACATCCACGTTAGCGAGCGAGAGCGTGTGCTCGTGTACTTCGCGTGAGCAAGTATACTCTACTCCCTGTTCCCACCTCGTCCCCTCCTTCTCTCTCTCTCTCTCTCTCTCTCTCTGGCCTCTTTCGGACCCCCTTCGCACCCCCTTCGCGTATCTCGTGTACACCGGCGGCACGAACGCTACCACGTCCTCAAATTGAAGCCCCGGAGAAAAAGAGATGCGTGGCCTCACCTCGATCTCGCTCCTGCCTCCCCCCCCCCTCTCTCACCCCCTTCTTCCGCGCTTCTCTTTCTCTCTTGGCCATTTGAGGCCGAAGGAAAAGAGGAAGAGGAGAAGGAGAATGGGGAGAGAAGCCGGTGGGGAAATGCGAGGGGGGAGATCGCCGGGGGGACGACGTGGCTGTCGTGGCGCAAAGAGGAGAGGGAAGGAGACGAGGGAAAGAGATTGAAGGAGAAGATGGAAGAGACTGAAGACTAAGGCGCCATGTTGGTGGCGATGACAAGAAAGCTAGCGCGCGACGGTAGCAGGGCCAAGAGTGCAGAGGCAGAGGCAGAGGCGCTTGGTCGAACGCCTTGATTGGGCGATTACGGATTATGCACGGTGCCTGCTGAGGAGCTGCGCCGATCGCGCGCAGCGAACATTCTTCCCGAACTCGACGCAGAGATGTCGGGTATTTCTGCTACAGATATAAGTCATCCCTCCCCCTTCTTATAAGAAAGAAAGTTTACGGTAATATCTGGACGCGTGAAATCCAATTAGCTCTATCGATGCAGATTATATGGTCGCACGAAAGGAAAATCTCTAAAAATTTTGCTCTTACGACACTTCAATTGTATATATATATGCCGAATTTTTACCTTTATTAATTAACATCATTATTCGACGTAACGCGAAAGTTGAATAACAGATAGATACGTTTTAATAACATTGTAGAAAACGTAATGGATAATCTTACACAGCTTCATAATTTAATCTTTCACTTCCGCGGCTATTGCTGATTGCAAGGAAACGATGGTGTTTAGTAAACAACCTGATGCCGACTGCTCATCAGGTTGCGTCGCGCTCGATTCATTCGCTCACGGGGGGAGAACAACTCCTGTGGTGCTCCGTCTAATGAAATTATCCGGTCCGGGACCCCCTGCAACGACATCAACCAACTACGACAGCCAGTTATCCCGTGATTACGCGCGTGATACGCAGTTATGCACTGCGCCATACGCGTTACGACGATTGTGCACACTTCTTCGAGGGTTGAGGAACGCACAAAGAGCAACCGCGAAAATTGCTCCATCTCGTCTCGCATCAATCAATGAAACGCATAATTTTGCGTGAAGGAACTTGTAATTTCATTAGACTGCAACTCGATAGGAATAACGAAAAAGGACACTTACATAATTCACAAGGGGATATTCAGTAATTAATAAACTGTCTAATAAATATCGTATAACGATAATAAAAATAAATATTCGAATAATTGTAATAATTAATTCTCTAATAAATTGCCAATGCGACACGCAAGTCGATCCGAATAAATTCAAATTGTCGCGAAAACGTTTTAATTAGCTTCGGATTTTGGGTCCGATAAATCGTCACGTCTCGCGAAATCTATAACGATAGCGATAGGATTAGACCTAATTAACGTCTCTCCGATTATGTAGCTCGATCTTCCTAATAAATCGTTAATTGGAAACCGGGTGACGAGCGCATAAAGCCATGCCTGCGTGGAAAGCTCGCGCAAAACGCGCGCGATCGCCGAGAGAAAATTTATGGCCACCTCGTTAGTTCGCAAACTTGTCTCTTTCGCTCTCTTTCCCTGCCTCGGTACACTGGACACTGGCGGCAACCCTATCCCCAATGTCCAGGGCGTGGCGAATCAGTGATTTACTAAAGTCATTTGTGCCGATAATGCTGACAGATGCCGTTTATCGGTAGCTCCCGTTACCGTGGATAGAGTATACAACCGGATCCATTCATCGTGTCAATCGCGAAGAGTATCGCGCGTTGTCGTCTCGATAAAACTCAAAATTCCAGTCGCGAGATCTCTATAATTAACCAGACTACAACCGGCTTCGATACGACGTGTTGTTCATCGACAGAATTGTCTCGTTTACGTAATTTAGAGAGGTCTTGCCGACGGCATTTCCTGATAATGCATATCTCGGAGTGAAAAACCTGTTTCGCGGAAATATACGTCCCGGATATTTTATCATTCGGTGAAAACATATTGTCAATACGATATGTGTATAGATTAAGACCTCAATAACTTCTAAGCAAATTTCTCGTATCAAGAAAAAATTTCTCTATCACGAGAGACGTATTATACATCGTAGTAATTTTCGCTGTCGTATAACGATAATAAAAATAAATATTCGAAAAATTGTAATAATTAATTCTCCAAGTATTTTATCAAATTTAAAATAAAATAAAAATAATTTATTCCATAATCTTCAATAATTATTATTGTCTTGTGTATTAAAATAAATGGCGCCATTTTAGCACGTGGAAGCTAAATAATTAAAAAAATGCGCGATATTCGCGAAAAATACCTGATATACTCCCGCAAGTAGCGCGAGATAAGAACTCTTTATCGTTGCACTACTGCAACGTCGTGGGAAGTTTGCGCTCTAGTCTTTTAATATGCCTATAGAAACTGACCTGTGTTTGCGTGAGTCCGAGGCTGGCCGCGAGCTCCGCTCTTTCCGGTAGCGCGAGGTACTGCGTTCTCTGGAACCGCCTGTTGAGCTGCTGCAATTGCAGGCTGCTGTAAATCGTCCTCGGTTTCCTCATCTTCTTGCCTTTGCCGTTCCTGAGGGAACCGCCGCCGCCGCCGCCTAGCTCGTCGACGAGGCTTCCGCCTTTATCACCTAATGGCGAGAGGTCTGCGAACATGCACCACCCTAACATCAACTTTCAGAATCCCCGTCACTACTCGTGTACGAACTAAAAATAAAATTAAACTAAAACCTAACCCGCATTTCAATAATATATGTATATTGCGATATCAGCGATAATAGCAAACAAAAGTATACGTTAATTATTTTGGGATTAACACGAATTTTCGACGAAAAAATATCGTAAAAGATACCATAATGCGAGAAAGTAGAGAAAAACGGTGTAAATAATAAAAATTAAAAAAAGTTGTTAACATCTTAGATACAGTTAAGAATTTGGATCATTTCAATGAATCTCTGTACAAGAAAAATTATCTCGTGTGAAATGATCGCATTATATACGTCTAATTATAAGTCATTTTTCTGATTGAAAGGCTCTTATACGGATATGCATGTAAAAAGTAAAAGGCGTTTACCGAAGCGCTCAAACAGTCTCGAAATTAACGGAAATGACGCGCCGTTTTTTCCGAAAAGCAGAGAAAGGGAAACAATAGCACAAACACAGCCGGAATATTTTATTCGACAAGCCGCGCGTAATTATCTGATAAAGTAAATGCATTATTCAATTCGCATACAACGAATTGAGATAATTAGCACAGTGTAGAAAATGCGTGCCCTCGCTGCAACACCGAGAGAAAAAGCCCTGCGGTGCGTTAACGGCGCGATAATTAATTACGGAGCCATATATCAATCTTAAAGCGATGCAATGAAGTAGCGTAGAGCTCGATAGAGGTGCGCATCGTGCCAGCGTCCGCGCCGCCCTATCTCGCGCGGAATCTGTTTCATTATTTTTATATCGCGATTATGATGTTGCGTGTTTTCATCGCGCGCGCACGTTCTTCCCAGGAGAGAGAACAGCCATGGACATTTTTTATACCACGACGATAGGCGCGTTTTGTCGACCGATTTTCAACACGAGCGGAGAGGAAAGGCCGACTACGCCGATGCGCGATTGATACGCGCGTTGCGGATAAACGATGATATTGAAGTCGAGACTTCAAAACAGAGCGCAACGCGATGATTTGTGAAGCGCGAGAGCCCCTTTCTACGTGACGATTAACACACGACTATTAATTAGAGTAATTTAGCTCGAAGCGAGCCGCCGCGAGTGTATTCACGCACGCGTGATTCTACGTGATTTATTGTATATGAGCATGTCTCCACGACGATGAACGAGAGGGGATCGACAAGATGCGGATCGATGGAGAGCCAACAGGGAGACTTTGATCGTGCGTAAAAGAGACAATAATGATCCCCCATAAACTTTCCGCGAGGTTACATTACGCCACGGCGATGCAATCGCGTGTTTACGCTCGTGTTTATCTTCCCCGTATTGCAATTTCAAAGCAATACCGGGCGAGTACAATCTTTAATATCAGTACAAGCATCTTCAATTCTTTGATGACGCGGGGATATGACAAAAAAAGTAGATTAAATTCTGAATATTTTAATATTTTCTTCTTCTTAATAACGTATATTTTTTTGATAATCATTCATGCGCTTAAAACGTATATTATTTTAAATTATTTTCATGTATAAATTATTCTCAATTTTTTTATTTATACATCAGATTTAACATCTTGTTGAAATAATTGGAATGTAGCTAAAATCAATTTAAAAAATTGTCAGACAAAAAGAACAGAGAAATAAATATGATCAACACTCTCATCATTTATTTTTTTCTATCATGGTGGAACGGTTAATATTGTCGCGCGATGTATCAGCATCCACATAACATGCGCAATAAATTTTATAGAGGCGTTAGCAGGGATTACGAGCTCCCGTTGTTAATTACAGCCAGTCAAGGCGACGCGACGTCGAACGGGGCGGAGAGTATCCCTGCACGCGTGAAAAGACCAAGGTGCTGTTTTATGGATGCATTTTTCTCTCTCGCGCCGCTCTCCGAGAGTTAACGCGTTGCGAGGAGGGTGTGATAGAGAGAGGATAGACTATGGTTGTTAACACCGAGGCGTATGCAAAGTGCGCGCGGCAGTGGCAGAAACTGCCGCAAAGTGTTACTTTGCCGCAGTGCACGCATATTCAACCGCCTAGCATCGCTGAAGGTTCTTTTAGAGTCACATAATCAAACCCAACCGAACGTATGATAATAAGCCCACCGAGCGATTAATGCGACGTTGATAATCACACGGTAGGCGCGCGGCTCTCAATCCAAAGAACTTGAAATTACAAGGTGTCCGTCTCTGCCCTAGGCTGGACTTAACACAACCTGTCTAACATTGTCGCTGAACCGACATCTTATATTTCTACATCATTGCTACCACATTGCGCGCGTAACGAATGATGAAAAAGCATCTCGAGTTTACTTTTTGTATTTCAGTGTAATTAGGAAAATTTTCCGCGCACAGTCGCAGAGATGATATTGAGAAATTCATAATTATTCGAATATTTTAAAATCGGACTCTAATTCACAATTTTTGAATAAACTATTTTATTAGATTATTTTATTACGTTATTTTGTGACTATATAAGCTATTTTATTATTTTACATTCGTGTATTTATCTCTGTCAAAAACATTTTCAATTTAAATAAGAAACATTAATATGTCTTATAAGTCATCAATTATTATGTATACATTCGTATATTCGGCAATAATACGCGCGCTAAAATATACATTATTCGAGCACATTTCCACAATATATATATTTAAAATATATATTAAAATATATATTTAATACGATATACACATTTATTCCAAAATTTAATATTTTAATATTAGTTATTTTAATAATGCAGATCCGCGGCACAGAAGAGAGCACACAATTAATAGTTATGATATCTGCGAGTGTATCTCTGAAGAAAACACGACTTCCGTACAAATTCGAGCGATTCGTAAGGTCCGACCGCAGTTCGGCGGTCATTTCAAAGAAGCCAGGTCGGCGTGCTTCCCAGGTCGGTATACCTCTACCTAATCCTTATGAAAACAATCATTTAATACCTAATCCATCATTCGGGCCCGCATTCGGGTAAGCATTGTCTTTCGACCGTTCCGGATTAAGTCGGGCGGCAGTCAGACGTCAGGTCAGGTGACTGATGCGAGATACCGACGGGCGCCTCGTCTGATACGAGAGAAGCACCCGTTAATTGGATTCCAGCTTCAACTACGTTCGTTCGAGGGAAGAACAACGGGCGTGATGCAGATGCGACGACAAGCCGCGACAAGGTTTACTTGACGCAACGATAAAAGAGATCGGTCGATGCGCGAAACAGATATATTCGCCGTGAACCAGCCATGTATACATCGACAATTCTTTTCTTTACACTCTCGCGACTTGTCGCTCGTGCTCGTGCAATATCGGACAATTTCATTAGGATTCTGAAATCTAAAAACATCGCGAGTAACCGCGATAATGCCGACGTAAATGCCGCTAAATGCGCCTTCAATAAAATGCTTATAACTACACTGATGTTATAATCGCGAGCTTGTGTAACTAAAATGTACGAAATAAATTGGTATGAGTTAGTAAATTGAGACATAATGCACGTGTACGCGATAAGAAATTCGATGAAAGTTTGGACATGTGAATAAACGATTATCTTACACCTTAATCGATGATATGCGACGCTTCAACCACTGAAAGTTGCACAAAAGTATCAAAAGTATCGTATATTTTCGTTTAGGTTTTATCTGCGCACATACTGACAATGAGTTCGCGGAAGCCGAGCGGTCGAGCGTGCCTTTCTAAGAACTGGAGACTGCGCGAGAGAGATTAGGACTTCTCAGAAAATCCGGGCCACCAATAAGACGCGAGATGTGTTCGCGAGCCACGTATCTCGCAAAAGGCGATTTTTCTATTGAATCGTGAGGAAATTGCGTAACTATTATATTATCGATCAAAGAATCCGCACGGTTTATTTAGCTCTGAAAATTCAAGACGCCACCGTTAAATCGAGAGACGTGTTCGCGGATTGGAATAAATCTTCCAATTACAACGATTTTTCTATCGAAAATGGAATACCAAAATAGAACGACAACAATTATTGGCTAATAATGTCGATTGATGATTCCGCGTGAATTAATTAATACACGTTAATACATACGCTAAGAATTCTTGCCCGCTCCTTGCCATCTCTATTTTCATCCAAATTACGATTTTAATATTCATATAGCTATTTTTCGATTAAATTTTTTACAATTAAATGACAAATTGCAATGTTAAAAACAAGTGTTGCGACTAATTGTACTACGAATCGATTGCATTTGAATGCGCGTTTAATCCAATACGCATGTAATGTAATTACGCAAACTTTGTGCAATTATCGCGTCACCTTTATTTCAATTGGAATCAAAATCGCTCAGAAATAATCGCAACTTTTCGCGTCGCGTTCAGATGGACAAGTGACAGAATCGCTTTTATTGTCTGAGCGGAATGCACAAATAGTATGGCGTGCTCGTTAGCAATTAGACGGATCGCAATTGTGATTTTGTATTTATCGTTTAATTGATTAAATCGGCGCGATCAACCTTGTTAATGGCCACAATATTTACGACATTCGGCAATGATTATCGCATTATGCACTATCGTTCGCGTCTATAATGCCTGTCAGAGAAATGTGACAAGTTTTAACGAGTCTTGTACTTGAAACACATTGCAACGGGGTACGTAACTCCCGCTCGAGAAATTTCTTTTCCGCACAAAATACCGAAGTTATGCGAACCCTTCAATAAAATTTCCACGATGCAGCTCGCGGAACGGATCCGGGGAATAACGCGTTTCGTTTCCGTACGATTTATTTAAAAGCCCACGAGCCCGCGCGTAAGTTGCAAAGGAAAATGACCGGTAATTTAAAGGCAAAATGCAAGTTTTTCCCCATATGCGTGAGAATTCAACCCCCTGACGAACGAGCGAGCGATCGGAAATTGCGCGCCCTCGCGCGCGTTGGCTCGCGGATTCCTCCCGCTCGGTGGTGGAAAAAGTTTTTCCCGCGGCAAACCCTTTCGCGCGATTCTCTCCCTCTCGCCACGCTCGGGGAAGCTCACCGGCAATTTTCGTGAGAGGCGCCACGCGAAAATTGCACGAGAAGGATCGCTGCCGCCGGTGGATTACGCAGAAATGCACGGACTTCCAGGGAGATTGTCCACATGCCGCGAATGTCGTTACGAATTCATGGGGCGCGAACGGAGGGTAGTAGCAAACTGTCCCCTCCCCCCTCCCCCCCCCGTTATCCGGTGTCTCTTCTGCAAAGCGCGTTTGCCTAACATAAGCGCGCGCCGACGGAGTTTCCTCGTTGCTCTACACATCGCGCGCGGCATGTATGTACGTATGTACGTCGCGATAAATTATTCGCCGAATGTTGCCGCGGCTGCGACGGAATATTTCCAGACGGTCTACCCGGACTATATTTGAAAATGCAATCGACCGAGAAACCATGCGCGAATGTCATACTGGATGCATGGAGCTGCGCCGGCACACGCGGACTTTCTCGGGCGGACTTTCTCGGGCGAAATAAGTTATCTCGATCACGCGATTTCGCGATGCGGATGTGTACAATAGACTCGTGTTTAGACCACTATGAGAGAACTGCGTGCGGACAAATAGAAGGAAAATTTCTATAAAATATGACGAGGCAACTTGAGGTAACATAATCAAGGTAAGCAAATTAATTGTTATTTGTGACTCTTCTGTTGTTTTATTTTCTCATCGCGCGCTAAAAATCTTGAATGATTATCTCGCGAAAGAGCGTTTTTTTTTCCAATTCCAACAACAATGTATTTACGAAGACTCATCGACTATATCGTAATGTCATCTCGTAATGTCTTGAGCGATTCCGCGATCCGCGACAAAGCAGGGGCGAATCCGATAATAATCGCAATTAGCTGACTCGTGATTTCGCGCGCGAGACAAAAATCGCGATTACATCGTGCTAATGCGATTCCGAGAGGTAAAAACATGAGAGAAGAGACGAGATGATCGGAAGAAAACCTCTATATGAGCGAGAGCTCTTAGAGGAGAAGCCGTGACTGCTCCCGTTTGGTCCCGAATCTTTTTGTCTCGTTCGTTAGCCGCTTTGCGGGACTTTTTAGGCCCCGAAGATTCTCAGTCATATATCTTATTCCGTTTCATTGTGCTGTGACATAGCTAGGGCGTCGACCGGCTACTACTACCTGCTAAGTTTTCTTTTTTTTTCCGCGTGCTCCGTTTTCTCTACCTTTATTTTTATCCCGAGAATCTTCGTTTAAATTACGTCCTGCGAGTAAAATCGTATCGGTAAATTAACTATCTCATTCAGTGAAAAACGTACGAGCATAAAAATGGAATATATTTAAAAGGAAAAAAGAGAAAGTTGAATGTACCTATTTTTTAATATACAGATGTCCGTTGTTTACTCACAAAAACCTTCGCGTTCGATTTCTCAGAGAGTTTGTTTTCAGAGTTTATAATCTCTCTTATATAGAGTGGAGATAAGATATGAGAGGATAATATGATGTACGATATCGGTATATATATGAAGTAAACTTTCTAAAGTGTCGCATGTGCGGAAGGGTAACGATGCGAGTGAGCAAATCGACGATGTAAAACTGGGCTGGACGGAATCGCGAACCGCGGGAACCGAGCGAGCAAAATCGCGGTAAACGCAGCCAGTTTCTTTTTTTTTTTTTTTACGTCGAACAAAACAGTGGAACGGCAACTGATTGCGCTTACCGCCGCGAAGACACGAGCGTTCCGCATTTGTTGTCGCACGGAAATTCGCTAACGCGGATTAAGACGTTCACCAAGCGGGGGGGGAGAAGTAGGCGGGGGCAATAAAGAACCCGCGGGGCCGTACAATAAAGTCGTAATATAATAAAACGATCGCGAGATACAGGTGACCCACCGGAAACGCCTGTCGCCGTCTTATTTTTGCTTTGTGTCAAGGTGACCTTATCATTCCTGACAAATGTTATAACGCTGGCACGATATTCGCAACTCGAAGTCGTCCGTCAGATATCAGCGTACCGATGATGGACGATTTCAAAAGAGAGAAAAAGAAAATCTCTTTTTCTATCTATATCTAAAGTATAAGGCCCAAGGTGAATATTCGAGTTGACATTTCGCATTTGCGATTCCGCATCCTTAATCTTTTCTCGAAAAATGACATTATAAAACTTTTGATGTACGTATTATTGCCAGATTATTGATTATTGAGTTGAAAGCAAATTTATTTACTACGAGTATAATGCGTTTCTTCGATCATAATTAGCGAGAGAAATTCTTATAGTATCATCAATTTTGCGACGCGCGACGTCAATTACGTATATAAACACTTTCGCCTTGAGCCCTTCGATGATATCTCCGTTCCATGACGGTACTTCGCACTCTCGCGGCTCGCGAAAACCTCACTGCAAAATTCACCGTGGCGATTCAACATCGCGACGAGCACGAAATTAATTTCACCACGTCATCATATTTTTTTTTTTCACGATTCTATCGACGAAGCACACGGTAATCCGATTCGGCGACGTTCGAACAGCACGGAACGGAGAATCATCCGCGCGATCTGATCAACCAAGATTTATATCCTAAGAATATAGAAATGTAAAAAAAGGCTGCGAATACATACAGTTGGGGTACTCACCGTCCTTGGGCGGCGAGGGGCACTGGGGGGCGTACGATCCCAGGTGATATCCGTAGGCGTTGTGCTGGTGCATGGGCGCGAACGGATATCCGGCCAGCGCGGATCTAGGACTGGGGAAGCCCGCGTCCGCGTGCTGCTGATTCCCGCTGCCGGGCCCGGAGCCCTGATGGGCCGCCAGCGAGCCGACCTGATGCGAGAACTGATGCGCCCCGGGTACGTTGTGCCCGCCCGGGTAACCGCTCCGCAGACTCGCCGGATTGTACAGGTTATTGTGCTGGAGCTCG